>CP139507.1:74463911-75077264 GCA_021014915.2 Artemisia tridentata subsp. tridentata
AGCCCTTCGGCTTCTTTTTCTTAGGTTTGCGTGACGGTGTTGTGCCCTGAGTGTTCGGATGGGCCTGATCCATCGGGTTGTGCCTCAACGATCTTGCCCTTCTCCTTTCCCTCTTTCCTTTCTTTTGTTTTCGAATTGTTATGGATCGAGATCGCCTTTAACCTTAGGGTTGGGAGCGGTATGCTATCTCCTTTTTTTTTCTAGTCATACGGGGTATAATTTCTTTGCCCTAGTTCGTTATTGTTTTCGAGGTGACTCTAAATGTGTGCCAAACACTTGTTTTATATTTCCGCCGCTACTTGTATAGCTTCGGAGGTATAAGCTAACGCTTGGCCTATAATTTTGGAATTGGCGCTTGGCCTATACTTTTGCCGCGAACGCATAGCATTTGTTTGTTATTACCATCGCTGTTTTCACAGCTCCAGAGATACAAGCTTATGTTGGAGTTGGTTGGGATGTGCAACACTTGTCTTTTTTATTACCTTCCCTATTTGCATAGGTCCGGAGGTACAAGCCTGCGCGTCCTCAGGCATCGTGTGTCGTTTGGCCCCTTTTGGCTCATATATACGGCAACCGCTTTTGGGGTATGAACCATGTTCTGGCGACGTACGCCGTTCGGCCCTTTTGGCCTACTTATAGATACGGCAACCACTTTTGGGGTATGAACCATTTTCGGGCGATATACGCCATTCGGACTTTTTGGCCTACTTATAGATATGGCAACCCCTTTTTGGGTATGAACCATCTTTGAACATTGACCACTGATCTCCGGAGGTCGTGAGCCTGCCAAAGGGATCATTTTTGACTTATGTTCAGAATGTAGTAGCTATTACAATACTGTATGTTGGAAATTTTCCTCCCCTTTATGGTGGATTAGTTGTGTTGTCATTAAAACGGTTAATATCAAGCCCTTTCGGGCATTGCATAATATATATATATATATAATAACCAAACACAAGATTTTCTACAGTTATGTGGATGAGTGGTGCCCATAACACTTTCCTCCTTGTGTTAGCCCTGACTTGCGTGATCCAGTCGAGCGCGTCTCCTTGACTTGACGTGTCTTTCCCACGTGTTCGAGTCCTTCTTGGGTTTCATTTTCGAGCCTTCCTTCCATCCTTTGCTTCTCTGTTCCACGGCATCCTTGAATGCTTATCGGCTGGCCGACTAACGTTGCTACACCTCCAGGGGTCGGGAACTTCATCATTGAGTGGGCGGTTGAGGGAACGGCCCGCAGCTCTTTTAAACCGGTGCATCCTAATATGACATTGTAGGGAGAGCGGGCTTTGATTACGGCGAACTCCATCCGGACTTTCCGGCTTGCTCCTTGGTTTCCGAAACAAACTTCTAATTCTATCATCCCCAGTGGCTCAACGGATTCTCCCGTGAATCCCGTCACTGTAATATTGGTTCCTCTTAGCCGTAACCTGGTGGAGAGGTCCAAACGTTGAAAATAGTGCTCAAAAATTACTTCAATTGAGGCGCCGGGTGTAATACCTCGTAAAAATCCCATGTCATTAATAATGTTAATCACCGAATAATACCAATTTATGTTAAATAACCTTTTGTGCGGACTACATATATATATATATATATATATATATATATATATATATATATATATTATATATATATATATATATATATATATATATATATATATATATATATATATATATATATATATATGGCAACGATCACCAAGTCACCCCAACGAATTCGAACTCACCATGAATAGCTCGCTCGCGTACCGACACCACAAAAGTTATGGATTAAATCTTATAATTAATTTTCGGAGTCAATGACCTTGTTTTTAAACCATTTGTATAAAAACGTTTCCAGAAATGTAATACTCGTATTTTTATCAAACCGAGAGATCACGTTTGAAATTTAGCTCAACGAGACACGGAACACGGGGTGCACATAATACCCACAAAAATACCAAACTTAATTAAAATCTTATTTTTTATACATACCACTGCACCCCACACCATATATACAATATTTCTTTTGTTTTCTTCTTCTCCCTACCCACTCTCTCACGCCCCTCTTTTTTCTCCTCTCCCTCTTTTCGCTGCTACAAACCAACCCCACAACTGCCATGGCAGGTCCACACATCAATGACCATAAGGCTCCAAATGGTCCTAACGACTCAGGCGGGATTCCCTCTTCTTTGTCAAGACTCCGAAGCAACATATGAGTACAAGAGATGACGAGGCTATGATGATGCGATACCCTTTTTGGGCTACGATTCCATCTGACAAACGGGTGGAGGAGGGGCAACTTTCCCTCGTATTAATTCTTTATAATCCAATCGGCTTACACTCGCAACCCACCACTCAAACAAATCTCATCAAAACATTCAAAGGAGGAGTTGTGGTGGAGTTAGCCGATTTGGATTCAAGCCTATTCGATTCTCACTTCATTCTATTGGATTGATCTTTCCTCTCTTATTGTAAGATCTTGATTTTCTTGTTCTTCTTTTTTTTGTATTCGAACACTGTTATGATTATTTGGAGGAATATGTGATTAAAATGATAAACCTGTGAAATTTTATTGTTTGTGGATCTTGAAAAATTATTCCTGTCGAATCAGTATAGTGGTGGGATTAATAATTCTGATTTGTTGTTAATTGTTGGTGTGGCTTAATTTGAATGAAAAACTAATAATAAGGTTAATCTTGTCTCGGTTTAGAAAGTGTTTGGTCCTTTTTGTTGTTCTTGATTCGTACACAGTCTCGGGTTTAAATTGTTATGATGAATAAAGTAGAGTGTGATTCGAGTAAGTTTGGTGACCCAAGTATAAATTCGGTTAAGCTGTGAACTCGTGTCGAGGCTAAGTTGGCTTTGTTTGTCGAATATAGTCACAAATTTGAGTTGTACTCAATAGTTGGTAGCCTCTTGTTGAAGCTTGAATGAGCATATAGAGTCTTGGTTACTCTAAGAATTCGAGTCGTTTTGGTGTCTAGTCGTGGCAAAATCCACCCCGTTGGGTGTCCCATTGATCGGTTATATGAGCCTCCAAAAGGCTCCTCGTTGTGTACTAGTGCTCGACATTCTTGTGAGTCTTGTATTACATTCACAAAACCTTGACATTGAAACCAAAAATCCCTACAAACTATCTTGTTTTCGAGTCTTAAAGACCCCCTCAACCTGCGTTAAGATGTGGTCTAAGTCACAACTTATATATATATATATATATTTTTCCTTTGCGTTAATATAAACTGGAAGGGCCATGTGGTAAACAACTTTGTAAGTCTAAGAGCTTGGTATTAGAATTGGAGTGAAATGAAAAATTCCTTTTTGTTCTCCTATACTCTGCGTTAACAGACACCACAAGTATACATTTTCCTTTTTGTTTTTCTCTTGGCTTGTGGATTACTGGTCAAGCGAACACTTGGTTGGGCCGCAGCCCACCAAGCAAACCCAACTTACAATTCTTTCTTTTATACGCTGCCTAGCCCACATACAAAAATTTATGCAAAGTCTGTTGTGTGATAGCCCATTCGAATGACTGGGCCATAGCCTACTGTCGACATGGAAACATGTTACTTATGCTCGTTTCGTATATATGCTGTCGTCACAACTCGTCAACTAATAAAACACGACACCCTTATATTTTTAGAACTCCATGGTTTACTTAAATTAACGACGCTACTAAACTTTATTGCTACGCCTTGTTATATAACTAGTCAACGCCACATTTCTACATATATATATATATATATAGGGTAAAGTTAAAATAAAAAGACAAATATCCGTACACTACGTAAAAAGAATTTTTTTATAAAAAAGTTCGCGAAAAAATCCAAAAAAATTCCACAAGATCGGGTATGTTGGTGCATAAAACTTTTGTGAAAAAAGTTTTTCTGATTTTGAGTTTTTACACGTTTTTTTTAATGCACAAAAAACGAATTTTAATGCGCAAAAAAATTTTGATGCACAAAATTTTCAACTTGTTTTAATTAGATGCGCAATGTTATTTTGATTAAAAAAGTCAAAAGAACTTGGGTGCAAAAATGAATTTTTGATGCACAAAAAAATGATTTAATGCACAAACGTATTTTTTCATAATTTTTTTTCGGAAAAAATATCCACTTTTAGAAAAACTTCCTTCACAACTTTTTCATGCACCAACATACCTGATCTTGTGAAATATTTTTGGAATTTTTAGAGAAAATTTTTGAAAAAAAAAATCTTTTTACGTAATGTACGGATATTTGTCTTTTTATTTGATCTTTATCCTATATATATATATATATATATATATTTGACTTAAAAGATTTCATATAGAAAATATAAGTTATTTCACAAATAGAAAGAATGGAAAAATTCATTATATATGTATATATTTCACAACCGTATATTAGTCGCATAAAAAGTTTAAACTCGTTTTCTTTACTCAACAACATAAACAAAATTTGAATTTCCTCACTTGCAACAAATTTAAAAATGATGAAATATTTTTGTCGACCTCATAACCTTTAAACACAAAAGTTATTATTAATCTCTTACAATAAAAGTCTCATACGTATATATATGTACACACATAATTTTTATTCACCCGATGATAACATTCTCCGACATGTCACCCAAGTCGTACTATTATTCGTTCCTTCCGTAATTCTTAGTTATTTTCAAACTAAGAATTTTCCATTCTTGTAATTCGTGCGTACTCTCAAGAGCCAATATTTTCAGATAACTTAGAAAAGACTTTTAAACTTAAATGCTGCCACACCAGCAACGATAACATAAACTCTTTAAATCTTTCAGATTTAACTAAACTTCGTAAATTCTTAAACTCTATTCGTGAACTAAAAGAAACCATACTAATCTAGGTCACGCGTCGGAACTACCATCTACTATTTGACTCTATTGCATTTCAGACTACTACTACACTAAGGTGAGTTCATAGTCCCACATTTTACTATGTTTTCAAATCCCGTGGGGAGATACATGCTATAAATCTGAACACAAGTATTTTTCTGTATGCTTCCCTGATTGATATTGCTAAGTTAATATTGCCTAAGTTACCACCCTGCCAAAAAGTCCCTCATATCATGAACCATTAATCACTTGCGAGTGAACGCGAATTTAGTGAATAGATCTATTGGAGGTTGACGACCCATTTGTACTAGCCGGATAGATAGCTATAATGCTAGCCGGATTGATAGACAAATGCACTTTATTCGAATTAAGAGTCTGGCAAAACTCCTACGACGAGGGCATTATCACCCACATCATTGCTATGATGTGGGATATTTATTTCAACTATTATTACCCCTACATGTTAAGGTTTGCGTGTCATGAGGCTTAGGGCAATATATCTATATTATACACAGCGATATCACCGCTGTGCTACTACCCATCTTATATCTATTTGTTTTATTTCAACGATATCACCGTTGTACTACTAATCAACTTGTGTTCAAACTATTACAAATTAAACACTATGGATTCACTCAACCTTTGTGTTGACTTTTTAAGCATGTTTTATCTCAGGTAACTAAGGAATCTCAAGCACGGAGTTTGGCATGGGCATTGGAAATCTACCCCCTTTTAATTCAAATAATTATATCATTCTTTTCAAACTCATCATCACTTTTGGTGAAAAACTACCCCTTTTGACAACTAATGTGTAATCTCTGAATATTGAGTTTTCATTGAATGATATAAATTCTACTTTTAACGATTATCTATGCTTCGACTGTGATCTAATTGGTAATTACCCCGTTTTAGTCTTCCGCTGCTTCATTACGATTTTCGGGGTGTTACAGATTGGCATCAGAGCCTAGGTTATAGAGAACCAATTGATTTTTAAAACATTGGACTATAACCGCGATTTCTAAAAGGACCATTTTTTTTAAAACTCTACCACCCTATGCCCTCCGTGTCAACACTTACGAACTTTTGCATTGAGATTTGCTTGGCAGATTATGCATAACGAATTAGTTTTATCACCTACGAATGTTATTATGACTAATGCATATTTATATTATTAATGACTTACACTTATTATTATTGGGATATTACAGTACCATGTCTCCCCCGATCCCCGTCATCATTCTGTCTGATGTTGAGACCGAAGTGACACCAGTACCATCAGCTACTCCACCCACTACTGTTATCATTTTATCAGATGCTGACACCGATACCACCATGCTAGTTGACCATACTACCACCTTATCCGAAACCATGTCCGGAGAGACTGAGCCCTTTGAGGAGGGTGAGGTTGCTCCTACCCCAGCTGTTACATCTCCTTGTCACCCGAATCCACCTGTGTACGGTCCCCAGACATGGGATCAGTACATGGAGACCCAGCAGTTTTTACCTGCTGATTGTCTTCCATCACCACCCCCAGTTTTGACTCACCATTCCCCTGGGTCAGAGGCGGATGACGAGTCGTCTGACTCCGACTCTCCCGACTTGGCTTCACCCATACCACCGCCACCTGCACCGGTTCGCCGGCGTAGGGTAGTCAGATTTCTACAACCTTATGAGCCCGCACCATTCGAGAAACTTTATGTGCCTTGCCAAGGGGGCCCACCTAGGAAGTACACTGCCCGGAAACGAGCACGTGCACCTTCAGCCCCATTGGTACCACCACCAGCTATCATACCACCATCACCAGCACCAACATCCTCATCACCATCACCTGTATCAGCATCACCTTCACCACCATCACATCATACCACCACCGAGGACCCACCCAGAAGAGCACTAAGTAGTTCTTAGACTGCACTATTATCATCAATAGCTTATATCCAAACCAAGGGACGTATGGCCAAATTAGTGACGCTTGTAGTATCTCTTTGTTGAATAACAAATTTGAGACAAGTTATCATTTGGACATGTGGTTCGACTATGCTATGCATTGATATCGGTCTAAAGAGCCGAGATTTTCCGTCATATGTGTGGTGATTGTATCTACAAGATATCATATTAAGGTGGTCATGATTTATTCTGACCTTATCATGGTTGAGCTAATCTCATTGTATTACATATGTCTATTAATAGGAACATCCTTACTATGTCTCACTCTTCTAATAAGTACTTTCCTACGAACCTTGAATTGGTGCACAATCTCATATCAACAGTCGCCCATTGCACTCCATGTTTTACCACTTATCCTATAAACTATTATTATACCATTTTACAAACTATTACCATGTAATATACCAACTTGATACCCTACCACTATCAACTTATGAGTTGTTTTGTTAGTTTCATGTAAACCACTTTGTAAACACCCTACAGATCGTTTTGATACTATCTGGTGAAATCATTTACTATCACTTTATAAAACATTTCGCTAAAACTTTATATATTGTTTATCACTATCCTATTAGTCATTTCGTTACTCTACTTTACCACCCAATAAACCACCACTTTGCTTCCATTTTTCGACTATTTGACTACCTTACTACCCTCTTATAAAAATAATAAACGGTGTCGCTATCGACATACAACCTATTTTACGAATCATCCCACAGACTATTTGATATAAACACAATAAACAAAATTTGCTACCCTACTACAAATCTATAAACCAACAAATGTTTTTACTGACACCCTGCAGACTATGTTGCAAACACCCTACAAGTTTTATTATTGACTCATAAATTATTTTGCCCCTCTGAGCACCACATTAACCGCTGATAAAACAACAAACTATATCGCAATGCATCACAAACCAATTTTTCGTTACCCTACAAAACGTTTTACTACAAAAAAAATCAAAAATTGCGGCCTTACTGCCAATAATAATAAAGGGTCATCCCTATTGTTCTATAAACTATTTCACATATTATGAACTACCTTATTTTATGCAATAAATCGTTTTGCTACTTTAACACTATTCCATAGACCAACACACGGTTTCACCAACACTTTTTAAAATAAGGTACATTTATTCAAAAGGTTCCACTATCATTTTATAAACTATTCTACACATCGTTTTATAATCTATCCTACAATCACCCTATGAATTAAGTTCCCTTTTGAAAAGTATTTAAAGCTACCACTTTATGAACAAGAGTTACCGATACTTTCCTTTAAACTAAATCCGACATTGCATCGTTGAACTTTAATTATACAAAGCTTGATCACCTATGTATAATTCGAGTAGAACCATGCCATGCTGAGGGGTAGTTCTCAAAAAAAAATTTATTCCAAAAGTCAAACTTTCTATTACTGTTTTTGAGAAATCACAAACTAGCATAAAAGTGTGCAAGTCATGGGCATCTGTACTAAGGAGCACAATAACCAAATAGACTTCGACACCATCTTATCAAATGAAATCAGTCTAGTCTCGCCGCACACTCTAATCCGTAAGGAACAGTTACATCATTATCCATCATAGAAACAACCTTCCAACGAACATAGCCACAATCAACGGGATTACCTACGACCACTACCATAAGAATTTGTACAAAGCTTAACCTTATGACATCTCACTTTACTTCACATCATCCGATTTCGAAGGATCCCACCGTCAAGCAGACAACCTGTAAATTCGATAACTACCAAATGACTCATAACCCCAAGGGTGACTGAGGCTTACCTTCCTATACTCGATAACAATCATGATTGAACAAATAATTGCCAACCAAGCCTTCGATGGTGATCAAAGGAATAATGAGGTGTTGAGATTGCGCCAAGCTTGTTCTTAACCTGAAAATAAGAAATACGAAAACACTACGTTAAGTGATTGCGCAGGGGTTGGACCCTGCGAACCACCTCCGGCGTGCGAGTAAGTATGTGTAATGGTAATATTGGTCGTAAATTGAGAGAGTGAAGTTAACTTACTTTGTTTTGGCCCGACTATGCTATTTATAGGGGAGAAATAGGACATAGTGGGCGGTTGCACATTGTTCGGAGATCATGGGGGCGTCCCATGGAAAGTGGTAACCGCTAGGGCTTTGTAGCCCACGATCTCTGTTTTTGGCGGGAAAGCCAAAGGGAAGAGGAGACGTGGGTTTGACCAGGCCAGGATGATCCTTCGTGCTAGTCCCTTCGTCAAGAATACCCCGAAAGGCTTAGGGCTTCGATTGGCAGATTCCCACATGGTAACCAGTTCGCAAGCGAATGGTTTTACGCCAATGAAACGTGTTAGAAGATTAACCTGGGCCTCCGAAGGGAGGGCTTTCTACAGGCTCGAAGGGGAGTTCTTCGACCCGTTCGGAGGGTACATCATCAAGCCCCCCAGTCGAAAGTGATAGATACGTGCGAGTATAAATTGCATTCGACTAAAAAAAACATGTCACACTCTATCCTTTCTGTCACAAATTCGAATGGAATAAGGATAAGTGTTTAACCAAAATATGCAATAAATGCGGATATTAAATAACTAACTACCACGCTATTGAATACAGCTGCCAAGATATCGGTATCCTCAAACTTCTTTTCAAAATTGAAAGAGGAGCTTTGAGTCCGTATCCTACACGTGGACGGTCAGGGTGAACTTTCAATAGGGATACATAAACTCTTGCTCATCCCTACCTGATCATACTTTTATTTTGCGCCCAAAATACACATACACAGTACTGTACTTTGTGCTTCTTCTGAGATCGAAGGTAATTACCCTCCCTTGTTCTTATTGTTACAAATACAAGATGAGTATGGCGGCAAAAACAACCATTAGGCAACAAAAGTGTATCTTATCAGAACAGGCTTTGGCGGATTTTTTTGAAAAATATCCCATACTAAAAAAGTATAAAGTGATACTCCCAAACAAAAACCAAAGTATTTTTGACGCCCCTGCTGGGTATGTTGGGTTATATGTTCATGCTTTTACAGAAGCCAACTTTAGGATTCCTATTCATCCACTAATCTTAGAATTTTTACAGTATTATCAAGTACATATTTCCAGGTTGAACCCATTTGGCTTAGCCAAACTAACCACCTACATTGTCGTATGCAAGGCTTATGGTTATGAGCCCACGCTTAACGTGCTTAGAGGCTTTATCAACCTTTGCCCTGGTGGTGATTGGTTAACCTTAGGTAAAAGAAGTGAACCTGATGTTCCCTGTTTAATAACAAAACCTTTTGCCAACATAAGAAAATGGAAAGGTTTGTTTTTCTATGTGCAAGACACTATCATACCTCCCAAATATCCAGCATTGCTAGACAAAGACTTTTGTTTTGACGAGAAACGCTTTGATGATCCTTTGCCACACTTCGTTAGAAGCTATCCCCTCTACCAACGTCTTGAACGTCACCCATTTGACGTGCAAACGTTTCCTGAGCCGATACTGTTTATGGCGGGGATTGTAGATCATTGGGAAGGCTCTCCACTGGAACCTGCGATAATCTGCAATGGGAAAAGTATGTGCATACCTATTAAAATAAAGTAAATGACTTATCTGATGATATTTATCTCTTCTTTTTGTTTTTCTGTAGGGATGGCATTCAGGAACTTCGTCGTGGCTCGTGGTATTAGGGAAGTTAGTTTTGTCCCTAAAGAGCCAGAAAATATAAGCTATGGGATAGGTTCTCCATCCATGTCAATTGAGAATGACAAAACTCCGCAGTTCGTGGAAACTGTTGCAGATTCCGATGATCCCCTTATCAAGGAATTTCAAACGAGGCTCGCAAGGTCCTCCGGTGTTTCAGATAAGAGAAGTAGGAAAGCAAAGGCTGCCATGTCTGTAAGGAACCCTTCGAAGAGGAAATTAGCCCTTCCTACTCCTCCAGCGAGAGTTGTGAAGCCCAAAGGATCGCACTCTAAAACCTTTATACCCACTCCTCTAACGATTCCTGATGATCCTACTCCAAGTAAGCTAGCATCTTTCATGCGTATCAAATGTCATGCATCATATAACTTGTTTTCCTTTCTTTTTTAGGCCTTCCTGATGTTGTGGAACTTCCCAATGCACATGCCTGTCGACAATTGGTTGACAAAATGACACCTACCAGTTGGAAAAGAGTCTTGGATAACATGTCTATTGAAGAGCTTTGCGACTTTCACTCCAAAAGTTACGCTAGGCATGCTGTGTTGGATAATAATCTTAATTCGAGAACAAGGGAATTGATGCAAACGGTGTTGGATGTGAGGGTAAAAATGGATGATATCTTAGCTAAAGAAAAAGCTAGGGATCAGGAACATGATGAATTGGAGTCTAAGTGTAAAGAAGTGATGGAGGACTTTGAGAAGAATCCCTTCGTACAAGATATGCGAGTCAAAATTGACAGACTCGAAAGTCAATTGAAAGAATCCCAAGCGAGGTGCAACAAGTTGAAGGTTGAGGAGTCCAAAGTTTCCATTTATAGATCCCAAATTGCCGCGCTCGAGTCTAAATGTACAAGCCTGGAGGTCGAAAGGTCTAGGTTGGCTGAGCAGGAGATTAACCTTTGTGATAAACTCAATGACCTTAGATCCCAACTTCAAATCTTGGAGAGAGACCGAGCTGAGGTAGTTTCGAGAGTTGTTCCTCATGTGGCGATGGAATTGTACCGTAGCGATGAGGTGGGGGAAGTTATTGGGAGACTTGTGAACGCAGCCATCTTCTACGGAACCTGCACTGCATTGGAAGAAATTGCCGAGACAAAGAAACCCGTTGTTCTGTCAGAGGTGTCTTACTATCGCCCAGACTCTGAGCGAGAGTTTAATGAGGCTGGTGATGCGTTTACTTCAACAAAGTACCCTTATCTTGCCGAGGTAACCAAAGATCCATTGGCTCCAATAGAGGAGCTTTTGGCAAAGAAGCCTATGAAGATCCAACCTGCATCCTCAACAAGGAAATCCAACTCTGCTCAACCTTGAAATGATTCCCCAACGTATTACTTGTTTTAGATAATTTATCTTTGTTCCTGCTTGAACAATTTATCTTTTATGTTGCTGGGCTTCGACCCGTATCTTTAGACAATTGTCCTTTTTGTGATTATGATAGCTAAGACTATACTTAGTATTTGTTTATGCTAATTTAGTGGAATATGTCCCACTTTTATTGTCATGTTTATCTTCTCTTACGCTCATTTCAAGAGCGTACACATACAACCTAAGGTTATAACCTTATTGTGTGTATTTTGGACCAAGATTTTAAGCAATCGTATAATTTGACTGCGACAGAGGGTCGCGACCCACTCCGTCTTTATCCTTAAGTAGCAGAGGGCTTTTAATACCCTAAGACTTCATAGGAAAGTTAATGTGAATTATACTGGATGTTATTTATATACAAGGCGTGTGCCTTGTTACATCCTTCGACATTGAAACTTTTTTACTACTTGGCTAGACAAATCTTTGTTGTAAAGAACGAAACAAGAGATTTGAGGGAAATGCGTTATATCATTAATTGGGTAGGGAGGATTACATCATTTTAAGAAATGAATACTAAGACGCCTACCATTAATGCTTCTTTCCCCAGATGAGAAGAATGCGTTACATGAAATTGTAAAAACAAACTGAGTGTTTTTATTTTTATTTATTTATTTATTTTTTTGTAGTAAGTTTTATATGTAAAACTTACGAAGGTTAGTACCATTCCAAGTTCTATCCATGACTTCTCCTTTAAGCGTTGCGAGCTTGTACGCGCCGTTGCCGTAGGCTTCTGATATAACGTAGGGTCCTTCCCATGTTGGCCCTAGTTTTCCTTCGTATTCGACCTTGCTTGCACTATTCAGACGAAGGACATATTCACCTGGCTTGAGTGTGGAGGGTCGAACTCGGTTGTTATAGTACTTTTCAATCTTCTGTTTGTGGATAGCCTCCCTGATCGAAGCAATTTCTCTTCTTTCTTCCAGAAGATCAAGATTTTCTCGAATCCTTTCGCCATTTGTCTTTTCTTCAAAGTTCACAATGCGTTCTGTTTCGATACTTATTTCGGAGGGTATAATAGCTTCCGTTCCATAAGTAAGGCTAAAAGGAGTCTCCCCGTGGCTTGACTTGGGGTGCGTCCTATGAACCCACAGAACTTGGGGTAGCTCATCTACCCACCCATGATGGCTTCGTCCCAATCTCTTTTCAATTCCTTCTATGTTATCCCGGTTTGTGACTTCTACTTGTCTATTACCTTGGGGATGATAAACGGAAGTGAATGACTGTTTGATCTTCAGGCCTTCGCAGAAGGTCTGGAACACCCCTTCTGCGAACTGCTTTCCATTGTCGGAGATTATAATGTGAGGGACACCGAAATGACAGATTATGTGTTCCCACACGAATTTCTCCATATGCCTTCCTGTTACTGATGCCAAGGGCTTCGCTTCAACCCATTTGGTAAAATAGTCTTTAGCTACAACCAAGAACTTTACTCCACCTGGAGCAACTGGTAGGGGTCCGACTATGTCAATTCCCCATTGGCAGAAAGGCCATGCTGACGTGACGGAGGTCATGTCTTGTTTAGGCATTCTCGGGACTTTGGAGTGGATCTGACATGCTTCGCACTTTTGTATTATTTCTATTGCATCCCTGTGCATGGATGGCCAATAATACCCAAGCTTCATTACTTTTGAGACAACGGAGCGAGGGCCTGCATGCAACCCGCAAGATCCTTCGTGAACCTCATATATGATATTCGAAGCCTGTTTTGGTCCCACACAACGAAGCCATAGGGATAAGAAGGATCTCCTGTATAGATTATCCCCAATAAGTCTATATTGGGGAGCTTTGATCCGGACCTTTCGAGCTAGTTTAGGGTCTTCTGGCAGGATACCGCTGATCAAATACTCCCTAATCGGAGTCATCCAGTTGGTGCCTTCCTCGGGTATGATGTCAGAAACTTCATTTCGTTCAATTGACCTATCAGCCAATACTTCTACCAAAACCTCTTTCGTTAAGTGAGCAAATGCCGTTGAGGCCAACTTGCTTAGGGCATCTGCTTTCTTGTTTTGATTTCTGCGGACATGTACTATATCATAGGTTTCAAAACCTTGAAGAAGTTCCTTAGCATTTTCCAAATATTGCTTGATGGTGGGCTGTCTTGCTTCATAGGAGCCCTTGACTTGATTAGCAACTAGCTGGGAATCTACGAAGATGGACAGATTCTGAACATCCATTTCTTTTGCTAGTCGAAGGCCGGCTAACAGAGCTTCATACTCAGCTTCATTGTTGGTGGCTTCGAATTCGAAGCGCAATGCATAAGTATACTCTTTTCCTTTCGGACTAACCAACATTAAACCTGCTCCAGAACCATCGGAGCTTGAGGCTCCATCTGTGTACAGCTTCCATCCCTCGGTCGTCTTCGAAGGCTGCTGCTTAGGAACCTCTTTATCTTGGCTAGGTCCGGAAGGCGTTTTAGCTAGAAAATCCGCAAGTACCTGACCTTTGACGGAGTTTTGACCCTTGTATTCTATCTCATGTTCTCCCAATTCGATAGCCCATTTAGCCACCCTTCCTGATTTCTCAGGCTTCGACAGTATCTGTCTGATAGGCTTGTCAGTCAAGACTGTGATGGGATGAGCCTGAAAGTATCTTCAAAGGCGTCTTGCAGCGTAAACCAAAGCAAGGACTAGCTTTTCTAACTCCGGATAGTTTAGTTCAGCTCCTTGCAGAACCCTGCTAACAAAGTATATTGGGACTTGTTTCCTTTCCTTTTCGGCTAAAAGCACCGCGCTGATGCTTTCGAAGGAAGCCGCAATGTACATGAACACCACTTCACCTTTGATTGGGGCTGTAAGTGTTGACAAGATTTCTATGAATTCCTTTAGCTTTTCGAAGGTTGCTTCCGCCTCACAACTCCATTGGAAAGTCTTTTTATCTGTGCACCCTTTGAATGTTTTGAAGAATGGCAAAGACCGATCCGCCCCTTTCGACAGGAACCTGCTAAGTGCCGCAAGCTTCCCGTTGAGGCTTTGGACTTCCTTTAATGACTTTGGAGCTTGAAGATCAGCAATGGCTTTAACATTCGAGGGGTTAGCTTTAATCCCTTGCTTCGTTATCAAATGCCCTAAGAATTTTCCTTCCTCCATGCCAAAGGAACACTTCTTGGGGTTAAGCTTCATGTTGATTGCCCGTAATTGATCGAAGGTCTCTTGAATGTCAGAGAGGAGGTCCTCTTCGGTTCTGCTTTTTATTACCATGTCATCGACGTAGGCTTCCAAGTTCCTTCCAATTTGTTTATGGAAAGCCTTGTCTACTAAACGCTGATAAGTAGCCCCCGCGTTCTTTAGGCCGAAGGGCATCTTCTTGTAGCAATAGACACCCTTTCCTGTGTAAAAGGTTGTTTTCTCCTCATCTTCCTTTGCCATTTGTATTTGGTGATACCCCTTGTAAGCATCCAGAAAGCATTTCAAACGGAACCCCGAAAGGGATTCGACCTTCCAATCAATTTCTGGTAGAGGGTAGCAGTCCTTCGGGCAAGCTTTGTTGATGTCGGTGAAGTCAACACACATACGCCACCCTCCATCGCTTTTCTTTACCATGACTGGATTAGCAACCCAAGTTTGGTATTTCACTTCTCTGAGAATTCCTGCTTGTACAAGCTCATCCACTTCTTTACAAGCGGCTGCATTTCTTTCTGGTGCCAGGCTTCGTCGCTTTTGCTTAATGGGCTCAACGTGCTTGAACTCGTTAAGATTATGCTCTGTACCGAAAGGCTTGCCATCGATCATGAGAGTCCTGGGAACCCCGGTCATATCTGAATACGTCCATGCGAATACGTCTTTGTTGGCTCTGAGTAGCTTCTCCAAGTCTGCTTTGAAGTTAGCAGGGAGTTGCTTTCCGATTACCACCGTTTGCTCTGGATAGAGCTCATTCACCACGATACGTTCTTCGGCATCTGTACAACTTAGGATGACCTTCGGAGGCTCCTCTGGACTTTCTCTAATCTTTTTACCGTTGTCTCCCGTTTGTCCTTGATTGTAAGTGGAGAATACGGTGCCTATCCCATAAGGTGTATGGAATTTTACCGCTGCGTGTATGGTGGAGACTACGATACCCATTCTTTGCATGGCAGTCCTTCCTATCAACAAGTTGTAAGGAGAGCTGGACCTTACGATGGCGAACATGAGAGTTTCTGTCCTTGCGAGCTTGCCTTCTCCAATTGTTATCTCCAACGGAACTTCTCCCAGAGGCCACGAGTGT
Source organism: Artemisia tridentata subsp. tridentata (assembly GCA_021014915.2). Lineage (NCBI taxonomy): Eukaryota > Viridiplantae > Streptophyta > Magnoliopsida > Asterales > Asteraceae > Artemisia > Artemisia tridentata. The sequence continues at coordinate 74,479,929 of CP139507.1, forward strand.
AAAACCCCAAAATTTACATAATATGAAATGACTAAAATACCCTCGAATTTAAATTTTGGGAACTTACGAATATTGAATAAGAAACATAACCTAAGTTTTAATAAAATTTAAAACTTTACATTATATTAGTATGGTACAAAAAAAAAAAGAAAAAAAAAAAGAAAAGAAGCTATGTATTGCCGCCCCCCCTTGGACCATAAACATGACCAAGTTCATGATTGCACAAATTATGGTAAGTCCTTAATGTGATTTACTCCTTCCTTATTATCCTAAACAAATTTTCGGTTCCCATTTTTTTCTCTATAACCGATCCTCCCAAAACAAGAACCCTAAACTTCTCTCAAAAACAAACCTTCGGCTGTTCTTATTGTTGCTGCTGCCACGATCCAAAGAATCATCAAAGGAGGCTTCAGTATTGTTCATAATCCGTGTTTAATCATCACAAGGTAAACCTCTAACACCAACCAAGATCCATTCGAATTTTGTGAGGCAAAAGCTAACCAAAAACCATGTTTTTTTTACCCTATGGTGGCTGTTCGGTCGATCAAGGAAGAAGGAGGAAGAAAAGAGAGTTTCGTGTGGTGTTTTGATTTTTGTCGTGTTCGTGTTCTTCGTGGTCTACGAGGGTATTGTATCACCTACTATATTCGATCATTGTTTCTTGTTTTTCTTTTGATTCTAGTCGAATTAACCACAAGAGTTATCACATAAAATCATAAACTAACAAAACCCTAAAATCGTATGAATGAATCGGCTGAACTTTTGTGTTGAAATAATTCATTGTGATCATGTTAAATCTGTTATAGACCGACCTAAATGTGTTATGGACTCACCCAAAATCGATTGGTGCCAAGAACTAATGATTTGAATGACGAAAACACTAAGATGGACATGTTTCTGTGAGGCCTGATTCTGAGTTGAATTTTTGGTCGACTTTAACCGGCTGTAACTTTATGATGGAATCGAGTTTTTGGGTGTTTTAAGAGTCTAAAACTAAGTTCAATGAAATGGCTACCTGGGAAAATTTAGTTTGTAATTTTTGGAGGCCTGGAAGGTTACTTTTTGATTTTTAGAAAATTATGTGTCTGATCGGATTTGTGAGTCTGGAAAATCAGTCCGGGTTTTTGAATTTTAATTTCCAAACCGTGTCGAATTAAGAGGTTTCCTTTGAACTGGGTAATCTTTAAGATGTCTATTACTTCCTGGAATTTTTGTAGATTTTTTTGAATTTTTCTTAAAAGGTTTCTAAGTAATAACTTTTCGTATAGCAAAATCAATCAGAAATCTGGACGAGTTGGTTTAAGTGAATTTTAATCCATAGCTTTGTTACTTAATAAAATCTGGAAAAATTAGATAAAATACTTAAGACATTTTTGCATCTCTGGGAATTTTTGGGGAATTTATTTCTGAGTTCTTATATAATTTTAGATTTATAGAAAACCTAACAATTTCAAGCTTAAAACTGTTAGAACCTGATGAAAAGTATAAAAAGGGTTTTGAAAGGTGTTTCGTGTTATTTTAAAAAACTAAAGGGACTAAATGTGTAATTTTATGAAACTTGAAGGTTTGATTCGTGCCACACTTATATTTGAGAGTATAATCTGTAATTTAGTAAATATGAGGGTTAGTTGTGTAATTATGAACATAATAAAGGTTGAAGTGTAATTTGTATAATTATAAGGTTTATTTTGTGATTTTGGGTAAATCAAGGGTGTAATGTGTAATCTATGAAACTTAAAGGACGGGAGATGTGATTCTGAATAAATGATGCACTTAAATTAGTAGTTTGCAATATTTTCATTCAAGACCCTTAACTTTGGGATGTTTGCAATTAAAAAAACCTAACTTATAGAAACTTGTCATATTTAACCTTGAACTTATGTAAAAGGCATTATGAACCTTAACCTACTAACATGGTCATCTTTAATAAGTTGATAAACAGGAATGATAATAACTAAAGTTACTGAATGTGTAAAGTTACCTAAGATGGAGAGAAACTAAAATGAAACCTTATGATTAAGAAACTATGAAATCATAAAGCTATGAAACTTATAAATACAATTATAATTCATGTAGATTCGCTGAAGCGGGAGTAATCCGGTGTTTTGTGATCTGCCTTTGGTTTGTTTTGCTATCGGATAAGGTACAGATACTCTGCCTTTTTCAGTAAGGGTTCTCATATGCCATACATTGATTTTGAGTTATGATTCAGTTAAGATTTCCCAAGCCATTGCTATGTTCCCTTTGAATGAACCTTGATATTACTTTTGATATGACTTTGAGATGCACCTCTTGATATATGACCTTGTGTTATGATTTTGAGACATGACTCTTAGTTTGATACCCGAGCCATTTTTGTTCTTTCCTAGCCAGGAAGGTAACCTGGCCATGTCTGTGATGCACCACTGGCATGACTCCTGTGTGGGGGAGTGATTTCTCACACCGTCCCTTTTATATTATCTGCTATGGCCATTATGACTTTGAGATTATGACTTTGAGTTTAGGGGCGTATGGATTGCAATCCTAGGCTTGTTTGTGAATTTGAGTATGACTTTGAGTATGACTTTGAGGTGACTGGTGCTGTGTGCAATACACGCCTTTCACATTTCTGGGAGCTGATCACTCCACTATTATGATACATGAGGACACCCCTCATATTATCTGGTTGCCTAAGAGGTATCCCCTCTGATTGTGAGATTATGACTTTGAGATTATGATGTTGAGATTATGACTTTGAGTTTCTGGGCTCGTGGTAGATGACTATCCTACTCTTCTCTTATTATCCATTTGTTTCTTTTATACCTTCTGACATTCCCATTGCCCATATTATGTTTCTGTTTCGTTATTCTTTGCTTTGTATATGTATCTGTTCACTGAGCTTTTTAAGCTCAGCCGCACGTTTTCTTTTCGTGTGCGGCAGGTAATAAGCAGGACGACGGGTTTTGGGTATGAGTGAAGAGTTTTGGACTTAGAAGACTTTGATAGTTATTCTGAAGTAGAGACCATTAGAAGGAGTTGCTTTTGCAGACTTAGTAATTAGCTTTTGTTTCCCTTGTATCCTTGTGTATTCAGTATTTCATTTGTAACCTTTGAGAATCTTTGTATTACTATTGCATGTATGTTTTGTTTGATCTGATATGAAGCCACTAATGTGATACTTCTACCCTTGCTGGGTTGGGGTGTTACAACGAGTGTTCACCAGAAAAGCCTACCAAGGGTATCTTCGAATCAACTCGCTGTGACCTGATCAAAGGATTAAGCTTGAGGAAACAGTGCTCGTAGATGATTTCGCAGGAGCTTCCACAGTCCATATAGGCTCTATTCACTTCTTGGTTGGAAATGAGGACTTTGATGACTACCGGATCATTTGAAGGGATTTGACCTGCAAGAGGAGGGAAAGTTACCTCCCCTACTACGTTACCCTCCGTTACCTTTATCTTCAAGCTGGTTTCGCCCCAATGGACCATGAGTATTGGGGCTTTGAGAGGGGTAGTGTCTTTAGCCAATTGATTGTCGGTCATCCCTTCCTTTCCCTTCTTTATACCCTTCACCAAATGTGCCAATTGCCCGGACTTTACAACTTCCTCTATTTGTTTCTTCAGTTCTCTACAACTGTTTGTATCGTGACCATAGTTTTCGTGGAAGTGACAGTACTTGCTGGTATCCCTGTTTTTGCCTTTATTTGTCATACGAGGGGGTGCTTCGAAAGCCTTGGCAGCCCTCTCCGTAGCAAGTATTTTCTTGGGAGACTTCGTTAGACTGCTTAGCAGACCATGGTTCGGGCCTTTGTTGTACGAGAGAGAACCTGTCTCTGTTCTTGCTCTTGTTTTTGGACCCTTCCCACGAAGAATGCTTCGAAAATTTGTTGCTCCATCTCTGTCTACCGGAGCCCTATTAGTGGACACCTCTTTTGCTTCGATCCAAGTATATGTCTTTTCCGTTAACCCCTTGTAAGTTGTCGGAAGGTCAGTGGACAAGAATTCCACCAAACTCCGATTCCGAAGGCCATGTACGAAACCAGAAATACGCTGGTCTTCGTGAAGACCCAAAATTTGCAAAGTCTCATCGGTGTACCTTGTAACGAAGGCCCTTGTGCTTTCGTTATCTTTTTGTTTGATGTTGTGCACCGTTAAATGAGTCCTTGTGAACTTCTTTTGCTGACTGAAGTGTGACCGGAACTTAGCTTTGAGATCATCAAGGTTGACGATGCTACTGGGCTTTTGCCCATTCCACCAAATACGAGCAGAATCCCGTAGGGTGTATGTAAACATATGACAGGCCACCGGCATAACCCATTTTTGCATTTTGATAGCCCCTTCGAACAAGTGTAAGAAATTGTTCGGATCCCCCTTCCCATCATAAGTCCCGACATGTGAAGGCATTTTCAACCCATCAGGCAATGGGTAATCTTCTATCCACCTAACGAAAGGTGTAGCCGAACCCATAGGGTCTGAATATAGACAATTATAAGGTGGTGCGTACATGGGGACAGTATTGTATGGATTGCTGTTTGGGGGCATTCCCATAGGAGTCTGGCTTGGGTAGGACTGATAAGGTGTGTTCATGGCAAACGGGTAACCGTTTCCCAGGGCGTACGGAGGGTACGCCATAGGATGGCCGAAGGGCATGCTCCCATAATTTTGGGGGAGTTTGGGTTATTAGGCTGTCCATTTACTGGAGGATATAAATTTTGAGGATAAGACTGAGTTTGGAACGAGGGGTACATACCATTGGGAGGAAGATTTCCTCCCATATTAATTGTAGATGGATTGCCTTCTACGCCTGATGCGTGAGAAGGCTGCAACGAAACCCCAGCTTCAGTCCTTCCAAGATGAGCTGCTAGCAATGGAGGCAAAGTCACCCCCCTTTCTTCCCTTCGCTGGCTCCTACCGTTAGAGCCTTCGGTAACCGCCCCTTCTCTTCTTGTCGGAGCCCTTTCGGGACTCCTTCAAAACCAACGGACCTCTTGCTTAGCCTTCGACCGATTGGAGACCCAATTCTTAAGGCCGATAGGGTTGGCCCTTGGGTCGGAGGCCTAGGTTCCATCTCCATTTCTTCATCGTATTCATCACTCGAGTATTCCAACTCCCTTCGCACCTCAGCATTCCTGAATTGCCTATTACGAGCCCTTAAAAGGGTTTCCAACACTTCGTGGTTGGCTTCGACAAAGGCTGGGCTAATGACAGGTTCTGGGTTGGCTGATGTCGAAGCATGATTGTTGGTTGTGATTTCTGGGTGAGAACGTGTTGTGAAGGTGGAAGCGGTTATTGGGGGAAGGTTGTTAGAGTCATCGATTGGTATTGGTGCCAAGGTAGAGAAACCCGGTGGGGGAGTATCTTCTCTCCCTTGATCCATGCCGGAATAATAGTGAAATTGGTTGGTAGGTTATAAGCTCGGAATTAACGAGACCAATTATAGCGGTCCCACGGATAGCGCCACTGATTGAACAAATAATTGCCAACCAAGCCTTCGATGGTGATCAAAGGAATAATGAGGTGTTGAGATTGCGCCAAGCTTGTTCTTAACCTGAAAATAAGAAATACGAAGACACTACGTTAAGTGATTGCGCAGGGGTTGGACCCTGCGAACCACCTCCGGCGTGCGAGTAAGTATGTGTAATGGTAATATAGGTCGTAAATTGAGAGAGTGAAGTTAACTTACTTTGTTTTGGCCCGACTATGCTATTTATAGGGGAGAAATAGGACATAGTGGGCGGTTGCACATTGTTCGGAGATCATGGGGGCGTCCCATGGAAAGTGGTAACCGCTAGGGCTTTGTAGCCCACGATCTCTGTTTTGGCGGGAAAGCCAAAGGGAAGAGGAGACGTAGGTTTAACCAGTTCGCAGGCGAATGGTTTTACGCCAATGAAACGTGTTAGAAGATTAACCTGGGCCTCCGAAGGGAGGGCTTTCTACAGGCTCGAAGGGGAGTTCTTCGACCCGTTCGGAGGGTACATCATCAATAACAATCATGATGATGATTACATTTAGCCCCTAAACTGAAACCATGCTTTCTGTGTTAAACACTAAGTACACTAACGGATCAACCAACTGATTGCTGGTAGCAATCAACACCATTCTTCAAGACTTTACCATTCGTGTTAAGCGCACCACCAAACTAGCCATTTGACTACTAATAGAACCAACGTCATCACTTAAGGTTGCACCATAAACCTACTAGACACCCATAAGACATCGACTTAGTGTCCACATAACTTCAGGCCTAGACATTTTTGGTCTATTTACTGAATTACCCACTTTGAGAAACTCGTCCACATACCTTATGATAATAAGATCTTAACAATACGATGAGGATCCCTCGAGGGAATTAAACAATGAAGGAACCAATGGAACTATGACAAGGGCTAGGAACTTACAATGGATGACTTATAACAAGACGAAAGTCTTAGGACCTTACAGAGAAAACCGATCCGCTATCTTGGAAAATTACCAAATCTTTCACTAATCCTTTAAGAGTATTAGTCTGGCTGGAACGTAAGAGTAATCCAAAGCACCATTGTTCACTAAACCAAACCTTAGGGGTAAAAACAAGCATCTCTGTCCTCGACTTGGAATGACAAGATACCATGACTTGACAATGTTCTGTCAATGTACAATTCACCCTTCCTACATCGTATAATAAGAATTCCCTTATAAGTAATGGATACCTTGGATTGGACAGTCAATATACGATCACCCTTACAACGTGCCCCATAGGAGTTCTAGATTATTCAGCCTCAAGAATCCGTTTTGAATTAACCTTACTTCCACGCTGAAACGCCAAAGCCTCAACGTATCAATAGGCCATTGATACATAACTTACACCTGTAGCCAGGGAAAATGCCCCATGACACAATATCCGACTCACTCATAAGTCATGATACATCCCAATACTGTCCTAGCGAATTAAATACCATACCTATAAACTTCACCTGATGTTCATCAACCAAACACTATCAAACATGGGAAACTAGACTCTGTCCTTAAAACTTTTGAAAACATATATAAATGCCATGCTCAACTATACTTTCAACCTTGATGATTTCACTTTCAAGAATCTTTCTTTAAAAACCCGTTTGTATCAATTACATAAGTATTTCTCCGAGATGCTCATTTTGTGAGTTAAAAAAGTTTTCTCTGGTCAAACCATATCAAACTTTTGCATATTAAAGTGCGACTAAGTGTTAATTTTTGTAAAGTTATTTTATCTATACCATGCTTAAAAACCCACACTACAGAATTATATACCTATTTTAGTCAAACCTTATCAAGCTTTCGTATGTTAACAAATGTCTAAACAGTGATCTATGTGAAATTGTCTTATCAAAACCGCCTAAAAAAAAGAAAAAAAAATTCGTTTCACTAAACTTTAAATTTTTCAGGGTCGCATTAATTTACTCGACTATTAACCTCAAACAAAGGAATTTGTGTCTTTTGAATTATTAATTTGGTCAGATTCGTGTAAACGCATACTCAAATGAAAATTTCGAACAAAATTTTTATCAATACCTCTAAGCAAGGATAACGCACAATACATGACTTGCCTATGATTGAAATTATAGATATGCCATACCTTAACACTATTCCTTCGAAGTGCAACCTTCCCACTCATCCTGTAAGATAAAGATTCTCACCTGGTAGAAGCGCGTGAAATTGGATAAGCAATTACTTAAGAGACGATGTGCCCTTTCAGAGTTTTAGATAACATAATCGCTTTGACACATGACATCACTTTCACATGGATTATAAGAGGTCACATCTGGCCATAAGACCTTTAACTTCCTTCTGTAACGAGACAAACATCCCTCGACAAAGTACCCACCTGACTTAGACCACTATGCCACGATCTCGAGTCACAATACACCATAGTTTTGCCTTAACAAGTTAAGCACCTGCCATCAAGAGCATTATCCGATGATAACTTTTGAGCGTTCCCAATCATTGGCATCTGAATTTGCCCTTAGTTTTGACTCATGGGCCATCACTCTCGACTAGCCATATATGCCTACTGACATGTTATTCCTTGTCATTCACACCAAGGGACTTTTCCCTTAGATTCTTTATAGCCGCCATGAGAAAAATAGCGATATCTAGCCTCATTGTTCTAATGAAATCCACCCTTTCATGTCGACAACTACACCTACCTCCCACGAAGGATGAGTACACAAAATAGGCTCTAGGAGACACAACAATGGCATGAGCGAATGATTGTTGAAATAGCTGGGATAACCATTTAGCATTAATCAAATCCTCCTACAACCACCAGATATCTCACTAGTAGAAGGGCTGTTTCATTTGAGGTACTTTATGGTCGGAAGTACCGACCACCCGTTGTTGGGCAGAAATTTGAGACGTTCAAATCTCATGACCTCAATTTATTCATTAAGCCACTGAGAAAATAGTACAAATCAGACAACGGTTACAAGCTTGAACTCCCTGAAAAGCTTAGTAGGGTACACAATACCTTTCACGTGTCGAACCTGAAGAAGTGTTTATCGGATGGAACCCCTGTCGTTCCCTTAAAAGAAATTCGACTTAACGATAAGCTAACCTGTGATGAAGAACCAATAGAAATCTTGGATGGAGATGTCAAACGATTGAAACAAAGCCGTATCCCTATTGTCAAAGTTAGATGGAACTCTAAGAGAGGACCAGAGTACACATGGGAACGCGAAGATCAAATCCGTTCTAAATAGCCCCACTTGTTTGATAACACAACTCCGACTACTACCACATCTTAGGATTCGGGACGAATCCAGTCTAACGGGTGGGTACTGTAATACCTCGTAAAAATCCCATGTCATTAATAATGTTAATCACCGAATAATACCAATTTATGTTAAATAACCTTTTGTGCGGACTACATTATATATATATATATATATATATATATATATATATATATATATTATATATATATATATATATATATATATATATATATATATATATGGCAATGATCACCAAGTCACCCCAATGAATTCGAACTCACCATGAATAGCTCGCTCGCGTACCGACACCACAAAAGTTATGGATTAAATCTTATAATTAATTTTCGGAGTCAATGACCTTGTTTTTAAACCATTTGTATAAAAACGTTTCCAGAAATGTAATACTCGTATTTTTATCAAACCGAGAGATCACGTTTGAAATTTAGCTCAACGAGACACGGAACACGGGGTGCACATAATACCCACAAAAATACAAAACTTAATTAAAATCTTATTTTTTATACATACCACTGCACCCCACACCATATATACAATATTTCTTTTGTTTTCTTCTTCTCCCTACCCACTCTCTCACGCCCCTCTTTTTTCTCCTCTCCCTCTTTTCGCTGCTACAAACCAACCCCACAACTGCTATGGCAGGTCCACACATCAATGACCATAAGGCTCCAAATGGTCCTAACGACTCAGGCGGGATTCCCTCTTCTTTGTCAAGACTCTGAAGCAACATATGAGTACAAGAGCTGACGAGGCTATGATGATGCGATACCCTTTTTGGGCTACGATTCCATCTGACAAACGGGTGGAGGAGGGGCAACTTTCCCTCGTATTAATTCTTTATAATCCAATCGGCTTACACTCGCAACCCACCACTCAAACAAATCTCATCAAAACATTCAAAGGAGGAGTTGTGGTGGAGTTAGCCGATTTGGATTCAAGCCTATTCGATTCTCACTTCATTCTATCGGATTGATCTTTCCTCTCTTATTGTAAGATCTTGATTTTCTTGTTCTTCTTTTTTTTTGTATTCGAACACTGTTATGATTATTTGGAGGAATATGTGATTAAAATGATAAACCTGTGAAATTTTATTTTGCTTGTGGATCTTGAAAAATTATTCCTGCCGAATCAGTATAGTGGTGGGATTAATAATTCTGATTTGCTGTTAATTGTTGGTGTGGCTTAATTTGAATGAAAAACTAATAATAAGGTTAATCTTGGCTCGGTTTTGAAAGTGTTTGGTCCTTTTTGTTGTTCTTGATTCGTACACAGTCTCGGGTTTAAATTGTTATGATGAATAAAGTAGAGTGTGATTCGAGTAAGTTTGGTGACCCAAGTATAAATTCGGTTAAGCTGTGAACTCGTGTCGAGGCTAAGTTGGCTTTGTTTGTCGAATATAGTCACAAATTTGAGTTGTACTCAATAGTTGGTAGCCTCTTGTTGAAGCTTGAATGAGCATATAGAGTCTTGGTTACTCTAAGAATTCGAGTCGTTTTGGTGTCTAGTCGTGGCAAAATCCACCCCGTTGGGTGTCCCATTGATCGGTTATATGAGCCTCCAAAAGGCTCCTCGTTGTGTACTAGTGCTCGACATTCTTGTGAGTCTTGTATTACATTCACAAAACCTTGACATTGAAACCAAAAATCCCTACAAACTATCTTGTTTTCGAGTCTTAAAGACCCCCTCAACCTGCGTTAAGATGTGGTCTAAGTCACAACTTATATATATATATATTTTTCCTTTGCGTTAATATAAACTGGAAGGGCCATGTGGTAAACAACTTTGTAAGTCTAAGAGCTTGGTATTAGAATTGGAGTGAAATGAAAAATTCCTTTTTGTTCTCCTATACTCTGCGTTAACAGACACCACAAGTATACATTTTCCTTTTTGTTTTTCTCTTGGCTTGTGGATTACTGGTCAAGCAAACACTTGGTTGGGCCGCAGCCCACCAAGCAAACCCAACTTACAATTCTTTCTTTTATACGCTGCCTAGCCTACATACAAAAATTTATGCAAAGTCTGTTGTGTGATAGCCCATTCGAATGACTGGGCCACAGCCCACTGTCGACATGGAAACATGTTACGTATGCTCGTTTCGTATATATGCCGTCATCACAACTCGTCAACTAATAAAACACGACACCCTTATATTTTTAGAACTCCATGGTTTACTTAAATTAACGAAGCTACTAAACTTAATTGCTACGCCTTGTTATATAACTAGTCAACGCTACATTTCTACATATATATACATATATACTTGACTTAAAAGATTTCATATAGAAAATATAAGTCATTTCACAAATAGAAAGAATGGGAAAATTCATTGTATATGTATATATTTCACAACCGTATATTAGTCGCATAAAAAGTTTAAACTCGTTTTCTTTACTCAACAACATAAACAAAATTTGAATTTCCTCACTTGCAACAAATTTAAAAACGATGAAATATTTTTGTCGACTTCATAACCTATAAACACAAAAGTTATTATTAATCTTTTACAATAAAAGTCTCGTACGTATATATATGTACACACATAATTTTTATTCACCCGATGATAACATTCTCCGTCATGTCACCCAAGTCGTACTATTATTCGTTCCTTCCGTAATCCTTAGTTATTTTCAAACTAAGAATTTTCCATTCTTGTAATTCGTGCGTACTCTCAAGAGCCAATATTTTCAGATAACTTAGAAAAGACTTTTAAACTTAAATGCTGCCACACCAGCAACGATAACATAAACTCTTTAAATCTTTCAGATTTAACTAAACTTCGTAAATTCTTAAACTCTATTCGTGAACTAAAAGAAACCATACTAATCTAGGTCACGCGTCGGAACTACCATCTACTATTTGACTCTATTGCATTTCAGACTACTACTACACTAAGGTGAGTTCATAGTCCCACATTTTACTATGTTTTCAAATCCCGTGGGGAGATACATGCTATAAATCTGAACACAAGTATTTTTCTGTATGCTTCCCTGATTGATATTGCTAAGTTAATATTGCCTAAGTTACCACCCTGCCAAAAAGTCCCTCATATCATGAACCATTAATCACTTGCGAGTGAACGCGAATTTAGTGAATAGATCTATTGGAGGTTGACGACCCATTTGTACTAGCCGGATAGATAGCTATAATGCTAGCCGGATTGATAGACAAATGCACTTTATTCGAATTAAGAGTCTGGCAAAACTCCTACGACGAGGGCATTATCACCCACGTCATTGCTATGATGTGGGATATTTATTTCAACTATTATTACCCCTACATGTTAAGGTTTGCGTGTCATGAGGCTTAGGGCAATATATCTATATTATACACAGCGATATCACCGCTGTGCTACTACCCATCTTATATCTATTTGTTTTATTTCAACGATATCACCGTTGTACTACTAATCAACTTGTGTTCAAACTAATTCAAACTATTACAAATTAAACACTATGGATTCACTCAACCTTTGTGTTGACTTTTTAAGCATGTTTTATCTCAGGTAACTAAGGAATCTCAAGCACGGAGTTTGGCATGGGCATTGGAAATCTACCCCCTCTTAATTCAAATAATTATATCATTCTTTTCAAACTCATCATCACTTTTGGTGAAAAACTACCCCTTTTGACAACTAATATGTAATCTCTGAATATTGAGTTTTCATTGAATGATATAAATTCTACTTTTAACGTTTATCTATGCTTCGACAGTGATCTAATTGGTAATTACCCCGTTTAAGTCTTCCGCTGCTTCATTATGATTTTCGGGGTGTTACACTGGGGTCCACGTAAATTCCCCGCACTACTTTCCCTTCCACCTCGGCCTCCACTACCAACGGCTCGTCCGATATTTCTCCAGGACACATAGGTGGAAAACTGATAAGGACATTCGTCCATTCCTCTTCTGCGACTCTCACTCTGTCCCTTTGGTTGACCATTGACCTTCGGATCATGTTGATGACCTTCCCCCTTGTTTGTCTGGTTTTCTCCGCCTTGCGGTCCCCTTCCCCTCTGTCTCATGTCTTTCAGTAGATGATCCAACTTCCCACTCTCTAGTGCCATTCTTATCTGTTCCTTGAGTTGCCAGCAATCGTTGGTGAGATGCCCCTTTTCCCGTGGTAATCACAGTATTTGTCCACATTTTCTTTGAGGGGCCTTCCCCTCATCGGAGGAGGCTGTGGCAATTTTAATTGGTGCTCAGTGGCAAGGATCTCCTTCGGGGTCTTTGTTAGAGTGTTCAGATCTATCGGCCTTGTGTCGTGCCGGCGGATATCATTATGATGACCCTCAGTTTTATCAACGTTTTCATTCCTTGGTGGAGCGTAAGGAGCATAGTAATCATTCCTGCGTGATCTGAATTCATTCCTAGGATTGCTCCGGCGGCGGTCTCCTCCGAAAGGGGCCTTCGGCATGTAGTGATCACCTCGGTTGTCAGACGGGTTAGGGCGGTGCTCTCTGAGGGTGTCTGCCTTTTCTCCTTTTGGTAGTTCTGTGGTTCGGAAGGCCTCTTCTGCATGAACAAAATCGTCAAACCTTTCCAGCATCTCATCAACCATTTTGGGGATCCTATCCGAAAATTTCTTAGCCAACTCCGGGCAGTGATGGCCATTCATGAATGAAGAGATCCACATGACTTCGGGGGCATCTGGAAAGTAGTTGGCCTCACTTACCCACCGCTCTTTGAAGTCCGGGAGACTTTCATTGGACCTTCGGTGTATTTTGTTGATCTCTGTAAGGTCTTTGACACATGCCCTCAATATACTGAATCTGCATAAAAACCTTCTTTGAAGCTCATCCCAACTATCAATGCTTCCAGTAGGTAGTTTGTCGAACCATCCTCTGGCCTTCCCGTCCAGGGTTTGTTGGAACATTCGGCACCATATGGGCATGGGTCATTCTTCATGATTTTCCGTCCCAGTAAAACGATTGATATGATCGTCCGGATCGGTTGTTCCGTCATACAACTTACGGTTCGTCGGTATTTTGTGCTTGGGGGCCGAGAACTCTATGATCCTTCTTGTGAACGGACATTTTATCACTTCTTTGAACGGTTTACTCAAATCATCATCCACTATTGTCTTTCCTTTACTTGAATCATCACCCACCACCACTTTCTCCTTACCGAAGTGAGGCCTGTCGCTATACTCCTCTTCATTGTCCGTGTGTTCGTCTTCAAACCTGAACATCATTGGGGCTATTAAGTCGCGGTTGCCTTGTTTTTTGAACAATTCCTTGAGAGCCGATATGTGGCCCTCAATGATGGCTCGAGCGTTCGAAGGATTTTGCTCGCCTCCCCCAGACCCTCCGGCTCCTCCGGTGTTTTGGGTAGGGGTAATAGGTGTAGAACCAGTCATCTTGAGCTTTGAGTAGATCGAGAGGTTGGTCCCACGGATGGTGCCAATTTGTTGAGGTAATTTTCTGTAAACACCTCGGACAAATAAGTGGGGCCTTTCGGGCAAACCAGATGAAGGTTTTTCCGAGAGGCTGAGGGGGCAATCTTCTAAGCTTCCTGAGATCCTTTGGTGATTTGCACACAACAACACGCGTTAGACTCGCCCCGGGTGTTATCCCACGACCAGGCTCCGGCGTGAGAATAAGTATGGGGTATTCCGAAGGGTACTAAACAGTAATATGGAGTAAATGCGAGTAGTAAGAGTTGGTTGAGATTTGTAAATGAGCTGGGTATTTATAGTACCCAGCTTTGGTATCTGAAATGACGTCGCCGGATTTTCTGGGAACATGTCGCAGACACGATCCCGTAAATCCTGGGGCGGCGGCGACGGTATCTGCTGTTGCCATCTGTCACAAAGGTGATGCCACTTGTCCTTTTATTCGCAGTTGTACTGGCCGAACGGGCTGGGTGTCTTCCAGTTCATACCGAATGATTTCATACCGTCCGGATGGCCGGACAAACTAGTCCGTCCGGATACATACGTCAACAGTGCACTAGTCAACTATCGTTAAGTTAACGTTCTTGTTAAATTTCATAATTAAATATTCAATCTCATACTTCGACATATAGCAAAGTTAAGAAGAAAAAAAATGGATGGGTTTACAATGAGGAAGAAAAAGAACATGTATTTTTTGTACCGGTGGTTATTTTAATATAATATTATATTCTCAAAAGTAATTTAAACTTTTTATGAATTACTAGCAGCCGCGGGTACTCTGTAATTAAAATTTCCGGAGACTAATATTTTCTAATTATATGTTTTTCGTGACGAATGTTGATAGTATTATAGAGTTGATATGTACACCCTCATTGCTTCTTACGATAATGAATGTAATAAAAGGCGTTTGATAAAAAAAAAAAAAAAAAAAAAAAAAAAAAAAATGGAGATGAGAAAATGAACAAAAATGACGACAAAGAGAAAAGTATAAAAACATATGGCCATTACGTTTAAAATATTAAGGTATAGTTAAAGGGGTCGTTACACTTTGGTAAAATAAATGATTATACAATTAGAAAACATATGGTTGGTTTGTAACATGTCAAATAAACAATTACCATGTTAGTTAGGCTAGTTGCAGTAGAGTCGATCGCCTCATACTCGATCGAATGGGACGATCGATTTCCTTGATGTGGGGAGTCGATCGCCTAACTCGATCTCAACATCTTGGTCACTTGGCCGATCGAAATGAAAAGGCTGCTTGCACTCTTTTTTTGTAACGTTAACTTGATACAAATATATATATATATATATATATATATATATATATATATATATATATATATATATATTAAATATATATATATATATATATATATATATATATATATATATATATATATATATATATCTTTCAAACCACTATAAATACATACACATATTCAACACACTTCACTACACCAAACTCTCTCAATTCTCTTAATCAAAATCTCACACTTCAATCCTTAATTCAACATGTCTAAGAAAACACCACAATCAAAAGGCCGAAAATCCCGATTGCCTCAAAACATCCCGCAATTAACACCGGATCCGAATTTCCGGTTAACTGGTATGTCACCAAACATTAATTTTCGAGCTCCTAGTTTTGATTATCAATCACAACAACCTCAAAAGCAACAAACTAACAATCCATTTTATGTAAATCGTACTACGAATCATCCATTTATTCCTCCATATCAAAACAACCAACGACAACAACAACCACCTCCACAACAACGACACCACCACCACCACCAACAACAACAACAACCGTACGGCTCACCCGAATCCGTGTATCGTCCAACGATGGACACAACCTTAATTATTAGTTTTTAATATGTATCGTAATGTTTTAGTTTGGTTTGAATTTTATTGTAATGTTTTTATTTTATTTGAATTATTAAGTAACGTTTTAATTTTTAATAAAATTTGAGTTTGTGTTTAAAAATGTTAAAAAAAAAAATTGAACTTGGTCGCCCTTACTGGGGCACCTAATCGCCTGTAGGTCGCTAGAGAGAGAAAGCTGACGTGGCAGAGAAAAATGAGGGGATTGGATTGCCTTACTGTGGGCAGCCGTAGTGGCTTTCATCATTTTTCTCATTTGACAATGATCCTAATGTGGCATGTAAAAAGTATACCAAGCACCAGCACATAGCGATTGTGTAAAAAACTTTAGGGATAATGATATGTAAATGTATCCAACTTGACACAATATACTAAGTTGTACAATGAACTATTAATCTCACAAGAGAATACAAGAACTTACTATTCTTGACTATTTTGTGTATTAACGAGGGATTAAGTTTTTTACCGTTTGTAATTAGCCACGTAGCTATCCACGTTGGCATAGTTTTTTGTCTTCTTATATAACGTCCCAATTTTCCCTCTTTCTTCCCCAAACACACATTAAAACCCACTACCACCATCAATAATTACTGTATAACGTTATAATCGAAAACCCTAGTTCATGATGGCACAATACGCTCTAGGAACACCAAGAGTGACGGATAAGTATGTTACATCTCACTGTGGTTGTGGCCTTGCTATGACTGTGAAAACGGCGTGGACAAAGGAGAATCTAGGGAAACGTTTCATTGCTTGTCCCAAATATGTAAGCCCTAATTTAATTTTGATTTCTATGAGGAATGATACTCCACAATTGATGGTGATTTTGTTTGGTGATTACAGGATAAGCGCAAAAAGTGTGGTTACTATGAATTTTTTGATGATGATTTACCAAGTGATTATTATAGGGAATTGCTATTTGAAGAGCATCAAAAGGCCAAGAGAGGGAATCAAAACAATGAGCTGCAAGAACACATTGCTCTTCTAACAATGGAAAAGAAGCAGTTGGTTAGTGAGTTGACTTGTACAAAGTCAAAATTACAATTGTATGACCGAATTTTTCTTATTTTGATTGGGATTTTAATGGTCTTTTGTGTTGTGTTAGGAATGAAATTAGTCAACTGATATAGCTAGATGGTAAGTAGTTTTAGGTTGTTGTAATGGTTATTGACTCCATAAAGTCAACATTTTGTATGGCAATGAAAATTTTGCAATTTTCAATGGTATATACACTAGCAGTTTGTTTTCTAGTATTTGTACTTTCCACTTAGCAAGGATATCATAAAGATGAGTGTTACAACTCATTTTACTTCATTACAACAGAAATTTGACTAAAGAAAGTCAAATGAAGTAGTTCCTAAGTTTTACAACCACTTTATTGAAGGGAAATTAAACTTGCACAAACCAATGAAAGTCAACTAACCTACTTGTCTTTTTCCCTTACCTTTTGAAGAAGCTTTTGGGGTTTTTGCAACAAATGGTTTCATACCAATTTCTTCACAGGTGTGTTCATTGGGAAGGCCAAGAACCTTGTGCCTGTTATCAAAAGCTTTTTTTACCTTCTGTTTTGGATCTTGAATCCTCCTAGCTTCATTTTTTGTAGACATTGAACCTGAATAACTACTTGGAAAGTAGGATGACCAAGAGAAAGGGTAATCTGGAACTTCAGAACTTGTTTCACTGCTTGAAATGTTTTCACTGCTTGAGATGTAAATGATTTCTGCACACATAGGAAAAAAAAAAAATCCAAAAAAATTAAAAGAATTTGATGTAAAAAGGAAAAAACAGCCTGCACTAGTGAACTTATGATGAAGACATTGTTTTAGTTGATTGAATGGTGTGGTTTGTGTATGTTTGGGTTTTATAGAGGAAAAACCAGTCAAACCTACAAATGCTTTAGCTTTTGCAGGTCAAGAATCTCAAAACAGTGTGCAGGCATGCTAGTGTCCAGGAATGTCAAGGAATCTCAATACATAAAGTAGATACTGTGCAGACAACATGTTGAAAAAAATAGTGCATGTGCAGACAAGATATCTAAATTCACAAAATTCTGAATATGACCATTATAAGGTCATTTGACTGCATTAAACCAGAAAGTTGACTTCATAAAGTCAAATTACATAATTAAACATCCTACATAATCATAGAGCTATTACATAACATTTAATATTGTTTGATTTCCCAAATTAGTATACAAAAGATGGCAATCTGTGCATAAGTGTTGGTTGCCAAACACAAAATACAAAATATGGCAACAATCTGTGCATAACTGACTAATCCAACTCCATTGCATTGTCTTTTGAACTTCCTTCACCTGGGACCTTCTTAGTTAGCTTTCTTTGGAGGATCCTTTGGCTTGGTTCCCTTATTCTTTGAATGACACTTTCATACCAATTTCTTGGTCTAACAGTTGGGGCAGGTTGAGTAGTTTGAGTAACAATTGGGGCAGCTTGAGAACTTGGAGTAGGAATTGGGGCAGCTTGACTACTTTGAGTAGGAATTGTAGGAGTAACTTGATTTGTTTGACTACTCTAAGTAGAACCTGTAGAAGGAGTAGCTTGAATACTTGGCCTCTCCTCACCAAACCAATTTGCAAAGCCCCTTCTAACCTTCTTTGGCTGAACCACTCTACCAGTTGAACTACTGGTTGCAAAATTCACCCTACCAACTTTTCTAAAGGCATTTTCTTGTCTACTAATGATGTCTGGGATATCAGATCCCCTAACAATTCCAACACTCACACTCACACTCCCACTACCACTGAAACCTGTCAGTCTTACACCACCACTTCCACTTCCACTCCCACTTAAACCAGTTTCTCTAACATCCACAACTGACCCCCATGACCCCCCACAGTAGACATGTCAACATTATCAGACCTAGGAACATTATCAGACCTAGCAGCATTATAAGCCATAGCAGCATTATCATCCCTAGCAGCAGTATCAGCCCTAGCAGCATTATCAGACCCATCAACACTAGCATCCTGCTTACTTGGCATACCCACTTTTCTTTTTTGCTTAACAGGTTTCTCAACAGCTGCTTCCCTACATCCTTTCTTGTTATGACCTACTTTAAAGCAATTTTGACAAGTCATAGAAACACCTACCTTTGAAACTCTTGTAGAGCTCCCACCTTCACCTTTTGCCCTAATCCTTTTCTTTCTTGGTCTACCAGGCATTGATTTAGGTTTTGGTGGTAAAACTTTTGAGTATTGACTCTGGTCTGGCCAAAAGTCAATACCACCAACTGGACTCAGATAATTGTGGTATGTTGAGTAATAAAACTCCTTCCTGAACCACATTGGGACATAATCATCAGGCACCTTGTTTAACTTGAAAATAGCAGTTGTACCATGAACACATGGCAGCCCAGATAATTGCCACATCCTGCAAGAACAAGTCCTTTGTTCAGCATTCACTTTGAAGGAGTGACTACCATTCCTGACCTCAAATGCATTGCCCCCAGCTGGAATGACATGCCAAAACCTACAAAGTTAAAAATAATTAGTATTCAACATAAAAATATAACATAAAGTAAAGTGTATGTAATAAGACCATACCTTATATCATCCTTTAACAAATCCACTCTCTTCTTGATTGATGGACATATATCACCAGTCCATTTTGCAGAAATATTCCTACAACTGTTCATCTTTTCTAGCACAATCACCCTAATTGCTTCCAACATAGTCAGTATTGGTTTGTCTCTCACAGAAACTAATACCGAGTTAAAGCACTCACTGAACCCATTCTCAACAGCCTCACATCCTCTTCCCAACTCAAAAAATGCCCTAGACCATGTTTTAGGGTCCTTTTCCATCAAGTATTTATGAGCTTTAGGGTTTGCAGCCTTGATTTTTTCCATGATTTTATTGAACAACTGTGGGTATGAAGCTTTAGAGGCTGCCCAAAACAAATTCCTGAACTCTAGTCCACTGAATTGTTTCCTAAAGTTCTCATAAATATGTCTAGCACACTGTCTGTGTTCAGCTTGAGGCCTAACTTGTTTCATAAACCAACACCAATTCTCCTTATTCTCAACACCTACCACAGCCCAAGCAATAGGGTAAATTTGGTTATTGCCATCTCTACCTATAGCAGTTAGTATCTCACCATGATTAGGTTTTTTTAGAAAACATCCATCTAAAGCAATAACTCTTCTACAACCCCTTTTGAACCCTTCTTTTAAACCCCCAAGACACACATAGAATCTATCAAAAACAGTGGACCCTTCATCATTATGTGTAACTCCTAATTTGACAGTGGACCCTGGGTTACTATCCAACAACTCTTTGCCATAAGATCTTAATAAAGCATAATGTTCTTCAATGGTTTTTTCATACTCTGTTAGTGCCCATGCCTTAGCATACCTACATTGGTTAGAAGAGAGAGTGCACTTGTACTTCTTCAACACTAAGGCAGCAATGTCTACCAGCTTTATCTCAGGATTTCTCCTTATTTTCTCACCAAACCTTTTACCTATCCATTTAAAGTCCACTAAGGAGCCATACTGAAAGTTTCTAACACAGCTATGTTCAGGTTTCAATGTAATAATTTGAAAGGTTTTCTCAGAAGTCATCCATCTAGCATACAACCTAAAGGTACATTTTGGCACATCTTCTTTTGTTTCACTGGGAAACCTATATTGTTTTCTTTGTTTACCTTTCTCGGGATCTTTTAACGGCTTTGGTGGTCTTTGACCACACAGAGCAATAATCTTATCAGCCGCACTCCTTTCATACCAGATGGAGTACCCATTTGCTAAAGCATAATTCGTCAACGCTTCCTTCAACTTGGCAGCACTTTCAAATTTTAGCCCAACCTGTGAACAAAATAAGTGCTTAGAATTCATATTCAAATAATGCAATACAAATGATTGCTACACTGAAACAACAAGGATACCTTTGGGACTTGCAACCTCCAATGAGTGCTCTACAATCAGAGTAGGTACCTGTCTTCAGTTGCTTGTACCCCCAAAGCTTGGGAGTCATAACGAGCCGAGCTACTCGAGCTCGCTCGATAAAAAGCTCGAAATGAGCCGAGCCTTGTCGAGCTCGAGCCGAGCTCGAGCCTGAAAATCAACTCGTTTACTTATCGAGCCGAGCTCGACCAGCTTGTGAAGATCGATTAGGCTCGTCGAGCCTTATCGAGCCAGCCATTTGGCCCATAACAAGCCCAATAACTACCAGCCCATAACTCACCATTTGACCTTAACCCTAATAGCTCATTCCCTATATAATACCACACATTCACAACTACAGCTAGGGTTTTACATAATCTTCTGCCGCCTTTAAGGTATATCATCATATTTGTTTTATTTTCTAAATCTCTTGCAAACCTTAACCCTAATAAGAAAAAACGCAGCCACTCTTTTTCTTCCCTCTTCTTGCACCCAAAGGGTTTTACATAATCGTCCCTTGTATATTTTGATTAAATCACAGCTTGAAGATTCTTGGAAGAAAAATCACGGTAGGTTTTGATTTTGTTTTGTTTTTCTTTTATTGTTTTGATTCACCGAATGAAAAAGAAAAGATAAAACTGATATGGTTTTGATCTATCTTTATGATTCGAAAATTAAAAAGAAGTATTGCTTCTTATAGATCGATGAAGAAAAAGATCTCTTATGGTTCTGTTTATAAATGGATCGATTAAAATATGAAGAGATTATCTGAGATATTTGGTTCTTTGTTTAAGTTGATTCGATTCTTTGTTTAAGTTGAGGTTAGGAGAATATTGGCTGGTGTTTGTTTAATTTAATTTATTTTTTTTTTTGTGGTTCTGTAGAGATGAGACGAGGGGATGTTGAAAATCTTGATCTTGTTGTTGTTGATTCGTTGTTTGTTGTTGATGTTCTGTTGAGTTGTGGTAGGAACTTTGCGGGTGAAACCTTCTTGTTGTTGATTCCTTGTTTGTTGTTGATGTTCGTTGTTTGTTGTTGAAATAAAATAAGATGGTAAGTTATAGTATGTATTTATTTTAGGATCGAGGAAATAAACATAAAAAAACCACCGCACATATGCACATTATCTCTAATTTTGCTTTTGTATACCTATTCAAGACATTCTTTACAGATTCAGAAGCAACTTTGAAGAATATGATACAAGGATCATATGTCTTTTTTTTTTTTTTTTTTTTTTTTATTTTTTTTATTTTTTTTTTTCTTTTTTAATTTCGAACCGCATAATGTGATTAGGTAACAGGATTGGACTTTACCGAAATATCCCAATTAATTAGACATACTCGAGCCTTATCGAGCCGAGCTCGAGCTTTGTGAAACCTTATCGAGCCGAGCTCGAGCACAAAAATGAAGGCTCGGATCGAGCCGAGCTCGAGCTCGAGCTTGTTAAAAAACTAACGAGCCGAGCTCGAGTATAGTAAAGCTCGGGCTCGGCTCGGCTCGTTTGCACCCCTACCAAAAATGGATCTTGTATGTTCCCATCTGAATCCACCTCATTCATCTTTCTCAGTAATTCATTAATGAACTCATCATGCTCAAGAAACACTTCACTTCTGGAAGCAGATGAAGCACTACTAGTACAAGGATTAGCAGCCATATCTAGAATTGGTGGACCCCTGGTCTTACGCCTATTTGCTCTCCTAGTTCTGTGCTCAATTAGTTCTTCTTCACAAGCACTTAAATAGTCAACTGACTTGTCAGAATAATCACTATCTTCACTGTCACTCTCTTCAAGCATACCATTATCAACAAAATCATTGTCATCAGTATCACTAGACTCATGGTGTGTTTCCACAGCTATACCACTAACAATTGCCTTACCCTTATCACAAACACTTGACTTACCCTTATCACTACCTTCCTTACCCTTACCCTTATCACTAGCACTAGCAATACCTATGTCATGTTCAGCCTCTTCCTCAGCCCATTTCCACAATTCTTCATCAGTAAATTCGTTGCAATGTCGCTTTTCAGGTTCTGCTCTATACTTAGAAGTAGGTGTACCAGGGTCAGGAATAGCTAGATACTTGGACATATCAAGGTTAGTGTGGTCTATGTAAAGTTCCAATTTTCCAAACAACCTCGAAAGATCATACATCCTATTGCATTCCCAATCACAGTCTAATCTTACTAAACCCTTATCTAAATCACTATGTGGCATTCTATAGTAAAGACCAAAAACATGTGCACATTGAGTTCTGTCCTTCAATAAGGTTGTCAGATCTTTGAGTGACAGCCTAGCAATGTACACATTCAAAATAACACCATTCTCGTACCTTAACGGATCTTCAAAGAAAATGCCATCATTCCAGACATCTAATTCAATCCCATTTGGTCCAGGTATCACCATTCTGTAAACGAATCAATTGCAAATTAGGGTTTGGAAAAAAAAACAAAAGATTTGTAATAACGCAATCAAATTAAACGTATATTATGTAATCATACCTTAGAAAGCATTCAATTTGTAACCAACGTGATTGATTGTAGGTCGATTGAAAATTTTAGGGTTTGGAACAATTGGGGGAAACGGTTTTTAATGATTGTGGATGAAATGTTTATAAAAGCGGGAATAATTAATAAAATAATGGAATAACGGTCGAACGGGTTAGCTAACGGATGTTTTTAATAATATAACGGAGTCAACGCCACGTGTATTGCCAACAAAGCTAAAATACTTGCCACGTAGATCGGGTACACAAAATAGTCAAGATTAGCAAGTTCTTGTATTCTCTTTCGAGATTAATAGTTCATTGTACAACTTAGTATATGGTGTCAAGTTAGATACATTTACATATCATTATCCCAAAACTTTATTTAACTCATCAAAAGCCGCTTCTCAATTCCAAATCCACCGAACATCTATGTTTTTTTATTTCTTATTTTTCGAATAAAACGAATCTAAAATTAAACATGAGCACGTTTGTTACATATTAAATGGCGGACCTAGCCGTAAACCTAAGGTGGTTCTTTTATTTAGTGCCGCCAAAATATCAGCAAAATAACTAATTGGGTCGAGTCTGTCCACTAACGCGAGTTTATGTTTATAATACATCAAAATATACATGCCCAATAATACATTTAAAAGTTTGCATTTGAAACTTTTACATTAGCAAGTATCATAATATTTATTTTCGAAAAACAATTGAGATAGCTAAAAAACATTCATTAACAAAAATCAAACATGTAACTGCTCTATAACGAGGTGGGCGACGGGCCGCCGCGTTGCGGCTTGGCGTCGTCTCACATCGTTGATAATCAAGAGTTTCAAAACACAAAAACATGCATTTCAAGTTCTAATTACAGATTTACGACATCAGAAGGATTAAAAAAGATAACAATGACAAAGCTACACTTTTATAGCTGAACTAATTGGTTAATAATATGATTCAATGTTCAATATACTCAAAATCTGATCTTGCATGATTTTGAAATGGCATTCAAGAGATGAAAACCTACAACATGGGTCGCTAGTCCTCACGTCAGCAATGATTAAATTTCTCACAACTGAAGTTAATTGTCATCGGTTCATCAACTGACCTTTTCTGAAACTGGATGTATGCAACAATGTTGTGACCACAATTAGGGCAATGTGCTGCAAAAGAACAAAAAGTCGAGATATTAATGCCTGCATAACACCGATAGACTCAAACACGACACTTAGTCAGCAAATACACTTCAAAAAAAGTTGAAACATATTGATACCTTGATCCGTTTTTGGCGCATTAGTCATATCATCCTTCATGATCTTTCTTAACCAATCGTTGGTTTCTGTAACTCTTGACCTACACACGCATCAAACATAACGAAAACAAAAATAAGACAACACATTAATCACGATACAAAACAATACACCCCATGTTTAAAAGCCATAACATTATCACATAATCTTTTAACTTAAGCTACCGTTGCCTCAATCTGGCCAACCTACGGCACGTCGGGCAAAAAAACCGCGCAAGATTCACCAACTCTTACAAAACCTTCAAACAAAGAAACAATTTCACGATTAACCTGCAGAATCAAATCAATCCCTAATTGCATCAACTTAAAAAAAAAAAAAAAAAAAAAAAAAAAAAAAAAAAAAAAAAAAAAAAAAAAAAAAAAACCTTCAAATTCAGTACCAATTTCACATCATCAATACAATTTCACCAAGTCATCAATAAATCTTCAAAATCAGTACCAAATTCACATCAATTATATAATACCAAATCAAAACCCTAATTTCACAAACTCATCAAAAACCTTCAATTACACTTAATCAATCACATGAATGGAACAAAATTAACATAAAAACCCTAATTTCACAATTAGCCTAACAAATTAACAATAATTAATCTAATGAAGCACATAAGTACCTCCAGAAGTCTTCAACAGTGGAGAAAGTATAGATAGGCCTCATAGAACTCCCCCAAGCAGTTTGCTTAGACTTAGCGTCCGAATTATCAAACCAAAACGTCCATGAATGCTCCAACGGATGCTTCTCAACTGCTGATGTTGATGATGATGACGTGTCGATGACGTCCCCTGTGACGATCTCCCCTTCTTCCGGCTGGTTGTCATCGTCTACGGTGTGGTGCTCTTCTAGTTTTGATTCTTCAACCATTTTTTTTCTCTCTCTAGAATTTGTGAGTGGTTTCTCTCTGAAGGAGGGAAGATCACCGAAGATAAGTATTGAAGCAGTCGGCGGTGTGTACCCCTAAAGATAAGCGTAACCTTTTGGGCCAGGCTAAAGTTTTTGGGCCAGGCTAATGCAAAGGGGATGACGCAAAGTTGACGTCAGCAAAGTCAAAGGACGGTTTCTGCGCAGTCAACTGACGCTCTATCTATCTATACTAATAAACCAGTACAATTTACAAGCCCTTTAAAGCACACACTGTAATTAATGTGCTGATGTGTCTTGGCTGTGATTGGTGGATGCTTCAATGCGTACAACCTCCTTATGCGATACATTTTACAGGCTTATCACACCTTATTCTTGGTAACTCATTCAATCACATGGATGAAAACGCTCCCATTAATCACGCTTCTTCTATACGCTTTCAATTCAAAATCACCAATTAATACCACAACAACATATTCAAAATCACCAATTCAATTGCAATAAAATCCTCTGACTTTGCATTAACGATTTGTAAATTTTGAAAGGTGAATAATTGGTCATCATCTGCCATGGATGATCTTGAATTCCACCCAATCTTTCCGGTAAGTATGGCTATTGTATTGAATCGATTTGGTTTATAATTATTTATTTCGATTCAACTATAGTATGTTTTTCTTCATTATTTACAATTTCATTGTGTTTTAACATGAACTCTAGAAAAAAATAGGGAAAATTACGTTTTACAATTTGATTGTAAGTTTATTTTTATCATTTTTCTAATAATTTATTTTTTAAATATGTCTTTGATTGATTATATTATTTAGGACTAATGATGTTTATCTATAGATCAATAATTATTAATTTTGTTGTTTTTAGATTGTTTCTTTGAATTGTACATCAAGATATGTCGAATCATATAAAAAAATCATCTTGCTGATTTAATGACCCTAAAATTGGGGATGATCCTGATCCGAGGCAAACCTATTTTTGGTTTGGATTGTAAGTTTATTTTTATCATTTTCTAATAATTTCTTTTTTATATATATTTTTAATGATTGTAAGTTTATTTTTATTATTTTCTAATAATTTTGTTTTTTTAGATTGTTGTGTATAGATCATGAATTAGTAATTTTGTTATGTATAGATCAGGATGTTTATGTATAGAACAAACCAAGCTATCTGGTGACTCACATGAATGTGCCAATTTGATTCCAGATATGGATAATATGCTTTCTGGTATTCAAACTCAAGGTAAATTTGCATAACTTTACTGCAACTCTTTGATGACGTCGCATTATATACATTTATTAAAGTTGTTAAGTTTGTTTCTTATTATGTCTGTTTGCATTCAATTGTGCCGTTTTGTGATAATGTGTATTTTGTTTTGAAGATGATTAGTTTTTAAGGATTGTTCTATAAGGGTGTTTGGGATTAATTAACTATATTGCATATTAGATTTTCAAATTGACTAAATGTGTTTGTTTTTCAATAACAGGATTTATGATGGTTGGCCAGATGATGATGATGATGATGATGGCTAATTGCACAAGATTATTCCAGGTTTGTATGTTCTCATTTGATTAATTATAGTTTTTTTTTATAGTTTCTTTGTACTCACGTGCATGTTTTCGGATTTACTGCAACTGAAAAGCTTTTAGGTTTGAGCATTGTCTCTATTATGTGACCATTCTTCTCTAGGTTGGGTATACTTATTGACATCTTATATTTTCATTATCATACTCACTCCCCTAAAAAAAACTTTCTTAATGATCAATATGAACCCATAAAATGCAATAACCCATTTAGGATTTAAAAAAAAAAAAAAAAAAAAAAAAAAAAAAAAAAAAAAAAAAAAAAAAAAAACTCAAACATCTGCATCATGAATAGGTTGAGGGCGTGGTCCTTGGTTACATAGTGAGATGATTTAGGTTAGGTTCTAGAATTATAAATTCACAATGCAATTTATGCCCGCATTGATGTACCATTAAAAATATCCCCTTTCATGATCCATAAAAGACGTATTGAATCAGTTTTAAGCTTTTGTGTTCAACCGAGTACTGGATGTTTAATTTCACGTTATGACACACATATGGTTTTTAATTAATCTAAGCGGGTGTTTGTTATCATGTCCATCACTTAGCTTTGCACGCCATGAACTCTTCCAGATCTGTGTATCAGTCTATTACACTTAAGCCGACTTTTTTTTTTAATTCTTAAGCTATTACTGGAGCCCAAGTGTAGTGTAGTCATTGTACTCTTTTTTTTTTTATTCTTATACTATTACTGGGCAATCAACGTAAAACAAGTTAAAATGAGTAACTTTTTTCTTATTGCAGATCACCTCGCTTTCTTCTGTCGAGATACACTAATGATCAATCATAGGGTCGATCAATCAAGGTGAACTCATAATCAAATTACAGGATTTCGATATATAAATGTTGGTAGTGAGAAGCATTCATTTTCGACTTGAAGATCCAAATCTATTACTAAACTTAATACCCTCATTATCGACTTTATAAAGGGCAATCTTCATGTTTTTTAACATGAAACTATGGCTCCTTATCATCCTTTTTAATCATTTGTGTGACATTTCTTTATCCAGCTCTTTTATACCATTGGGCTTAGGGACACAAAAAGCGAGCAGATTGGTACGTTATGAATGTACACAAGAAAGTTTCAAGAAAGTGAATGAGTTTGATTAAAGTGGTGATTATCTTGCAACTGGTGATTGCGCAAAAGTTGTATTGTTTAAGATTACAGATATGAAGGATACCACCGAAGCTTTACTTAATATCGGTGATTGGAAAATCTCTTATTTCTTGGAAGTTGAGATAATGGGATAGGAGACTCTGGTTCCTGTTAGTCTGCTTATGAGGAAAGATGTTGCAGTTATCATGTATACATGTGGCAACATTAGTTTACCTATGGTTTGCTTCTTCCTTTATACTTTTCGCTTTCAAACATATCAGTCTTATGTCAGTTTATGAGTGCATAATTTTTGCTCTTTATTTTTTTTGTAGTAGGTAGTGACGATGATTCATTGAAATCTAGCATCAACTACAGCTGCTTTTATGACTGTAATCCTAAACATTGGCTTAATGATGTGTACTTGGCATACTTACCACTGGCTCATATTTTTGAATTGGTTGTTGAGGTAACTTCATATATAAGTTCTAGAGGTAGCAACATGGGCAGTTCATAGTTTGGGTAACGTTTTAAAAATAGGTTCGAGTTGAAATGGGTTATTTTGTAGTACATGTCTCATAAATGGGGCGGGTTGACCCACAAACACTTCTTTCTCCATTCGCTAGAAAAATTATAATTATGTAGGTGCTTGATTTTGATCACAAAAGTAAGATTATCAAAGTAATAGTCTAATTCTTTCCATAAACCAGTTTAGGAAGGAGACTTTGAGCAACTTTAAATTTGTGTGACCCGTTTGACATGCTCGACCTCTTTACCTGTTTCCATGTAGCTAACTATTTTAGTTGAACCATTTGGCCCGTTTGGGATAAATCACAAGTGTGATCAACCCATTACTGAGTAAATGGGCTATTGTTGTGTTGTTGTGAAGGTTATGATGTTAACTGACAAAAAAACTTTTCAACATTATATTACAATCTTATGTTCACAGAGTACTTATCGTTTAGTTCAATGGCCTCTCATAATTGTCTTATAACTTGAACATAATTCATAACAATGTGAAGGTTGATTATGACCTTAAAAACCCACGTGGAATTCTTTTTAGATAATTGACCCAAACTTTTATGATTCTTATTGAGGTAAACTGCTTTTTTTATAATTAAATGATATGTGATGTTTTAATATGTAAATTTATGAGTTTTCTGTATACGTTGTACATTTGGTGATTTTTGTATTTTAAGTTTTTAACTATGTTGTGAATGTAGTTTCAGGAATAGAGATGATACAGGGACGTATATTATAGGCGGAGAAACCGTAGCAGAAGCAGGGACCAGTCTGATTGTGACAAGCCTCGAGTGGGATAGGGATCACTAACGCAGCAGGAGTCCTATGGTAGAGAACATAGCAGGTTCAGATATGATGATGACGAGAAGGTTGAAAGCTGGTCTACTAACAGGTAAATAAGTGTTTCATGTGCTCGAAATGCAAGTTATATTTCTTTTATTTTCTTTTCTGTTTTATGTTATGGATGACGTAAGAGACCTGCGTTATAAATTAAAGTTCAGTTAGCCTGTTCGCCATTATCTTGATGATTTTTTTTATGCTCATAAATCTCAATATAGATGGCAAAGAAAATGCCTTTGAAATATTGGTTAGATTCTATTATGTGTGGTATAAATCTTTTTACAGTTGATGGCACTTTTGCTACTACGCAATGCATCATCTGTACCCAATTCATACGAAGCTAGAGATGAGGATACATTTACGTTATTAACTTTAAATGGAAGATTAGGATTATTATAGGGTTAATATTCAGAAATACGGGATCATTTAATAGATAGATGGTTTTATAAGAGTGTTTAACTATTATATAAAGATCTAAAAAGTCACTTAGTAATAAAAATTAGAATCCCCAATGAGACATTCTTGGATTTTAACTTTGTGAAATAGACATGCTTCATTTCGATTGTGCTTTTGGTTTAAATTTTGTTGTTTAGAAACAATTCTGACTTTTTAATCTTCCTTTTTTTTATACCTTTTCTTGCTTCGGATTGCTAGAATTATTCTCATTCTATACCACCCTTTTAGTTTGATCAATAAAAAAATCCACCCTCTTAGTAACATTTTAACACTATAATTTGTTTTCTCTTATCAGGATCTTTGTTGCGTAGGCTTTTGCCGGTGGACATCAGAATGTGTAGTTGTATTATCATGAAGGTAAAATAGGTATACGGGTTAAATGGGGCAAGTCTTTATGCTCTCTACACTTATAACATATTCTCTTTAAGTTCCCAATTTATACTATCTTTGCGTTGAGACCATAATGTAACAACAGAACCTTTAGTCCCTAGATGGATAAATGGGTGTTTGACATTACATTTTGAATGTAATTATAGAAAATTAGTTGTAACACAACACACTACAATGTTTAAACCTTAAAGGGTTATTGGATACCAATATTGCTGCAGTATTGTGACTACGGGTGTTTGTTAATGTCTGTTGAGGTTGGTGGTGTCTTATGTCAAATTTTTGTGGCAGTGGGTGTGTTAGAAATGAAGCTGGACGATATTTACGTGAATCCGTATTTAAATAAAGTGGATGTTATTTACAATCATTGTATTTCATACTTTCAGTCACTTATAACTTTATTGTTCCGTTATAAGCAAATTGCACATCGTTTACGTTATTTAGTCTCTCTTATACTATTCACGTACTTACGTTTTCTTATTCAAAACCACTCTAAAATCCCGTGAATTTCACGGGTCTATAAGCTAGTAGTATATATAGTAATAGTAATAAGTTTGTCTCTCATTCATAAAATATAAAGATTACCAACATGTATAAAGAAATAGAAAATTTGTATAATCTGTTTGGATCACACATTTTACTGCCTATTACAGTACTTTTCATTTTACTGCTTTAAATATTTTACATATACTCGGTACTTCAAACTTTTGTATATCCATACATAAATATAAAACATTACTAAGAGCAGGAGGTACCGAGAGCTGGTGGGAGGCGCCATGGCTGCCAGCCCAACTCAATCGTCGCACCATGGTGGCCAGCCCACGCCGTGGATTTTTTTTTTGGTGGGTTTTTTTGTGTTTGTGTTTGTATTTGGTGGGTTTTTTCTTTTTTTTTTTTTTTTTTTATAAATAATTAATTTACAGTTTATACCTTTGAAGTTTGATTTCATTGACATCTTTATTTTAAAGTTACATTAGTAATTAATATTGTGTAAATGAAGTTTATTTTAGTTAATATTGTGTATGTTTTATTTTATGTTAAAAAAAATAAAAATAAATAAATAAAAATGGACGACGGCACCACATTTTCTAGTGCCATGGGTAACGGTCAGAATGTGATGCCGTGGAATTTCTGGTGCCATAGAGATTTTTGCTAACGTGACACAAACTTTTTGACCATGTGTTGGGAACACGTTTTGTAATATTTCAAGTATTGATCATTTGTATTAGGTTGCTTAGGCCTTTAGGTTTGTTTTTAGGCCCAGCCCGTGTAGAAGGCCCATGGGCTGTGTCGTTTTATCATTTATTATGGTTAATTATGTATTATGTTAAGTAAGTAGGGCTAGTAGCCCATTCTCTTGTAAAAACTATAAATACCCCTCCCATCCAAGGGAGAGGGTGTTGGTTGATGAAATTAGAGTTTTTGTTACTAAGTGTGAGAAATCATCTCCCTTCCATCTCTTTCTCTCTCTAGCTTTCTCTCTCTAGATCTAGTAGGTAATTAGTAGGTAATTAGTGGTAGCTTAATTCATAAAAGTATAAAACATCAAGTGGTATCATTCGCCTAGGGGTAATTTAGGTTGTTAGAAGGTTAGATCTAAGAAAAAATTAAGAAATCCGAATTGTTAGACTAGTTACTGTTCATCCGAGTTGTTACTGTTCTTCAGATATATATTCATCGAATTTTTTGTTCACCGAAGTTTCTGGGTTTAATCGAACTTGTACGTTAATCGAACTACTGATTATTCACCGAGTTAGGTGATATAATCGAATTTCTGGGTTTAATCGAACTATTTGATCGAACTTTCGTAACCGAACTTTCGTCACCGAACTTTCGTCACCGAACTTTCGTCACCGAACTTTCGTCATCGAACCTCTGTAACCGAACTTCTGTAATCGAACTTCAGTAACCGAACAACTTTGATCGAACAAGTGCTTAACCGAACAAGTGATTGATCGAATTTGAATCATCGAACTATTTAGTCGCATTTCAGATTTCTTTTGCAAGATTATTTGAGTTTCTAGTGTAAAATCCTTCGAGTTTCATCGTTTGAAATCTCCGAGTTTCTAGAGTAAAATCCTCATAATTTCTTCACGTTTTTTCATCGTTAACCATATCTAATCTTCACACAACAACCGTCTTTATCCTTTAAAGATCCTTAACCGTCACAAGCTACTACACGATGTCTCAACCACCACACTTTAATTACTACTACCAGCTACAGCAATATCCTCAACAACAACAATACTCTCAACAACAACAATTTCCTCAACAATATCCACAACATCATGCATTTGTGCAACAACATCAATTCATTCCTCCACCACAACTATCTCCACAACAAATAATGCAACAAAATTACCTTCAGAACAATCCTTCAGTGTCCAGAGAACCTCACTGGTTTCATAAGATGTGTGAAGCTATAAGCAGTCAGCAATCTCGTCATGAGGCTGGAAATCAAGATACTCCACCCATGTTAACACCTGGAAACTATGTGCAGTGGGCAAGTAGGTTTCTCCGATTCATTGAACTCCGCAAACCCCATGGACCGTATTTGAAGCATGTCATCACTGTGGGACCCTTTCCTGAACCAGTAATTGTTGTTCCAGCAACTCCTGAAAGAGAAGAAACATCCACTCCTATTGCTGTTTCTAGCTATACAACCGAACAAGTCTTACAACAAGAAGCAAATGGAATGGCAATGGCATTTATCCTTCAGGGAATTCCAAATCCCATCTATCGAAGTGTTGATGCTCAGAAGACTGCAAAGGACATGTGGGAGCATGTGCATCTTCTGATGGAAGGAACAGAGCTCAATCAGGAAGACCTTGAATCAAAATTGTACATGGAATTCAACAATTTTGTTATGGAACCGGGAGAGACAATCGAATCATACTACCACCGCTTCACCAATGTTGTTAATGATCTTGATCGTCATGACATGAAGTTTTCAAGGATTGCAATCAACTCCAAATTTCTGGGATGCCTAGGTCCTGAATGGCAGAAATATGCAACATTTGTTAGGCAATCAAAGAAGATTGGTGAGATCAAATATGGATTGATTTATGATTTTCTCAAACAACATCAATCAGAGGTAGACAAAGAAGTAGCAGCAAGAGGAGGTTTCATACCAGGACCACAACCTAATTCGCTTGCACTAATGGCTTAACCAAACTTCTCCCTACCTTCTCAGGAATTTGGAAACTCATCTTATCAACCAAGCTTTCAACCTCAAAACCAACTTGTCCCATATGAAGCACCATCTCAACAATCAGGCAACCAAATGGTAACCTATAACAACACTGACTCCAACTTTTACACAAATAGTGAATATGATGAAGAAGAAGAAGCTTTCAATTCCCTCAATGAAGCATTTGGGTTGATTGCTAAAGCATTTGGAAAATTCACAAACAAATAAAACAACCGACTTCGCTCATCTTCAAACACAAGGAATCAGGCAGTTGTTAATGATGGTCGGGTAGAAATTCAGAACAGATCATCAGGAAGGTTTGGTTCAGGGAACAGAGGAGGATATGGGTCACAAAGGTTTCAAGCTGGAGAACAAAGGTTTCAGTCTGGGGGAAATAGGAATTATATGGGGACAGATCAGAACAGGAATCAATTGAATGGAAAAGAATCAAAAGGCATTGCAAATACCTCGATCACATGCTATAACTGTGGAGGGAATGGTCATATGGCTAATGCATGTCCAAAGCCTCGTACTATGGGCAGTGCATATCACAAAGAAGCTCTCTTGATGGCACTTAAGGATGAGAAAGCAAGCTTGATGAATGTGAAAGAAAATAGCTTCATGGCAAATGCAGACTCAGAAGATGATATGGAAGATCTTGAGGCAAACGCAGCTGTAATGCTCATGGCTAATATGCAGGAAATGAATATGTCCGAGACAGGCCCGGTCTACGATACTGACGGTCTTTCTCAGGTACATGATCCACTATATGATATTGCTTCACCTTCCGCATCTTCATTCTCAAATGAAAATTCTGTTCAAAATGATTCACCATTCTCATCTTTTTTAAATAATCAGATTAACACTGATATATCATTTGATGATGATAGAACAGTTGTCTCATTTGATGATCTAATAGAAGATGACAATAATGATCAGATTGAACAAAATGAGCATTTGACTAATCAAGATTCGGAGCTTCAGGCCTTAATAATGTCCACCCAATCACGAATAGAGAAGTGCAATGAACTTAATCAGACATTAAGAGCCAAAATTGCGGTACTAACTCGGGATAATGAGTGCTATAAACAACAACTTTCTGGATACCAAAAACAAGAAAAACGTGAACAATCTTTTGAAATCGCTTTCCAAAAAGAATATGTCAAAGTTCAAGATTTGCAAAATCAAGTACGTGAATTAACCGATTCTAAGGCTGAGCTTTTCTCTCAAAAAGAAAAGGATCAATTTGAATTCAAAAAACAAATTGATTCCTTAAATTCTGAGCTGTTAAAAACTCAATCTGAGCTTTCAACTTCTCAAAATCAACTTCTTGAGGAAAAGCAAGCCAGCAGCAAACGTGTTGATTCATATCTTGCGGATATCGTCACCTTGGAAGAACAAATTAAAGAATTTCAAAAAATTGTGTATAAAAATGGTGAATCCATCACTCAAATCCAACAACTAACGGTCAAACCAAATCCGAAAGGACACGGATTTTCCCTTGGTAGTGATTACCCACGTGGTCTTTCAAAAGCACTCAGTAAAAATCCCAAGATATACAATGCACAATTATTGTTTGATGACACTTTTGAGCAAGATGATATATATGGTAATGATGAGGAAATTGATGATCTTGAACGTCCAAACAAGTTTGAGAGTCGATCAAAAAGAAATCTTTCAATCGGAGATCCTTCAAAAGCAAAAGATTTTTCAAAACAGAATTATGATTACAACGCAAGACCTCATATAAGCAAATCATTTGTGCCACCAACAGATAAACCAGAACAAACGTTGTTACAAACCTACATAAATACTTCTTCTTCAGTAAATTCTGTGTCCCAAACAGATGTACAAATTTCAGATTTTTTGACAAAGGAAGATGTTAATCCAGAAATGCCTACAGCTTTTAAAACTCTTAAATATTTTGAGACATTTATGGAGGACATCAAATTTTTAGAAAATGAAATTGAGTTTAACTCAAAAATCACCGTCTCCGTTTTTTTCTCTCCTATGGAGAAAGAAAAGCGAGAGGTTCTTCAAAACAAAATTTTACCTCACGTCAATCATCTGAAAAAATGTGCATCTCAATGGGAAGAGGATTTACAGAAAGAAATGGTATCTATGAAGGACATTTTCAAAGCAAAAGACGATATAATTCATAAACAAAATCTTCACAAACAATATTTGAAAAATGAAGTTGATCGACTCTTGCAAAATGTTCTTAGTCGTGACGTTGTTTCTGTAATGATGAATGCACTTTATGAATCTGGTAATGAGTATCTTCTAAAAAATCATGCTGTTGATACAAAGATGTTGCAAATAGAAATTAAGAATCTAGTGAAAGAGAATGAGGATCTTCGACAAATCAACAATGATGTGGAAAACAAAGTTTTTAATCTTCAAAAAAGGCTTGATTGGTGTCAAACTCAAAGTGCTGGATTTGAACTTAAATTTCAAAATCTCATAGGATCTTTATCATTTCAAAACAGTCATGTTCCTGATATTAATAAGGAAACAAAAGCTTTCTTAAGACTTAAACTGTTTCAAAATGAAAAGGAACTCGATGAAATTCTTCAAAACAGGAATGACACAGTCCGCCTCAATAGAAAATTAGATTCACAAAATCAAGAATTCCAACACATCATTGTTGATCTGAAGAAGAAAATCAAAGTTTTAGACACAGGCAAAACCAAAGTTCATAAGATTGTACCAATGATGCAAAAAGTAGACAGCGCACCTAAGAATGCATCATCCAACACAACCACTAATGCTCTTACTTCATCTTCCACAGGATTAGTTGACACATCTAAGGGTAGAAGATCAAAGACCACAAAGAGACCAAAGAAGACTAGTATCTGGCTACCTAAGAGTGGAACATCTAAGAGTGGAGAAGTAGAAGTTAATGCATCTAGTGAGAATAAAACGCATGTTATGTCTAAAATAGAATCTAGCTTGGTTAAGTGTAATTCTACAAAAGATGTAATGAATGCTGAATCTTTAACAGTTATGAATGATGTTAATGCTTCTTGTGTGTTTTGTCATACTCGTATCCTATCTGGTAATCATAAAAAATGTGTTGCTAAAACTTTGCTGAAGAGAAAAGCGAAACGAACTAGTGGCCTCCCTAAGCCTAACACAGTTGCCAAATCAATTTTAGGGAATCCACCACTAGAAGTTTCAAAGCAGACCATAGTTGCACCTATAGCTAATCCCAAAAAGAACAAATCACCTAGCACATTCCTTAGGAAGAAAGCAGAAAGTAGTAGGAAATGGCAACGTTGGCTAGAGAACACAGCAAACTTTAAATGGGTACCTAAGATACTTAAACCATGTGCTTCTAACCCAACGGGTCCAACCGTTACTCCATCTGTTTCTACTAATTGTGATGCAGGTGGTTCAAATCGTTCTATGGATTGTTGATAGCGGCTGTTCCCGACACATGACCGACAATCTCAAGCTTCTCAAAAACTTCGTTGCTAAGTTTATAGGAACGGTCAGGTTCGGGAATGACCACTTCGCCGCAATCATGGGTTATGGCGACTATGTAAATGGGAACATCGAAATAAGTCGTGTGTACTATGTTGAAGGTCTGGGTCACAATTTATTCTCGGTTGGTCAATTCTGCGATGGAGACTTAGAAGTAGCATTTAGGGAGAAAACCTGCTTTATTCGTGATCTTCAGGGAAACGATCTGATGAAAGGAAAACGGGGAACTAGTCTTTACACCATCTCTTTTGACGGAATGACAGCTTCGACTCCTATATGTTTACTCTCCAAGGCTCATCCCACGAAAGCATGGTTATGGCATAAACGATTGTCTCATCTCAATTTCAAAACCATGACCGACCTGGAAAGGAATAAATTGGTAGATGGTTTACCAAAATGCAGATATACCAAGGATCATCTGTGTTCTGCATGCGAACAAGGAAAAAGTCACCGAGCTCATTTTCCACCAAAAACAGAACATAGCATAGACCACGTCCTACAACTGCTTCATATGGATTTGTGTGGTCCAATGCGGGTTCAGTCTGTAAATGGGAAAAGATATATTCTGGTAATAGTGGATGACTACTCAAGATGGACATGGGTTTACTTTCTCCGCACAAAAGATCAAGTTCCGTCTATAGTTACCACGTTTCTCACAAAGATTCAAGTGCAAGTCTGCAACACCGTCAGAATCATTCGTACCGACAACGGCACTGAATTCAAAAACCAAATCCTTCAGGAATTTACAGAGAAACATGGGATTGTTCACCAATATTCTATAGCTCGCACTCCTGAATAGAATGGCGTAGTTGAACGACGAAACCGTACACTCGTGGAAGCAGCTAGAACTATGTTGATCAATGCCTGACTGCCAGATTATCTTTGGGCTGAAGCTGTTAACACTGCTTGCTACACTCAGAACCGCGGCATGATCACCAAAAGACATAACAAAACTCCATATGAGCTAATACAAGGCAAAAAACCCAATATCAACTATTTTCATGTCTTTGGAGCATTATGTTACCCAAAGAATGATAAAGATGATCTTGGTAAATTGAAGGCAAAAGCAGATATAGGGATATTTGTTGGTTATTGTGAGAACTCCAAGGGATACAGAATTTGGAATCGTCGGACTGGAGACATTCAAGAGACGATACACGTTAATTTCGATGAACTCACAGAAATGGCTTCTGAGCAAGACCGCTTGGAACCCGCAAACAACCGTTTGAACTTCCCAGAATCTTCAGCTGAACCATTACCTTTCAAAAGGAAAGATCTGGAAGATCTGTTTGCTCCTATGTTTGATGACAGTTTGGTTAACAGTGCGTCAAAGGCTTCCACAAGTTCCGCTGCTCAACAACTCCCAAATCAAGCACCTGATCCATCAGCATCTACCTCTATAGTAGTTGCTGACGATGCACCACAACCTGAACCATCATCATCCATAGATAAAACACCTCAACCAGCAGTTGAAGATTCTTCTCCCATTTCTAACCAAGTTCCAACACCATCAGACTTTGACGGAAATGCATTTTTCAATCCATTTGCTCCACCCCAACCATTCCCGAACCAGGAGAATCTTCCTCGAGCAACATGGAACCGTCAAATCTGAATCACAACATTCAACACTACCCATCTACTCATAAATGGACAAGGGATCATCCGTTAGTTAATGTGATTGGCAATCCAGATAAACCAGTTATGACACGACAGAAACTCCACACAGATGGTGAAACTTGCATTTACGCTCTCACCGTTTGTCAAGCTGAACCAAAAAATATTAAAGAGGCCATGACTTATGACAATTGGATTGAATCAATGCAAGAGGAGTTGGATCAGTTCAAAAGATTGGAAGTCTGGGAACTCGTTGAAAAACCTGATGGAGTTTATGTTGTGGGCTTAAAATGGATTTGGAAAAATAAGCTGGATGCAGAAGGCACAGTTATTCGTAACAAGTCAAGGTTGGTTGCTAAAGGGTATAGCCAAGAAGAAGGAATTGAATTCGAGGAATCCTTTGCTCCAGTGGCTAGGCTTGAGGCAGTGAGAATGTTCCTGGCATACGCAGCTCATAAGAACATTACAGTTTACCAAATGGACGTGAAGACAGCATTCCTGAACGGACAACTTCGTTAAGAGGTGTATGTTTCACAACCAGAGGGCTTCGTCGATCCAGAACATCCACAACACGTATACAGGCTTAAGAAAGCCCTCTACGGCCTTAAACAAGCCCCGAGGGCCTGGTACGACAAACTTTAAGCATTCCTTATTGCTAATCATTTCACTAAAGGCTCTGTAGACCCGACTTTGTTTATACAAAAACACAGGGAGGACATTCTCATCGTACAAATTTATGTGGATGACATCATTTTTGGGTCTACCCACAAAAAGTACTCAAATGCTTTTGCAAAACTTATGAAACAAAACTTTGAGATGTCCATGATCGGTAAACTAAACTTTTTTCTAGGATTACAAGTTCACCAATCACCCCGTGGTATATTCTTGAGTCAGTCTAAATATGCACAAGAGATATTAAAAAAGCATGGCATGACATCTAGTGACACCTATAACACCCCTATGTCCTCCTCATCCCCGAAGCTAGATGCTGACATTCATGGGAAACCCACTGATCCTACAAATTATCGTAGCATAATTGGGTCTCTCATGTATCTCACCGCTAGCAGACCGGATGTTGTATTTGCCACATACCTATGTTCACGCTATCAGTCTAACCCAACAGAAAGACATTTATCTGCTGTTAAAAGAATCCTTAGATACATAAAGGGAACCATTTATTTGGGGATCTGGTATCCAAAGGATTCTGGTTTTGCACTAACTGCTTTTTCAGATGCGGATCATGCGGGATGTATTGATACAAGAAAGAGCACATCCGGTGGTGTTCAATTCCTAGGTGATAAGCTGGTGTCCTGGCAGTCAAAGAAGCAAGATTGTACGTCCCTCTCATCCACGAAATCAGAATATGTAGCCATGTCTGCCTGTTGTGCTCAAATCATTTGGATGCGATCACAACTGATGGATTATGGTTACATATTCAACAAAATCCCGATGTACTGTGACTCCAAAAGTGCTATCGCTATCTCGTACAACACAGTGCAACATTCCAAGTCCAAACACATCGCTCTCAGATATCACTTCATCAAGGAGCATGTGGAGCAGGGTACCGTTGAGTTGTATTTTGTGGGAACGGAACATCAATTGGCGGATCTTTTCACGAAGGCTTTACCTCATGATCGTTTTGTGAAATTGGTTCACCAAATTGGAATGAGATGTGATGCGCGTGATGTGTCGTTGCGGTTTAGCAGTTTTAATGCCTACTCAAGTTTTAAATTTATATTTAGCCGACTTATCAATAACACACACACTTAACGAGCAGTGTACCCGGTCAGTATGAAGATAATGGTAAGTAGAGTGTCGATCACTAAGAGTGGAACGTATTATCTCGTTATTCTAATCAGTATTTTAATATCCTAACGCAAGGGGGTTTCAGCCTGAGAGACTGGCACAGTTTTGTTTGCAATTAAATAGTAAAATAAACAATAGGTACGAATCAGCAAGTAGCACACACGTACACAGATAGATACTAGAGACAATAAGAGGGCTGTCCTTATGATTAAGTAGATTGTCACTTGTTTTATTGATAGCTTTATATGAAGTGTATGTAATTAACCCTTTCTCGTTGGTCCTATTCTTATCGGCGAGTAAACCCTTAATGACGACTTATGTCTAAAAGTTATTCCTAAGTGATCAATTTAGAAACAACCGTGGGAGCCACACCTTGTCCCGCAGTCGGGTGCCCGCAAGCCACTAATAAACACAGAGGTGGTCAATGCACTAATAAGTAGTAACCAAAGACATCAACATATAAACTTTAATTGATGGGAAAGCAAGTATTAAAGGGAGTGCAATCTTTCCGTTGTCACATTACACAAGCCACCAATCCTGATGAATTAAAGTTTGCTAAAACAATAAAACAAAACTACTTAATGAATTAAATACATGCAGCACCTTCTTATAGCTCTTGTATCTTCGATTTGGGTGTGTCTTGTGCTGCCTCTTGACTGAATTCGTCCTTCTCTTCTGTTCGGTCTTTAGGTTTTCGAACTTCCGAATCTTTTTAATGCGTCTGGTCTACGGGGTATTTATAGTTTGTGTCTGAGGAAAGATGCGGCGCATCTACTTAAGTAGATGCGGCGTATGTATGTAACTTCGCGTGGGGTCCAAGATTATAATATTCAGGAATATTCGTACACCGCCAGAAGATGCGGCGTAACTCTTTATTAGATGCGGCGCATGTCCTCTTGTATCTTGGATCGTATCTGGTGATATCTTGATAGAGATGCGGCGCATGTTGATAGTGAGATGCGGCGCATCTGGAGCAGATTAGTCTTGATCTTCTTCATTTCAGTAGACTCTTCACTTTAGGCACGTTTTGCTCCATTATTAGTCCAAAATCGCCAAGTTTCACCAAATGCTTGTTTTTACCTGAGAATTACAAAAGTAAACGATTAAGTATCAATCCTCATACATAATATAGTAAAACAAGTCAAATTAATAGGATAAATGATAGTAATAAAATGTACTTATTTGAGTTCATCAAGATGCTTGACTCCTCAAGAATTAGCGAACTTTCTCAAGAACAACTAATCAAGTCATGCTCTCTCACTATCTTGTATATATGTTATTAAAAAAAAATCAAGTGTGCAAACGTAGATCTCAATCAAAATATGTTTTTGCCTATTGTTTCAAAATTTAAACATTTTTTCCAAAATCTCACATATTTTGAGGGGGAGAAAACTTTTGCACATTTATTCATAAAAATTCTTCGTCATTTTTCTTAATCATCATATATTGTTTTTCATCAGCTTGCGTTAACCATTATACTATACATATCTTAACTTTGGACTTAATATAAATAGAAAAGCAAAGTTAAAAGGTTAAATATGTAAAATGGAAAAGAATGAGGACAAAAACAGTCAATTCGGTTAACTCTATTCAATATATACCACAACTCATTGACTTAGGTCAAATTTTTTTATCACACTCTCAAAACACACAGTTTCATCTCACAAAAACGCGCGCTTAATTCTGCTGAATCTTTCATACTTCTAAATTCGATTATTTTGCTCTAATTGTAAGTCTCTCATTTGATTTCTGTGGTACTCATTTTAACTGAGAACGTTGCTTCAGAAATAATTATTTGTTAGATTTATATTAGGTTTTTAATCTGATTTAAGGGTTTATGATTGAAGGTGTTTGTGCTTATTTTTGTGATTGCGAAAAATCTGTTTGTGACATAGTTATTCTGTGTTAAGCATAAAAGATGAATAATCGAACTTTGAAATAATCGAACTTCATATCTGTGAAAATGATCGAACAATAATCGAACAATTGGTGTAATCGAAGTATAGGACTGATCTCCGAGTTAGGAGTATTATGTCTGGATTGATCGAACTTGGTTTAATCGAACTTAGTTTGATCGAACTTTGTTTGATCGAACTTTGTTTGATCGAACTTTGTTTGATCGAATTTCGTTTGATCGAATTTGTTTGATCGAATTTTGATTGATCGAATTTTGCTTGATCGAATTTTGCTTGATCGAACTTTGTTTGACCGAACTTTGCTTGAACAAAACTGACCGAACTTTTGATTGATCGAACATTTGTTTTCTTCGAAGTTCAGGACTGAGTGTGTATAATAGATGTTTGACTAAGTATCTTTGATTGTTGAAATGAATTGTATTCATATGTTGGGCTGTGTTTACTGAATGAGTTGTTTCCATCTGTGCTGTATTTCTTCATAATTCTTGTTTCATCATGTTCCTTATGCTCTGCTGGTCAGATTAATATGTGCATTAAGATGTTCTTTGCTTAAGTGGTGATACTAGATTATGTGATTATTGATGAAAAGTGTTCTCTTGCTTAAATGTCTGAA
Organism: Artemisia tridentata subsp. tridentata; assembly: GCA_021014915.2. Lineage (NCBI taxonomy): Eukaryota > Viridiplantae > Streptophyta > Magnoliopsida > Asterales > Asteraceae > Artemisia > Artemisia tridentata. The sequence goes on from CP139507.1 coordinate 74,523,001, forward strand.
CTTGTGTCTATATGATGATAAGCGGTCTAACATACAAAGGGCATATCTAACATACTCACTAACACTCATAATATATGCTCTTGCGTATTGTTGTGTGTTTGTGTTATGCAGTTAAAAAATGTCACGTACATTATCTCAAGCATCACACACATCCAAGAAGATCACTCAAGCTACGGAAAAACCTAAGATCGTCCGTTGCAATTCAAGAGTTGATTTCAATAAACTCAAGTGTCATCCATCATGTCAAATCATCGCAGAAATCCTTGCTAGACACTTCATTCGCCCTGCTTTAACCAAGACATCAAGTGTTCCAATGGATTATCTTAATCAGTTCTGGGGATCAATGTCTGTCAGCGAAGATCAAGCATCAATCACTGTCACTCTGGATACTCTTGAAATCTCATTCACAGTTGACACTCTGAGGACCATTCTTGAGCTACCCAAGGAAAACTCAGGGAATTTTGAGAAGTTTCAAAATAACCCAACATTTCCAGAGATGGCTAGAACTCTAGAAATGCTGGGGTATGATGAATCAACTGAAAGAATGTCTTCAATCTATAAAGTTGAAAGAAAGTTTTTTCCACAACCTTGGTTAACAATGTTCGCCATCATCAATCACTGCATCACTGGAAAAACCACCGGCTTAGAACACCCAAGACTTGAAAACCTACAGTTTTTCTGTGGTATTGTCAACATGAAACATCTAAACTTTGCACAGTATATCTGGAATGACATGATCTTTCAATGTAAAAAATTCCAAGAGAGCAATAAAGATTCAAACATCCCTTTTCCTCGCTTCACCAAACTCCTCATTGCTCGTGTTATGAAAAAACACCCAGTGCTACAACGTCCAAATTCTGAGCAGATGCATACCGAACAACATGATCATGTCCTCACTCGCCTCAACATCCAGTCCATGACCGATACAGACAAACAAGGTGCTCAAATCCCTGATTATTTTTTGAGTGATGACATTAGGAACACATCAGCATATCTTACATATGTTAAAGCATTTAAAGATCAGAAAGTGGGGTTTGTTCCGAAAAGGGATGCATTACCCAAAGGATCAAAGACTAAAGGGAAGAGTCATTCACTCCCAGATCGAGCCACTACTTGCCGATCAAAGAAAGCTGAAACAACTAAGAAAGGTAAAACAGTCACCAAAGCTTCATCAGCATGGCAACTTCGTGATGAATCGAGTGATGAAGAAAATGACGATAATGTTGAGATCAAGAAAGTCAAAGCACAGAAGGGTCTTGAAAAGATGAAATCTATTATGGGTTCAACTGATGAGAAACTGAAGCAAGGCAAAGGCAAGTCTATCAAACCAACAGATGTTAGTTTTTCACCGATTCCACCGAGTGAAAGCTCAGAAGAAGAGGGTGACGAATCAGATCAACACACTCATACCCCATCGGGTTCTGAAGTTGAAGAATCTGATGATGACAGACAAAGTGAGGATGATGAAGACAATGATGAAGAAAGTGACAAGGATAACAAAGATAGTAGTGTCAACAACAATGAAAGTGATGATAATGATGAATCTGAAGATGACCAAGATAACCCAGATGTTCAACCCCCACAACCATTCCTCAATCACCACCTGCATCTTCAGTGGCTCAATCATCAACTGTCATAAGTCAGCTTGAAAGTAAACTGAATCAAGTGTTGAGTAATCAAGAAGCCCGTGACAAGGAATATCAAGAAACAAAACTGAAACTGACTACACTTCAGGAGCAGATGGACAACCATATACTGAAGTGTGATAACGTTGATTTGAAAAAGGAAGTCGCTGAACTGGTTCCAACTGAGGTCTTCAAGACTCTTCAAGATGCATTTCCTGACATGCTCAACAACTATGCCAAGAAGAATCTGGAAGAGGTTGTGGCAAAGTTGATGCAGACAATACCAATCACAATCAGAACGTTACCTCCACAACCATCTGGATCAACTCTCAGAGAACAACTTCTTGAAGAAATTCGAGAAAACCCTGCAGAAGATGAACTCAGACAAGCATTACTTAACTCAATGAAACAAGCTGAAAAACAAGATGAACCATGCAAACCAACCAAGACATTGAAGCGACGTCAGGATGACCCAGAGGATCAAGGAAAGAAAAGACGGAGACCTTCATCTTCAAGCCGTGGTCCCATAGCACAATCATCTGGAAAAGGAAAACAATCAAGTGGACCAGTCTTCAGTCCCATTGGAAGTGGTCAATTTGAGGACATAGAATTTCACGAGAACATCAGTGCAGATGATGAAATACCCTTTGTACCTACAAGTGTTCAAGAAGCTGTGGTTCCTTCTGGTCCAGTAAATGATATACCACTACCAGAATGGGTCGATCCAGGAGCTTCAAAGTACGACTGGTTTGAAAATATGGTTGATGCATACCCTGATGAAGATCACAGCACACCCGTGGAAGGATCAATTGTAGATTTTACCAAAAGACTGAAAAAGGCAATCAAGGTTCAGAAGTTGGGGTTGTCAGATATCATTCGAGTTCGTAGCTCAGGATTTACTGAATTTAAGACGGTAACTACTACTGAGATAGAGTTTGAGTACAATCTTGAACAAGGTGCACGAGCCCTTGGAGAAAATATTGCTGATGAACAAACCCATAAACCAAAAGAACCATTACACTACAAGGATTACACCAAACCATTACCCCTCATTGGTCACCCAAAGAATCCTAAGTTACCAAAAGAATACTTCTTCAATCGAGACCTAGGCTATCTCATGAGTGGAAGCACGGATCCTATAGTACGATATGCAACATCACTATCCAAGTATCCAGCAGCTTCATACTCCATAGAAGATTTGGAAGAAAAGGTCGACGATTTATGGAACCATGACGTTTATGTTTACAATGAAGATGCTGTTTTTGGGATTCATCATTGGCGACATATGAGGAGATTGTCCTACAAATACCTGGTCACCACGAGAGTTTCAAAAAACATAGATAGGAGGAACCCTAACAGGATTCTATCCATTACCAGTGCTGAAACCGAACCACTGTACGGGTATAACTTTCTAAACAAGATCACCGTGAGAAGATCAGATGACAAAGAGTATTCGTTCTGTGAAGCTGACTACCCATACTTGTCCCGCAATGATATCGAAGATATATACCTACTGAAGATTCAGGGAAAACTTGAACATCTTCCTGGACGTCTTCAGTATGACATCATCAACTCCATTCTCATATTCATCCGCAGCATTGTCATAAGACATCGAGTTGAGGACATCCAACTTGGGGTAGAAAGGTACCAAAAATGAGTTAATCTCATCAAGCCAGATCTTGACCGGCCGGGTGTTCATGGCCAGACTCCTTATACGTTCATGGATAAACCGTTTAGAGTGGTTTACAAACGGAACAACAGCAGCCCACACTTCATGGGATTTGAAGAACTGAGAAAATTTGGGGATAAGACATTGGTAATGGTCAAGACAGAACTTGAGTCAATCTTGGATAATTACCACAAGGGTTCAAAAATGGGAGTCATGCAAGAGGTCAAATGGAGCAGAAATGATGCCAAGCAAGCAGCCAAGTTCATCAAAAGAATCAACGAAAAGCTTCAGTTTCGGACTCAAATGCGAAGATTGGAGAGTTATGTGGGAGGACGAGCAAGACTTCCAAACATTCTCACCTTCCGACGTCCTGCCTAATTTAATTGGTACAATTTGTCTCATTTGATCATCATCATTTCATTTCATCATTCACTTTCTAATATCACAACGGCTTGTGCACACATAACAGTGTACAAACCGCTCTTGTAAAGAAAGGACCCTGAGGTACGCTTCAGTGCCTCAATCCTGAAAAAGGAGCGAAAGCTTCTTACTTATGAGCAGAATTAAAACCAGAATGTTTTTTCAAAAGTTTTTCAAACATTCTGCTCATAAGGACAAGTACTTTCCTGTTAAGGGGGAGTATTTGAAAAAATCTTTGTCAACAAACGTTCTTGACATTCTTCCACAAACACCTCAAAAAGGGCATATTTTAATCAAAAGTTTTGTCAAAAACAACATATCTATGCCATTTTTGAGGGGGAGAATGAAAATGTGATTAAAATATGGTGGGAGCAACGATAATATCTCATGAGTGTAAGACTCAAGAATTGACCCTCGAATTGACGATAACAACAGTCAGTAGTCGAAAGGACATATCCTGGATGGGTAATAATTTCAAGCCAGTCCAACTGGTGATGTAAGCGTGTCTCGCAATGGATATGTCTGAGTAGAATGTACCAATTTCGAGCGATGATCTTTGAATCTGATCTGGACGGGTAATAATTTCAAGCCAGTCCAACTGGTGATGTAAGCGTGTCTCGCGATGATCAGGTTCACTGAAAATCTATCAATTCAAAAAGTGCCAACTCTTCCCGACATGTGCAGATTTTACTTTAACGATTATGAGCACATGTTAAGGGGGAGTTCTTCTGAAAATAACAAAACTCTCAAAGTGTTAACAAAATGTGTTTTACAATCATAAACACTTTGAGAGATTTTCAAAAGGTTTGGTGTATGGCATCAATAGGATAGTCATGGAGTTATAAGGTGACTAAGGTTAGGGAAAACCGTCCTATGATCCGCCAGAGCCGGAGGGATCTACCCAAGGACAATACCAATAGTTTAGAACTAGAAAGTCCTAGGTATGATATAAAAAGGAGAAAATGAAAGAACGGAGAAAGAAGGGGTTGAAGAATTAAAAAGAAAAGCAAAGAAAAGGGTGAAAAGAAATAGCCCTCCATTTATTCAACCTTAGGGCAGACACCGGGTTCAATTCATAATCTACTGGTTGATGAGCATCACCGGTATTGAAGAACAAAGACGTCATGGACCCAGTGACGCACTGCACTAATCCTTCTAAGCCACTCAGGTGTCTCTCAAAAGACATTTGTTTCATTCTCACGGAGAACCCTTCATCATCTATCGACCTCTCACTACGAGATGGTTGGTATTGAAAAGGAGGCACTCTGCTCCACGCCTCCGACGACCAAATGTGCACTAATTGAGTCTAGAACCATGAGATTCATAAAAGATCTCTTAGGTACACTTAGTATTACTCTGCTGTTCTACATTATGGGCAGCAGATGTAAAATTAAGAAAGTGTCCTTCGCAGATCTTAGCAATCTGCCGAGAACATTCATGAGAAAAGTCACATATGTGATTATCAATGATTGAATGGAAATCCTGCCAGAGCAACATCAAACAACTCTGACAGCAGGTCACTTCGGTAACTCCTTGTGGGTTACGCTTAGTGTTTGTTCCAAACGGTCTACAGTCGTGGGGTGATCTCCAGCGACTCACTGAATCGTGGGTGCACTTCGGTGTGTCCGTGTAAGCCCTCTCGGGGGTATCCGGTTCAGAACGGCCTGGGCAAGGATTAGAGAAAGTCTTCACACTATGCTGTTGATTACGTGGTTTTGTAACCTTACAACAGGTTTTACCTCTCGAGGGATCTCAAGAGGCTTACAACCCCACCAGGCAGTGTACCTGACCGATGTAGTATAGTGTAGTGGTAAGTACGGGGGATTGATCGTTCTCCACAGGGAATAGTGTTCGTTAGGTATGAAAGGCTACTCTAATTAGGTCTAAGGGTTGAGGAAGATTCTTTTTATGTTTTTATAGTTTTTATGAAAGCAAGTAAAATCTCGGGTTTGAAGGAGTGGGCGGAATTAGTTGCTAGTCAACTAACCCAAATAACTACAAATGCAATAAAATAAATAACTGAAAATAAAATGTTGGTGAGAAACTTATGTGTAGAGAAATGTGTTTACTTAGATTTCCTTACTCCCTAACTATCTTTTACCGGTTAATTAGTGTGTATTAGTTGCGTGGATGACGGGTGTATTCCTTAATACCATTCGTGGGGTGGCGTACTTACTTCCCCAAACTCTACAAGCTCCTACTTCACTCCTATGTCGAGCCGGCTAGGAAGCTCCTAACATGGGATCACTAGAATTCGCTTGTGCATTAAATACAACCATAAAAACCTTTAGTACGCATTTGGTTCATGTTTCTTAAGACGTTCAAGCAAGTTACCGAATAGGAAGTTAGCCAGTTTTCTTAAGCCTAACATAGATAAACAATCATCCAATACAACTAATAACACACTAACAACCAATAATCAATAGCTAGGTTTCATTAGATCTAAGCAAACACAAGATAAATTTAGCCTAACATGTTAAACAAAAGACAAGAATAAGATAGAATCAAACAACACATAGACATATTGAATGATTAATTGATAACTTATCTTTCAATGAAACATGGAAGATCTCAAGGCAAAAAGCCCTGAAAAAGTAGCTAAAATCGTCTTAGGTTTTTCTCCCAAAATTCCACACACTAAGCTCTCTCTAATGACAAAAAATTAGAAAACTATATATAGATTTTTGGATCTGACGGCGTCACCTTATGGAGTGTGACGCCGTCACCTCGCCGCTTTTAGGGTTCCCGGATGACCATCTTGACGCCGTCCCTCTTTAGCTCTTCAAAAATCCATTCTGGCTTATCAAGGCTTGACGCCGTCTAACCATGAACGTGACGCCGTCCCCTTATGATTTAAGCCGTGACGCCCTTGATCAAGTTAAAGCGTGACGCCGTCAGAATTCACATGCTATTTTCACTGGCCCGTCATGAGTAAATTTCACGTCCAACTTTTCTTGCCAAGGCATGACGCCGTCCAGTATAAATTGTGACGCCGTCAAGAGTAACTTCTAGCCGATTTTTGAGACTTTGCCGTTTTCTTCACTTTTATGCTCCAAAAACGTCCAAAATGCCTCCTTTTCCAGATTTCTCCTCAAAAGTACCTAAAATGACAAAAGGAACGATTTAGGGCAATATTTGATCAAATAAATACGATTTAAGGCTTAAATGACCCCTTAAAAGCGGTACACTTTTCGCTTCATCAAATACCCTTACACTTGAGATTTGCTTGTCCTCAAGCAAATGTGCTTTTACTCTAATCAAAATACAAGTTAGGGGTCATTTAATGCAAACATAAAAGTAATTACAACAAATATTCGTTCCACTTTAATCAAAATAAGCACGGAGATTACAAACTAGCACCTCACAAGTAGTGTTTAGATACTCACATCTCTCAAGTGTCATCAAAATAAATCTCATAAATGAAAACGGATAATATCTCTCACTACCTGTCATAGCAAATAGATTACCATAGGCTTGGGAAAGGATCGAAAACCTCCTCCACTAGGCGTAAGCACCAAAGATAAACTATCAAAGAGGGCTTTTAAATGGGTTATAACGTTAGGTGTAGGGAAAAGGAAAACACGGTTTTGTTGGATAAAGGATATTTTACTGGTGGCGAGTTAAAAATCTTGATCAATTACATGTACTATACAATGTTGCTAAGCCAAGACTAGACTCGATCTTAAGCTAGAAATGAAATAACAAAATAACAAAAACATAAAACAAACATAAAATGAAACGGGATGGTAGTCCGTATGTTTTTTCTATTTTTCATTTTCTCATTTTTTTTGTGTTTTTTTTTTTTTTTTTTTTTTTTTTTTTTTTTTTTTTTTTTTTTTTTTTTTTTTTGATTTTTTTTTTTTTTTTTTTTTTTTTGATTTTTTTTTTAACATACACTTTTACCCTACCATCCAAAATAATACATCATAGGGGCGTTGCATCCCCCTTACACTTGAACTTTTACATAACTTTACAAATACTAATCTAATGACTCGAATTAAGATAATTGAAAAACTTGGAGTACTTTTAAAATATTTAGCATATATGGGGGTAATAAATGATGTTTTTCCCCATTACTCCATTACACTAGTACTTTATCCATGAGTCCCAATCGTCCCAAAACAATATGTACAAGGATATGACTCGACTTAGCAACCATGTAATCAATTAGATAATTAACTTGGGTTTAAACAAATGTTGTAACAATAATGCACTAAAAATGAGTGCATACAAGGTAGGCTAAGGCGATTTGGGTGTACATTTAAGTGGGGTGTAACAAATTCTTCCTTTAAGTAAAATGCTTAAAGGTCGAAACGAAAAGATAGGCTCTGAGGGGTGTACTAGGGGTATCGTGTACTAAAAATGAGTACAACGCAAAGGGTGTGGGAGACTTACTTGACTAATGTAGCCAATGTAATTATAACAAAAACACAGGTGTAAAACAATAGGTTAATCCTAATGCCTCTTATCATGTAGTAAATCTAACTACACGAATGTAGTCTCACTTGTGGCCTCGGAATGGTCCTAACGCAAGTTCTAGAATCTAAGTGCTACCGGTACACACATCATAGCATAAATGCTTTTCCTACCAATTCTAGGGGCGAACCTCACATATTTGGGGTGGAAAAATTTTTTAGTGGTACGGTTTTTTGTGCTAGTCATATAACTCCTATCCGTGAGACGCTCATTAAGATCAAAGTTTCACTCCTATCTGTTGTAAAAAATTTTAAATTTGGCACTAAAATTACCCTAACAGGTATTTCTCTCAGTTTTATTACACATCTACTATTAAACAAACAAAAATCAAGCGCAATTGTATTCTCTAAAATCGTACTTTTACCCTCCCCTTACACTTAAGATGAACATTGTCCCCAATGTTCAAATAATAAGATGTAAAAGCAAAAAGTAAAAGAATGAAATCAAATACTCCCCTGATTCGCTCGGTGGATAATGAAATTACACGGTTAAATCTTCCTTCAAAGAGAATGTTGAAGCTCCATGACTAATGCATCGCCATAAGCTTGATTCAAAACATTTCCTTGTCCAAAATAACCTGTTAAACCTGAGAAAACAAACACGAAAACCTGCATAACATCGGCGGGAAAAATCTATATATAAGGATATAATGCTTGTGGAATGATAATTTTGCAGATTCCTGGAGATTATAAGTTGGAGATTTTAATAAAAACTTTTTATGAAAACAAAACTTTCAAAAATTTCTGGAAATTAAATCTGACGCCGTCAGGTTATAACCCCTGACGCCGTCAGAAATGACCTGACAAAAATTTTCATTTTAAGTTTCCGGAAAATTTCTGGAAAAACCTTTACCTTACTTCCTGGAAATCCTGCAAAACATCATTATGACTCGATACAAGCATTTGACTCAAACACACACTAATATGTATGTTAATTTATTATTATTACGATTCATGTTCATATGTGTTCTAATAAACCAATTTAGATTTCCCTTACACTTATCTTTTGCAAAATACCTTTATATGTAGTTAAGACGATGTTAAAAACAAAATAAAGCATTTTCACAAATTAGTTTTGAACATGAATCAATAGTAATAAAAATTAAACACACATACGGAAACAAATAAAATCAAACAAACAATTAAATAAACACACAAAGCAAATAAAACAAATAAAGCTTGGGTTGCCTCCCAAGAAGCGCTTTTCTTTATTAACGAGTCTTGTAGCTAGACTCAAAGTCACGCTACCCTATGTAAGTAAGCTCGTCATCGAGGACGTCTTTAGGGTTAAGCTTGGATTGAAGTTTCCTATTGGTCCGCTTAGTACGATATATCTTTTCAAACTTCTCTCCATCCGGGTCATACAATGTCATCTTGATATGCCATGACCCATCTCCATCTTTGGGTGGTTTATCCCAATTCCACTTATGATCATCTTCCTCACAAATCCACTTATTCATTCCTAGGTTAATTGGCAAAACTCCTAGGAAATCAATCATCCTTCTAAAAACTAGAGGGTCTTCAAATGGATCCAATTCGGTGTCCCTAGGCAAGAGTTGTTCTACCGTATGTGTTCGGTTAACAAAGTCCTCTTCTAGGTAAAATGGGCGTTGGGGTCCTATGAAGCCTTTATCTATCCAAGGTCCATATCTAGATGGTCTCCTATTTAATTCTAACCAATGGGGTGTCGGTTCCTCACTAGTATCATAGGCGTGTTTCTTAACATCATAGACTGACCAAGTATCTCCTTCTCCTACCGCTATCTTGGATTCCTTACAATCAATCATAGCACTAGCGGTCGCCAAAAATCCTCTACCTATCAACAAGGGGCATGTAGGGTCGCTAACCATATCAAGGACGTGGAAATCGGCTAAAATGGTTAGTTTTCCAATGTGCACTAACACGTCCTTAACTACTCCAACCGGGTAAGCAACACTTCCATCCGCTAAGCCTATTATTACCTCGGTTTCTTCAAGTCTTCCAAGTTTTAGAGAGGTGTAGAGAGGTAACGGAAGTAGGTTAAGGCTTGATCCAAGATCGGCTAATGTGTCATAAGCCTCCGAATTACCGATCTTGCAAGGTAGAACAAATAAGCCCGGATCATCTAACTTCTTAGGTAGCTTGTTTTGAACAAAGGCGGTCCCTTTTTCGCCTAACTTGAGCTTCTTCTCATCCAACTCATCAACAACCGGACTTTCAAGGTGGAGCTCCTTGAATTCTTCGTCAAGGTTTTGAGTGGGAGGTGTTTCAACTATGTTGTTGACCAATTTGGATGTCATAACTTCTTGGTCATTTGGAATGACTTGGGTTTGTTTGAAACACGTGCTCATGGAATTGACCGAATAATATTGTGGACAAGAACTAGGGGACGAAACTGATGAAATAGCGTTGACATTTAGTTTCGGGTTCTTGACCGTGTTGCTAGGGAGTGCTCCCATTTCTCGGTCATTGAGGGCTTTCAACAAGGTGTCAATCTTATCGGTCATCTCGCTTTGTTTTTGTTTGAAATCGGCTTCAAACTTGGCTAAACGAGCTTCTTGAGATGCCATAAATTGAGACATCAATCCTTCAAAGTTATTGGTACTACCATTGCCGGAAGGATTGTTGTTGAAAGTACGGCTCGAGTTGGAACCGCTTGATTGGAAACGATTAGGTGGGTTGGAAGAATTGGGTTGTTGCGTGTTTTGGTTTTGTTTCCACCTAAGGTTCGGGTGATTTTTCCATGAGGGGTTGTATGAATCACCGTAATGGTTTGGCTCGGGTTTGAAAGTGTACCACTTGTCTCCCGCTCCGTCGGTACGCGAGGATGCGTAGTCCACAAAAGCTTGTTCGGGGAGTTCCATGCAATCACGAGTGTCGTGGGGACCACTACATAATTCACATGAAGAAGTGATTTTGTTCACTTGGCTTGAAGGTTTAGGAGTCTCGTAGGATTTCATGAGAAACTTGACTTGGTCTTCAAGTTCTATGATCCTACGGTCGGAAGTGCTTGAATTGTTCGAAGGCAAAGATATTGCCTTGACCATTTTATTCAAATCACGGGGATCACTCCAACTTTCGTTGTCATAAAGAGCAAGATCCTCTAGGAGAGCCCATGATTGTTCCGCACTTAGATCACGTAGCTTGCCACCGGCCGATTGGTCAATGGTTTGCCTCGTGTAGAGATTGATATGGTCATAGAAGATTTGGACTTGGAGCCAAAGTTCTATGCCATGGTGAGGGACTTTTTGGAGTAAGTCCTTGAATCGAGTCCATGCCTCGTAGAGAGTTTCGCCTTGACGTTGTTGGAACATCAAGATATCATTCCTTAGCTTGGTAGTTCTTCCCGGTGGAAAAAACTGAGCAAGGAAACGAGTAGTGAGATCATCCCAAGAGGTAATGGATCCTGCGGGTTGACGTTCTAGCCACTGACTAGCTTGGTCCCGCAAAGAGAATTGGAAGAGACGCAATCGGGTCGTCTCTCGAGTGGCAACATCAAGGTCTATAGAATCAACGATTTTAAGAAAGTCCTTGAGATGTTGATTAGGATCTTCAGAACGAAGTCCATGGAATGCGCATCCGCTTTGCACCAACCGGATGGTGTCGGATCGCAAGGGTGTGATATTGGCTCCTTGAGTGAGCTCAATGGTGTTTCGATAGCCATGGTGGCTAGGACGGGAATACTCTCCTAAAGTACGGGCTCTAGGAGGTGGTGGTGGTTGTTGTGGGGGTTAAGGATATTACCATCTTCCATGATGTCGGATGGTATGGTTACGAACAAAGACACGAAGAAAATAGATAGACTAAAGAAAACCTAGAAAAATAAAATAAAAATCTCACTAGAAAGGAATCTAGTGAGTAGACCTAATAGAAATAAAAATTCAACCTAAACAATAACTATTCCCCGGCAGCGGCGCCAAAAACTTGATTGCGTGGTTTTGTAACCTTACAACAGGTTTTACCTCTCGAGGGATCTCAAGAGGCTTACAACCCCACCAGGCAGTGTACCTGACCGATGTAGTATAGTGTAGTGGTAAGTACGGGGGATTGATCGTTCTCCACAGGGAATAGTGTTCGTTAGGTATGAAAGGCTACTCTAATTAGGTCTAAGGGTTGAGGAAGATTCTTTTTATGTTTTTATAGTTTTTTATGAAAGCAAGTAAAATCTCGGGTTTGAAGGAGTGGGCGGAATTAGTTGCTAGTCAACTAACCCAAATAACTACAAATGCAATAAAATAAATAACTGAAAATAAAATGTTGGTGAGAAACTTATGTGTAGAGAAATGTGTTTACTTAGATTTCCTTACTCCCTAACTATCTTTTACCGGTTAATTAGTGTGTATTAGTTGCGTGGATGACGGGTGTATTCCTTAATACCATTCGTGGGGTGGCGTACTTACTTCCCCAAACTCTACAAGCTCCTACTTCACTCCTATGTCGAGCCGGCTAGGAAGCTCCTAACATGGGATCACTAGAATTCGCTTGTGCATTAAATACAACCATAAAAACCTTTAGTACGCATTTGGTTCATGTTTCTTAAGACGTTCAAGCAAGTTACCGAATAGGAAGTTAGCCAGTTTTCTTAAGCCTAACATAGATAAACAATCATCCAATACAACTAATAACACACTAACAACCAATAATCAATAGCTAGGTTTCATTAGATCTAAGCAAACACAAGATAAATTTAGCCTAACATGTTAAACAAAAGACAAGAATAAGATAGAATCAAACAACACATAGACATATTGAATGATTAATTGATAACTTATCTTTCAATGAAACATGGAAGATCTCAAGGCAAAAAGCCCTGAAAAAGTAGCTAAAATCGTCTTAGGTTTTTCTCCCAAAATTCCACACACTAAGCTCTCTCTAATGACAAAAAATTAGAAAACTATATATAGATTTTTGGATCTGACGGCGTCACCTTATGGAGTGTGACGCCGTCACCTCGCCGCTTTTAGGGTTCCCGGATGACCATCTTGACGCCGTCCCTCTTTAGCTCTTCAAAAATCCATTCTGGCTTATCAAGGCTTGACGCCGTCTAACCATGAACGTGACGCCGTCCCCTTATGATTTAAGCCGTGACGCCCTTGATCAAGTTAAAGCGTGACGCCGTCAGAATTCACATGCTATTTTCACTGGCCCGTCATGAGTAAATTTCACGTCCAACTTTTCTTGCCAAGGCATGACGCCGTCCAGTATAAATTGTGACGCCGTCAAGAGTAACTTCTAGCCGATTTTTGAGACTTTGCCGTTTTCTTCACTTTTATGCTCCAAAAACGTCCAAAATGCCTCCTTTTCCAGATTTCTCCTCAAAAGTACCTAAAATGACAAAAGGAACGATTTAGGGCAATATTTGATCAAATAAATACGATTTAAGGCTTAAATGACCCCTTAAAAGCGGTACACTTTTCGCTTCATCAAATACCCTTACACTTGAGATTTGCTTGTCCTCAAGCAAATGTGCTTTTACTCTAATCAAAATACAAGTTAGGGGTCATTTAATGCAAACATAAAAGTAATTACAACAAATATTCGTTCCACTTTAATCAAAATAAGCACGGAGATTACAAACTAGCACCTCACAAGTAGTGTTTAGATACTCACATCTCTCAAGTGTCATCAAAATAAATCTCATAAATGAAAACGGATAATATCTCTCACTACCTGTCATAGCAAATAGATTACCATAGGCTTGGGAAAGGATCGAAAACCTCCTCCACTAGGCGTAAGCACCAAAGATAAACTATCAAAGAGGGCTTTTAAATGGGTTATAACGTTAGGTGTAGGGAAAAGGAAAACACGGTTTTGTTGGATAAAGGATATTTTACTGGTGGCGAGTTAAAAATCTTGATCAATTACATGTACTATACAATGTTGCTAAGCCAAGACTAGACTCGATCTTAAGCTAGAAATGAAATAACAAAATAACAAAAACATAAAACAAACATAAAATGAAACGGGATGGTAGTCCGTATGTTTTTTCTATTTTTCATTTTCTCATTTTTTTTGTGTTTTTTTTTTTTTTTTTTTTTTTTTTTTTTTTTTTTTTTTTTTTTTTTTTTTTTTTGATTTTTTTTTTTTTTTTTTTTTTTTTGATTTTTTTTTAACATACACTTTTACCCTACCATCCAAAATAATACATCATAGGGGCGTTGCATCCCCCTTACACTTGAACTTTTACATAACTTTACAAATACTAATCTAATGACTCGAATTAAGATAATTGAAAAACTTGGAGTACTTTTAAAATATTTAGCATATATGGGGGTAATAAATGATGTTTTTCCCCATTACTCCATTACACTAGTACTTTATCCATGAGTCCCAATCGTCCCAAAACAATATGTACAAGGATATGACTCGACTTAGCAACCATGTAATCAATTAGATAATTAACTTGGGTTTAAACAAATGTTGTAACAATAATGCACTAAAAATGAGTGCATACAAGGTAGGCTAAGGCGATTTGGGTGTACATTTAAGTGGGGTGTAACAAATTCTTCCTTTAAGTAAAATGCTTAAAGGTCGAAACGAAAAGATAGGCTCTGAGGGGTGTACTAGGGGTATCGTGTACTAAAAATGAGTACAACGCAAAGGGTGTGGGAGACTTACTTGACTAATGTAGCCAATGTAATTATAACAAAAACACAGGTGTAAAACAATAGGTTAATCCTAATGCCTCTTATCATGTAGTAAATCTAACTACACGAATGTAGTCTCACTTGTGGCCTCGGAATGGTCCTAACGCAAGTTCTAGAATCTAAGTGCTACCGGTACACACATCATAGCATAAATGCTTTTCCTACCAATTCTAGGGGCGAACCTCACATATTTGGGGTGGAAAAATTTTTTAGTGGTACGGTTTTTTGTGCTAGTCATATAACTCCTATCCGTGAGACGCTCATTAAGATCAAAGTTTCACTCCTATCTGTTGTAAAAAATTTTAAATTTGGCACTAAAATTACCCTAACAGGTATTTCTCTCAGTTTTATTACACATCTACTATTAAACAAACAAAAATCAAGCGCAATTGTATTCTCTAAAATCGTACTTTTACCCTCCCCTTACACTTAAGATGAACATTGTCCCCAATGTTCAAATAATAAGATGTAAAAGCAAAAAGTAAAAGAATGAAATCAAATACTCCCCTGATTCGCTCGGTGGATAATGAAATTACACGGTTAAATCTTCCTTCAAAGAGAATGTTGAAGCTCCATGACTAATGCATCGCCATAAGCTTGATTCAAAACATTTCCTTGTCCAAAATAACCTGTTAAACCTGAGAAAACAAACACGAAAACCTGCATAACATCGGCGGGAAAAATCTATATATAAGGATATAATGCTTGTGGAATGATAATTTTGCAGATTCCTGGAGATTATAAGTTGGAGATTTTAATAAAAACTTTTTATGAAAACAAAACTTTCAAAAATTTCTGGAAATTAAATCTGACGCCGTCAGGTTATAACCCCTGACGCCGTCAGAAATGACCTGACAAAAATTTTCATTTTAAGTTTCCGGAAAATTTCTGGAAAAACCTTTACCTTACTTCCTGGAAATCCTGCAAAACATCATTATGACTCGATACAAGCATTTGACTCAAACACACACTAATATGTATGTTAATTTATTATTATTACGATTCATGTTCATATGTGTTCTAATAAACCAATTTAGATTTCCCTTACACTTATCTTTTGCAAAATACCTTTATATGTAGTTAAGACGATGTTAAAAACAAAATAAAGCATTTTCACAAATTAGTTTTGAACATGAATCAATAGTAATAAAAATTAAACACACATACGGAAACAAATAAAATCAAACAAACAATTAAATAAACACACAAAGCAAATAAAACAAATAAAGCTTGGGTTGCCTCCCAAGAAGCGCTTTTCTTTATTAACGAGTCTTGTAGCTAGACTCAAAGTCACGCTACCCTATGTAAGTAAGCTCGTCATCGAGGACGTCTTTAGGGTTAAGCTTGGATTGAAGTTTCCTATTGGTCCGCTTAGTACGATATATCTTTTCAAACTTCTCTCCATCCGGGTCATACAATGTCATCTTGATATGCCATGACCCATCTCCATCTTTGGGTGGTTTATCCCAATTCCACTTATGATCATCTTCCTCACAAATCCACTTATTCATTCCTAGGTTAATTGGCAAAACTCCTAGGAAATCAATCATCCTTCTAAAAACTAGAGGGTCTTCAAATGGATCCAATTCGGTGTCCCTAGGCAAGAGTTGTTCTACCGTATGTGTTCGGTTAACAAAGTCCTCTTCTAGGTAAAATGGGCGTTGGGGTCCTATGAAGCCTTTATCTATCCAAGGTCCATATCTAGATGGTCTCCTATTTAATTCTAACCAATGGGGTGTCGGTTCCTCACTAGTATCATAGGCGTGTTTCTTAACATCATAGACTGACCAAGTATCTCCTTCTCCTACCGCTATCTTGGATTCCTTACAATCAATCATAGCACTAGCGGTCGCCAAAAATCCTCTACCTATCAACAAGGGGCATGTAGGGTCGCTAACCATATCAAGGACGTGGAAATCGGCTAAAATGGTTAGTTTTCCAATGTGCACTAACACGTCCTTAACTACTCCAACCGGGTAAGCAACACTTCCATCCGCTAAGCCTATTATTACCTCGGTTTCTTCAAGTCTTCCAAGTTTTAGAGAGGTGTAGAGAGGTAACGGAAGTAGGTTAAGGCTTGATCCAAGATCGGCTAATGTGTCATAAGCCTCCGAATTACCGATCTTGCAAGGTAGAACAAATAAGCCCGGATCATCTAACTTCTTAGGTAGCTTGTTTTGAACAAAGGCGGTCCCTTTTTCGCCTAACTTGAGCTTCTTCTCATCCAACTCATCAACAACCGGACTTTCAAGGTGGAGCTCCTTGAATTCTTCGTCAAGGTTTTGAGTGGGAGGTGTTTCAACTATGTTGTTGACCAATTTGGATGTCATAACTTCTTGGTCATTTGGAATGACTTGGGTTTGTTTGAAACACGTGCTCATGGAATTGACCGAATAATATTGTGGACAAGAACTAGGGGACGAAACTGATGAAATAGCGTTGACATTTAGTTTCGGGTTCTTGACCGTGTTGCTAGGGAGTGCTCCCATTTCTCGGTCATTGAGGGCTTTCAACAAGGTGTCAATCTTATCGGTCATCTCGCTTTGTTTTTGTTTGAAATCGGCTTCAAACTTGGCTAAACGAGCTTCTTGAGATGCCATAAATTGAGACATCAATCCTTCAAAGTTATTGGTACTACCATTGCCGGAAGGATTGTTGTTGAAAGTACGGCTCGAGTTGGAACCGCTTGATTGGAAACGATTAGGTGGGTTGGAAGAATTGGGTTGTTGCGTGTTTTGGTTTTGTTTCCACCTAAGGTTCGGGTGATTTTTCCATGAGGGGTTGTATGAATCACCGTAATGGTTTGGCTCGGGTTTGAAAGTGTACCACTTGTCTCCCGCTCCGTCGGTACGCGAGGATGCGTAGTCCACAAAAGCTTGTTCGGGGAGTTCCATGCAATCACGAGTGTCGTGGGGACCACTACATAATTCACATGAAGAAGTGATTTTGTTCACTTGGCTTGAAGGTTTAGGAGTCTCGTAGGATTTCATGAGAAACTTGACTTGGTCTTCAAGTTCTATGATCCTACGGTCGGAAGTGCTTGAATTGTTCGAAGGCAAAGATATTGCCTTGACCATTTTATTCAAATCACGGGGATCACTCCAACTTTCGTTGTCATAAAGAGCAAGATCCTCTAGGAGAGCCCATGATTGTTCCGCACTTAGATCACGTAGCTTGCCACCGGCCGATTGGTCAATGGTTTGCCTCGTGTAGAGATTGATATGGTCATAGAAGATTTGGACTTGGAGCCAAAGTTCTATGCCATGGTGAGGGACTTTTTGGAGTAAGTCCTTGAATCGAGTCCATGCCTCGTAGAGAGTTTCGCCTTGACGTTGTTGGAACATCAAGATATCATTCCTTAGCTTGGTAGTTCTTCCCGGTGGGAAAAACTGAGCAAGGAAACGAGTGGTGAGATCATCCCAAGAGGTAATGGATCCTGCGGGTTGACGTTCTAGCCACTGACTAGCTTGGTCCCGCAAAGAGAATTGGAAGAGACGCAATCGGGTCGTCTCTCGAGTGGCAACATCAAGGTCTATAGAATCAACGATTTTAAGAAAGTCCTTGAGATGTTGATTAGGATCTTCAGAACGAAGTCCATGGAATGCGCATCCGCTTTGCACCAACCGGATGGTGTCGGATCGCAAGGGTGTGATATTGGCTCCTTGAGTGAGCTCAATGGTGTTTCGATAGCCATGGTGGCTAGGACGGGAATACTCTCCTAAAGTACGGGCTCTAGGAGGTGGTGGTGGTTGTTGTGGGGGTTAAGGATATTACCATCTTCCATGATGTCGGATGGTATGGTTACGAACAAAGACACGAAGAAAATAGATAGACTAAAGAAAACCTAGAAAAATAAAATAAAAATCTCACTAGAAAGGAATCTAGTGAGTAGACCTAATAGAAATAAAAATTCAACCTAAACAATAACTATTCCCCGGCAGCGGCGCCAAAAACTTGATTGCGTGGTTTTGTAACCTTACAACAGGTTTTACCTCTCGAGGGATCTCAAGAGGCTTACAACCCCACCAGGCAGTGTACCTGACCGATGTAGTATAGTGTAGTGGTAAGTACGGGGGATTGATCGTTCTCCACAGGGAATAGTGTTCGTTAGGTATGAAAGGCTACTCTAATTAGGTCTAAGGGTTGAGGAAGATTCTTTTTATGTTTTTATAGTTTTTTATGAAAGCAAGTAAAATCTCGGGTTTGAAGGAGTGGGCGGAATTAGTTGCTAGTCAACTAACCCAAATAACTACAAATGCAATAAAATAAATAACTGAAAATAAAATGTTGGTGAGAAACTTATGTGTAGAGAAATGTGTTTACTTAGATTTCCTTACTCCCTAACTATCTTTTACCGGTTAATTAGTGTGTATTAGTTGCGTGGATGACGGGTGTATTCCTTAATACCATTCGTGGGGTGGCGTACTTACTTCCCCAAACTCTACAAGCTCCTACTTCACTCCTATGTCGAGCCGGCTAGGAAGCTCCTAACATGGGATCACTAGAATTCGCTTGTGCATTAAATACAACCATAAAAACCTTTAGTACGCATTTGGTTCATGTTTCTTAAGACGTTCAAGCAAGTTACCGAATAGGAAGTTAGCCAGTTTTCTTAAGCCTAACATAGATAAACAATCATCCAATACAACTAATAACACACTAACAACCAATAATCAATAGCTAGGTTTCATTAGATCTAAGCAAACACAAGATAAATTTAGCCTAACATGTTAAACAAAAGACAAGAATAAGATAGAATCAAACAACACATAGACATATTGAATGATTAATTGATAACTTATCTTTCAATGAAACATGGAAGATCTCAAGGCAAAAAGCCCTGAAAAAGTAGCTAAAATCGTCTTAGGTTTTTTCTCCCAAAATTCCACACACTAAGCTCTCTCTAATGACAAAAAATTAGAAAACTATATATAGATTTTTGGATCTGACGGCGTCACCTTATGGAGTGTGACGCCGTCACCTCGCCGCTTTTAGGGTTCCCGGATGACCATCTTGACGCCGTCCCTCTTTAGCTCTTCAAAAATCCATTCTGGCTTATCAAGGCTTGACGCCGTCTAACCATGAACGTGACGCCGTCCCCTTATGATTTAAGCCGTGACGCCCTTGATCAAGTTAAAGCGTGACGCCGTCAGAATTCACATGCTATTTTCACTGGCCCGTCATGAGTAAATTTCACGTCCAACTTTTCTTGCCAAGGCATGACGCCGTCCAGTATAAATTGTGACGCCGTCAAGAGTAACTTCTAGCCGATTTTTGAGACTTTGCCGTTTTCTTCACTTTTATGCTCCAAAAACGTCCAAAATGCCTCCTTTTCCAGATTTCTCCTCAAAAGTACCTAAAATGACAAAAGGAACGATTTAGGGCAATATTTGATCAAATAAATACGATTTAAGGCTTAAATGACCCCTTAAAAGCGGTACACTTTTCGCTTCATCAGCTGTTGACGATCTCGAAGTCTAAGCCTGTAAGTACCGGTTGGTTCGTGCTGCTGGTGCTGCGGAGCTTGGAGACCTGGAGTTCAGCCACCATCAAGACTCCATCATGCTCATATCCTAAAGAGAAGTTCTCACAAAGACTCAGAAATATCAAAAGTTCAGAATTGTTAAGAAAAAGTCTAAAGAATCAAGCGCTACAACCTTTCTCAAAGTTAAAGATTAAAGAACTGAGAACAAATTGAAGAATCAAAGTCAAAAGAAATATGAGCATGGTGGAGAAGACGTGAAGACACCGGAAGCAAAGATCGTTGGAACACGGCAGATCACTATCATATCATATCACATCACTATCAAGAACAAAGAACAAAGATTATGAAGACGTCAAAGCCAAAGAAGCAAAGACGACGTCAAGCAACCTTGATGACCAATACTTAGGGGGAGATTGTTGGGAACACGTTTTCTAATATTTCAAGTATTGATCATTTGTATTAGGTTGCTTAGGCCTTTAGGTTTGTTTTTAGGCCCAGCCCGTGTAGAAGGCCCATGGGCTGTGTCGTTTTATCATTTATTATGGTTAATTATGTATTATGTTAAGTAAGTAGGGCTAGTAGCCCATTCTCTTGTAAAAACTATAAATACCCCTCCCATCCAAGGGAGAGGGTGTTGGTTGATGAAATTAGAGTTTTTGTTACTAAGTGTGAGAAATCATCTCCCTTCCATCTCTTTCTCTCTCTAGCTTTCTCTCTCTAGATCTAGTAGGTAATTAGTGGTAGCTTAATTCATAAAAGTATAAAACAACACCATGGCTTGAAGCCATGGTACCAAAACACCCATTGCTCTAAGATGAAAAGAAAAAGAAATAGTGTCTTGAAAACTGGAAAAGTAAATATAAGCAAAGACAGCTAAAGTCCACAAAACCATAACATTTTTTGTTTTGTCTCTTTCTTTCCTATGGTCATCTTAATATCTTATACTATAAGATGATAAATATGGCCTAAGCCCGGTGTGGGGTTAGAGTCCATTAGGAGTTGTAATCTATAAATATCGGTTAATAAAAAAGATATAACTACGGGGTTTACAATGTCTAACATGGTATCGGAGCAGGTCTGATCCTCAGACCTAGATGGCTATGTTGAGCCGCTTCCCCCTAAGCCGCCTCATCAAATCCTAATCCCATCCCTTTATTCATTCGGTGGTACATCATTCACGAAAATTATAACAACATGTAATTTTTCAGGCTATTATTTTAATCGTCCATCATTTTATTTTTGACAAATATTACAAATTAAATATTTTCTGACATTTACTGATTTAAAAACGAGAGGTTATCTCGTTTTTCCTGATAAGCAGCCGCACGCGCGTACCGACAGCACAGTACACATGGTAACAGTCAAATAAATATATTTTTTAGTCAGTAATAATATTTTATTACATTTCTGACAAAAATGTGGATAAAACCTTGATTTTACGTATATGTGTCCAAAAACGTCAAACCGGGACTTTACGGTGACTATTTAAGCTCAAACCGACACACGATACACCAACACGGAGTAAAAATAAATTTACCCTCCCCCTAATAGCACCACATCCGGCCTTAGGTGATATTTCACCACTACAAGCCAAAACAATCCCACTAACACATATATCGTTATATATATTACTCATTCTTTACCCTAAATGACTCCAAGCCAAACCTCTTATCTATAAAACACTCTCAACTCTTTCCTTGGTCATTTTTAGATCCAAAACTCACGGCATACACATCAAACCTCAAGATCCCATAATTTTCTTTGAAGTTCAATCAATATAGAGTGTATATTCAAGCTTTACGGGTTATTTGGAACGTGGTTTGGGTAAATTTGGTGAAGTTTTGGGTGTTCTTAGTCTCTCAATCTACACGTTAACTTCAAGATCTTTGTAAGAAATCATAAAACTTTTCTAATCTTGTTAATTTCTTGTTCATTTGATGTCTAATGATGATAAAAAGTGTTAAATGTATATGTTTTGATAATATGGAAAAAGCTAGGGTTTGATCTTTGAGGGATAGTGCTCGACATTTTTGGTGATATGTGAACAAATTAGTAAATTTCTTGCTTGTGTGGTAAATCTTGTTACATATAGTGTTAGTTTGATGATACAAACAAGCTTTACGTTAACTACGCGAGATTAAACAATATATACACTTTTAAGAGCATGTATATGGATCGGACAAAAGAAAAATAAAAGATTATTGGGGTTTTGAAAAACATAAATTTTTGGCTCAAATGGTGAAATGGTGGAAAAATATACTTAAGTACTTATTTGGAATAGCTTATTGAATAAGCCATAAGTTGTAGAGAATGACTAGTAAAAATGAGAAAATAAGTTGACATATAAAATATGGGTCGAATAGGAAATATTTGGGTCATAGTTGACTATTTGACTAAGTAGCTTATTTATTAAAGCTTAATTGATAAGCTTACAGTTTAATACGTAACTAATAATTACAAATTACCAAACAATGGACTAAATATGCAAGTTGGACTCAAAAGCCCACGTAGGGGCTGTTGGGCCGAGCCCATCATGAAATTTTGTAGATTTGACTTTTTGATCAAACGGACTTAATGAACGAGTTAAATGATTTTTAGAAACGCGACGATATATACGTTTTAACTAAAAATGTGTTTTGGGCTAAAAGTGACTATTGGGCTTATTACATGAGTTTCGGCCCAATAGACAATTTAAATGACGAAAATGAATTTTGGAACATTTTAGGCCCGCTATAATTATTTTTGCAAAATAGAACGGTTTATATCGATAAAAACCATTTTGGGCTTATTTTGGCATTTTAAGCCCAATAAGCCATATAAAAGGAATTTCGACCCATAAAAATATGAACATTGACTTTTGTTTGACTTTTGAAGGAATTATGAATAAACGTTGACTTTGGTGTCGAAAACAATAATAGTGAAGTGATTATAACGATAAGTGTAGTTATATCGATAAATATACGTTTTGGACTATTTTTGTGATTTTAGTGATAAAAAGAGATTATTTGCGACACTTGAGAAAAATGGAAAAGCTTGATTTTACGAATGGGTCATGCCCAATTTTCTTAAATTTTCAACACTTAGAGTATTTTGGTAAAAATACTTACACTTGTTTAATTTTCTAAATACTTGACATTTATTTCAAATTTCTTATAATTAAAATTATATTATGAATAATAAATAATGTTTATAATATAATGTTCCTCCACTAACTCTATTATTTTATTAATTTCTCAAAATCTATTTAATTAATTAAAACCTTAATTAATTAAATGCATAATTATTAAACTTAACCTAATATATATGATTACATATGTATGTTACTTATGAAATTTAACGGCGAATACTAGCACAGATGTTCCGTTACGTAGTCCCACCGTACACTTTCACCATGAGCCATCACCATCAAGAGTAACAACAATAAATCATTTTGAAATATGTTATACCACACAGTAAGCAAGAAATACACGAGCACTGGTCAAGAGTAAACTTTTTGTTGGGAATTACAACAAGGTTCGAAGAAGACTTAATGAAGACAGACTTAAGTTAAGTCTGGTAGTTATAATATTAAGTCTGGTGTTAGTTAAGTCTGGTTTTGTAATAGTTAAGTCTGGTAGTTATGTTAAGTCGGGTCAGTGAAAATAGGAAAGTTTGTTAGTATTAAGTTAGGAAAAGATATGTACGAGTTAGGTGATATCTTTTCACACGGTTTTGTAATTAGGGTTTCCTTCAAGTATAAAAGGAACCCTAAGGAGATATATGTATATACGAATTGTGAGTGATTAGTAATATATACGAAGTTAGTGATAATCCGGTGTTCTTCATTGTTCTTGTTAATATTCCGCGTTAACATTAACATATTGTTAAGAGTTTCTCACTTGGATTGATTTGGATTTATTCAAGTCATCCACTAAGTAATCAAAGGCTACTTAGAGATCCATATAAATCGTGGACCAACAAGTGGTATCAGAGCCTTTAGAGAGACTCTGTGTTCGAAGAATACAACACCACAAACAAACTCTCAATCAATTCACTATACACAATGTCTGATATTGAAAAACCTATCAACACTGAAACCTTTTCAATCCATAACAGTGAGGATGAAAACTCAAACCATGAGGAAGAAAACCCTGAAACCAGCACCTCTAAAACACAACCAATCATCCCTGCAACCACCACCATATCCAACATTAAGCTTCCAATACTGAAGAGAGAAGAGTACGACATATGGGCCATGGAGATGGAACATTACTTGGAGTACATTGACAGTGATGTGTGGAAGGTTATTCAGAAGGGTAATTCTAAGAAGAGGGTTTCAGTTGGTAATGATGGGCAAATAAGAATATTACCACCATTGACTGCTGAGGAGGTACGGGCTGTGGAAAAAGAAAAGAAGGCTAGAACCTTGCTGCTTATGGCTATTCCAAAGGAGCATCTACAAAGGTTTCATGGGATGATAGATGCCAAGGAGATTTGGGATGCAATTAAGAAACGTTTTGGTGGGAATGCAAACTCTAAAAAGATGCAGAAGGCTGTTCTTAAACAGCAATTTGAAACTTTTAGTGTGTCTAAGGCTGAAGGATTAGAAAAGGGTTATGACAAATTTCAACATCTTCTGTCACAACTAGAAGTACATGGTGCTGCTGTATCTAATGAGGATGCAAATCACAAGTTTCTTAGGTCTCTACCACCAGAATGGGTAAATGTGTCTATGACTATGAGAATGAAGGATGACGTTGACTCAATGACCCCAGATGACCTATACAACAATCTTAGGATTTTTGAAAGGGACATCAATGAAACCACTCAGGCAACTACTAGTTCTTCAAATGTTGCTTTTGTGTCTCAAAGCAAAGGCAGTACTTACAAGGTTAAGTCTGGCAGTGTTAAGTCTGGTGTTTATGAAGCTTCTACAAGGGAAAGGAATGCTCCTTCAGGCTTTGCAGATGAGGTGATTCACTCATTCTTCGCCAATCAACAAGAAGATGAGAGCTTTATCAGTGAAGATTTGGAGCAGATAAATGATGCTGAGGTAGAAGAGATGGACATCAAATGGCACATTGCCATGATTGCTCTGAGGGTAAAAAGGTTTCAAAAGCAGTATGGGAGGTCCATTAAGTTCAACAACAAGTCTCCAGTCGGATACACTAAGAGGACAGTTGAATGCTACAATTGTCATAAGCATGGACATTTTTCTAGAGACTGCCCGGAGAAGAAGTCTACTAATGGGTATAGGAAGAGTGATGCAGAGGAGGACAAGCTGGAGAGAAACCAGATGAGTATGGTGACTTTGGAGGCTGGAGCTATTAACTGGAATGAGCACGCAAAGGAGAATAAAGAGTCCAATCATGCACTCATGGCCATTGGTTCTAGTAATGAGGTACCATTATGTTCTAAGTTATGTACTGATTCCTATAATCATTTTAAGGCTTTGTGTGATGAGCAGTTGACACTGATAGGTGACCAAGAAGCACAAATTTTAGCTTATAAAAGTGCTCTAAAAACATTAGAAGCACAAAAGGGCACCCTTCAGAAACAACATGCTGATTTAAATGAAAAACTATTCTTTCAGGCTAATAAAATATATGAGCAAGATGAAAAACTTAAAAAATATAGAAGAATTGGCCTAAGAATACAAAAGGAAAAGGATGATTTGCAAAAACGTGTAGACCAGTGGAATAAGTCAAATGATAATCTGTTTAAATGTTGGGATGCACAAATAAAGTCAAGTAAGAAACATGGCTTAGGGTATGAGGAGGATGAGAAAAAGGCTATATTTAAGAATAGAGAGGAGGACTATGCTGATAAGCCTTTGTATAATAGGTTTGTTAAGGCTGATGATTTCAAGGGAGTTCCACATCCATTGAGTGGAGACTACACTCCTCTTGAAAAAGAGGAGTTAGATGACTCTCTATTTGTAATGGAAAAAGTGGTCCTCAAACACCTGAGTCAAACTCCTCAGAGAACAAAACTAGTGAGTATTCTACTTGTCAATCTAATGACAATGAAGGATCCGTTGGTGATGTCTCTGACCACTCTAAGTCTGAGTCAAAAAGTGAAGTAAAAGAGAGTGTTGAACCTGAGATTGTTAAGGAAAGTGAACCAGTAGTGACTAAGTCTGAATCACAAACAGTTAAACCTAGTTGTGTTAACTACATAAAAACTCCTAGGGAATCTGTTAATATGAATGAGTCACCTAAAAGTAATAGTGTTCACAAAGAAGTTAGGAGTAGCTACACTTACACTCCTAAGAGATGTTTTGTTTGTGGAAGTATAAGTCACTTGATAAGAGATTGTGACTTTCATGAGAAAAGAATGAAAAGAGAGGCTGAGCTTAAAAGGAATGTAAATATGGGTCATGTTAATAATAAACCAGTTTGGAATAATGCTAACAGAATAAATCATGCCAACCAATTTTCCCCCAGACCAGCTCAACATGTTTACTCTACCCGACCAAACATTAATTCTGGTAGACAACAAGTTAATACTGGTAGACCAAACTTTAATGTTAATTCTGGTAGACCAAATATTAAGTCTGGTTTAAGGAATTTTAATATGGGTAGGCAAAACTTTAATTCTGTAAGGCCTAAAGTAAATTCTGGTTATGTTAATCAAGTGAGACCCAGACATCCTTTCCAAAAACCACAGGTGAATCAAAGAAATCAATTTTATAAACCTCATTCACCTGTGAGGAGACCAATTGCTATGAATACAGCAAGACCTTCAACTTCAAATGTTGTAAAGGGTATGGGGGTTCTGCTGTTAAGTCCTCAGCATGTTGGTCTTGGGATCCATTCAAGAATGAATATACTTATAAATCCCAAAGCAACAGTGGATCAGTTTCATATAAGACTTTCAAATATATTGATCCACAAGGCAGACCCAAGCCTACTCAGGCCTGGGTTGTTAAGAGAAATTGAGTTCTCTTCTTATGTTTTGTAAAGTTTGTATACTTTTTGTCATTGAAATTGTTTTTAAGTCTTGAAGTTTTTAAAAGTTTTTATTTATTCTTCTTAGTTTAAATGGTTTTCAACTTTTCTAGTACAATTGTTTCTTTGTGTTTTGTGCTTAACTTTGTTTTGCAGTTGTCAACTCCTTATTGTTGCTAAACAGTCATATACGGCAAAATAATACAAAAGGAGAGCTTTTATTCATAACCATCAGTTACATTCAAGGATGAGGATGCAGCCTACAACACAAAATAAGATAAAGCCTAAACATAAACAAGCCAAACGACACCACCTACATCTTCCTTTTTCCCTTGTCCTTCAAATCAGGCATGGTCTTCTTGGTCCCTTTCTCCCCAAGTTGATCTCTCACCTTTGGGCTTAAGAGTCCTAGAACCTGCTTGTTTGGACTTGGATGAGGCAACACAATGCTTTTCTTAGAAGACACATCTTTTGAAGTCTTTGCTGCTTCATCCTCTGGTTCTTTTGAAGTAAGATCATAAGCAGCTAGCCAACGTTTGAGCATTGTCTTCTTTGATAACTTGTTCCTTAGACGTGAGGTGTAACCAGGTGGAAAATAGCCCTCCCATCCACCATCTGATGATTCAGAAGATGAGTCGGATGAAATTTCCATGATGTTTGTTGGGGAAGAATCCATTATGTTAAGTTTTGGTGGAACAAATTTTCTTTTTGATAATAAGATGGTTTGGTGTTGACTAAAAGAGGCCTTTTATAGAAAATCTCAAGGTTTAAGGCTCTTAAATGCTCGGTTGGTATATCAATTAACTCCTTGCAGGCTTTGAGTTAATTGTGGTTCTTTTGGAAAGTTGACCAAAGTTTAATTTGTTTTTAAGTTAAGTATCGTTTTAAGTTATGGTATTTTTGTTAGTGATAAAAAAAATGGTGTCTACACTTAAGGGGAGGTAATGTACATTTAAGGGGAGGTTAAATGTAAAATTACTAGGACTTTTCTTTAAAAGTCGGGTAGCCTTAAGTGTTAAATCTGGTTGATTGCAATTTTGCTTGCTTTGTCTCTTTTTCTTGCGGTTGAGACTAACATTTGCAGAGAATCATGGATTGGGGATGGATCGAAGCCTTTTGTTACTTAATAAAGTGTGTAAGTTAACATCTTTGGTAAAGTCTGGTAGGTGAGTGATTAAGTCGGGTTGACCAATTTTAAGTCTTGTAGTGTAAACAGAGTAATAAAATATTACCGTTAGGTCTGGTTTGTCAGACTAACGCGTTTGTATATGAAATATTACCGTTAAAGATTTTTCGAGTCTAAGAAGTATATAAGGGTAAAATTGATCAAATTTTTCTCATTTTTATCTTTATTTACTTCCAAAGTTTAAATTACAATATTTTCGGTAACTACTCTGCTTCTCAACTACAACTTAGTCAATTATCTAATTTAATTCAACCCGAATTATCTCATTCTCTCATCCATGACTGCCCTAAAGTTTGTTGACAAACACAATCAAGTTGGATATTAGAAGAAACCACCTCAAAGTGATGGCTTTGAAGAAATTGTGGACTTTATGCGTGGCTCGTACATTCGGTATGCTTTAATTCATAATCCTACCATTTATGCGTCCCTTGTCAGGCAGTTTTGGGGGTCGGTTACCTCTGATACTCTTGATGATGGGACACCATGCTTAAGAGCTACTATTGATACCATTGAGATTACTGTTACTGAAGCATCCATAAGGAGTAGTCTTCAAATGGATGATGCTTCAGGGGAATTTGATATGTCGCGTGAGGATGTTTTAGAAGGATTGCAAAACATAGGTTATCCCACTGATGGTTCTTTTACTTTTTGGAAAAACTATTTTACACCACAGTGGAGGTTTTTAGTCCATCATCTACTCCAGTGCCTAAGTTCCAAAAGTGGTGGATGGGATCAGTTTGGTAGCAAAATTGCTGCTGCATTGGTCTGTCTATCCACTGGAAGGACTTTTAATTTCTCAAAACTTATTTTTGAAGGTATGGAGTCAAATGTTAAAAAGCCTAAGTTTTTTATGTATCCAAGATTTTTGCAAATGATTCTCAACTTTGAAACAGCAAATAAAGTGCAAACATATGAATGTGTGGCTTTCACAACCAAATTATTTGCTAACATGAAGAGAAATTTCAAAGGGGCCCATAGGCCTTTACTTCCTTCTATGCTTGTTAGTACTAACAATGCAGATACATCTGAGGATATACAAGAGTCATCTGATGAGGAGCAATCTCAGGAACAACCAAGATCCTCAACTCCCATACCCATTCCTACACCAACACCTTCACCACAACCCAGTCCTTCATCTGCTGAGAGCCAACCTATTCCTATCCCACAGTCACCTCCATCACATGTTCCAAGTCCTGCACAGGAGGAGGAATGTGTCTCAATGTCTGTGAAAGAGATTCAAACATTGGTTCCAACTTTGCATAAGAAAGTGACTTCTTTGGAGAAGTCAAATAAGGCACTCAGAAAAGCTGTTATCACTTTGGTGAAGAAAGTGAAGAAAATGGAAAAAGTTATGAAGGATCAGGGTGTTCAATTTGATGACCAGGAAGGAGAAGCTGAGAATTCTTCCAAACAGGGGAGGAATTTTGAAGCAGAGCACATATTTCAAACACCAGTTCAAGAGAAAGTCACAACTTTTAGTCCAGATGCAATGGAAGTGGCAGAAACATTGGCTCAATCCTTAGGCAAGATCAAAGAGAAGAAAAAGGGGAGAAAACTGATTCTAACTGACAAGGATTCTGCTGAGGAAGGAGTTGATAAGTCTGATGCAAAGTCTGGTGAAAAGTCTGGTTCTGGTAATGAAATTAGTTCTAGTTATGTTAGTTCTGGTTGGGATAAGTCTGGTTATGATGTTGAGTCCAGTCAAGGGATTGCTGGAACTAAAAGAAAAGGGAAGGAGATTCTTGTTGAAGCTCCTCAAACTAAGAAAAAGAAAAGTCAAATACTTGAGGAACAAGCAAGCTTGGCTGAAATAGAAAGAATTAAGGCTAAAGATCTGGAAGAAAAGGAAAAAGAAGAAGCACAGATAAGACAAGATGCTCTGTTGGCTAGAGAAGTGGCACTTCAAGATACAGATGATGTGATGAGCTTAATTGAAAATGATGCTGAAGTAAAAGCAAAATATGAAGAACTCAAAACTATTCCTGGATTGTCTACTGAAGAAAGAGCTAGGCAGCTAGCAGAGTTCATAAATTCTAAAGGGGATAATGACATTTTAGGGGACTTCATAGCAAAAGTGAGATCAAAGAAGCAAGTTTCCAAGAAGCTTGGAAAGAATGACATCAGACACTGTATGAGAACATACCTGAAGAACATGATGCATCTTTCAGTCGAAAATATGAAGGGAATGTCATTTGAAGATATTCAAGAAAGGTATATAAGAGCTTTTGAAAGAGATCATGGATACAGACCTTTGGATTATGAAGATGCACAAAGATGGTGTTTTAAGGAAATGCATATTCCAAAGGAATAGGGTGAACAGTCAAGAATCAGACTGAGTAGTCATGATACAGTATCTAAACCTGTGCAAGAAGCTGAGCAACAAATTGAAAAGGAGTCAGAAGTTTAGAAGGCTTCAACTGAACCTACAAATGAGCCTATTGTTGTATTTGAAAGAAGGAAGAGAAGATCTAAGAAGATTAGTGAAGATGATGAACCAGAAGAGGAACTTTCATCTGAAGGAGCAACTATGGGTACAATTGAACATACAAAACAACCTGCCAAAGTAGTTGCTTATCAGATAATTAAGAATGTGAGTAAAGCTGCATATAAGATAATAAGGGAGGATTATTCCAATATTGTGTATGTTAACTTCCCAGGAATACTTCGTGATGTAAGTAGGGAGGACCTCCATGAGTTGTACAAGCTGGTGAATATTAAATATGGAGACAATCCACCTGAAGATGAGGTTGAAAGAGTTTTCTAGGGTGATCTAAAAATTATGTTTGAACCTCCTACTGAATCAGATGTGATATGGCAGCTTCCTGAGCAGAAAAGGATCATTTCTTGGAGATATTTTCACAACTGTAGAGTACATTGTCTGTCTCTACAAGGAGCTGAAGTATTTATGCTTGCAGAAGTGGAATATCCACTTTCACCTTCTATCTGCAAAGAAATGTTGAAGAAGAAATTATCTGCTGAAAAGAAAGATGAAGTTTATGAGCAGCTCTTGGATTTGATCAAGGCACAGTCTTTAAAGGAGACATTGTTGGATTGAGTGTTTGAAAGAATTTTCATCAAGTTATTAAGTGAGACTATTGGAACTTCTCACTTGGTGGAGGTGCATAGCACTAACACAACAAAAGGTTATCAGTCCACCTTGTTTGACCAACACAAGGACTGGCTAATCATGAGCAAACGGCTACAGGTAAAGATTGCTCAAATCCGTTTATGGCTGACAATTTGCCAAAAATTGTATGGTATTCAACTCACCATATCTAAGATTAGTGAAGAGTTGACTAGCCCACAAGGTTATGGCTTGTTGTTGGGTCTAAAGATGCTGCTGTTCGAGAAATACTCTAAGTATAACTCTGCTGATTAGTTCAATGACTCTGCTGATTAGACTTAAACTCTGCTGCTTTGTAACTCTGCTGGTTTGGAAGAATAAGCAAAGTGTAACTCTGCTGCTAGCCCACGAAGACTCTGCTGCTAGACTAGTTACTCTGCTGCTTATTAGATATGTATAGTATGTTAAGGATAATTATAGAAAAGATACGTAAGAATATTTTTCTTGTATAGAAAGTCTTGTAAACCGACTAGGACTCCTTACGCTATAAAAGGAGGATCTAGGGTTAGGTTAGTGATACTATCATTATTGTTTACACTTCAAGGTTTATTGTAACCCTATTGCTATCGAGCAATCGTATTAATATATTGAAGTGTTGTTTGAGAATTCGTTTTGTGTTTAATTCTTCTTAAGATCAAATATTAAGTTCCGCATAATATTTGATATACATCTCAAGATCAGTTTCTATACCGATTGCTTTAGGTTTATATCTAAAGTAATTAATAAGATCGTGAAGCTCAACTGGGATCAACAAGTGGTATCAGAGCTTGTGATCTAGAAACTGGTACCAAGAAGAATTACAAATTACAAGATCTGTTAATCATCAAAGTAAGCAATGGAATACGATTCTACACACATGGTTACTGCATCAAGGGTCCCCATGCTCAAGACTGGAGAGTACGAGATCTGGAAGATGAGAATTCAACAATACATGAGAATGGTTGATTACTCACTTTGGGAAGTTGTTCTACATGGCGACAGTCAACCAGCCAAGACTGCTACTGGGTCAGTCTTGACTCTCAAGACAAGTGAGGAGAAAGCACAGAGAAGATTAGAGGTCAAGGCTCACAGTATTCTCATGATAGGAATACCTAATGATTATCAATTAAGTTTTAATCATATTGAGTCTGCTAAGGAGTTATGGGAAGCTATTGAACTTCGATTTGGTGGAAATGAAGCTACCAAGAAATCAAGAAAGAATCTACTGAAGCACCAGTTTGAAACTTTCACTGCTTTAAGTTCTGAGAATATTGAGGGAACTTATGATCGACTTCATAAGCTGTCCAGTCAGATGGCTCTTTTGAAGATTGAGGTATCTCAAGAAGATATCAATCTAAAGTTTCTGAGAAGTCTATCTTCTGAATGGAACACTCACACAGTGGTTTGGAGGCACAAGGAAGATTTTGAGAATATGACATTGGATGATCTGTATAACAACTTGAAAGTGTATGAATCTGAAGTTAAAGGATTGTCAAGTTCATCTTCTACCACAAACAATCTTGCTTTTGTTTCCTCAAGCAACAAGAATTCTGGTAGTCATCAAGAACAGCACTCTGCTGCTGGTACTTTTGTTCCTGCTGCTGGTTCACATGTCTCTGCTGCTGACTCTACCAACACCAACACCATCAGTGATGCTGCTATTTGTGCTTATTTGGCTGAACTTACTACAAGTACTTCAGTCATGCCTCAAGATCTGGATGAACTTGATCCTGATGATGTTGAAGAGATTGATATGCAATGGCAGTTTGCAATGCTAACTATGAGGGCAAGAAGGTTTCTTAAACGAACTGGTAAAGAGATGAAGTTCAGAAGGAACAAGAATGTGGGATTTGACAAATCAAAGGCTGAATGTTTTAACTGTAGAAAGAAGGGACACTTTGCAAGAGAATGCAGAGCACCAAAAAGGAACAATGAGAATGTCAAGAAGTCTACTGATGAAGAGCCAAATCCTACTACTGCTATGGTGTCATGTGATGGGTTAGGAGAGTATGACTGGAGTGATCATGCTGAAGATGGTCCAAATTGTGCATTGATAGCTGATGAGGAACCTCAAGTACAACATTTTGCTCTCATGGCTTACTCTTCCTCTGGATCAGACTCTGAGGTATCCAATGAATCATCTTGTTCTTTTAAATCATGTTCTGATACAATTGAAATACTTAAGTCTAGCAATGGAAACCTTAAAATGGAGAATGAAACACTTAAGTTAGACAATCTTAGTTATGAATATGGTTTAAAGAATTTAGAAGAGAAGCTAGAATTTTATAAAAAGGCTGAAATTGAATATCTTGATAAGATCACTATTCTAGAAAATGAGCTTATTAAGAAAGATTGTGAGATTAAGGTTCTTATGGATAAAGTAGAAGAGGCTGAAAAGGCTAAAGATTCAGCTATAAGTGAGACTGAAAAACACATTGTTAGGGTGGAAAAACAACAATTTGCCACTGACATTCTCAGTAAACCTATAGGAAGACACTTTGCAGACTCAGGAAGTGGTCTAGGATATAATGTTGTTGCTCACCCTAAGAAACTTAGTGCCAATGCCCCTCCTACTAGGACATTATCTTTCATACCTGAGTCTGAGGCCAAACCTGTAGGTGAAACTAGTGAAACTAAAATAGAGTCACCTAAGGTTGAGAAAAAGTGGTCTGATGCACCCCTTATTGAAGATTGGGAGTCTGACAGTGATGATGAAGTTGTAGAATCTGATTCAACCCCTAAGAACAAAAAGGAAGAAATTCCTGCTGTTGTTGAATCAAAAACACCTAAGGTTGAGTTTGTTAAGCCTAAGCTAGGTAAAGGTATCTCTAGGAAGATGACTGAGTATGAAAACACACCTAGAGTATATCCTAAGAAAACCAATAACTTGCCTAGAGGAAACCAGAGAAATTGGAACAACCTAGTTTCACAAAGATTAGGTACTGATTTTCAATTACTTAAAAAGGCATGTTATGGTTGTGGTAGTTTTGAACATCTGCAAGATGAGTGCTACTACTATCAGAAACCAGTTTGGAACCAGTACACAAGGGTGAACCATAGAAACTTTGCTAGAAAGACTCACCCCCACCCCAAAAGAAACATGATTCCCAAGGAAGTTTTGATGAGAGATGGTACTTCTAGAGTTATCTCTCCTATTGCACCAAAAGGGCCCATAAAGAATGACATAGTTGATTCTGCTGTTAAGGCAAATTCTGTTGTTAAGGCAAACTCTGCTGTTAAGGCAAACTCTGCTGTTAAGGCAGACTCTGCTATTTTGCCTAAAGTTGTTACTGATACTGTTGTGGGAACCATTTCTATGCTGTTAAGGCCTCAGCTTGTTGGGTCAGGAAACCTAAAGTTAAAGTTATAGATCATGTTCTCAGACACAACAGTGCACCAATGCAGTTGAAGAAATTTGACTACTTTGATGCACAAGGCAGATCCAAGTCAGTAATGGCTTGGGTCCCAAAGAGAAACTAATTCTCTTACTTTTTGTGCAGGGCAATCTACAAAAGGAGCTAAAGGATAAATGCATTTTTGATAGTGGATGCTCTTCACATATGACTGGAGACCAAAGCAATTTGGAAAACTTTGAAGCTTTGGATGGTGGATATGTTGCCTTTGGGAATGATCCTAAAGGAGGCAAAATTGTTGGAAAAGGCATCATCAGAACTGGAAAATTGGATTTTGAGAAAGTGTATTTGGTGAATGGTTTAAAGTTCAATCTTTTTAGTGTCTCACAAATGTGTGACAGAAAGAATTTTGTTCTTTTTACAGACACTGAATGTCTTGTCTTATCTCCCGACTATAAGATACCTGATGATAAATTAGTACTTCTTAAAGTCCCTAGAAATGACAACATATACAGTGTGGACATAAAGAACATTATTCCCAAAAGAGATTTAACTTGTCTATTTGCCAAAGCCACTATTGATGAATCCAAACTATGGCACAGAAGGCTTGGCCATTTGAACTACAAGGCTATCAACAAGTTGGTGAAAGGGAACTTGGTCAGAGGATTACCTTCAAAGGTTTTTGAGAATCCTGAAGTATGTGTTGCTTGTCAAATGGGAAAGCAACATAGAGCATCTTGTAAGTCCAAATTGGTGAATTCTATTACTGAACCCTTGTTTATGTTACACATGGACCTATTTGGACCTACTTATGTGAAAAGTTTGAATAAAAAGATTTATGGCTTAGTGGTCACTGATGATTTTAGTAGATTTACTTGGGTATTCTTTTTAGCTACTAAGGATGAGACACCTGGCATTCTTAAGGCTTTTATTACAAGGATAGAAAACCTATTTAATCACAAGGTTAAGATCATCAGATGTGACAATGGAACTGAATTTAAGAATCAAGTGATGAATCAGTTCTGTGAGGAAAAAGGGATAACTAGACAATTTAGTGTGGCTAGAACTCCTCAGCAAAATGGTGTTGCTGAGAGAAGAAATAGAACATTAATTGAGGCTGCTAGGACTATGTTGTCAGAGTCTAAGTTACCCACTATCTTTTGGGCTGAAGCAGTCAACACTGCTTGTTATGTGCAAAATAGAAGTAAGATAGTTAAGCCTCACAATAAGACCCCTTATGAGTTATTGCATGGTAGGAAACCACTGATAGATTTCTTTAGACCATTTGGGTGTCCTGTCACTATCTTAAACACCATTGACTACTTAGGCAAGTTTAGTGAGAAAGCAGACATAGGTTACTTTGTTGGATACTCCACTGAAAGTAAGGCTTTTAGAGTTTTCAATCAAAGGACTGGGCATGTGGTGGAAAATTTGCATGTTAAAATTAGAGAAACCACACCTAATGTTGATGGAAAAGGTCCTGAATGGATGTTTGATATTGATTCTTTAACCAAAAGTATGAATTATCAACCAGTCATTGCAGGTACTACTAACATGTCTGCAGGTACACAAACTAACCCTAATGCAGGTTCACAAGCAAAGAAGGATGGATCTGCAGAGGAGTTTGTCTTGATTGAAAAGTGGAAGTTTGATCAGTACTTCTCTCCAACAGATAAAGAAAGAAAGAGTTCAGATGATGATGTTGTTCATAAGGAAGTACCAAAGGTTAATGTAGAAGGTGATGATGAACCTTCTCATGATGATAAGAATGATGATAAGGATAGGAATAAAGAGTCAGAAGTTGATGGGCAACAAGGGAATACACATAGCAGCAGTTCTCTCAACTCTGCTGCCAGGCCAAAACACTCTGCTGATAGGCCAAAACACTCTGCTGTTAGGTCAAAACACTCTGTTGTTAGGTTTGGTAACTCTGCTGCTATGCCCAAGGACTCTACTGATAAAGATGGTGATTCTCATGATGATTCTTCTGAAGAGATGCCCGAATTAGAAGAAGTTTATGTGGATACTGATGATGAAATTGTTGATGTTTTTGGTGCTGAAGCTGATTTATCAAATTTGGAGACTGATATACCTGTTAGTCCCACTCCAACAACCAGAATCCACAGGAATCATCCAAAGGAGCAGATAATTGGTGATGTTCACTCTGCTGTTCAGACCAGAAGTAAATCAAAAGGTCTGAGTGATTTGCTTGATCAGGGATTGTTTGCTCAAACACTTAAGAAGAGGAATAGCCACAAGGATTTACAAAATTGCATGTTTGCCTGTTTCCTATCTCAAGAAGAACCCAAAACCATTCACAAGGCTATGAAAGATGAAAGTTGGGTTGAAGCTACGCAAGAGGAGTTGCTGCAGTTCAAGCTTCAAGAAGTCTGGACATTGGTGGATTTGCCTAATGGAAAAAGAGCAATTGGTACTAAATGGGTGTTCAGATGCAAAAGAGATGAAAGAGGAATTGTTATCAAAAACAAGGCAAGATTAGTGGCTCAGGGATACACTCAGGAAGAAGGAATAGATTATGATGAGGTATTTGCCCCAGTTGCAAGAATTGAGGCTATCAGACTATTTTTGGCATATGCTTCATAAAAGAATTTTCCTGTGTATCAAATGGATGTGAAAAGTGCTTTCTTGTATGGAAAGATACCTGAAGAGGTATATGTGATGCAACCACCTGGATTTGAAGATCCTAAGTATCCTGATAGGCTCTACAAAGTGAAGAAAGCATTGTATGGACTACACCAAGCTCCTAGAGCTTGGTATGACACCTTATCCACATATTTGTTGAATAATGGTTTTTGCAGAGGAACCATTGATAAAACATTGTTCATTAAGAAAGACAAAAAGGATATCCTACTAGTTCAGGTTTATGTAGATGATATCATTTTTGGGTCTACAAATAAGGTGTTATGTGAAGGATTTGAAAAGCTAATGCACAACAGGTTTGAGATGAGTTCTATGGGTGAACTCACTTTCTTTTTGGGGCTTCAAGTTAAGCAGAAATCAGATGGGATTTTTATTAGCCAAGACAAGTATGTAGCTGATATGTTGAAGAAATTTGGTTTCAAGGATGTGAAGGCAGCTAAGACTCCAATGGATAAAAACAAACCTTTGCTCAAGGATGAAGATGGGGAAGAGGTTGATGTACATTTGTATAGATCAATGATTGGTTCATTGATGTATCTGACTGCTTCAAGGCCAGATATCATGTTTTCTGTGTGTGCTTGTGCAAGATTTCAAGTGTCCCCAAAAGTTTCACACTTGGAAGTGGTCAAAAGAATTTTTAGGTACCTAAAGGGTCAACCTAAATTGGGCCTTTGGTATCCTAATAATTCACCCTTTGACTTGATAGCATACTCAGATAGTGACTATGCTGGAGCTAGTTTGGACAGAAAGTCAACCACTGGAGGCTGTCAGTACCTTGGTCATAGGCTAATCTCATGGCAATGCAAGAAACAGACTGTTGTGGCTAACTCAACAACTGAAGCAGAATATGTTGCTGCTTCTAGCTGCTGTGGACAAGTGCTCTGGATTCAGAACCAACTGCTGGATTATGGGTACAATTTCATGAACACCAAAATTTATATTGACAACAACAGCACAATGTGTATTATCAAAAATCCTGTTTTTCATTCTAAAACAAAACACATAGAGATAAGACATCATTTTATTAGAGATTGTTATGAGAAAAAGTTAATTCAAGTGGTTAAAATACATACTGACAATAATGTTGCTGATCTACTTACCAAAAGTTTTGATATAAGTAGGTTTCAATTTTTAGTTGCTAGTATTGGCATGATCAATCTTTAATCTTTAAACATCTTATCTCTGTATGTTTTTGTAAACTTTTGTAAGGATTTGTGCTGTTGTTTAGTCATTGTCTGGTGTTTAGTCAAAGTTTGCTGTTTAGTTGTTTGTTGCTATGCCTACTCTGCTGCTTTTGTGGGATATTCTTGCTTGTGTTTGTGGTTTTCTACTAACCTTTTGCAGATATACATGAATGCACAATCAAGAAAAGCAAGGAAAGATAAAGTCTATTGATCACAAAAGCAAAAGTACAAAATAAGTTTCCATACATCCATTGTTCACAACAAGTTCAAAAGAAAACAAGGCCCAAGGATTCACAACCTAAACACACCTATCACAAATCAAGCTTGTTCTTTTCCCTTTCCAACAAAGTCTGGCATCACCTTGCTGCGAGGTCCTCTAGTACCCATGGCTTCTGCCACTCTAGGTTAGGGAAGTGCAAGTACCACTGGTCTTATGGTGGACTCTGCTGTTGGCTTGTAGAGGGAGCTTGTTTCTTCTGCTGCTTCTTCTTTGGAACAGGGGGTTCCTGCTCCACTGTACTTGGCTTTGGACGAGGCAGATTGACACTCTTCGCAAAGGCGGCAGCAGCATTCTCCATTTGTCGCTGAAGCTCGACAGTCAAAGGATGGTTAGGAGGATCGATTTCCCAAGAATCTTGATAGTATGTCATGGATTTTGGCCATGCTTTTGTTTCTTCATCATCGCTAGAATCTTCAAAGGAGGATGGTGTCGATGGAAGTGGGTCAGAATATTCTTCTTCAACAACTGCTTTACCTTTTTGTTGTGCTGAAGATGAACTTGGAGGAAAGTAATTTGCCCATCCTTGTGAATTGTCTGAAGATGAATCTGATGATATGTCGATGATCGGTGCTTTGGATGAACTCATGGTTAGTTGATTTTGAGTTAGGGTTTGTGAAATTGGGGATTTGTTAAGCGAATGAGGGATTTATAGAATTTAATGAGGAGTTGGTATTGTATTTAAGCTGCTTGGGGGATTAAATTTGGAATTTTTGGGAAAGTTGACTTTTGGTCAAACTTTTCATAACTCTGCTGTTGAGTTTGAAAGTAAAGGGGTTAATATTGAAATTTTTGGCGCGTCTTAAAACCTAATTAGATCCAAACGGTCTCACACATCATTTCGATCTCATTAATTTTTAATTGCTCAAAATTACAGTTGATTCTCTCCCAAGAACATTAATTCATATCATAATATCCAAAACCCCCAAATCATAATGGCTCGACGAAAGTTTCCTGACGAGCATAATCAGATTGCATTTCTTAGCAAGGTTTCAGCAGCTGCCGGATTTCATGAAGTTATGGATTTTCTTAGTGCATCTCGACTAAGGTATGCTTTAACAGTTGATCCACCTATTATTAAGTCTCATATGCACCAGTATTGGTCAACTGTTAAGCTAGATACACTCGACGGGGAGGAAAGGTTAATAGGTAGTGTAGATGGAGAGACTATTGTGGTTAGTGAACAACTATTAAGAGAAGTCTTCGTCTATCAGGCATTCCAACACCACCTAATTTTACCACTGAGGTTATTTTAACTGAGCTTGAGAGGATTGGGTATGAGAGACCTGAAAATACTGGAACCTTTTATAAAGGTCTGCTTTTCCCACATTGGAAGT
This sequence comes from Artemisia tridentata subsp. tridentata, assembly GCA_021014915.2. Taxonomy (NCBI): domain Eukaryota; kingdom Viridiplantae; phylum Streptophyta; class Magnoliopsida; order Asterales; family Asteraceae; genus Artemisia; species Artemisia tridentata. Next base: position 74,563,331 of record CP139507.1, read on the forward strand.
TTTTGTTGCATACTCTTCAACACTGCTTGTTTCCCAAAGTAAGAGGATGGAATGAGTTTACTGCTCCTCAAGCTATTTCCTTAGTTTGTTTGGCTACTGGACAACCATTTGATTTTTCCTCAATGATTTTTGAGGGTATGAAGAAGTTTGTTAAGAAGAAGTTTTATTTGTATCCAAGGTTTTTGTAGCTCATTATCAACAATCAACTTAAAGAACCCTTGGAGCATACCAACATTGAGCCTAGTAGCAGAATGGCAATCAAGATGTTTGCTTTTTTGAAGAAGCCTGGGAAAGGTTTTTCTGGTGCTATAACTCCCCTAACTGAGCACATTTTGAATATTGTAGCTGCAGTGAATGAGGATGAAGAGGCTGGAACTCCCACAGCTTCCCATCACACATCCTCATCTACAAGTTTGAATGTATCGTTATCCTCTGAACCCCAAAATATCCAATCACCTAGGACTTCACAACAAGAGGACATTGTGACACCTCAGACCAATGTTAGTATGGATACAGATGAGGCTGGTACAGGTGATGTAGGTACCATGATGGAAGAGGCTGGCACTACTGTTTCCAACTTAGTAGTTGAGCAGGACAGTGCTAACATAACTAAGACCTCAACCATGGCAACATCTATTGTAGAAGGTTCTCAAGAACCCAATACAACTGATGGTAACCCCAGCCAAATGGTTAATATGGGGGGCTCAGATGTTCAACCTAGGGTTGAGACTGAGTTTGTGTCCAAAGATTCACCCCTCGGAGAAGGTAACACATCTCGAAGTGATGAGGACAGGGTTGAAACACATGAATTGATGGACACTGATGTACAAAATGACAATGCCCATGATACACCTCTCGGACCAGGTCACACAGGTCGAAGTGTTGAGGCTAGCATTGAACTTGAAACAGATGATTTGACGGTTAAAACCCCTGTACACAATGCCAATTCCAGTGATCAACCTCTCGGGTCAGGTAACACAGACCGAAGTTGTGAGGATATCATGAAACAATTACAGGAATTGACGAATACATGTACAAAATTGTCACAGGAGGTTCTTGGTCTTAGAAAGGAGTTAACAACAGTCAAAGCTTCTCAAGGTGCTGAGATCAGAAGACTTAAGCTCAGGGTTACCCATCTTGAGGGGAGGTTGAAGAAGAGTTCCAAACCATGTTTGGAAGAGGATGCTTCCAAACAGGGGAGGAATGATCAGGATCAGGAGGTTACAATAGGTTCAGGGGAGGTTGACAAGGAATCAGGTGAAAATGTTGCTGTTATTGGTGATGAAAGTGAAAAGATTGACTCTGCTGGAGCAGAACACTCTGCTGATGGGTTAAAGGACTCTGCTGTTGATACAGAGAAGAGTGCAGGAGAAAGGGAATCTGCTGAATCAGATGATGAAAAGATGACCTTAGCTCAAGTACTTTTGAATATGAACATTGGAACTAAAACACCCAAGTCATCACAACAACAACCTGCTGCTGAATCTATACATCATGATAAAGAAGCTGCTGAAGAACTTGAAAGGATGCAAAAGTTGAAACCAAAAACTAAGAAGCAAATAGCTTTTGATGCAGAGGTTACAAGGCAACTTCAAGAAAAGGCCTTGGCTGATGAAAAAGCTCAGATTGCTCATGATGAGGAATATGCAAGGAGTATGGCAGCTGATGAGGAAAGAAGTATGTTTGAATTTATGGAAAGCTCCAAATCTAAGGAGGTTAATCAAGAAGAGTTCAATGAACAATTGCAATATTTCTTAGATTCTGATATTATTGTAAGAGGTGAAGCTTTCTTGATAACAAAAGATGAGCAGTTGGATTCAAATGAAAGGACAGAAGAGCTTGTGGAGTTTATACTCAGAAAGAATAGAGTAACTAAGTGGGAAGAGCTGATTCTGAGGATTAAAGAAGGACAGAAGCATGGATACAAACCAAAGTCATCTACAAAGAAAGCATTGGTTAATGATATGAAGTATTATTTGAAGAATGCAAGAAATTATCAGATGAAGGATTTCAAGGGAAAGTCAGATGCCATAATTACAAAGGAATTTTATGAAACTTATGCTATGCTGAATCCAAGAAAAGGTTTCAAAGCTGAAAAGAAGAGAAAGTCAGAGGTTATGGAATTTGACAATGTGAAAGCATCTGGAAGTGTTTTGGAGAAACAAGATGAAAAGCAAACCATGGAGGTTGAGAGGGAAGAAGTTAAGGAAGTCATTGGGTATAAGAGGACTGGTACAAGAAGTAAGATGAGTGCTAGAAAGAAAAAAAGAGTTGAAACTGAAGATTGTTATAAAAACAAACAAGAAGAAGCTGATGCTATGAAAGCTATTATGGACTTCACAGTTCATAAACCACAATCAGTACCTAAACCACAGCCAGAACCTGAGATAATTAATGCAGTCCCTTTATCAACAAAGTATCCAATCATATCTTATACTGCTGATGTGTTTGATGTCTGTGATGCTAAATGGGAGGTGATGAGATCTGATTTGAAATGTGAAAAATATGTTAGATTTGATCAGATGCTGGAGTACATGGATAGAGAGGATATTGTAAAACTCTGGGAACTTTACAAGGAAAGATATGGTGACAAGAAACCAAAGTCAGTGCCTGAAAGAGTACATTATCTTTGGCTAAGTAACATGTTTGAACCTAATGCAATGTATACTGAATGGGAAAAATTAAGAAGGTCAAAGAAAGTTGTTAAGTGGTACTTATATCATTCATGTGGAGTACATGAACTGATTGGAGATGGTGGACTTGGTGTTTACATGTTGATAGAAAAAGATTATCCTTTCTACAACAATGTTGATGTTCTCACTGATATGATGCAACCAGGAAAATTGATGATGCAAAGACCATTTGTATCAGATTATCAAGCAGGTTTGCTAATTGAGAAGTATAGAAAGATTCTGCAAGAGAAGGTTTCAAAACAGTAAAGTGTTTGGAAGCATCCTCCTAGTGATTAGCTGGGTTTAAAGGAAACTTGATGATTTTTGGTGAAAAATATCAAGTTTAGGGGAGGATTGTTGGGTCTAAAGATGCTGCTGTTCGAGAAATACTCTAAGTATAACTCTGCTGATTAGTTCAATGACTCTGCTGATTAGACTTAAACTCTGCTGTTTTGTAACTCTGCTGGTTTGGAAGAATAAGCAAAGTGTAACTCTGCTGCTAGCCCACGAAGACTCTGCTGCTAGACTAGTTACTCTGCTGCTTATTAGATATGTATAGTATGTTAAGGATAATTATAGAAAAGATACGTAAGAATATTTTTCTTGTATAGAAAGTCTTGTAAACCGAATAGGACTCCTTACGCTATAAAAGGAGGATCTAGGGTTAGGTTAGCGATACGTATCATTATTGTTTACACTTCAAGTTTTATTGTAACCCTATTGCTATCGAGCAATCGTATTAATATATTGAAGTGTTGTTTGAGAATTCGTTTTGTGTTTAATTCTTCTTAAGATCAAATATTAAGTTCCGCATAATATTTGATATACATCTCAAGATCAGTTTCTATACCGATTGCTTTAGGTTTATATCTAAAGTAATTAATAAGATCGTGAAGCTCAACTGGGATCAACACTTGTGGTAAAGGCTGTGGAAAACCATAAAAGGTAATCAATTCACCATGATGAGGTGCTTTCCATCAAAAGAATTGACTAGTCCAAAAGCAAACGGCTTTTGGTAAAGACTTAACAAACCCGTTGATAGTTGATGATTTACTAAAAATCATATGGTTATCAATGTACCATGGTCTTACACACCAAAACATTTGGCTACTCCAGTAGTGATGGCTATTGGTAAAGAGACATCAAATCCATTAATTTTCAATGATTCACCTCTCACAGGAGTTAATACACCTGGAAGTGATGAGAATAGATATGAAACTTAATATGAATTGATGTACAAAATGTCATGGTTGCTGGAAAGATCAAGTGTAATGCATTTCCGATGCTAAGAAGATCAAGTTGCTGCACAAATATTCAAATTTGCAGATTTCAAGTGTTTTGAAGATCAAGATAATTCCAATCCTCATAAGATTAATCAGAAGGAACTTGAAGTTCATGGAACATGAAGATCAAGTTAGGGGAGGATTGTTGGGAATTACAACAAGGTTCGAAGAAGACTTAATGAAGACAGACTTAAGTTAAGTCTGGTAGTTATAATATTAAGTCTGGTGTTAGTTAAGTCTGGTTTTGTAATAGTTAAGTTTGGTAGTTATGTTAAGTCGGGTCAGTGAAAATAGGAAAGTTTGTTAGTATTAAGTTAGGAAAAGATATGTACAAGTTAGGTGATATCTTTTCACGCGGTTTTGTAATTAGGGTTTCCTTCAAGTATAAAAGGAACCCTAAGGAGATATATGTATATACGAATTGTGAGTGATTAGTAATATATACGAAGTTAGTGATAATCCGGTGTTCTTCATTGTTCTTGTTAATATTCCGCGTTAACATTAACATATTGTTAAGAGTTTCTCACTTGGATTGATTTGGATTTATTCAAGTCATCCATTAAGTAATCAAAGGCTACTTAGAGATCCATATAAATCGTGGACCAACACTTTTCTAATAAAAGTAAAGAATTATGAGACACGAATATTTCGCTAAGACTTACCGTACTGATTTAGGTTGTGTGTCGGCGCGGTTACACTATTTTGTTAATTAGCAGATTGCTGTTGTTTGAAAGGTGAGTATTCACAGCCCTTTTTTACCGTTTTACTTATTTGGGGTGGAATGCATAACTTAAATTTTTATTTGAACTTATGAAATATATTTTTACCCGAACTCCTTGATAATTGACTTTGAACTTTAAAAATATTGTTTGAGCTTATGACTTGTTTTGAACTGTTGACATGCCGTACGCACTTAAATTTTAGTCTCCCTTGTCGGAGCAGGCTTGACTTAATTAGTATATAATAGTTGGTATGTTGTACCGTTCGTACATTCGCATCGTTAGTCCCCAATTGGTTTGCCGTTCGCACTCCAATTTAGACGTACAGTTCGTACGGCTCCTTTGTGCGGAGCAGTAGGTAGTATGGATAGCGCTATTAGAGGTCGGCCAGCCTCTCATTCCCCTGTCTACGGAATGTATATTATTTACTTTAGGGGCTTTGCCGCATACATTATTATATACCTAGTCCTTTAAAGTGAACCTAATGAGCATGTGTGTTTGACTATAATGGTTGCGAAACCATAGGTTACAAGTCTTGTATGGGCAGGACTTGTAACTGAATGGTTTGACACGATCTCTACCAGATGGACTTTTTCTCAAAACTTTGGACTTCTTTTGAATAAAACCTGTATACTCACCAACTATTTTCATAGTTGACCCGTTTTCTCATGCATTTCAGGTGATCGCCATTAAGTGTATTTTATGAAGACATTAACACTAAGAAGTCTTCATCTATCTTGTCTAGTGGATGAAATAAAATGTTATCTTTTGGAAACAAACTTTTATGTTTCAAATGTCGTTGTTGACTAAAACCATGTTGTATTAATGTACTGGTTCTTTAAATCTAAATTATGGTATTGTGCTATATCACTCTGCGATGTATATTGATTTCGTAGAACCCCAGGACACGAATGCTTCCGCAATGCCACATTTTTCGGGGTGTTACAAAAATAAATAAAAATAATTCCCGGCCGACATTTTCTTTTATTATTCGAAGACAACAGAATACATAAATATCACTATTTGTTCTAGGCGAGCGTGCAGAAGGTTTAAAGGATTTAATTCCTTTGGCTCTTGATATAATATAGTAACAACATGCAAGGCGGAATGAATAAAGGTTCCACCATCGAGATGCTCGGCTACCTTGTTATTGGTTGATTATCGTCATTTAGTGTTTAATATTGTTTTTTTTAATTATTTGAATTAAAAAAAGAAGTTAATAGTTGTTTATTGTTTGTTTGTTAGTTGATTGTTCGTACGGCTTTGTTACCAGTTGATCGTTGGTACCAGTCCCTAAATTCGACCGTTGGTACGCATTTGTTACCAGTCGACTTAGCCAACCGTTGGTACCAGTCGACTAAAATCGACCGTTGGTACGGTTTTGTTATGAGTTGACTAAAGTTATGCTTCTATTACGTTAATTTTTTGTTTTTCTTTTCTTTTCTAGTTTACTACTCCAGTCCAAGCTTTCGCAATTTCGTCGCTCAGACTGCGGGGGAGTATTAGATGATAAATATGGCCCAAGCCCGGTGTGGGGTTAGAGTCCATTAGGGTTTGTAATCTATAAATATCGGTTAATAATAAAGATATACCTTGGGGTTTACAATGTCTAACATATACAACAAGACCTTACAAATTTACAGTCATCGCATCATATTTATGGTGCCAAAGTTATCGCCAACCACATGACCAACAACTCTACGTTGTCAGTTCTCGCAAGGTGTTTCCCGACGTGAAACCAAGGTAGGTCCCAACAAAACATAACACGTCGGTCCTAAAGTTTTTCCGTTTCTAAGGTGGTTCTAGGGCACCGCCTTGGTATAAAGTGGGTCTGCCACTGTCCAAAACCCGACAGCACCACCCACCTAAGCTCACCATCATCACACGCCATGGATGGCGGCATCGAAGGGACCGGCGGTAGCGAAGAGAGTGGCAACGTGTGCGCGCGCGACTTTTGTGGTTTGCAGTGAGGTGAAAGAGGAGAAACAAATCAGATATTTCGTGTGTGTTTTGTGTCGAGGAGAATGTGAGTATATAAATGGGTTAGGTTCGGTGTCTAAATGGGTGTATATATCTATTTTTTAGGTTTTATGTTACGAAATAGGCTTTTAAAAGCGTTTAAATGGAGTAATGGACTCTTACAAATTTAGTTGTTACGAATTAGACACTTTGGGCCTGTTTGGTAGGGGCTTTTTGAGGGAGCTGTTAGCTTTTTGTTACAAAATAATCTCATCTAAACTAAGTAGCTTCGTTTGGATACATTAACTTCAAGCTTTTATTTCAAACAAATAGCTCCTAAATGAAAAGCTGATTCATGAAGCTTTTTAAACATCTTGGGGCTGTTAAACCTTTAAATTACTGATATACCATCCAAACATTTGTTTACAATTATAGATATGTCCCTTTATGTCATTTTACATCTTATAATTACATTTAACAGCTAACTTACCAAACACTTTTATTAAAAAAAAGGATACAATTTGTAGCTCATGTTAACAGCTTTGCAGCTTACAGCCTACAGTTTGCAGCTTACAGCATACAACTTACAGCTTGTTTTGCCAAACATACCCTTTAAATCACTTAAATCCCCAATATTGATGTGCCCTTTTGGAGGGCTGTTACTTTTATATACCTTTTTTATTACCTTGCTAGTTGTTATATTCCAAACGGCTATTACTTTTTTATTTATCAAGATTGTGATGGAAGCTTTAGATTAAAGTTGACTTATATTTGAAATGTTAGACTTACCTTTATAGCATGTGTGTAGGCTTATTTTTTTTTAAACTTCCTTTAATAACAAGTCTCAAACCTTTTATAAAGTAGTATAGATATAGATAAAGCAAGTGTAATTCCATCATTTGCTATTTCATGTGTTGTAACATGTTTGTCTACAACCTAAGAAAAAGCCAATACCAAACATATTTCTAAATGGTAATTTCACTGACTCAAAATGACAACGACCCTCAAACACACAACATACTTCCGCCCAAAACATGCCTTGAAAATAAATAACCGTATGATTGCTACGACTTCATTAATCAGAGGAGGAACTCCCGCCATTCAAACCCACACAACACCTAACCAATCGAGGGATCACCCCGATAGTAAAGCATGGAAAACGGGTGAAAAGCTAATCATGACCGTAACAACTAAGGCGAAGCACACCATAACCTCAAACTTAAAACCACAAACAAGTTGGCTCTCATAATAAGACCTTGTACTGATACTTTGAGATGTGAGGGTGTAAACGAGTCCAATAAAGTCGAACTTTGGCATAGCTGACTTCCTTATCTAGCTTCAAGTCTACTAAGGGCAGCTGGCTCAGACATTGTCTTTGAGTTTAGGAAGTCCCTCCGAGGACGAATCCCATACAATTAATTCTGGTGAGAGCTGGAGAAGCGTCTATGAGTAAAGCATCGTAAACATATAACTGGCTCAAATTGATAATATTATGTTCGGCTCGATAGATCAACAAGCCTTCTTGAAGGAAGCTCGAGCTCGACTTGGTAAAGTTTTAATTCAGTTTGAGCTCGGCTCGAAAAGCTCGACACATTTATAATAAGTATATACTCTTAATGTATTACATATAAGCCCCTAAAATATACATAATATATATTTAAAAAACATATATCTCGATGAGCATCCCCAGTAACCTCCGGCCTAACAAAGCTTGCCAAGCGCAAGAATCGCTGCATAAACTCACCCGAAGACTCACGATCCCCCTGACGTTTATGTTTGAAGGAATAAAAGGACTTGATGTGCTATAAGAGGTCAGCAGCCACTCATTCCCCTGTCTTCAATCTATAATGTTGAAAGAAAGTTTTTTCCACAACCTTGGTTAACAATGTTCGCCATCATCAATCACTGCATCACTGGAAAAACCACCGGCTTAGAACACCCAAGACTTGAAAACCTACAGTTTTTCTATGGTATTGTCAACATGAAACATCTAAACTTTGCACAGTATATCTGGAATGACATGATCTTTCAATGTAAAAAATTCCAAGAGAGCAATAAAGATTCAAACATCCCTTTTCCTCGCTTCACCAAACTCCTCATTGCTCGTGTTATGAAAAAACACCCAGTGCTACAACGTCCAAATTCTGAGCAGATGCATACCGAACAACATGATCATGTCCTCACTCGCCTCAACATCCAGTCCATGACCGATACAGACAAACAAGGTGCTCAAATCCCTGATTATTTTTGAGTAATGACATTAGGAACACATCAGCATATCTTACATATGTTAAAGCATTTAAAGATCAGAAAGTGGGGTTTGTTCCGAAAAGGGATGCATTACCCAAAGGATCAAAGACTAAAGGGAAGAGTCATTCACTCCCAGATCGAGCCACTACTTGCCGATCAAAGAAAGCTGAAACAACTAAGAAAGGTAAAACAGTCACCAAAGCTTCATCAGCATGGCAACTTCGTGATGAATCGAGTGATGAAGAAAATGACGATAATGTTGAGATCAAGAAAGTCAAAGCACAGAAGGGTCTTGAAAAGATGAAATCTATTATGGGTTCAAATGATGAGAAATTGAAGCAAGGCAAAGGCAAGTCTATCAAACCAACAGATGTTAGTTTTTCACCGATTCCACCGAGTGAAAGCTCAGAAGAAGAGGGTGACGAATCAGATCAACACACTCATACCCCATCGGGTTCTGAAGTTGAAGAATCTGATGATGACAGACAAAGTGAGGATGATGAAGACAATGATGAAGAAAGTGACAAGGATAACAAAGATAGTAGTGTCAACAACAATGAAAGTGATGATAATGATGAATCTGAAGATGACCAAGATAACCCAGATGTTCAACCCCACACAACCATTCCTCAATCACCACCTGCATCTTCAGTGGCTCAATCATCAACTGTCATAAGTCAGCTTGAAAGTAAACCGAATCAAGTGTTGAGTAATCAAGAAGCCCGTGACAAGGAATATCAAGAAACAAAACTGAAACTGACTACACTTCAGGAGCAGATGGACAACCATATACTGAAGTGTGATAACGTTGATTTGAAAAAGGAAGTCGCTGAACTGGTTCCAACTGAGGTCTTCAAGACTCTTCAAGATGCATTTCCTGACATGCTCAACAACTATGCCAAGAAGAATCTGGAAGAGGTTGTGGCAAAGTTGATGCAGACAATACCAATCACAATCAGAACGTTACCTCCACAACCATCTGGATCAACTCTCAGAGAACAACTTCTTGAAGAAATTCGAGAAAACCCTGCAGAAGATGAACTCAGGCAAGCATTACTTAACTCAATGAAACAAGCTGAAAAACAAGATGAACCATGCAAACCAACCAAGACATTGAAGCGACGTCAGGATGACCCAGAGGATCAAGGAAAGAAAAGACGGAGACCTTCATCTTCAAGCCGTGGTCCCATAGCACAATCATCTGGAAAAGGAAAACAATCAAGTGGACCAGTCTTCAGTCCCATTGGAAGTGGTCAATTTGAGGACATAGAATTTCACGAGAACATCAGTGCAGATGATGAAATACCCTTTGTACCTACAAGTGTTCAAGAAGCTGTGGTTCCTTCTGGTCCAGTAAATGATATACCACTACCAGAATGGGTCGATCCAGGAGCCTCAAAGTACGACTGGTTTGAAAATATGGTTGATGCATACCCTGATGAAGATCACAGCACACCCGTGGAAGGATCAATTGTAGATTTTACCAAAAGACTGAAAAAGGCAATCAAGGTTCAGAAGTTGGGGTTGTCAGATATCATTCGAGTTCGTAGCACAGGCTTTACTGAATTTAAGACGGTAACTACTACTGAGATAGAGTTTGAGTACAATCTTGAACAAGTTGCACGAGCCCTTGGAGAAAATATTGCTGATGAACAAACCCATAAACCAAAAGAACCATTACACTACAAGGATTACACCAAACCATTACCCCTCATTGGTCACCCAAAGAATCCTAAGTTACCAAAAGAATACTTCTTCAATCGAGACCTAGGCTATCTCATGAGTGGAAGCACGGATCCTATAGTACGATATGCAACATCACTATCCAAGTATCCAGCAGCTTCATACTCCATAGAAGATTTGGAAGAAAAGGTCGACGATTTATGGAACCATGACGTTTATGTTTACAATGAAGATGCTGTTTTTGGGATTCATCATTGGCGACATATGAGGAGATTGTCCTACAAATACCTGGTCACCACGAGAGTTTCAAAAAACATAGATAGGAGGAACCCTAACAGGATTCTATCCATTACCAGTGCTGAAACCGAACCACTGTACGGGTATAACTTTCTAAACAAGATCACCGTGAGAAGATCAGATGAAAAAGAGTATTCGTTCTGTGAAGATGACTACCCATACTTGTCCCGCAATGATATCGAAGATATATACCTACTGAAGATTCAGGGAAAACTTGAACATCTTCCTGGACGTCTTCAGTATGACATCATCAACTCCATTCTCATATTCATCCGCAGCATTGTCATAAGACATCGAGTTGAGGACATCCAACTTGGGGTAGAAAGGTACCAAAAATGAGTTAATCTCATCAAGCCAGATCTTGACCGGCCGGGTGTTCATGGCCAGACTCCTTATACGTTCATGGATAAACCGTTTAGAGTGGTTTACAAACGGAACAACAGCAGTCCACACTTCATGGGATTTGAAGAACTGAGAAAATTTGGGGATAAGACATTGGTAATGGTCAAGACAGAACTTGAGTCAATCTTGGATAATTACCACAAGGGTTCAAAAACGGGAGTCATGCAAGAGGTCAAATGGAGCAGAAATGATGCCAAGCAAGCAGCCAAGTTCATCAAAAGAATCAACGAAAAGCTTCAGTTTCGGACTCAAATGCGAAGATTGGAGAGTTATGTGGGAGGACGAGCAAGACTTCCAAACATTCTCACCTTCCGACGTCCTGCCTAATTTAATTGGTACAATTTGTCTCATTTGATCATCATCATTTCATTTCATCATTCACTTTCTAATATCACAACGGCTTGTGCACACATAACAGTGTACAAACCGCTCTTGTAAAGAAAGGACCCTGAGGTACGCTTCAGTGCCTCAATCCTGAAAAAGGAGCGAAAGCTTCTTACTTATGAGCAGAATTAAAACCAGAATGTTTTTTCAAAAGTTTTTCAAACATTCTGCTCATAAGGACAAGTACTTTCCTGTTAAGGGGGAGTATTTGAAAAAATCTTTGTCAACAAACGTTCTTGACATTCTTCCACAAACACCTCAAAAAGGGCATATTTTAATCAAAAGTTTTGTCAAAAACAACATATCTATGCCATTTTTGAGGGGGAGAATGAAAATGTGATTAAAATATGGTGGGAGCAACGATAATATCTCATGAGTGTAAGACTCAAGAATTGACCCTCGAATTGACGATAACAACAGTCAGTAGTCGAAAGGACATATCCTGGATGGGTAATAATTTCAAGCCAGTCCAACTGGTGATGTAAGCGTGTCTCGCAATGGATATGTCTGAGTAGAATGTACCAATTTCGAGCGATGATCTTTGAATCTGATCTGGACGGGTAATAATTTCAAGCCAGTCCAACTGGTGATGTAAGCGTGTCTCGCGATGATCAGGTTCACTGAAAATCTATCAATTCAAAAAGTGCCAACTCTTCCCGACATGTGCAGATTTTACTTTAACGATTATGAGCACATGTTAAGGGGGAGTTCTTCTGAAAATAACAAAACTCTCAAAGTGTTAACAAAATGTGTTTTACAATCATAAACACTTTGAGAGATTTTCAAAAGGTTTGGTGTATGGCATCAATAGGATAGTCATGGAGTTATAAGGTGACTAAGGTTAGGGAAAACCGTCCTATGATCCGCCAGAGCCGGAGGGATCTACCCAAGGACAATACCAATAGTTTAGAACTAGAAAGTCCTAGGTATGATATAAAAAGGAGAAAATGAATGAACGGAGAAAGAAGGGGTTGAAGAATTAAAAAGAAAAGCAAAGAAAAGGGTGAAAAGAAATAGCCCTCCATTTATTCAACCTTAGGGCAGACACCGGGTTCAATTCATAATCTACTGGTTGATGAGCATCACCGGTATTGAAGAACAAAGACGTCATGGACCCAGTGACGCACTGCACTAATCCTTCTAAGCCACTCAGGTGTCTCTCAAAAGACATTTGTTTCATTCTCACGGAGAACCCTTCATCATCTATCGACCTCTCACTACGAGATGGTTGGTATTGAAAAGGAGGCACTCTGCTCCACGCCTCCGACGACCAAATGTGCACTAATTGAGTCTAGAACCATGAGATTCATAAAAGATCTCTTAGGTACACTTAGTATTACTCTGCTGTTCTACATTATGGGCAGCAGATGTAAAATTAAGAAAGTGTCCTTCGCAGATCTTAGCAATCTGCCGAGAACATTCATGAGAAAAGTCACATATGTGATTATCAATGATTGAATGGAAATCCTGCCAGAGCAACATCAAACAACTCTGACAGCAGGTCACTTCGGTAACTCCTTGTGGGTTACGCTTAGTGTTTGTTCCAAACGGTCTACAGTCGTGGGGTGATCTCCAGCGACTCACTGAATCGTGGGTGCACTTCGGTGTGTCCGTGTAAGCCCTCTCGGGGGTATCCGGTTCAGAACGGCCTGGGCAAGGATTAGAGAAAGTCTTCACACTATGCTGTTGATTACGTGGTTTTGTAACCTTACAACAGGTTTTACCTCTCGAGGGATCTCAAGAGGCTTACAACCCCACCAGGCAGTGTACCTGACCGATGTAGTATAGTGTAGTGGTAAGTACGGGGGATTGATCGTTCTCCACAGGGAATAGTGTTCGTTAGGTATGAAAGGCTACTCTAATTAGGTCTAAGGGTTGAGGAAGATTCTTTTTATGTTTTTATAGTTTTTATGAAAGCAAGTAAAATCTCGGGTTTGAAGGAGTGGGCGGAATTAGTTGCTAGTCAACTAACCCAAATAACTACAAATGCAATAAAATAAATAACTGAAAATAAAATGTTGGTGAGAAACTTATGTGTAGAGAAATGTGTTTACTTAGATTTCCTTACTCCCTAACTATCTTTTACCGGTTAATTAGTGTGTATTAGTTGCGTGGATGACGGGTGTATTCCTTAATACCATTCGTGGGGTGGCGTACTTACTTCCCCAAACTCTACAAGCTCCTACTTCACTCCTATGTCGAGCCGGCTAGGAAGCTCCTAACATGGGATCACTAGAATTCGCTTGTGCATTAAATACAACCATAAAAACCTTTAGTACGCATTTGGTTCATGTTTCTTAAGACGTTCAAGCAAGTTACCGAATAGGAAGTTAGCCAGTTTTTTAAGCCTAACATAGATAAACAATCATCCAATACAACTAATAACACACTAACAACCAATAATCAATAGCTAGGTTTCATTAGATCTAAGCAAACACAAGATAAATTTAGCCTAACATGTTAAACAAAAGACAAGAATAAGATAGAATCAAACAACACATAGACATATTGAATGATTAATTGATAACTTATCTTTCAATGAAACATGGAAGATCTCAAGGCAAAAAGCCCTGAAAAAGTAGCTAAAATCGTCTTAGGTTTTTCTCCCAAAATTCCACACACTAAGCTCTCTCTAATGACAAAAAATTAGAAAACTATATATAGATTTTTGGATCTGACGGCGTCACCTTATGGAGTGTGACGCCGTCACCTCGCCGCTTTTAGGGTTCCCGGATGACCATCTTGACGCCGTCCCTCTTTAGCTCTTCAAAAATCCATTCTGGCTTATCAAGGCTTGACGCCGTCTAACCATGAACGTGACGCCGTCCCCTTATGATTTAAGCCGTGACGCCCTTGATCAAGTTAAAGCGTGACGCCGTCAGAATTCACATGCTATTTTCACTGGCCCGTCATGAGTAAATTTCACGTCCAACTTTTCTTGCCAAGGCATGACGCCGTCCAGTATAAATTGTGACGCCGTCAAGAGTAACTTCTAGCCGATTTTTGAGACTTTGCCGTTTTCTTCACTTTTATGCTCCAAAAACGTCCAAAATGCCTCCTTTTCCAGATTTCTCCTCAAAAGTACCTAAAATGACAAAAGGAACGATTTAGGGCAATATTTGATCAAATAAATACGATTTAAGGCTTAAATGACCCCTTAAAAGCGGTACACTTTTCGCTTCATCAAATACCCTTACACTTGAGATTTGCTTGTCCTCAAGCAAATGTGCTTTTACTCTAATCAAAATACAAGTTAGGGGTCATTTAATGCAAACATAAAAGTAATTACAACAAATATTCGTTCCACTTTAATCAAAATAAGCACGGAGATTACAAACTAGCACCTCACAAGTAGTGTTTAGATACTCACATCTCTCAAGTGTCATCAAAATAAATCTCATAAATGAAAACGGATAATATCTCTCACTACCTGTCATAGCAAATAGATTACCATAGGCTTGGGAAAGGATCGAAAACCTCCTCCACTAGGCGTAAGCACCAAAGATAAACTATCAAAGAGGGCTTTTAAATGGGTTATAACGTTAGGTGTAGGGAAAAGGAAAACACGGTTTTGTTGGATAAAGGATATTTTACTGGTGGCGAGTTAAAAATCTTGATCAATTACATGTACTATACAATGTTGCTAAGCCAAGACTAGACTCGATCTTAAGCTAGAAATGAAATAACAAAATAACAAAAACATAAAACAAACATAAAATGAAACGGGATGGTAGTCCGTATGTTTTTTCTATTTTTCATTTTCTCATTTTTTTTGTGTTTTTTTTTTTTTTTTTTTTTTTTTTTTTTTTTTTTTTTTTTTTTTTTTTTTTTTTTATTTTTTTTTTTTTTTTTTTTTTTTGATTTTTTTTTAACATACACTTTTACCCTACCATCCAAAATAATACATCATAGGGGCGTTGCATCCCCCTTACACTTGAACTTTTACATAACTTTACAAATACTAATCTAATGACTCGAATTAAGATAATTGAAAAACTTGGAGTACTTTTAAAATATTTAGCATATATGGGGGTAATAAATGATGTTTTTCCCCATTACTCCATTACACTAGTACTTTATCCATGAGTCCCAATCGTCCCAAAACAATATGTACAAGGATATGACTCGACTTAGCAACCATGTAATCAATTAGATAATTAACTTGGGTTTAAACAAATGTTGTAACAATAATGCACTAAAAATGAGTGCATACAAGGTAGGCTAAGGCGATTTGGGTGTACATTTAAGTGGGGTGTAACAAATTCTTCCTTTAAGTAAAATGCTTAAAGGTCGAAACGAAAAGATAGGCTCTGAGGGGTGTACTAGGGGTATCGTGTACTAAAAATGAGTACAACGCAAAGGGTGTGGGAGACTTACTTGACTAATGTAGCCAATGTAATTATAACAAAAACACAGGTGTAAAACAATAGGTTAATCCTAATGCCTCTTATCATGTAGTAAATCTAACTACACGAATGTAGTCTCACTTGTGGCCTCGGAATGGTCCTAACGCAAGTTCTAGAATCTAAGTGCTACCGGTACACACATCATAGCATAAATGCTTTTCCTACCAATTCTAGGGGCGAACCTCACATATTTGGGGTGGAAAAATTTTTTAGTGGTACGGTTTTTGTGCTAGTCATATAACTCCTATCCGTGAGACGCTCATTAAGATCAAAGTTTCACTCCTATCTGTTGTAAAAAATTTTAAATTTGGCACTAAAATTACCCTAACAGGTATTTCTCTCAGTTTTATTACACATCTACTATTAAACAAACAAAAATCAAGCGCAATTGTATTCTCTAAAATCGTACTTTTACCCTCCCCTTACACTTAAGATGAACATTGTCCCCAATGTTCAAATAATAAGATGTAAAAGCAAAAAGTAAAAGAATGAAATCAAATACTCCCCTGATTCGCTCGGTGGATAATGAAATTACACGGTTAAATCTTCCTTCAAAGAGAATGTTGAAGCTCCATGACTAATGCATCGCCATAAGCTTGATTCAAAACATTTCCTTGTCCAAAATAACCTGTTAAACCTGAGAAAACAAACACGAAAACCTGCATAACATCGGCGGGAAAATCTATATATAAGGATATAATGCTTGTGGAATGATAATTTTGCAGATTCCTGGAGATTATAAGTTGGAGATTTTAATAAAAACTTTTTATGAAAACAAAACTTTCAAAAATTTCTGGAAATTAAATCTGACGCCGTCAGGTTATAACCCCTGACGCCGTCAGAAATGACCTGACAAAAATTTTCATTTTAAGTTTCCGGAAAATTTCTGGAAAAACCTTTACCTTACTTCCTGGAAATCCTGCAAAACATCATTATGACTCGATACAAGCATTTGACTCAAACACACACTAATATGTATGTTAATTTATTATTATTACGATTCATGTTCATATGTGTTCTAATAAACCAATTTAGATTTCCCTTACACTTATCTTTTGCAAAATACCTTTATATGTAGTTAAGACGATGTTAAAAACAAAATAAAGCATTTTCACAAATTAGTTTTGAACATGAATCAATAGTAATAAAAATTAAACACACATACGGAAACAAATAAAATCAAACAAACAATTAAATAAACACACAAAGCAAATAAAACAAATAAAGCTTGGGTTGCCTCCCAAGAAGCGCTTTTCTTTATTAACGAGTCTTGTAGCTAGACTCAAAGTCACGCTACCCTATGTAAGTAAGCTCGTCATCGAGGACGTCTTTAGGGTTAAGCTTGGATTGAAGTTTCCTATTGGTCCGCTTAGTACGATATATCTTTTCAAACTTCTCTCCATCCGGGTCATACAATGTCATCTTGATATGCCATGACCCATCTCCATCTTTGGGTGGTTTATCCCAATTCCACTTATGATCATCTTCCTCACAAATCCACTTATTCATTCCTAGGTTAATTGGCAAAACTCCTAGGAAATCAATCATCCTTCTAAAAACTAGAGGGTCTTCAAATGGATCCAATTCGGTGTCCCTAGGCAAGAGTTGTTCTACCGTATGTGTTCGGTTAACAAAGTCCTCTTCTAGGTAAAATGGGCGTTGGGGTCCTATGAAGCCTTTATCTATCCAAGGTCCATATCTAGATGGTCTCCTATTTAATTCTAACCAATGGGGTGTCGGTTCCTCACTAGTATCATAGGCGTGTTTCTTAACATCATAGACTGACCAAGTATCTCCTTCTCCTACCGCTATCTTGGATTCCTTACAATCAATCATAGCACTAGCGGTCGCCAAAAATCCTCTACCTATCAACAAGGGGCATGTAGGGTCGCTAACCATATCAAGGACGTGGAAATCGGCTAAAATGGTTAGTTTTCCAATGTGCACTAACACGTCCTTAACTACTCCAACCGGGTAAGCAACACTTCCATCCGCTAAGCCTATTATTACCTCGGTTTCTTCAAGTCTTCCAAGTTTTAGAGAGGTGTAGAGAGGTAACGGAAGTAGGTTAAGGCTTGATCCAAGATCGGCTAATGTGTCATAAGCCTCCGAATTACCGATCTTGCAAGGTAGAACAAATAAGCCCGGATCATCTAACTTCTTAGGTAGCTTGTTTTGAACAAAGGCGGTCCCTTTTTCGCCTAACTTGAGCTTCTTCTCATCCAACTCATCAACAACCGGACTTTCAAGGTGGAGCTCCTTGAATTCTTCGTCAAGGTTTTGAGTGGGAGGTGTTTCAACTATGTTGTTGACCAATTTGGATGTCATAACTTCTTGGTCATTTGGAATGACTTGGGTTTGTTTGAAACACGTGCTCATGGAATTGACCGAATAATATTGTGGACAAGAACTAGGGGATGAAACTGATGAAATAGCGTTGACATTTAGTTTCGGGTTCTTGACCGTGTTGCTAGGGAGTGCTCCCATTTCTCGGTCATTGAGGGCTTTCAACAAGGTGTCAATCTTATCGGTCATCTCGCTTTGTTTTTGTTTGAAGTCGGCTTCAAACTTGGCTAAACGAGCTTCTTGAGATGCCATAAATTGAGACATCAATCCTTCAAAGTTATTGGTACTACCATTGCCGGAAGGATTGTTGTTGAAAGTACGGTTCGAGTTGGAACCGCTTGATTGGAAACGATTAGGTGGGTTGGAAGAATTGGTTTGTTGTGCGTTTTGGTTTTGTTTCCACCTAAGGTTCGGGTGATTTTTCCATGAGGGGTTGTATGAATCACCGTAATGGTTTGGCTCGGGTTTGAAAGTGTACCACTTGTCTCCCGCTCCGTCGGTACGCGAGGATGCGTAGTCCACAAAAGCTTGTTCGGGGAGTTCCATGCAATCACGAGTGTCGTGGGGACCACTACATAATTCACATGAAGAAGTGATTTTGTTCACTTGGCTTGAAGGTTTAGGAGTCTCGTAGGATTTCATGAGAAACTTGACTTGGTCTTCAAGTTCTATGATCCTACGGTCGGAAGTGCTTGAATTGTTCGAAGGCAAAGATATTGCCTTGACCATTTTATTCAAATCACGGGGATCACTCCAACTTTCGTTGTCATAAAGAGCAAGATCCTCTAGGAGAGCCCATGATTGTTCCGCACTTAGATCACGTAGCTTGCCACCGGCCGATTGGTCAATGGTTTGCCTCGTGTAGAGATTGATATGGTCATAGAAGATTTGGACTTGGAGCCAAAGTTCTATGCCATGGTGAGGGACTTTTTGGAGTAAGTCCTTGAATCGAGTCCATGCCTCGTAGAGAGTTTCGCCTTGACGTTGTTGGAACATCAAGATATCATTCCTTAGCTTGGTAGTTCTTCCCGGTGGAAAAAACTGAGCAAGGAAACGAGTAGTGAGATCATCCCAAGAGGTAATGGATCCTGCGGGTTGACGTTCTAGCCACTGACTAGCTTGGTCCCGCAAAGAGAATTGGAAGAGACGCAATCGGGTCGTCTCTCGAGTGGCAACATCAAGGTCTATAGAATCAACGATTTTAAGAAAGTCCTTGAGATGTTGATTAGGATCTTCAGAACGAAGTCCATGGAATGCGCATCCGCTTTGCACCAACCGGATGGTGTCGGATCGCAAGGGTGTGATATTGGCTCCTTGAGTGAGCTCAATGGTGTTTCGATAGCCATGGTGGCTAGGACGGGAATACTCTCCTAAAGTACGGGCTCTAGGAGGTGGTGGTGGTTGTTGTGGTGGTGGGTTGTGGGGGTTAAGGATATTACCATCTTCCATGATGTCGGATGGTATGGTTACGAACAAAGACACGAAGAAAATAGATAGACTAAAGAAAACCTAGAAAATAAAATAAAAATCTCACTAGAAAGGAATCTAGTGAGTAGACCTAATAGAAATAAAAATTCAACCTAAACAATAACTATTCCCCGGCAGCGGCGCCAAAAACTTGATTGCGTGGTTTTGTAACCTTACAACAGGTTTTACCTCTCGAGGGATCTCAAGAGGCTTACAACCCCACCAGGCAGTGTACCTGACCGATGTAGTATAGTGTAGTGGTAAGTACGGGGGATTGATCGTTCTCCACAGGGAATAGTGTTCGTTAGGTATGAAAGGCTACTCTAATTAGGTCTAAGGGTTGAGGAAGATTCTTTTTATGTTTTTATAGTTTTTTATGAAAGCAAGTAAAATCTCGGGTTTGAAGGAGTGGGCGGAATTAGTTGCTAGTCAACTAACCCAAATAACTACAAATGCAATAAAATAAATAACTGAAAATAAAATGTTGGTGAGAAAACTTATGTGTAGAGAAATGTGTTTACTTAGATTTCCTTACTCCCTAACTATCTTTTACCGGTTAATTAGTGTGTATTAGTTGCGTGGATGACGGGTGTATTCCTTAATACCATTCGTGGGGTGGCGTACTTACTTCCCCAAACTCTACAAGCTCCTACTTCACTCCTATGTCGAGCCGGCTAGGAAGCTCCTAACATGGGATCACTAGAATTCGCTTGTGCATTAAATACAACCATAAAAACCTTTAGTACGCATTTGGTTCATGTTTCTTAAGACGTTCAAGCAAGTTACCGAATAGGAAGTTAGCCAGTTTTCTTAAGCCTAACATAGATAAACAATCATCCAATACAACTAATAACACACTAACAACCAATAATCAATAGCTAGGTTTCATTAGATCTAAGCAAACACAAGATAAATTTAGCCTAACATGTTAAACAAAAGACAAGAATAAGATAGAATCAAACAACACATAGACATATTGAATGATTAATTGATAACTTATCTTTCAATGAAACATGGAAGATCTCAAGGCAAAAAGCCCTGAAAAAGTAGCTAAAATCGTCTTAGGTTTTTCTCCCAAAATTCCACACACTAAGCTCTCTCTAATGACAAAAAATTAGAAAACTATATATAGATTTTTGGATCTGACGGCGTCACCTTATGGAGTGTGACGCCGTCACCTCGCCGCTTTTAGGGTTCCCGGATGACCATCTTGACGCCGTCCCTCTTTAGCTCTTCAAAAATCCATTCTGGCTTATCAAGGCTTGACGCCGTCTAACCATGAACGTGACGCCGTCCCCTTATGATTTAAGCCGTGACGCCCTTGATCAAGTTAAAGCGTGACGCCGTCAGAATTCACATGCTATTTTCACTGGCCGTCATGAGTAAATTTCACGTCCAACTTTTCTTGCCAAGGCATGACGCCGTCCAGTATAAATTGTGACGCCGTCAAGAGTAACTTCTAGCCGATTTTTGAGACTTTGCCGTTTTCTTCACTTTTATGCTCCAAAAACGTCCAAAATGCCTCCTTTTCCAGATTTCTCCTCAAAAGTACCTAAAATGACAAAAGGAACGATTTAGGGCAATATTTGATCAAATAAATACGATTTAAGGCTTAAATGACCCCTTAAAAGCGGTACACTTTTCGCTTCATCAGCTGTTGACGATCTCGAAGTCTAAGCCTGTAAGTACCGGTTGGTTCGTGCTGCTGGTGCTGCGGAGCTTGGAGACCTGGAGTTCAGCCACCATCAAGACTCCATCATGCTCATATCCTAAAGAGAAGTTCTCACAAAGACTCAGAAATATCAAAAGTTCAGAATTGTTAAAGAAAAAGTCTAAAGAATCAAGCGCTACAACCTTTCTCAAAGTTAAAGATTAAAGAACTGAGAACAAATTGAAGAATCAAAGTCAAAAGAAATATGAGCATGGTGGAGAAGACGTGAAGACACCGGAAGCAAAGATCGTTGGAACACGGCAGATCACTATCATATCATATCACATCACTATCAAGAACAAAGAACAAAGATTATGAAGACGTCAAAGCCAAAGAAGCAAAGACGACGTCAAGCAACCTTGATGACCAATACTTAGGGGGAGATTGTTGGGAACACGTTTTGTAATATTTCAAGTATTGATCATTTGTATTAGGTTGCTTAGGCCTTTAGGTTTGTTTTTAGGCCCAGCCCGTGTAGAAGGCCCATGGGCTGTGTCGTTTTATCATTTGTTATGGTTAATTATGTATTATGTTAAGTAAGTAGGGCTAGTAGCCATTCTCTTGTAAAAACTATAAATACCCCTCCCATCCAAGGGAGAGGGTGTTGGTTGATGAAATTAGAGTTTTTGTTACTAAGTGTGAGAAATCATCTCCCTTCCATCTCTTTCTCTCTCTAGCTTTCTCTCTCTAGATCTAGTAGGTAATTAGTGGTAGCTTAATTCATAAAAGTATAAAACAACACCATGGCTTGAAGCCATGGTACCAAAACACCCATTGCTCTAAGATGAAAAGAAAAAGAAATAGTGTCTTGAAAACTGGAAAAGTAAATATAAGCAAAGACAGCTAAAGTCCACAAAACCATAACATTTTTTGTTTTGTCTCTTTCTTTCCTATGGTCATCTTAATATCTTATACTATAAGATGATAAATATGGCCTAAGCCCGGTGTGGGGTTAGAGTCCATTAGGAGTTGTAATCTATAAATATCGGTTAATAAAAAAGATATAACTACGGGGTTTACAATGTCTAACATGGTATCGGAGCAGGTCTGATCCTCAGACCTAGATGGCTATGTTGAGCCGCTTCCCCCTAAGCCGCCTCGTCAAATCCTAATCCCATCCCTTTATTCATTCGGTGGTACATCATTCACGAAAATTATAACAACATGTAATTTTTCAGGCTATTATTTTAATCGTCCATCATTTTATTTTTGACAAATATTACAAATTAAATATTTTCTGACATTTACTGATTTAAAAACGAGAGGTTATCTCGTTTTTCCTGATAAGCAGCCGCACACGCGTACCGACAGCACAGTACACATGGTAACAGTCAAATAAATATATTTTTGAGTCAGTAATAATATTTTATTACATTTCTGACAAAAATGTGGATAAAACCTTTATTTTACGTATATGTGTCCAAAAACGTCAAACCGGGACTTTACGGTGACTATTTAAGCTCAAACCGACACACGATACACCAACACGGAGTAAAAATAAATTTACCCTCCCCCTAATAGCACCACATCCGGCCTTAGGTGATATTTCACCACTACAAGCCAAAACAATCCCACTAACACATATATCGTTATATATATTACTCATTCTTTACCCTAAATGACTCCAAGCCAAACCTCTTATCTATAAAACACTCTCAACTCTTTCCTTGGTCATTTTTAGATCCAAAACTCACGGCATACACATCAAACCTCAAGATCCCATAATTTTCTTTGAAGTTCAATCAATATAGAGTGTATATTCAAGCTTTACGGGTTATTTGGAACGTGGTTTGGGTAAATTTGGTGAAGTTTTGGGTGTTCTTAGTCTGTCAATCTACACGTTAACTTCAAGATCTTTGTAAGAAATCATAAAACTTTTCTAATCTTGTTAATTTCTTGTTCATTTGATGTCTAATGATGATAAAAAAGTGTTAAATGTATATGTTTTGATAATATGGAAAAAGCTAGGGTTTGATCTTTGAGGGATAGTGCTCGACATTTTTGGTGATATGTGAACAAATTAGTAAATTTCTTGCTTGTGTGGTAAATCTTGTTACATATAGTGTTAGTTTGATGATACAAACAAGCTTTACGTTAACTACGCGAGATTAAACAATATATACACTTTTAAGAGCATGTATATGGATCGGACAAAAGAAAAATAAAAGATTATTGGGGTTTTAAAAAACATAAATTTTTGGCTCAAATGGTGAAATGGTGGAAAAATATACTTAAGTACTTATTTGGAATAGCTTATTGAATAAGCCATAAGTTGTAGAGAATGACTAGTAAAAATGAGAAAATAAGTTGACATATAAAATTTGGGTCGAATAGGAAATATTTTGGTCATAGTTGACTATTTGACTAAGTAGCTTATTTATTAAAGCTTAATTGATAAGCTTAAAGTTTAATACGTAACTAATAATTACAAATTACCAAACAATGGACTAAATATGCAAGTTGGACTCAAAAGCCCACGTAGGGGCTGTTGGGCCGAGCCCATCATGAAATTTTGTAGATTTGACTTTTTGATCAAACGGACTTAATGAACGAGTTAAATGATTTTTAGAAACGCGACGATATATACGTTTTAACTAAAAATGTGTTTTGGGCTAAAAGTGATATTGGGCTTATTACATGAGTTTCGGCCCAATAGAAAATTTAAATGACGAAAATGAATTTTGGAACATTTTAGGCCCGCTATAATTATTTTTGCAAAATAGAACGGTTTATATCGATAAAAACCATTTTGGGCTTATTTTGGCATTTTAAGCCCAATAAGCCATATAAAAGGAATTTCGACCCATAAAAATATGAACATTGACTTTTGTTTGACTTTTGAAGGAATTATGAATAAACGTTGACTTTGGTGTCGAAAACAATAATAGTGAAGTGATTATAACGATAAGTGTAGTTATATCGATAAATTACGTTTTGGACTATTTTTGTGATTTTAGTGATAAAAAGAGATTATTTGCGACACTTGAGAAAAATGGAAAAGCTTGATTTTACGAATGGGTCATGCCCAATTTTCTTAAATTTTAAACACTTAGAGTATTTTGGGTTTAAAAATACTTACACTTGTTTAATTTTCTAAATACTTGACATTTATTTCAAATTTCTTATAATTAAAATTATATTATGAATAATAAATAATGTTTATAATATAATGTTCCTCCACTAACTCTATTATTTTATTAATTTCTCAAAATCTATTTAATTAATTAAAACCTTAATTAATTAAATGCATAATTATTAAATTTAACCTAATATATATGATTACATATGTATGTTACTTATGAAATTTAACGGCGAATACTAGCACAGATGTTCCGTTACGTATTCCCACCGTACACTTTCACCATGAGCCATCACCATCAAGAGTAACAACAATAAATCATTTTGAAATATGTTATACCACACAGTAAGCAAGAAATACACGAGCACTGGTCAAGAGTAAACTTTTTGTTGGGAATTACAACAAGGTTCGAAGAAGACTTAATGAAGACAGACTTAAGTTAAGTCTGGTAGTTATAATATTAAGTCTGGTGTTAGTTAAGTCTGGTTTTGTAATAGTTAAGTCTGGTAGTTATGTTAAGTCGGGTCAGTGAAAATAGGAAAGTTTGTTAGTATTAAGTTAGGAAAAGATATGTACGAGTTAGGTGATATCTTTTCACACGGTTTTGTAATTAGGGTTTCCTTCAAGTATAAAAGGAACCCTAAGGAGATATATGTATATACGAATTGTGAGTGATTAGTAATATATACGAAGTTAGTGATAACCCGGTGTTCTTCATTGTTCTTGTTAATATTCCGCGTTAACATTAACATATTGTTAAGAGTTTCTCACTTGGATTGATTTGGATTTATTCAAGTCATCCACTAAGTAATCAAAGGCTACTTAGAGATCCATATAAATTGTGGACCAACAAGTGGTATCAGAGCCTTTAGAGAGACTCTGTGTTCGAAGAATACAACACCACAAACAAACTCTCAATCAATTCACTATACACAATGTCTGATATTGAAAAACCTATCAACACTGAAACCTTTTCAATCCATAACAGCGAGGATGAAAACTCAAACCATGAGGAAGAAAACCTTGAAACCAGCACCTCTAAAACATAACCAATCATCCCTGCAACCACCACCATATCCAACATTAAGCTTCCAATACTGAAGAGAGAAGAGTACGACATATGGGCCATGGAGATGGAACATTACTTGGAGTACATTGACAGTTATGTGTGGAAGGTTATTCAGAAGGGTAATTCTAAGAAGAGGGTTTCAGTTGGTAATGATGGGCAAATAAGAATATTACCACCATTGACTGCTGAGGAGGTACGGGCTGTGGAAAAAGAAAAGAAGGCTAGAACCTTGCTGCTTATGGCTATTCCAAAGGAGCATCTACAAAGGTTTCATGGGATGATAGATGCCAAGGAGATTTGGGATGCAATTAAGAAACGTTTGGTGGGAATGCAAACTCTAAAAAGATGCAGAAGGCTGTTCTTAAACAGCAATTTGAAACTTTTAGTGTGTCTAAGGCTGAAGGATTAGAAAAGGGTTATGACAAATTTCAACATCTTCTGTCACAACTAGAAGTACATGGTGCTGCTGTATCTAATGAGGATGCAAATCACAAGTTTCTTAGGTCTCTACCACCAGAATGGGTAAATGTGTCTATGACTATGAGAATGAAGGATGAAGTTGACTCAATGACCCCAGATGACCTATACAACAATCTTAGGATTTTTGAAAGGGACATCAATGAAACCACTCAGGCAACTACTAGTTCTTCAAATGTTGCTTTTGTGTCTCAAAGCAAAGGCTAGTACTTACAAGGTTAAGTCTGACAGTGTTAAGTCTGGTGTTTATGAAGCTTCTACAAGGGAAAGGAATGCTCCTTCAGGCTTTGCAGATGAGGTGATTCACTCATTCTTCGCCAATCAACAAGAAGATGAGAGCTTTATCAGTGAAGATTTGGAGCAGATAAATGATGCTGAGGTAGAAGAGATGGACATGAAATGGCACATTGCCATGATTGCTCTGAGGGTAAAAAGGTTTCAAAAGCAGTATGGGAGGTCCATTAAGTTCAACAACAAGTCTCCAGTCGGATACACTAAGAGGACAGTTGAATGCTACAATTGTCATAAGCATGGACATTTTTCTAGAGACTGCCCGGAGAAGAAGTCTACTGATGGGTATAGGAAGAGTGATGCAGAGGAGGACAAGCTGGAGAGAAACCAGATGAGTATGGTGACTTTGGAGGCTGGAGCTATTAACTGGAATGAGCACGCAAAGGAGAATAAAGAGTCCAATCATGCACTCATGGCCATTGGTTCTAGTAATGAGGTACCATTATGTTTCTAAGTTATGTACTGATTCCTATAATCATTTTAAGGCTTTGTGTGATGAGCAGTTGACACTGATAGGTGACCAAGAGCACAAATTTTAGCTTATAAAAGTGCTCTAAAAACATTAGAAGCACAAAAGGGCACCCTTCAGAAACAACATGCTGATTTAAATGAAAAACTATTCTTTCAGGCTAATAAAATATATGAGCAAGATGAAAAAACTTAAAAAAAAATAGAAGAATTGGCCTAAGAATACAAAAGGAAAAGGATGATTTGCAAAAACGTGTAGACCAGTGGAATAAGTCAAATGATAATCTGTTTAAATGTTGGGATGCACAAATAAAGTCAAGTAAGAAACATGGCTTAGGGTATGAGGAGGATGAGAAAAGGCTATATTTAAGAATAGAGAGGAGGACTATGCTGATAAGCCTTTGTATAATAGGTTTGTTAAGGCTGATGATTTCAAGGGAGTTCCACATCCATTGAGTGGAGACTACACTCCTCTTGAAAAAGAGGAGTTAGATGACTCTCTATTTGTAATGGAAAAAGTGGTCCTCAAACACCTGAGTCAAACTCCTCAGAGAACAAAACTAGTGAGTATTCTACTTGTCAATCTAATGACAATGAAGGATCCGTTGGTGATGTCTCTGACCACTCTAAGTCTGAGTCAAAAAGTAAAGTAAAAGAGAGTGTTGAACCTGAGATTGTTAAGGAAAGTGAACCAGTAGTGACTAAGTCTGAATCACAAACAGTTAAACCTAGTTGTGTTAACTACATAAAAAACTCCTAGGGAATCTGTTAATATGAATGAGTCACCTAAAAGTAATAGTGTTCACAGAGAAGTTAGGAGTAGCTACACTTACACTCCTAAGAGATGTTTTGTTTGTTGGAAGTATAAGTCACTTGATAAGAGATTGTGACTTTCATGAGAAAAGAATGAAAAGAGAGGCTGAGCATAAAAGGAATGTAAATATGGGTCATGTTAATAATAAACCAGTTTGGAATAATGCTAACAGAATAAATCATGCCAACCAATTTTCCCCAGACCAGCTCAACATGTTTTACTCTACCCGACCAAACATTAATTCTGGTAGACAACAAGTTAATACTGGTAGACCAAACTTTAATGTTAATTTCTGGTAGACCAACTATTAAGTCTGGTTTAAGGAATTTTAATATGGGTAGGCAAAACTTTAATTAGTAAGGCCTAAAGTAAAGTCTGGTTATGTTAATCAAGTGAGAACCCAACATCATTTCCAAAAACCACAGGTGAATCAAAGAAATCAATTTTATAAACCTCATTCACCTGTGAGGAGACCAATTGCTATGAATACAGCAAGACCTTCAACTTCAAATGTTGTAAAGGGTAGGGGGGGGTTTTTCTGTTAAGTCCTCAGCATGTTGGTCTTGGGATCCATTCAAGAATGAATATACTTATAAATCCCAAAGCAACAGTGGATCAGTTTCATATAAGACTTTCAATATATGATCCCAAGGCAGACCCAAGCCTACTCAGGCCTGGGTTGTTAGAGAAATTGAGTTCTCTTCTTATGTTTTTGTAAAGTTTGTATACTTTTTGTCATTGAAATTGTTTTTAAGTCTTGAAGTTTTTAAAAGTTTTTATTTATTCTCTTAGTTTAAATGGTTTTCAAATTTTTAGTACAATTGTTTCTTTGTGTTTTGTGCTTAACTTTGTTTTGCATTGTAACTCCTATTTTGCTAAACAGTATAAGGCAAAATAATACAAAAGGGACTTTTTTCATAACCATCTTACATTCAAGGGAGGTCGCCCCCAACACAAAAAAATAAACCTAAACATAAAAAACCAAAAACCCCCTACATCTTCCTTTTTCCCCTTTTCCTTCAAAACAGGCATGGGCTTCTTTTTTCCCCTTTTCCCCCCCAATTATCTCTCACCTTTGGGGTTAAAGCCCAGAACCGCTTTTTGGCTTGGAGAGGCAACACAATGTTTTTTTTAAAAACCACTTTTGAAGTCTTTGCTGCTTCATCCTTGGTTTTTTTTTATAAGATCATAACACTAGCCAACGTTTTTGCTTTTCTTCTTTGATAAATTGTTCCTTGATGAGGTTTTTAAACCCGTAAAAAGCCCCCCATCCCCTTGATGATTAGAAGAGATCGGGTGAAATTTCCTGATGTTTTTTTGGGGGAAAAATCCCTTATGTTAAGTTTTTGGGGAAAAAATTTTCTTTTTTTATAAAAAGGGTTTTTTGGGGTTTACTAAAAAGGGGTTTTTTTAGAAAATCTCAAGGTTTACTAGGACTTTTTTTTAAAAAATGGGGGACCCTTTAAAGTTTTAAAAAACCTGGTTTTTTCAATTTTGCTTTTTTTTTCCCTCTTTTTTTTTTGGGGTTTTAGAACTTTTTTAAGAATAAATGGATTGGGGAGGATCGAACCCATTTTTACAATAAAGGTTTAATTTTAAATCTTTGGTAAATTTGGGGGGTGAGTAAATTAATTTGGGTTTTTACCAATTTTAAGTCTTGTGTGTAAAAAGAAATTTAAAATTTACCGTTAGGCTGGTTTTCAGATAACCCTTTGTAATGAAAAATTATTTAAAAGTTTTTTTGAGTCTAAAATAAAAAGGGAAAAAAATTTATAAAATTTTTTTCCTCATTTTTTTTTTATTTATTTTTTTTCCCAAAAATTTAAATTAAAAATTTTTTTGGGAAAAACTACTTGTTTTAAACTACAACTTTTAAAATTTTTAATTTAATTAAACCCTTTAAATTTTTCTCATTCTCTCCCCGACGGCCCAAAGTTTTTTTTACAAACCCCAACCCCAAGGGGGAATTTTTGAAAAACCCCCTCAAAGTGATGGGCTTTGAAGAATTTTGGATTTTATCCCGTGGCCCGTAAATTCAGTATGTTTTAATTTCCCATAATCCTCCCTTTAGCCCCCTTTGGGGGATTTTTTGGGGGGCCGGTTTTACCCCGATACTCTTATGAGGGGGACCCCCTTGTTTTAAAAGCTACTTTTTAACCTTTTAGATTACTGTTTTTGAAGCATCCAAAGGAGTAGCCCTTAAAAATGGATGGGGGTTTTGGGGGGAAATTTGATAGCGCGTAAAGGATGTTTTAGAAGGATTGCAAAAATGGGGTTTTCCCACTGAGGGTTTCCCTTTTTTTTTTTGGGAAAAAACCCTATTTTCACCACAGTGGAGGTTTTTTTCCCAAACATCTACCCAGTGCCTAAGTTCCAAAAGGGGGGGGGGTTTCATTTGGTACAAAAATTGCTGCTGCATTGGTTTTTTAATCCATGGAAGGACTTTTAATTTCTCAAAACTTATTTTTTTTAAAGGGAAGATCAAATTTTTTAAAAAAAATAATTTTTTTTTTTATCCCCGATTTTTGCAAAAATTCAAATTTGAAACAGGGAAATAAAGTGCAAACATATGAAAAAAGTGGCTTTCAAACCAAATTATTTTCTAAATGAAAAGAAAAATTTTAAAGGGGGGCCCCCCGGCCTTTAAATTCCTTCTTTTGCTTTTAGTACTAACAAGCCGAAACTCTTTTTGGAAAATTTCAAGAGTCATTGATGAGGAGAAACCAGGGGAAAAAACCCCAAAACCCCCAAATCCCATACCCATTCCCAAAACCCCAAAACCCTTTTTCCCCAAAACCCCGTCCTTACTGCTTAAGCCAACCATTCCATCCCACTCACCTCCCTCACATGTTTTCCCTCCTGCCAAAAAGGGGGGGGGGAAAGTGCCCAAAGTTGTAAAGAATTCAAAAATTTGGGTTTCCAAATTTTCTAAGAAAGGTTTTTTGGAGAATCCCAAAAAAGGCCCCAGAAAAGCGTTAAACCTTTTGGGGAAGAAAGGAAGAAAATGGAAAAATTTTGAAGGATCAGGGGGTTCAATTTTATGACCCCGGAAGGGGGGAAAAACCGAAATTTTTCCAAAAAGGGGGGGGAAATTTTTTTGCAGACACATATTTTTAAAAACCAGTTCAAGAGAAAGTCACAAATTTTTGTCCAGATGCAAAAGGAAATGGCAAAACCTTGGCTCAATTTAGGGAAATCAAAGAGAAGAAAAAGGGAGAAAACTGATTCTAAAAAAACAAGGATTTTGAAGGGAAAGGGGGTTTATAATTCCGATGCAAAGTTGGTGAAAAATCTGGTTTGGGGAATAAATTTTTTCTAGTTTGTTGTTTTGGTTTTGGGTTAAAATTGGGGTTTTTATGTTGGAAACCCTTTAAGGGGTTGCTGGAAATAAAAAAAAGGGAAGGAAAAATTCTTGTTAAGTCCCAAAAAATAAAAAAAGAAAAGCAAATACTTGAGGGAAAAAGCAAATTGGCGAAAAAGAAAGAATTTTAAAAATAAAAACAGAAGAAAAAGGAAAAAAAAGAAGCACAATAAGCAAGATGCTCTGTTGGGTAAAATGGCACTTCCCAAAATAAAAGATGAGTGTGAGCTTTTAATTTAAAATGAGCTGAAGTAAAAAACAAAAAAAAAAAAAAACCAAAAATATTCCCGGATTGTCTACTGAAGAAAAAGCAAGGGAACACAAAGGGTTTTAAAAAATTTTTAAAAGGGGATAATGAAATTTTAGAAGGGGGTTTAAGCAAAAATGAGATCAAAGAAGCAATTTTTTAAAAGCTTGGAAAGAAAGACATCAACACGTATGAGAAAATAAAACCCCCAAAAACATGAAAGCATCTTTTATCGAAAAATGAAGGGGAAAAAAAAATTTAAGATATTCAAGAAAAGGGAAAAAAAGACTTTTGAAAGGATCTTTATAAGACCTTTGGATTAAAGAAGAGCAAAAAAGATGGGGTTTTAAAGGGAAAGGGATAAAAACCCAAAAAAATAGGGTGAACAGTCAAGAACAAAACTGAGTATCAATACAGATCAAAACCGTGCAAGAAGTGAGCAACAAAAAATTTTTAAAAAGGGGTTTAGAAGTTTTGAAGGCTTCAAGAACCCACAAATGAACCATTGTTGTATTTTTTTAAAAAGGGAAAAGAAGATCCCAAAAAAATTATGAAGATGATGAAAACCAAAAAGGGGAAAATTTTATTGAAGGGCAACTAGGGGCCCAAATTTCAAAAAACAACCTGCCAAAAGGTTTCTTATCAATAATTAAGAAGTTTTTAAAGCTGCATATAAGATAATAAGGGGGGAAAATTTCCCAAAATTTTATTTTAATTCCCAGGAATACTTTGCGATGTAAATAGGGGGGAACTCCCCGAGTTGTACAAGCTGGTGAAAATTAAAAATGGGAAAAATCCACCCGAAAATGAGGTTTAAAGAGTTTTTTTTTAGGGGGGGTCAAAAATTTTGTTGAACCTCCTAGTCAGATCGATTGGCAGCTTTCCCGAGCAGAAAAGGATCATTCTGGAGATATTTTCACAACTGTAGAGTACATGTCTGTCTCTACAAGGAGTTGAAGTATTTAGCTTGCAGAAGTGGAATATCCCCTTTACCTTCTATTGCAAAGAAATGTTGAAAAAAATTATTGCTGAAAAAAAGATGAAGTTTATGGCACTCTTGGGTTTGATCAAGGCCAGTCTTTAAAGGAGACATTGTTGGATTGAGGTTTGAAAGAATTTTTTTCAAGTTATTAATGAGAATTTGGGAATTTCACTTGGGAGGTGCATAGACTAACACAACAAAAAGGTTTTCAGTCCACCTTGTTTTACAAACACAAGACTGGCTAATCATGAGCAAACGGCTACGGGGAAAGATTGCTCAATCCGTTTATGGTCAAAATTTTCCCAAAAAAATTTTATGGTATTCAACCAAACCCTATCTAAGATTTGTGAAAACTAGCCCACAAGGTATGGTTTTGTTGGGTCAAAGATTTGGGTGTTCGAGAAATATCTAATATAAAATCTGCTGATTAGTTCATGACTTGCTGATTAGACTTAAACTCTGCTGCTTTGTAATCTGCTGGGTTTTGGAAAATAAGCAAAGTGTAAAATCTGCTGCTAGCCCACGAAGCTCTGCGCTGACTAGTTCCTCGTCTATTAGATAGTTAGTATGTTTAAGGGTAATTTTAGAAAAAATCGTAAGAAATTTTTCTTGTATAGAAAGTTTTGTAAACCCACTGGCCCCCCTTACGCTATAAAAAGGGGATCTAGGGGTTAGGTTAGTGAACATCATTATTGTTACACTTCCAAAGGTTTATTGAACCCTATTGCTATCGAGCAAATCGTATTAATTATTGAATGTTTTTTGGTTGTTTTGGTTTAATTCTTCTTAAGTCAAATATTAAGTTCCCATAATATTTTATATACATTCAAGATCAGTTTTCTATCCGATTGCTTTAGGTTTATATCTAAAGTAATAATAAGGATCGGAAGCTCAAAAAGGGTCAACAAGTGGTATCAAGCTTTTGATTAGAAACTGGTACCCAAAAAAATTACAAAATTTCAAGATCTGTTTCTCAAAGTAACAATGGAAAACATTCTACACACATGGTTACTGCATCAAGGGCCCCTGTCAGACTGGAGAGTACGAGATCTGGAAGATGAGAATTCAACTACTGAGAATGGTTGTTAACCCCCTTTGGGAAGTGTTCTACATGGGGACAGTCAACCCCGCCAAAATGCTCTGGGGGTCAGTCTTGACTCTCAAAAAGGAGGGGAAAAGGGAAGAGAAGATTAGAGGTCAAAGGCTCACAGTATTTCATGAAGGGAAACCTAATGATTATCAATTAAGTTTTTAAACATATTTATCTGCTAAGGAGTTATGGGAAACTATTTAAATTCGATTTGGGGGAAAAGAAGCACCAAAAAATCAAAAAAAATCTACGAAGCACCCTTTTAAAATTTTACCTTTAAGTTTTGAGAATATTGAGGGAACTTTGATCGATTCATAAGTGTCCATCAGATGGCTCTTTTAAATTGAGGTATTCCCGAAGATATCAATTTAAGTTTTGGAAATCTATCTTTGGGAAATAAAAGTGGTTTGGAGGGACAAGGAAAATTTTGGAAATGACATTGGTGATTGTATAACAATTGAAAGTGTATGAATTGAAGTTGGTTGGGAAGTTTTTTTAAAAAAAATCTTTTTTTGTTTTAAGAAAAAAATTTGGTAGTAAAAAAGAAAGATTGCTGTGGTATTTTGTTTTGTGCTTTCACATGTCTCTGCTGTGACTCTACCCAAAACCCAAAACCTCAGGATGCTGCTATTTGGTTTTTTGGGAACTTATACAAGTACTTCAGTCTGCCCCAAATTGGATAATTTATCCTGAGAGTTGAAAGATTGATATGCAATGGCAGTTTGCAATGAACTTGAGGGCAAGAAGGTTTTTAAAAAGAATGGTAAAGAGAGAAGTTCAAAGGAACAAGAAGTGGGATTTGCAAAACAAAGGCTGAATTTTTTAAAAATGTAGAAAGAAAGGGGCACTTTTCAAGAGAATGCAGAGCACCAAAAGGAACAATGAGAATTCAAAAAGTCAACTGAGAAAGCCCAAATCCCACTACTGCTATGGTGTCATGTGATGGGTTAGGGGAATATGATGGAGGATCATGCTGAAAGGTCCCCCAAAAGTGCATTTAACTGATGGGGAAACCCCAATTTCAAACATTTTGCTCTCAGGCTACTTTCCCCCCTGGATCGACTCTGAGGTACCAATGAATCTCGTTTCTTTTTTAAATTTATGTTTCGATACAATTGAAAAACTTAAGTTAGCAAAGAAACCCTTAAAAAGGAAATGAAACACTTTAATTTGACAATTTAGTTATGAATATGGTTTAAAGAATTTTGAAAAGAAGCTAAATTTTATAAAAAGGCTGAAATTGAAAATCTTGATAGATCACTTTCCCAGAAAAAGCTTATTAAAAAGATGGAGATTAAAAATTCTTATGGAAAAGTAGAAGAGGCTGAAAAGGTAAAGATTCACTAAAGTGAACTGAAAAAACATTTTTGGGTGGAAAAACAAAAATTTCCCCCTGCATTTTCAGTAAACCTATGGAAGACCTTTGCAGACTCAGGGGTGGTCGGATAAATCGTTGCTAAAAAACCCCAAAAAACTTTGTGCCAAAGCCCCCTACAGGGCAAAGGTTTCATACCCGAGTTGAGGCAAAAAATTTAGGGGAAAAAGTGAAACAAAAATAGAGTAACCCAAGGTTGAGAAAAAGTGGCTGATGCACCCCCATTGGTTGGGGGGTTTTGGTAATTGAAAGAAAATTGTAGAACTGATTCAACCCCTAAAACAAAAGGAAAAATTCCTGCTGTTGTTGAATCAAAAACACCCAAGGGTTGAGTTTGTTAAGCCTAAGCTAGGTAAAGGTATCCTTTTGGGAAAATGATGAGATAAAACACACCCAGATATATCCCAAAAAAACCAATAACTTTCCCAAAAGGAAACCAGGAAATTGGAACAATAGTTTTACAAAGATTTGGTAGATTTTTATTTCTTTAAAAAGGCAGTTATGGTTTTTGGGGTTTTTAACATCTGCAAGAGACTGCTACTACTTAGAAAAACCCGTTTGGAACATAAAAGGGGGAACCATAAAACTTTGAGAAAGACTAAAACCCCCACCCCAAAAGAAAAAAGATTAAAAGTTTTTTTGGGGTGGAATTTTAAAATTATTTTATTGAAAAAGGGCCCCTAAAAATGACTAGTTTTTTCTGCTGTTAAAGCAAAATTTTGTTAAAAAATTCTGCGTTAAGGGAAACTTGCTGTTTAAAGGGAGACTCTGATTTTGCCTAAAATTTTTATGATAGTTTTGGGAACCTTTCTATGTGTTAAGGAGTTGTTTGGGGGAAGGAAATAAGTTGTTTGATTGGGTTTTGAAAAAAAGGAAAAGATTTGGAAATTTGTAATTTTTGAAAGGAGTAATGGGAAAGGTTGGGGGGAAATTTCTCTATTTTTTGGGGGGGGAATTAAAAAGGATAAAGGTAATGCTTTTTTTTGTTTTTTGTTGGGGGGGGGGGGGGGGGGGTTTTTTTTTTTTTGTTGTTTTTTTTTTTTTTGGGGTGGGGGTTTGGTGGGGTTGGGGGGGGGGTGGGGTTGGGGGGGTGGGTGTTTGTTGTGTGGTTGTGTTTTTGGGGGTTTGGGGGTTGTGGTTGTGGGGGTTTGGGGGGTTTGTTTTGTGGGGGGGGGGTTTTGGTGGTGTGTTTGGGTTGTTTGTGTTTGTTTTGGGGTTGGTTTGGGGGGTGTGGGGTTGTTGTTGGGTTTTTGGGGTGTTTGTTTTTTTTGGTTGGGGGGGGGTTTTGGGGGTTGTTTGTTGGGTTTGGGGTGGTTTGGTGGGGTTTTGGTTGGGTTTTTTTTTTGTTTGGGGGGGGGGGGGGGGTTTGGGGTTTTGGGGTGTTTGTGGTTGTGGGGGGGGGGGGGGGGGGGGGGGGTGTTTTGTTTTTGGGGGTTTTTTTGTTTTGTTTTTTTTTGTTTGTGGGGGGTTTTTTTTTTGGGGGTTGTGGGTGTTTTTTGTTTTTGGGGGGGGGGGGGGGGGGGGGGGGGGGGTGGGGGGGGGGGGGGGTTTTTTTTGGGGGTTTTTTTTTTTTTTTTTTTTTTGGGGGGTTTTTTTTGGGTTTTGGGGGGGGGGTTTTTTTTTGGTTGGGGGTGTGGGGGGGGGGGTTTTTTTTTTTTGGGGGTTTTTTTTTTTTTTTGGGTTTTTTTTTTTTTTTTGGTTATTTTTTTGGGGGTTTTTTTTTATGGTTTTTTAATAATTGATCCATAATTCATGTAGATTCTCTAAAGAAGGAGTGATCTCCGTCCCTGTGTTCATTTCATTTCGTTTTTGTTTCGTTACTTGCTAAGGTACATATATTCCACCATTTTTCAGTAAGGGTATCTCATGACTTTGATTCCTTGATATTTGCTATTCGTTTGGTTATTCTGTCTGTTATGGTTGATTATTTGTTATTTCTGGTAACTTCAATATCCGTATTAGAATCATTTGATACTTTGTAACCCATTTAATATTACAACTTCATGTGAAAACCTTTCTTAAATATATCGTGAAAATGTTTTGAGAAAAAAAAATGTTTTAAAATGATTGATATGAAACCAAGGCGATACCACTTTTATATGAAGGTTTAATGACTTCTATGAAAACTGATTTTAAAAGAATACGTTTATGAAAACAGTGTTTAAATGATTTTCACAATTATTTAACCTATTTGTACTCTATCTTTTCCTTAAAGATTTCTCATGATTTGTACTCTATTTCATTTATCATTTTGCTATTCTGATTTATGATCCACATGTGATTAGTATGTATTTGTTATTCTGTTGATATCATTCATTCAGTTGGTATTATCTTGTTGGATAATTGATAATTATACTTTATGCTTTATTTGTATCATTTGTTACATTCTATTGCCCATATTTGTAGCCAGTCATGGGGGAGTCCATGACCTTGCCATTGATGCACCAATGGTATTGACACTATCTGTGGAGGTGGGTTTTTGTCCACAACTTTCCCACTTATGCTATATATCAACCATGGCCGCCATATTTATTATTATATTAACGTACGTATGCACAGTCTCGAACTTGTATATGTATATCTGTTTTGCAGGGAGCGTATGGATGCATCCTAGGTACTTTTTTTAGTTCAGTTATTTGGTAAATGGATTGTGTGTGTGCCATACACCTCATTTCACCCTAGTACTATCGGAGTCTGCAGCTCCTATGTACAATTTGCTATGATATGATATATGTTTGTTACCTGCACATTTCCTTGTTATGATTGTTATCCGTTTCATATTCCTTGTTATGCTTTGATTCCATTATCATATATCCCATATTTCATTGATATCTTGTTCAGCAGGTTCTCGTGGTTCCGTTTCACTTATCCGTTCATTTTACTATTTATTGTGACTTATATCATTTATATCTAACAGATCCTTATGATTTCATTTCAGTTTTTCTTTTGCTTAGTTATCCATTTGTATATATCTGTTCACTGGGCTTTTTAAGCTCAGCCACATTTTCTTTTCCTGCGGCAGGTTTTAAGAGGAAAGCTGGGTTTTGAGTGAACAATGCTTAGGAGCTCTTAGCGGACTGCACTGTTGATAGCTCCCCATGGATTAGAGTTGGATTTAGAGTTTTTATTTTGGACTTAGTTTTTATTTTAGTATGGAAGTTATAATGTTCAAATTTAGCACTTTATCTTTTTCTTAGAATACCTTTGTAAACATTGTATTATTAAAGTCTTTCGCTTGCGTATGTTCTGTTTGACGCCATAAATGTGACATTTGACCCGTTCTCGGATGGGGGTGTTACACGTCGTCCCCTCAACCGAGTATACACTCCACAAACAAACAAAAAATAGTAGAGTTTGAATATTAAAAAAAAATAACTTTTTTTAAATTAAACCCCTTTCTTTATAAATACCCAATTCATTTTACCATTTAATATACAAATTCAAACCACTTTTCTCTATACACATTCAAACACATTCTATCTATACACTTTTACACATTTAATCTACAAAACGTCTTCCGATCTATTCTTTTATACATCTTCGAACGATGAAGATGAAGTTAATATCAAGCTTACGTTTTTTACGGAGGCCTGTGAAGCGTCAAATCTAAAAATCTCACGAACCCAAATAGACAGGGATTGTTAAGGTGCTCATGATCGTTTAGTGGCAGCTTGCTTCTCCGAACACCCATAGTATGACGTTGCAACATTTCGTACGCAGTTCTGAGTGAGCCGAAAACTATTCACACAACTTGTTCAAGAGGTAACCGATAATTCCTCTTATTTTCAACAAATTCCTGATTGCACGGGAAAAGTTGAGATTTCCCCAATGATGAAGTGTACTTTCGCAATTCGTCAAATGGCATATGGATCCATTCCTGATGCTCTGGACGAATATCTTCAAATGGGTGCGACAACAGGTCGTGAGTCTCTTGTATTTTTTTGTAAGGCCAACATGGAGTTACATGGAGAAGAGTTTTTACGAAAGCCGACATAAAATGACATTGAAAAATGTATAATCCGAAGCACGAACCATCAAACGAATAATTTATAAGATGAAGCACGAAGAAACAAAGAAAGATGTAGAACGAGCTTTTGGTGTTTTGAAAAAAAAATGGAAGATAATTAAACATGCGGCTTGATGGATGATGCTACGTAGAATAACAAATATAATGTACACATGCGTCATATTACATAACATGATTGTTTGTGTATGATATGTAAATCGGTTTAGAGATGGGATGGGAATGGTTTTGTTGTTTGGTTTCCCGTGTTGAACGGTAAGGACCCGATGGGATTATTATAGATTAAGAAGCTCGGGTAACACTTAAACAAGAACTATACATTACTGTTGTGAGGCAGTATTTGCCCAAAGTGTGTGAAAAACTTGTGAGTTGCTCTCCTTTTATAGAAAGGCTTTGTAAGGTTTAGAGATGAACCCTTTGGGAATGATCAACGGCTGCAAGGGTGCCAAGTGTTGATCATCCGGGAGAAGACAAGGAGGACATATATAATTTGTCTTTTAGCTAGTAGTGGTGCTTGTCGTGCGTTCCCACTATGCAATGTCAGATGGTACATCTTAACCTCTAGTGATAGTTGGGGAACAATAGCTTTGTCCTTACTCAGTTAGGCCTGAGAGGTCTTTCCAGGCCTACATGGCGCGGGGTTTAAGCCGAACCTTTATCAAGTGTTAATTGGGCCTTGGTGATGGGCTTGATCCGAGTGTGCAGTTAATAGGCTTGGGCCATTAATATTGATATGCTAGCAATGATGTTACATGATTCCGAGCATGCTATATCTCCCAATTTTTTTCCAAAGGAGCAACATCGTGATAATGATCCCATAAGAACACATGAAGAAACGATAGAAGTTATTCAGGAGATACACAACAGAACAACTTATCTAAGCCTAATAGCCGATTTAGTGTAACATATTTGGCATCGTGAGTCATTTTATTTGCAATGTTTTTAAATGTATTTAAATTATTATACAATGGTTTTTATTATTATTATTGTTAAAAAAAAAGTTGAAAAAAGAAATGTCGGTCGCCTTACTGTGCCTAAAAGGTCGCATGAGAGAGAAAAATGAGGTGGCAGGAAAATTAAGGGTCGCTGGAGTCACTGTTGTGGGTAGCTTAAGACTATCGCAAGTCGAAATCCACGACCATTTGTGACCAACGGCTATTTAAGAATACAAATACATGTTATTTTTGTTCTATCCAAATACGATTACAGATCAAAATTATTGTCATTTTTACATCAACAACCCTTTATGTTTATTTTTGTGTGAAATAGTTTGCAATATCGTTGTTTAATATTATTTCAACTTAGAATTATTACTATTCGTAAAGTTATTGTCACAAAAAACGTATAACTATGAAATACTCCTTGCCAAAAAGTTTATTTACATTTTCCAACCGTCAAAACGTGCGGATAGCATGTTAGTAAATCGACTGAGTTTTTTTAATTTGGAGCCAACTTTAGGTATTGAATATAACATTCACTTCTTGCGCTTCATCCTCTGTGCGCTTATTGTTTTACATCGATTTGGTTTTCTTGCAACTAATCTAAAACCATTGACTGATATTGTATGTTATCACTCTATACAAACTTTAGTGCCTGCTCACAACCTTTGGTTGTGTTTGGTTACAGGCTTACGAAGGCATATAAAGGCTAGAGCCTTTATAATAAGAGCTTATAAAATATGTTCCATTTGTCACATAAATTTATTGAAGCTTTTATGTATAAGTCTCCCCATGTCCAAGCTGACTGTAACTGGCTTATAGGAGCTTATAATTAGTCAAATTAGTTAAATATTTTTTATAATATAATTGATTAACACGCAAAAGATTGAAACATATGTGAATCCCTCCACCCTTAGTTTTATGTTTTTTTAGGTGAGTGTACAACATTAAGCTTTAGCTTCAACTAATTTGTCAAACAAATTAACGAAAAAACAAACTTAAACTTCCTGCCAGCTTTAGCCCGTTTCGACAAACATACCCGAAACTTTTCATGTTGGTCTTGATGTAAGCACACCCCAATCTTTAGTGGCGGCAGTGGTGTTGTAAGCCACACATCACAATACGTTCATCAATGTTTTCCCCGTAAAGGGTGTTTTGTTTAAACTTATTTATGGACTTACGAGCTTTCAACTTATATTCGATAAAGATCGTATTTTCTTGACTTAGTTCAAGAGAATGTCATAACAAACTTACGTAAGCGCACAAATTATAAAATGGGTTTTTCTGATTTGTGCCATAGCGGCACATGTTAAACAAATCAAGAAATACAAAAAGGTATTTAGGGACTCACACAAAATTAATGAAAAATATAATTTTATGTGAGTTACTAAATCCTTTTCGTGGATCCTATAATATTTTTTATGTGGTTAACTTGTGCCCCTAGAACACAATTTAAAAAAAAACCCTTGTAAAATAAGCCTAACACTATGTTCTCAAGTATGATTTTAGAGGGAAATGGAAGTAAATGAAATGGAAGTAAAGAAAATGATGTGAAATGAAAGTAAATGAAATGGAAGTAAAGAAAATAATGGGATCCACTCACTTTCCTTCACTTTCATCCCATATATGGGATGAAAGTTGTGACACAAAAAAACAAAAGGTGACCCTCTCCTTTACTTCCATTTACTTTCATTTACTTCCGACCAAAAACTGAAGAACATGACTTTTTTTTGTTTACTTCCATTTACTTCCATTGAAAAACTGGAGAACATAGTGTAAATAATTTAGCTTATACTCCGTATTTCATACTAATAAATACTCCATAAGACTAGATGGCAAGGTAACAAGTTTTTCGCCATCCACATCAGCCCACGTCAACTTTCTCTCTCCTCTCACTCCCATTCACCTCATTTCACCATTTACTCGTCAATGCAAACAATTTTTTTTTTTTCTTTAATACTTACACAATTAAAAATTAAAAATACTAAATTAAAAACTATCCCTTAAAATTATCACTACTTCACTCTTGCAGTCACCAACACTTCAATTCCTTTCAATATTTTAGTTTACTTTCTCACCACAAAAGCTTTATCCTCTTCGGTCTTCACAAACCAAAACTCGATCCATTGGGAGAAATTCTTTTCCTTTGTTAAAAACCCACGAATCAAAACAAATCAAATCTTCAATCTGGGAGAAATTCTTTACCAAGGTAGGTGTTTTATTTGTTCTGTTTAGAAAAAACCGAAGCAAAACAAATCTTCAATCTTGTTATAAAACCGATTTTGTTATGGGCTTTAATGGTTCTGTATTTATTCGGATAAGGATATTTCAAAGATCCATGAAGGGTGTTTTTGTTTAAATCTTTTATTCGGATAAGGATTTTGTTTAATATATGCAGCATAATGGAATGAATATTGCACTAACTTCGAAATTCTTAATGGTGAACATTTCACCGAAATATGTCTTGGATATTGTGAATGGTGATGGTGCTGCGTGTGGGTTTAGGTGGTCGGCATGGAAGCTACGCGTGAGATTTGTAAATGGTGAATGGTTCACGCTGCCTTGCCAGGCAGCCTAATAAATACTCCGTAAGCTTTAAACAAACACCCCTTAAAACCAAATCCACATCATCGCGGTAACTATTCCTCTTCCCGCTCACCAAAATTTCATCACTTTCAAAACACATATAATAAAAGCCCTAAATGTAAATCCAAGATTAGGGTTTTACAGGGCAATGGTGGGACCATGTAATAGTTCATTTAGTCAAACACTCTGTTCAATCTGTTACGAAGATCTGAAACCAATTGTTGAAGATCTGCAGTCCATTTCAATATGTGGTCATGTCTTTCATGAACTATGGTTAGTACTTTTATTACTAATTTAATCATCTTTTATATTTTTTTATGTTATTATAACAATTGCATTTATCAATTTGGAATCAGTTAGTTAAAGTTATTTACTTTTTTTATTAGTTTTAATTGAAAGTGGGATTAACAAATGTGTGAAATGAACTTATTTATAGGGGTATTTGGACAAATTTATATAATCATGGTTGTTATTTAATGAAAATTAAGGTTTCTGCATATTATTTGTAGGCGCGGTGATGTTTTTATGTTTTAAGTTTTAACCATATATTTCTTAGTGTTTTCTGTTTAGTTTGAAGTTATAACAATGTATGTAAATGATAAGTTCCGAAAGCGATATCCTTTTATCCAGCTTAGAAACTTTGGTTTCTTTTACTTAATATGTAATATCAGTCGTAATTGAAAGCGACATATTTTGTGAGCAAACCCCTAGCTTTTAGTTGATAAATTTTGGTGTATTTGTACATGTCATTTGTAGGTGCAGTGTAATATGTTAGCGTATTTTGCTCTTTTATAAGAAACAATGCTTTTTTACTTGATGCCTTTGTGTTTTTTTACTTATTGCACACAATTGATGTATATGAATTTTCATACTTAATTTCGAAACTAGTATAAAATGGCACTAATAAATCATGGGCTAATGGATTTTAAATGTATCATAGTTGTCATCATTTCTTTCTATAGTATCGAACAATTTTTTTTGTTATTATGTGTATTAAACTTGATTTTTTGGGCATTTTTGTGTACTTTATGACCATTTTGCTCCTCTCATGTTAATAAAATGAGAGGCAAAATGTTCATAAAGTACACAAAAATACCCAAAAAATAAAGTTTAGTACACATAATAGTAAAAAAAAATTGTTCGATATATATAAAAGGAATAAGTGACAACTATGATACATTTTGGTGCCATTAGCCCATAAATCAAAGCCAACAATTTATTGTAAATGAGAGTATTAAAAACTATAAAATACAAAACTCGTAATAAATATTTTAGGACAAATCCAAGAAACCAACGATTAAACGTATCTAAATATTCCAACAAAACGACATAAACTAAAATAAGTTGCGTCGGTATCGGCTAACCCGTTGAAATCTTGGCGTAGAGAAGGAAAAAGAAAAACTACATGTGTGTGGATTACATAAACAACATGCACAATTCAAAGAGTTTTATTCCAATGAAGTTTTCAAATTTGAAGCTCAATCCGAATCCAACTTATAAAGTCATGTTATTTATAGAACAAATTTTTTAAAATTAGATTAAAGATTATATAATAAACAAAGCTTTTTTTGAAATTGTCCATGTCATTAAAGCCAGCTCATCAATAAAATCCAGCTCATAAAAGCCACGTAATCACCTAATTCAACCTTTTACTTCAACTTTTTATTCTAAGAAATCTGCTACATTATTTGCTGTAGTTCAACATCGAGTAAAAATAAGACTTCATATCAAGAAATTGACGCTGCGATGATTAATTTGATTAACAAATAAATGGAAACCGAAAATCAAGGCAACCGAAATGGCAACCGAATATCAAGAAATTGACGCTATCCCCTTGAATGGCTACCGAAAATCTTTGCAGTAACTCTATAAGGTATGATTCAAAATTTATATATATTTTTTGGGTAACACGAATTGATTGATTGAGGGTTTTTTACACCTCAATTTGTTATGGTTTTAATTACACCTCAATCGAATTTGTTATGGTTTTTACACCTTATGACCTTAATTTGTAATGGTTTTAGTTAAACCCTCAATTTTAAAATCTGTTATTTTTGTAATTGATTTTGTGCACAAATCGGTTATGGGGTTTTTACTAAGTTATTTCATAATTTGTCAAATATTCATTCAGAATACATGGTTTTTACTAAGTTGTTTCATAAATATGTTCTCATTGTTTGGTTTGATATGGTCACAGTGACG
The DNA here is from genome assembly GCA_021014915.2 of Artemisia tridentata subsp. tridentata. Taxonomy (NCBI): domain Eukaryota; kingdom Viridiplantae; phylum Streptophyta; class Magnoliopsida; order Asterales; family Asteraceae; genus Artemisia; species Artemisia tridentata. Next base: position 74,607,913 of record CP139507.1, read on the forward strand.
GTAATGTACCTGTTTCAATTATCAAAAAGCTGGTGACGAACAAACTGGAACTTCCAAGTGATAATGATGTAAGTCAATTAAATGTTTAACATTATTTTGGTTTTGTTTATATGATGTGATATGTGATTATGTGTTATTTACTTTCTATGAGCGAATATTAACATGGTATCCTACAAAATGAAGAAAAATGATTATAAACAAATGATTTGTGCTTCAAATTTCAATAGCATTACCAAGATTTAAAAAACGAGCAGGGATTCGTGGCATTTGTTGTTATATTTATATTTATAATTAAAATGGTATGGTAATAAACATTTATGATATTGGTCTTTCTGGGGTGTTTGGATATGTACTTTACAGTTTACACCTTATTATCTGATATAGTGATTTAAGTAACGAAAAGCCGAAAATCAGTTTTTAATGTTTGGATGATTTAATCAGTTACATATTGTTTTTTATTTGTTTTTAGTCCATATAAAATTATAAACGATTCTGCATTTTTTCTTTATTTCTCATGTAGGAAAATATGGATGATTTTGTACCATTTTATGTGGTGATCTGATTCGATACAATAACAGAGTGTTTGGGATTACTTAATAGAGTGATAGACATATGAAGGGGAACAATGTGTATGGGTTAATGGAGGATATCATCGTACTTTAGTATCTTATCTCATGAGTATACCATATCTGTTTATGGCAGTGAGGGTTCATTGACCTCATTCGTCCATGTAGAATCTCATCCTTTGCTGTATTCATGTCTAATTGGTGCATCAAACGGTGCTGATAACTTCTCCAATGAACGCATTTTTTTTTAGTCTTGCAATTGAAGTATCTATGTGTGGTTTTGTATGTTTCTTTATGTTGCATTGAGACTCAACTGGAAATTTGTTATTGCTTTTGAGGTGCTTAATGTCATTTTCATTTCCTGATCATGAATGGTATGTCATTGCCTGTTTTTTCCTGGCAGTTAGTAGGGATGTAAGTTGATTCTTGCATATAAAGTTTGCATTACAATTGTTCTTGCTAAGTTATACAGTACAGTTAACAAACTTTCTTTTTTTGATAGATAAGACTTTTTTTTTTGGAAAAGAAAATAGATTCATTGTGTGAGATGGGAGTTACCCTTAAGTTTGCTTAAAAGAAGGGGTAAATAGGATTTGATAATCCATTTTCTTCAGTTGGTTTGAAACTGATTACTCAAAACGGGCCTCAATTATCCGATCACCCGAATCAGAACATGTTTATTTTGACTGCCAATCGCGACAATAAGATAGTTCCAGAACGCAAATCCAGACACGTTCCTTTAGACTCTTATCACGTTTTAGAAATGGATTGTTAATAACTTATGAATGTTTCGTTCTAATCTTCACATTGTTAATTTTCTTTGAATGATTTTCAGGGAAGGGGAACCTTTACGCCAGATAAAAGGACGTCATGTGAAACTAAAGTGAGTTCTCTTTAGCCTCATACCTTTTCCAGCTTTTCTAATCAGTTTCACATCTCTTGTCCTATATAAATATGTTCTCATTGTTTGGTTTGATATGGTCGCAGCGACGGTAATGTACCTGTTTCAATTATCCAAAAGCTGGTGACGAACAAACTGGAACTTCCAAGTGAAAATGAGTAAGTCAATTAAATGTTTAACATTATGTTGCTTTTGTTTATATGATGTGATATGTGATTCTTTGTTATTTACTTTCTATGAGCGAATATTATGTGATATGTGATTCTGATGTTATTGCTTTTGAGGTGCTTAATGTCATTTTCATTTCCTGATCATGACTGGTATGTCATTGCCTGTTTTTTCCTGGCAGTTAGTAGGGATGTAAGTTGATTCTTGCATATAAAGTTTGCATTACAATTGTTCTTGCTAAATTATACAGTACAGTGAACAAACTTTATTTTTTTGCAGAGTGGTAGGATAAGATCAATGGATTTTCACAGGATGTCGAATTTTTTGGTGACTGCTAGCAATGATGAGTCCATTCGGCTCTATGATGTGACTAATGCAAGGTATGTCTTTGGTGACTGCTAGCAATGTTGTATTCACTATCATGTGTTTGATTTTATTTTGAGATGGTGGCTTATTTCGACTCTCTCCTTACAACCCATGACCTTTTTGTTTTCTGTTGATATTATCTACTTGTAAACTGACGTTTTGATGGTTCTTTCATATCATTGATTAATCATATTTTATGTGTTTAGGTGTATGTGAAAAAAACTGGTGGTTGATGAAGTGCTCAAACGTGTTTGATCAAATGCCACAAAGAAATATCTATCAAAGGTATTACTTTATATAAAATTTCAATCATACATTCTCTTTGAAAAATAAAGTTTTAACGTCTAACCCCTCTGTGTAAATCATAATAAGAGGCAAATTATATCTCAGTTTCTTGATGGGCCTAATTCAAATTCCTTCCTTGATCATATATATCTTTGTGGAGATAAGTGGCACTTATAACTTGTGCAATCTTTGCTTACCAATATTTATTAATTCTTATTTGTTAATTATGGGAAGCACATGAACCTCCATTTTGCGAAATTTGATTGATGAATAATCATTTTATAGAAAACTACATAAGTTTAGGGTTTGTATTTCTTAAACATCAACAATTTTCCATGATTTTCTAATAGCAGATTGAGATCATTCCCTATGACCCAAGCAAGCCTGTTAAATGTTTCATACTATGAGCATAGGTACTTGTAAGTTACTAATTATTAGAGGTTAAACATTTGCCAGGTCGGGTATGTGTTAAAATGGATTTGATTCAAAACGAGTGATTTGTTTTTCAACGGGTTGAGTTGCATCGAATCCTAATAAAATTACAGCTTGTCAGCCAACATAATCTCTTACTTATATCTATTATAGATAGAAAGAACATGGACCAACCGACATAAAGTAGATATGAGAGAGTTATAAAGGACTCAATGTATAATGTAATTTTGGGTTGAACAAGTACCGATCAAGGTAATGTTTCAGTATTATAAGGTATAAGTTGTGTATAGCATCGACATATATACGGATATACTAATGCTTTTGGTTTTATTTGCAAGGTTAACTAACTTCACTTCTAAAAGACCACACCATTTATTGCAAATACTAGAGAGCTTGAGTGCTTAATGCTTTTAGCAAATCCATTTCCTTTAAAGGAAACAAATGGTATACTTTGTGTTACATATTAGAAAGCTGCCAGGAGTGTCAACTGATAAGTCTTACAACATGGCTTAATTTCCTGCGAATCCAAAAAAGATGGTTGGTATCACAATTTCACATATTCATGATTGTCTGCTAAATTGTTACAAAATGTGCTTTCATTTCATCACTAGAAGTGCAGTTGGACAACTTTAAAGCAATGCAATTCAAAGGAAGCCATCTAATTTGTCTTTCAAAGATTGGTCAAATCTTTGTTTTATCCAATAAGTTGTTGTATATAGCATATCATGAGTTTTCATTTGTAATGGTTGTTTTATTTTAGATTACTTTGAGATTGAAATGAAAATAGTATGTAAGAAATTACATATGAATTTACTTTTACTTATTAATGCTAACACTTTTGTTTGAATTTATGTTTATACGAGCAACTTGTTATTAGCTACCCGTGATTTATCACGGGTCTATAGGCTAAAGGTTAGATAATACTCATGTGAATCAAACCAACATTTCTTATACGTACAAAACCATATATATATATTATAGTGAGCTCTTACAAAAGTACACATTTCTATAGCAAGTCCAGGGATCGATAAGCAAATGCCCCCAAAGTACGATCGACGCCAAGTCTTGGGTCCTCGGATATTTGTACAAAAGTTTATGCCAATAGTTTTTCTTCCTCTTGAATCCAAGTCGTATGGACGATATCGGTTTTTTTTGGGTTTAGGCTTCTTCCTTTGGTACGTCCTTTTCCTTTTCGAGATGGAGAAGGCTCGTGTTCATGTGATGGTGAGTTTGATGGTGATTGTGGTGCTTGTTGTTGTTGTTGTGATGGCTGTGACGATTGTGGTATATGGCCATACATTGGGTGTTGTTGTTGTTGAAGTTGGAGTAAAGCTATTTGGTTAAAAGTTTCTTGGTTCATACGATAAGGTGCTTGTGGGAATGGTTGTGGGAAAGGTGGTTGTGGGAAGCAAATTGTGCAAAACCTTGAAATGGTGTGTGTTGTGACGAACTAGAGTTGGCGGGTGCTGGGGAGGTAGAATTGTCGGACGAAGAAGGTGGTGGGAATACATTGTTCATGAGCCATTCATTAGATTGGTTATCCATTTTGGTTGAATGTGATTGAAAGTGGATGTGAAAATGTATAAGATGGTGAAAATATGATTGTGTTTGCTTGTTTATATGATAAAAGTGGGTATTTATTGGGAAATGGGGCGTGTTATTTTTTTTTGGGGCGTTGCATACTAGCAGTTGGAATCATTTTTTTATTGTTTTTTAAATAAGCCAAAAACGCACTTTATTGCCACAACAGTGCGGCTATAACGCACCATACGGTGCAACTATAACGGCGTTATAGGCACCGAAGAATGCCTATAACGAGTTGCACCTAGCTCTCTAATGACTAAGCAATCCCGAAAAACTACAAAGTAACATACACGATCGAGAAGAACTAAGTTAAAATATATAACATACTTAAAGGGAAAGTTAATGAGCTCAATTCAGCTTTAGAAAGTCGAGAAAATGATCTCGAAAAAACTTAAAATGAGTTACTCCGTATTACTTTAGTTGCAACATTATATACAACTCAATTGACTAAAATTTTTACTATTTTTCTACTACATTTGCTTGATAGATGCTTTGAATTTAACTTTTTTGTAGCTTGCTAAGTGCATGGAACAGCTGAAGCAAGAAGCAGCAGTGAAAAATGAAGCTTTACCTGTAGCGGCGACGATTGCTGTAGTGGGATGGTGCCTAGGGCCAAGAGTACCACATGTAGTGGTTACGACTACTACAACCCATATGTTGACGATATCATGTCAAAATTGTATGTTCATTTTTGCTTATGTGAAGTGGCTGTTTATCATGATTCTTTGATAGTAGTTTCTGAGTTTTACTTTTATGGCTGTGGTGGTGGGTCGGCGGTCCATTTAATTATATGATGGCCTTATTAGTATAAATGTTCTACAAACTTTTTAATTGGTTCTCTCGAAGAGGTAATCATTGTGATTTTGAAGATCCAATTAATGTACCCACCCGTCAGTCATTGTTGCAAGCACATGAAACTTCTTGTTTTAATCTACGTTATGATGTTATATTTTTTATGGATGCATTTCAGCCTTTTGTGATCTTAAGCAATGGGAGCTGATGCAGGGAAAGAAACTATATTCTTGTAAAAAGCACATAAAAACTTTATAAGCTGTAACCATTGTGAATCGTAATTTGTTTCAAGTTTTTAGGGCTTCTAAACGGCATCGGTTGATTGTGATATTGCTTTTGTTTGTCTCTCAAAATTTATTATTTGTGATATTAAATAGTTACAGTATAATTTTATAATCAATTATGTAGCATTTCATAGTGGTTGGACACAGTTTGTGACCAAAGATTTATTCAAGTCCTTACTAAATACATTGGACCACCATATATAAATACCAACACACACCAAAATTCTGTTGCTTAAGCATTAGTTTCGTCTCAAAATACACTTAACTATCGGACCCCCAGGATATACTCAAAAGTAGGATGTTACAGAGCAATAATCAGATCATGCAATAATTCAGCGCAACCATTTGCTCACACTACAACAAAAGAGAGAACGGGCGACCAGCCTTTTGGCGGGGACGCATATGTCCCCGCAGAAAGGTGCTAAACGACAAAACCTTTGCTGACCTGGCACAAAGTCTCGCTGACCATTTATAAAATTTTCAACGTACCTTTTCGGCGGGGACATGTCCCCGCCGAAAGTATTTCACATATTTGTTGAAGTTTGACCAAACTTGGAGCGCTTAATTGTTCCCGCGTATTTTTCCCCCTCTACCTTTCGGCGGGGACATGTCCCCGCGGAAAACCTTAATTATTTTGGCTCCAAAAGGTAAGTTTATTACCGCCAAAATTCAGTATCTTTTGGCGGGGACATGTCCCCGCCGAAAGTATTAGCGCCAAATTTTCTTTTTACCCCGCCAATTTTTTACTTATATATATATCGTATAATAAAGTTATCACAAAACACGTAAATTCACACAAAAAACACACATAACAATGGATGGTTTAACGCCGGAACAGGAATGGTCGAAGGCTTTATCACACGAGCTCCTGTATAATGAAATTATACTTCATTGGGGCTGGGAAATTTTTGATGAATATGGTTCTTATGAGAACTGTGCACCGTGGCAGAGAGACAAGATTCTGGAATGGTTGAGGAGAAAGCCGTACTATAGAGAGTATTTGGAAGAGCTAGATGCTGCTGAAGCTCAACGTGCTGCTGAAGCTCAACGTGCTGCTGAAGCTCAACGTATCAAGGAAATGAGAGCAAGGAAGGGAAAAGATGGTGCGAGTTCCAGCAAAGCGGGAAGTAGCCGCAAAAAAAAAAATAAACGGGTTGTTTCGTTTGGTTGTCGAGTTGTTTAGTTTGAGTTGTTTCGTTTGGTTGTCGAGTTGTTTAGTTTGAGTTGTTTCGTTTGGTTGTCGAGTTTTTCGTTTGAGAACTCTTGCGTGTTTTAAATAAAATGTTTGCCTTCGTGTTTGTTAATTGTGATATTGTTTCTTCAAATAAGGTCATAAACCCAAACACCCTTTTGGTGTAGGAAATAAGCAATCCCAAACACCCCTCTTTAGACAGCATAAACCAAACGGCCCTTGTGGGCTGCTGTTAACAAAACAACATAAACCAAACGGCCCTGTTTGGACAACATAAACCAAACGGCCCCTTATGGTTGAATCTTGATGGATACTTAAGTTTTCACAGCAACAACAACATCATTGGAACATTTTAAAGCGTACGAATTAAAAATATAAAGCACGTTCGACATCAGTTTTCACAACAACAACAACATTTTATTAAACAACAACAATAACACAACAAACAACAACAACGACAATAACAGCAACAACAACAATAACAGCAACAACAACAACCTACATACGAAGATTTCCCATATCACCTAGCATGTCATTATAAAGGTCATGAAATAAGGCAGCTGAATCAGTTGTGTGTTTGTCTGGATGCATATACACTTCTAGCATTTTATTGAGTACCATTATCTGGTGATTCAGTTTGATGCAGTTTGAGCACTCTGTATTTCCAGGACTCGATGTTGAAGGTCCTGCAGTGTAACGAGTTGGAGTTATGGATGATCTTGCGGAATGAGTTGGAGGCGTTAAAGCTCCAAGAGAACCGGTCATTTTGGCTAGTCGTTCCTCCTTCCATAAAAAAAATCGCATCCATACTCCTTTGTCCCACCCTGTTAAAGAGTAAAAACTATTATTTTTAACAACTAACCAAATTATTTATATAACACACAAAAAAGTATGTAATTGTTCACCTTTGATAAAGGACACGCATAGTATTGTTTACCAAGGGAGTAAGGTTTATGCGATTCTCGCAGAATTACGTCTCCTCGTTTACAAGGACAAGCAAAAGCTTCAAATTCCGCCATCTTTACCATGATAACAGTGTGTGTTTGTGGTTGTGAGGTTAAGTGGTTTTGAGTATAAGAGGTTGCGAAGTTGTGTGGATAAGATGTTAGTATATAAGAGCAGGTCTTGGTGGGAAATTTTTGGCGCCAGCATTTTGGTGGGAAAGTTTTGGTGGGAAAGTTAAACATCTCGTGTGTAACCATAACATCTCGGCTCGTTCGTTAAACATCTCATGTATAACCATAACATCTCGGCTCGTTCGTTAAACATCTCGTGCATAACCATAACATCTTGGCTCGTTCGTTAAACATCTCGTGTGTAACCATAACATCTCGGCTCGTTCGTTAAACATCTCGTGTGTAACCATAACATCTCGGCTCGTTCGTTAATCATCTCGTGTGTAACCATAACATCTCGGCTCGTTCGTTAAACATCTCGTGTGTAACCATAACATCTCGGCTCGTTCGTTAATCATCTTCGTGTGTAACCATAACATCTCGGCTCGTTCGTTAAACATCTCATGTGTAACCATAACATCTCGGCTCGTTCGTTAAACATCTCGTGTGTAACCATAACATCTCGGTTCGTTCGTTAATCATCTCGTGTGTAACCATCACATATCGGCTCGTTCGTTAAACATCTCATGTATAACCATAACATCTCGGCTCGTTCGTTAAACATCTCATGTATAACCATAACATCTCGGCTCGTTCGTTAAACATCTCGTGTGTAACCATAACATCTCGGCTCGTTCGTTAAACATCTCGTGTGTAACTATAACATATCGGCTCGTTCGTTAAACATATCGTGTGTAACCATAACATATCGGCTCGTTCGTTAAACATCTCGTGTGTAACCATAACATCTCGGCTCGTTCGTTAAACATCTCGTGTGTAACCATAACATCTCGGCTCGTTCGTTAATCATCTCGTGTGTAACCATAACATCTCGGCTCGTTCGTTAAACATCTCGTGTGTAACCATAACATCTCGGCTCGTTCGTTAAACATCTCGTGTGTAACCATAACATCTCGGCTCGTTCGTTAATCATCTCGTGTGTAACCATCACATATCGGCTCATTCGTTAAACATCTCATGTGTAACCATAACATCTCGGCTCGTTCGTTAATCATCTCGTGTGTAACCATCACATATCGGCTCGTTCGTTAAACATCTCATGTATAACCATAACATCTCGGCTCGTTCGTTAAACATCTCGTGTATAACCATAACATCTCGGCTCGTTCGTTAAACATCTCGTGTGTAACCATAACATCTCGGCTCATTCGTTAAACATCTCGTGTGTAACCATAACATGTTGGCTCGTTCGTTAAACATCTCGTGTGTAACCATAACATCTCGGCTCGTTCGTTAAACATCTCATGTATAACCATAACATCTCGGCTCGTTCGTTAAACATCTCGTGTGTAACCATAACATCTCGGCTCGTTCGTTAAACATCTCGTGTGTAACCATAACATCTCGGCTCGTTCGTTAAACGTCTCGTGTGTAACCATAACATCTCGGCTCGTTCGTTAATCATCTCGTGTGTAACCATCACATATCGGCTCGTTCGTTAAACATCTCATGTATAAACCATAACATCTCGGCTCGTTCGTTAAACATCTCGTGTATAACCATAACATCTCGGCTCGTTCGTTAAACATCTCGCGTGTAACCATAACATCTCGGCTCGTTCGTTAAACATCTCGTGTGTAACTATAACATCTCGGCTCGTTCGTTAAACATCTCGTGTGTAACCATAACATATCGGCTCGTTCGTTAAACATCTCGTGTGTAACTATAACATCTCGGCTCGTTCGTTAAACATCTCGTGCATAACCATAACATCTCGGCTCGTTCGTTAAACATCTCGTGTGTAACCATAACATCTCGGCTCGTTCGTTAATCATCTCGTGTATAACCATCACATATCTGCTCGTTCGTTAAACATCTCATGTATAACCATAACATCTCGGCTCGTTCGTTAAACATCTCGTGTGTAACCATAACATCTCGGCTCGTTCGTTAATCATCTCGTGTATAACCATGACATATCTGCTCGTTCGTTAAACATCTTATGTATAACCATAATATCTCGGCTCGTTCGTTGAACATCTCGTGTATAACCATAACATCTCGGATCGTTCGTTAAACAACTCGTGTATTAGGTAAAAGTGATGTAAATAATTTTAAAAAGTTTTAAATTAATAAAATATCATTTAGAAAATTTTTAGTTAAATCTAAAAGAATTAATATTCATTTTAAAAGTTTTAAATTAATTAAAAATAATTTACAAAATACTTTCAGCGGGGACATGTCCCCGCAGAAAGATTTCCCAAAAAAATCAAGTTTCCCTCGTAGCATTTACTTTATCCCGCCAAAGGTTTTTGCCATTTTTTTTTACTTTCAGCGGGGACTTGTCCCCGCAAAAAAGTAAGATTAAAATAAGCTTTTACATTCTGCGGGGACATGTCCCCGCAGAAAGTAATTCCTAAAACGAACCCCATATATTAGTTTTCAGATCTAACACTTAGAAAAAAAAAAAAAAAAAAAAAAAAAAACTCATCTCCTTCATCTTCTGCTGCTTCTGCTTGCGCGTTCGATCTGCTTCTCCACACCACCAACACCACCATCTCCACCACCAACACCACCATCTCCACCACCACAACACCACCATCTCCACCACCACCCACACTCGCACCACTGTGCACATCTTTCCTCCCCTCCTCTCCCGTTTAATTCTTTCCTCCCCTCCTCTCCCGTTTAATTCTTTTCTCCTCCTCTCATTTCCGTTTAATTTCTTCCCGTTTAATTCTTTTGGTGAGTAATTTTAGCTTTTTTTTTTTTTTTTTTAATTTTCGTTATCTTTTTTTTTTTTTTTTTTTTTTTTTTTTTTTTTTTTTTTTTTTTATATGTTAATTTTTTTTAGGTATACTTGCTGCTGAGAACATCTAGCCGCCAAAAAGCCGAGACCACAACCGAGGTTTTCTTTATATATATATATATATATATGTTATATATATATATATATATATATATATATATTATATATATATATATATATATATATATATATTTTTTTTTTTTTTTTGTGTTTATGTGTTACCGGGGACATGTCCCCGCCAAAAGTTTATATTGATTAATTTGTGTTTATGTATAATTTTAGCTAAGCTATAGGGGATGTTTGGCTTAGTTTATCAGTTAGTATAAACTGATGCACTGCAACCCACAAGGGTGCTGTTTGTTTGCCCTCAGTTGGACAGAAAACCACCACAGGTGGTGTTTGTCGTTGTGGTTATTCGTTTGTGGGTGTCGTACCACAGCAACTAGCTAGGGCTGTTTGGTTTTAGTCTGCTGTCAAAATTTGGAAGTCAAAAATGGAAATTTGGACAACTGCTGTGACACATTGCTTATTACCTTATCAGTTGTCATAATACATTATGAGTAGCAGTTAAGAATAAACTTGAAAAGGTGCCCTTTTCTTAAAAAAGCATAACAAGTAATTGAGAATGAGGATTAGCCATAATATTGTGGCCTTAGATAAGCTTTTTAAGCTTAACTTGATAAGTTCATTAGCCGAAAAATTTGACACTTAGCTTTCTTGTTATATCCCGTTGATTTTTAAAGTGAAGTATTAATGATGTTAGGGCTTGATCAATTCTAGGGCGCTTTTACTTTTCTTTATTTTCTGAAAAGGTATTCCTTGATTTAGAGAGATACAAGTGAATGCTCGTAGTGGCCACTTTTTGATGTAGCTACTGTTGGTTTGCCCTCAGTTGGCATCGTTGTGGTTGTGTAGGCTTAGAGATGAGTGAAAGTGGCTGTTTATCAGTGTTGTACTCTGTTAATTTTTTGTTAATTTTTGCAATGTGTTAATACCAGCTAGCCAAGAGTCGAGAGCCGAGACCAGCCTTCTGTCAAGACCAACTAGCCGAGAGCCAAGACCACTATCAGTACGTTTGTTTATAATTATATGGACTGCTGTAACAAGCTTATCCAGTTGCTTTACATGCCGTTTTCTTGTCACTTAATGCATGTTGAAAGCTAAAGAACAACTCATCAATATTTTGTGCAGTTTCGAGCAAATTTATCCTCCTGCTTTTTTTGACATAATGATTCACTTGGTTATTCATCTACCCGAAGAGGCTATTGAAGGCGGGCCTGTTTACATGAGGTGGATGTATCCATTTGAAAGATACATGAAAAAGCTCAAGAATTATGTTAGAAATAAAGCTAAGCCCGAAGGTTCAATAGCGGAGGGTTATATTGCTGATGAAGCATTAACTTTCTGTTCGCATTATTTTCGGGGTGTTGAGACGAGATTTAATCTTCCTGACCGGAATGAGGATGGTCCAAGCCCAACAAGTCAATTTCAGGTGTTTCGATCAATCTGTAAACTGAATGGCAAGAAATCATTGATCCGGGTTCAACCAGACACAATGAAGAAAGTAGTATGGTATGTACTACACAACAGTCATGAAATCGACCCGTACATGAACGAGTACGAGAGGTACGCGTTTTATTTCAAAATGTGCTTTAAGTAAGTTATTATTCGACGACTTATTCTAATATCATGAACATTTATAGGGCATTTCCTGGCAATGATATACAAGAAGGATTTCCTCGCTGGTTTGGGAGCAAGGTAGACTTATTGTATGTATTACCCTGTAAAAATAATGACTATTACTCATCTATATCTATTCTTAACTTTTTCATAGATTCGTGAATTAAAAGTAAAGAATGACCCAAGTTGTACTTCCGAGTTATTCGCTTTGGCTTGTGGACCAACATCGACTGCAGTCTCAGTCGACTCTTGCGTAGTCAACGGTGTGAAGTTTATCGTACACGACCGTGATTTACGTCGTTCAACTCAAAACAGCGGAATTTCAACTCCTAATCCTAGCGGAGGAATGTATTATGGCCAGCTTGAAGAAATTCTCGAGTTTTTGTATATTCCGTTCAAGGTTGTGCTGTTCAAAGTCAAATGGTTCGACACTAATAACGAGGGTCGCATAAACCGTTGTACATATAGAAATAACATTACACAAATTATGACAGACCGTGCATCGTTTCAAAATGGACCATACATTCTTGCAACACAAGCAACACAAGTCTTTTACCTTGATTTCCCGGGTAAACGTGGTAGTTGGAAGGCCGTCCAAGATTCTTATCATCGAAAGATTTGGAACCCGGATATCATCGTGGTAGAAGACAATCAAGATGTTGTACATGACAACAACTCATCACATGTCACACTCTCTGCAAAGTTGGAAAAGTTGAATTATAGCACCATAGATATAGATGTCCAGCCAGCGGAAGTTGAGGCACCACCAGCACCAATTATCACTGATGTCGACGACGACGATGATATTGATTATGATGACCACATTCCTCATGATTTAGCATCTGATCATGAAGACCACGTCGATGGTGAAGATAAAGCTGGCACTAATAATGATGATTTTTATCTTAGTGATTTAGGAGATTGATCTCAAATTGTAATTTGTTAAACGACACTTATTTGAATGAAATTGTTATCGAGTTGTTAAATGTGTTTATTTATTTATTTAATTATTTATTATTATCTTTTTTGGTATATATTGTTATTTATTTGAATGTGTGTATATATATGCGTATATGTGTTTCTTCACTAATTTCTATGTTCTTGTACAGATGGCGGATGTCATAGCTACTAGTCATGGTGGTGATGGAGGTCATGAGCCACCCCACATTCCCAGGAGGATAGGCAGCAACTGCGAGCGTAAGAATTTCTCCATTATTTTAATTAAACTTGATCATTATTTGAAATTGCTAACTTGTTATTTTATGTCAACATCACTTTAATTTGATTACTTGCAGGCTCTAATTCTAGAGCTCCCAGGCCTACGAAGCCTGGGTCGAAAATAGGGAAGGGCGGGAAGGTGGTTCGCGGCCCCAACAAGAACACAGCCTTACACTCCACGAGAGAGAACACAGGGCGCCCGGTCTCGATCAAATTCAGAAGGAACGCCAAAGGCATGTGGCAGCATGTAGGCGTTCACGCTTCATGGTTCTCGAACTTTGTGGGGGACTTGATACGGGAAACCATTCCACTGTATCACAATTCGTGGGATAAAGTTCCAGCGGATAAGAAGGTACACGTGGATAACCGGCTCAATGTAAGTTTTTTTTTTTTTTTTTTTTTTTTTTTTTTTTTTTTTTTTTTTATCTTTTTTTTTTTTAATTATTGTGTTTATTTATTTTAAATGTGTTTATTTATTTAAATTTGTCTCTTTATTTAAGTTTGTATATTTATTTTAATTATATTATATTGCAGCATTTCTTTGATCTCACCCCCCACCTTGCCGGTCCAAATGGAGTCGCGATTGCTGCTAGTATCGAAGCTTACCTGAAAAAGGTATACAATGACAACAAGTACAAGCACAAGAAGAAAATTTTTACACTGGCAGGTGGGGTCGAGAAACTGGGCGATATCAAGACAAAGCGTCCCGAGAACATGTCGGTAGACGAATGGGAGAGGCAGGTAAATTTCTGGATCGACACATACTTTAATTTGTTATTATTATTATTATTATTATTATTTATTATTATTATTATTATTATTATTATTATTATTATTATTATTATTATTATTATTATTATTATTATTATTATTATTATTATTATTATTATATAATAATAATAATAATAATAATAATAATAATAATAATAATAATAATAATAATAATAATAATAATAATAATAATAATAATATATATAATAATAATAATATTTCATTTATATAATAGTTTTTATTATTTATAATAAGCAGATTGATCACTGGAGCGACCCTAAGAAGTTGAAGATAGGGGAGATCAACAGCCAAAACAGGAGCAAAATGAAGACTGCCACCCGTCATGGATCACATTCCCTGGCTGTCATAGCAGATAACTTTGTAAGACACTTTTTAATCATTTTATTTATATATATAGTGTTGGGTGAGTATTGATTGATTTTATTTATAAACAGTTGAGCTCCCCCGACCCCGACACCCAGGATACTCGAGATCATATTGACTTGTACAGACATACCCATACCAGAGGGGAGGTCTGGGAGTCTGAGGAGGCCGAATCTAGATACGTAAGTATAATTTATTTCCAAAAACTCACCAACATTAATGCAATATAATAAATCATGACTTATATATTACTTTTCTTGTTTTTTTGTAACTAAACAGAATGAGATGATTCGGCTGCGGTCAGAGAGCACCTCCTCTGGGACGCGTATGTCGGATACGGAGATCCTGAGCCAGGTGATCGGTGGCAAGCAGAGGGGGCATATTCCTGGCATAGGTCCAGTTTTACCTGGAGGTGGTCACAGGACGACTCTTAGCCCCTCACGAGCTCGTGAGGAAGCCTCCTCGTCCACTCTGCGCGAGACCGTGGCGCAGCAGGGGAACGCGCTGGCGCAGCAGGAGAACACGCTGCAGATGATTCTGGATTGGGCGAGGAGACAGCCGGGCTTTCCTGGGGAGCTAGCAGCGGGATTGCCGGGGACATCAGGATCCCAGAATGCATCGCCGGGTGAGTCTAGACCTGCAGGGGAGGGTAGTCAGGGAGCTGGGGGTAGTGGGGGTAATGGGGATGGTGGGGAGAATGGGGATTAGTTTATGGGTCGGATGAGACACTTTATATTTGTTTTGGTTTATTGGACATAGTTGTCTATATTTAGATGGATTATTATGTGTTAGGATTCCCAACTAACTTGTTCCTCGCTAGCTTATGTATAGTTTTGTAGAATATCATGTGGATCACGGTTTTTGAACCGTTTTTGGCGAATTTGGATCCATATGATTATGTTTAGCGAATTTGGATTGTTTAGCGAAGTTAATATTATTTTTAGTGAATTTTGTTTGAATTTGGTGTTGTTGTATTTAGCGAATTTGGTTTTAATTTGGTGTTGTTGGCGAGTTTGTTGTTTTGGCGAACTTTGTGAAATGGGTAACAGCAGGATTGTGTAATATATGCTGCATTGGAGAGGTTTTTTCTGCACCCATTGCGGAAAAAACCTGGAATTACCCATTTTGCAGCAATTTGCTGCAAAATGGGTCAGGCACTTTCGGTGGGGACATGTCCCCGCCGAAAGTAAAAAAGATTTATATTAAAATCGTTTTCGGCGGGGACACGTCCCCGCCAAAAGTAAAAAGAATTTATATTAAAATGGTTTTCCGCGGGGACCTGTCCCCGCCAAAAGCCTATAATCAAATTAATTAATCAGTTGATTAATTAACTTTTATTTAATTATATACGCTTTGGCGGGGACATGTCCCCGCCGAAAAGTATTGACACGTTGGACAGACTTTGACCACCCAGAAACCAGTGGGACCCATGTGTCCCCGCGGAAAGTGTGTAAAAGTCACCGCGGGATGTATCAGCGACGGTCTAGCCGCGGCGGCGTTTCTGCGGTGACATGTCCCCGCCGAAAGGGTACTGGCGGGGACATGTCCCCGCCGAAAGGCAAAAAAAGTCCCAGCCGAAAGTGTCGAATGTTGTAGTGTCAGACATCTTGTTCAATCTGTAACGGATATTTCTCACCAATTATTAAAGATCTTCAACCAATTTCAATTTGTGGTCATGTTTGGGTACAACTTTTGTAACACCCCAACCCGACAAGGGTAAAGGTGTCACATCACGGTGACAAATCAGAGCATACATACACATCACACAGCGGAAGTCTTAAACATAAATCAATAAAGAAGTCAAGTCAACACGACTTGAAACCAAATACATAAGTTCCAAAAGATGAGGAAATAATCCAAAGGAAATAAATAGAAGAAATGAAATCCAAATTAAACAAATGTCAATAATAAAGGTGGTCATCTAAGGTAACAGCTCCAATGAAACTCTAACTCTCATCCCAAAGCAAAAGTCCCAGCTCCTAGCTTAGATACCTGCCGCACACGAAAAGAAAAACGTGCGGCTGAGCTTAAAAAGCTCAGTGAACAGATACATAAAACAAGCAGAGATAACGAAGTACGAATCATGGCAAGGTTAAATGATAACGAATCAGATATAATATATGGTGCAATAGGAAAATATCATAAGGTACAGTCAATAAAAGGGAAAGAATAATATAGGATAGTAATCCACCACGAGCCCAGAAACATATCAGATCATATCATATACAGTAACCATAGAGGAGCGACCTCTCAGAAATGTGAAGGGCATGTATTGCACACAGTACCAATCACCAGACAAATCATATCATATCATATACAGTTAAATCCACTAAACAGAACAGATCTAGGATGCATCCATACGCCCCTACCCAATCACATGCAGACCAAATCAAAGGGACGGTGTAACCAAATCACTAGGGCTACACACTAGTCATGCCAGTGGTGCATCACAGACACGGCCATGTTACCTTCATGGCTAGGGTCACAAATTTTGGCTCGGGTATCAAACTAAGAGTCAGATATCATATCAAATCAAAGTATCATAATCAAAGGTTCATAACAGATGGTCCATAACAGATGGTTCATAACAGATATATCAGATGTAATGCCAAAGATCCAAATCAGAGTTTAACAGATCAAAGTATACAAAGCAAAGGATCATATCAAGGGTTCACAACAAAGGGAAACATAGCAATGGCTTTGGGAAAACTTAACGAATCAGAATCAGAATCATATCAATGAGATAGGACACCCTTACTGAAAAAGGGCAGAGTATCTGTACCTTATTCAAATGCAAGCACAAAGAACAAAAGCAGAAAGTACTGAGACAGATCAGGACCTCTCCCTCTTCACACCTAAAGGAGTAGAAGACAAAATTACTAAGGGGTTCAAGTTCAGATTTCCATCTTTAATTATCTATTCATTTTATGAAACTTTCCAGATTTAGTAACTTTCTATTTTTAGCAGGTTTCCCGAATTAGCAAGTTCCCATATTTATCAATATTCAAGTGATACGAACTAAGTTAAGTCTTTTGTTAACTTATTATGGAAGGAACGTTCATTTTAACTCATTATACAAATTTAGGATCAAATATGATAATCTTTCATAGTTTAGGGTTATTAATGCAAATTTACCAAAGTTAAAGGTCCACATTTGAAATCTTATCATTTTACCATTCAAACACTTATACTTTCCAGAATTACATATTTAGCCTTCAAGTTTCATAATTTACGATTTACACCCTTTTAATTAATTAATTACAAATTAAACCTTATACTTATATAATTTACAAGTTAACCTTCACAAGATTCATATTACACATCAAGTCCTTTTATTCCTTCAAATTACAGAAAATAACCCTCAATATTATTATGTTACAAACAGCCCTTAAACTTTTGGTAAATTACATATTTAGTCCTTGTACTTTATTACATTACAAATCGATTTACATACTTTGCCATAATTACATATTAAGCCCATAAATACTCAAATTCACACATTTCACCCTTTATATTATTATTTACTTCGTGACCCTTCCATTTTCCAGAAATTACACATTTAGTCCCTCATTTAAATTAATTTCCAATTCGATAAATACATATTTATCCATTTACATTTTAATTCCAAAACTTCCATATTTTACAAATAGCACCCTCAAGTTATATTTTATTCATATTGTCCTTGATTTATAGAGTATTACAAAAATGGTCCACGACTTTTAAAAGTTACAAAACATACCCTTTAACTATTAAAATATAAATCGGTACACACAATTACTTCTCAAAATCAAACCCTAATTATCCAAAACATTTTCCAATCATTAAATCATCATTAGAACATCATTAAGACCAGATCTAGACCATAAGATAAACCCTAGACAATTCGTTCCACCTTTATCCAATTATACAATTTTCAAATAAACCCGATTAATCCAATAATTTGAAACAATTATTTTAAGCTTCAGTAATTCGAATTTACATTTTTCTCAGATCATATGGTGATCATAGATGCCACGAAAAATATAGAATCAGCCCAGAAAATTCGTATGAGTGTTTTAGAGAATTATTGTGTTTTTAGGGTTTCGAATACAATAATTATTATACGATTAAAATACGATGCATGGCTTGTTTATATCATTTTTATACGTTATATGGGATGAGTAGAATGCTAGAAAAATACCAGAAATATTTTAGGACGAGCGGATGAGGTGTTGTGATTTTGTGGTACACGGTTCTATGCGTTCGACACCAAGAAATTCCCCACGACCAAACGAACGATCCACACACCTTGTAGCTATTTTTCCCAGGTCATGTACAATATGAAGAACATAAGAAAAATGATAGACGAATTTTTGAGTGATCGAATGAATTATTAGAGAATTATACCTCTCGGGTGATTAGCGACACAACCAAATCCACCACGTTCGAACCAAGCAAGCCACGAACCAAAACTTATTTTTATTGACTCCCTAGGATGATGAACAATAGCAGAAAAATGCCTTTCGAATTTTAGGAGGCCGGATGAAGGAGAAAATAATTTTTGTGTGAGATATTGTTCAATCGGTAATGTTGATAATAGGATAAATAGGGAGTTTGTTATTTTAAATTAGGAATGCCGAGTAGGGGAGGGCATGAAAGGCCCAAAATTTCGGTTCAATCAAATCACCATCAAGGATTATAATATCTTAATTTTGGTAGCCATTTGAATGTTTTTAATTTAATTATAAAGTATTTTTAATAATATGTAAATAATTATTCGGTATATATATATGTTGTGCAAAATAATTTTAGTATTTCCCAAAGTGTCAAATGTGGCATTAGAAATAATTTTTCTTCGTATCTTACTTATCTCCCGAAATTTGGAATTTATTTGGTATTTTATAAACTCGTTAACCAAAGTTTTAGATCGTAAGGGCATTTTGGTCTTTTTACACGTTTTCAGATTTTAGGGTATTACAACTTCTTCCCC
The DNA here is from genome assembly GCA_021014915.2 of Artemisia tridentata subsp. tridentata. Taxonomy (NCBI): domain Eukaryota; kingdom Viridiplantae; phylum Streptophyta; class Magnoliopsida; order Asterales; family Asteraceae; genus Artemisia; species Artemisia tridentata. The sequence goes on from CP139507.1 coordinate 74,627,390, forward strand.
CCTAAAAAAAAAATTTCGTCCTCGAAATTTGCGAAGAACCGGAAACGAAACAGAACGGAAAACAAAACAAAGGCATACCAGATCAGAACACGAAATGTGGATAACTAAAATAGCTCCGATTATGATTTCATAGACGCAGAGATAAGGATACGATTAGTTAATGATGTTGGTTTCAGATTAAGCTTCTTGGCAAACGGATTAGATATGACGAAATGATGCAAAGACAAAACGATCACAAATGAAAAGAAAGCCGGTAATAGTACCTGATGAGTCCTCCGTATGATCACGAGTATAAGCATAAACTCGACCTAAAGTGGGTGCTGGCCTAGCCGAGTCCGTCGGTACAGTATGGTTCTTCCTGGGACAGTCCTTCACCCGATGATGAGTAGAACCGCATGAGAAACAACCGCCGGTAATCTTAAAGCAAGTACCCGGATGCGCCTTCCCGCAAGTAGCACATAGGGGTGGAGGAGGCAAAGCCTCGATAGTCCTCCTCTGTCCGCGACGATCACCATCCTGCCTAGAAGCTGACCTCGAATCCCGACCTCGCTGATCACGACCATGGTCCGCCCGATCTCGTTCCTCATAACTCCTATACTCCCGACTTTGGCCCTGACGGCCCTGCTCCCTGGAGTTTACCCGATTACCGTCCCTATCCCGCTTATTAGAACCCCCATCCGCATGCAACAACTCAATGTTGCGGGCAGCATCCGCAACAGCAGCCACATCCTCGTGCTCAAAGTTCACGATACGGTCTAATACCCATGTCTTTAATGCCCACTTAAAATGACGTGCCTGACGATGAGCATCCCCAGTAACCTCCGGCCTAACAAAGCTTGCCAAGCGCAAGAATCGCTGCATAAACTCACCCGAAGACTCACGATCCCCCTGACGAATCGTCGCATACTCCCTCTCGTATCTCTGCTGCTCCGATAATGGAATATACTGCTTATAGAACGCCTCAATGAAATCCGCCCAAGTACAGGTCTCAGCATAATCACCTCCCTTTGCCTGAACAAGAGCAGTCCACCAATTAAGAGCGTCACCCTCCAGCTTGAATGTAGCCAAACGAGTTTTAAACTCGTCAGCACATCCGAGAACCCTGAACAATTTCTCGACATGGGTGATCCAGTCCTCTGCCTCATGGGGAGTGGCAGCGGACCTGAAAGAGAGAGGCTTGAGCTTATTAAACCTCTCGATCCAAACGTGGATACCAACTGGTAGAGCAGCGGGAGGAGCAGTGGGTGGAGTCTCGGGTGGAGCACCACCACCACCACCACCAGAAGAACTTGCACCGTTCCTGATGTTATTGGTGACCTGAGTCACCACTTGAGGAATAACAGCAGCCACAGCAGCGGCTATCATAGCCTGAAAATCAGGGGCTTCCCCTCCACCATTCCCATCAGTGTACTGAGTAAAGCGTGTATTCACCTCGAGTAAAGGGGTGTTTGGGAGTGCAATTTTAAAGTACTTATATGCTTAACTATAAAAAAAGCAGGTGGCAACCTGCTTAGTTTCAATGGCTCATTTGAGTGTACAACAAGCAAATAAGCATTTTTTTTTCAAGCACGTAAAACTGACTATATACACAAGAATAAGCAGATAAATACTTAAATAAGCTATCCCAAACACTATCTTAAGGAGAAACGTAGGGTAAAAATGAACACTAACCAACATTGCCAGGACGAGTGAGCACACAGCAGAAAGGTAGTCAAGGAATTAACAAGTTATATTAACAGAAAGAACCAAAAACCCATTAATGTGATTAAAAAAAATAATAAAAAAAATAAAATAATAATTAACAAGTGTATGTACTGTGTTACTAGAAAAACAATACTGTGGCACATGAAGGATATGATTTAAGGTCTCGAGCGGGTTGTTCGGATGTGAATCCCAAGCAAGACACGCTGCCATTTTTGGAGTTGTGTGATATAGTCAAGGTTCTGTCAGACACAAACCTAACAGCTTGGTGAGGCAACCTTTCAGTCTCTAATGTTGCTAACGAAAACTCTGTGCCATCGATGTTGATACACACGCAGACAGATTCATCTACATGGTTCTCGGTCACAAGAGAAACCTGCATACCGTAAAATAGATGTTCATATGATCAATTTAGCAACAAAATCATATAGCATTGTACCAAATTATATGTATACCCGTGTAAGATGAAAAAGTTCTCCCTCACGAACGACTACCTCAAACTTTTCACCACTTTTAACCTTAACACCTGCGTCAAAAAAGAGCAATAACCAGAGTCAACAAAAAAAAGTGAACGACTGAATACAATCTATATTAAACTAGCAAAAACGTTTGGACTTCATATGATTTTTGTAAGAAATTAACATTTGCTGCCATTAACGACATATACCCAAAAAAGTATCCATATAAATATTATTTACAAAAAAGGTAGTAACACATTATGTTAAAACTAGCATACAAGAACCGTTGAATATAATCTATAGGTCATATTAAACTAACAAATACATTTGGGCTTCATTTGACAACCACCAAGGCAAGAAATTAGCATTTCCTGCCATTAACAATAATACCATATACCCAAATGTGTGTCCCTATAACTATCAATTACGATAAACTAAATAATAAAATCGACCCTAAACAATGAATTCAAGTAGCCCGTAGATATATCATAGAACTAGGAACATAACTAGGAATATAAGGGCTGTTCGGGATTACTTATCTTTTCGGCATATTTTAAAGCATAAGCAGTTTTTATGTTATCCAAACTGCTTCTGCTTTTCTTCTTATTTTCAGTTATAATAAGCATGTACAGAACTGCTTATTTCAAAGTGATTATTTTTCTGAAATTAATGTTACTTTTCTACAAACAATTTAGCTCAAAACCTTTTATAAATGATAGTATCAATTAAATTTTTGCAACAAATGATTAGTTTCCGAGAGTTCTTGCATTTTTACAGAGAAAGCAAATCCAAACACTATTTTCAGAAGTACTACTTATTTTTAAGCAGAAAAAGATAAGCAATCGCAAACACCCTCCTAAATATAGATTAACTATGTCCATCAGGTCTCGAATATATGTTAGAGTTTATGGATTTTTATTAATATATGTATGACCGGTTTCGAACCCGAGACTTCGGGATTGCACACAATACGTAAGAGTCTCAATGGTTTGAATAAATTAAATATATTTTATATTTTATTTATTCATTTCACAAACGATACTTAACGGTCGTTAGTACTTAACGATTACGGTCGTTAAAGGACTAATTATGAAAAAGAAGTATAGAAGGATCTAGAACCCATTCTTTGGGTTAAGATCCGGCCGACCCTCCCTTATGGGCTAGGGATTCGGTTGGGTTGGAGTGGGGAACAAGAAAACTAGAGCCTATAAATACAATCTTATTGTATTTGGTTTTTCCCTAATCTTGTTCCAAGTAAAACCCTAATTCTCTTCTTCTTCCCTCTATTGTGGCCGATCGGAATTCCCTATCACCTAGGGTTTTCGATTTTTGCTTCAACCAAAGTTAGGGTTTTGTTTGTGAATTAAGAACCTAGCTTTTCCCATTGAAACGCTAGTATTACGTGTGTACAAGAACGGAGTACAAGCTTGCTTTAGCTTGTTGTTATTTGCCCTATTCGACTACCTAGTGGTCGATCCTCTTTAAACCCATATTAGGGTTTATATTGTTCTTGGTGATCACGTGGTTTCTAGTTCTTACTAGAAACCTAAAGGTACGCATCTATTTAATCTATTAGTTAATTATTTACATGTTATTGTAGATCCATATTCCGCTGCGTATGCTTTGATGTTATATTGTTTATGTTTATGTGTTTATAGTTTTTATGATTCACATATTCCAACAATATATACTCGTATAAGCAAATAAATTAGGGTCCTTAAATAAAAATGGAACTTGTTCACAACAAACAATTTACGGGTGTTTGTTTTAGCTTATTTCATAAGCCTATTTTTTGGCTTATTATTCAGCTTATGAGCTTATTTTGTTTATCTTTCTTAGTCAAAAGAAGCTCAATTGGAAGATAAGCCGGAAGATATGGGCTTATACAAGCCAAAAAAGCCCATAAGCCCAAAAATAAGCTTAAACGAAGTCTCACAAATGCATCTGATTAAAGTAATAAAGCGTCAAATGATAAATTACTGACAAGGATACTTTTGCGAAAGATTTATTACAAAAAAGTTATGAGTATCTTTTTATAAAGGATCTATAAAATTATGGATTACAAGCTTCTACTGCGCGACCCACTAAATATTTGACACGTTTAATAGTAAACAATTGATTTCATAAGGACACGTGTCAAAAAATAGTAGATCTTTTTTTACCTTTTTGAATTTGTTTAGAGCTTTTCAAGAAAATACTTCTAAAAACAAAAGAAACATTTTACTTTTTTGTAAAAACTTTTCAAAAATATATGTTTTTTTTCTTAATCAAAATTCTACCCAACCAACTTTAGCAAAATGTACTCTAAACCTAGTCAAACAATAATTAAATTATCATGTTTTTATAAACTTAACTTCACATAAATAAAAGTAAAACAAGAGACAAACATGTAAGTAATGAAATAAAATGATATCACTTACACCAGAACTTCTTGTTTTTCAAGTTAATCCAGTACTTAGTCGCAGACATTATTGTTTCAAGCTGGTGTTGAGAAATGTGAGCCGAAAAACAAAAAAGAAAAGTTGTGTTGTGTTAGGGTTGTGAGAAATGAATAAAGGACAGATATGTAACCTTTTTTTGTTTCTTCTTTTTTGCAAAATTGCAAGAATGGTCCCTTTATTTTGTCCTTATGTTGTCATGATCTTTTTATTTTATTTTTAATGAATGACTAAACATATTATTTTGGAAAGTCAATAACTCAACATAACTATTTATAATATTGCATTTCTGCTATGGATAATTATTAGTAGATGTCCATATAACTCATAAGAGGCTCATGACCCAATTAGCTATTAGAGCTCTAGGTATCATCACCATAAGTTAAACTTTAACACACCGCCACGTCAGCGCCACATCAGCTTTAACCACCTTAACTCACAAAAAAACACCCCTTATCATAACTCACCTTAACTCAACTTTACCTCAATTATTTCCAAATTCAACCCCTAAACTTAAACAAATATTTCATTTATTTAAAACCATAACATTAATTCGATCAACATATTACAATACGGAATTAAAAAACACAACATTAAAAAAAAAGTACGAAATTAAAACCATAACATTAAAAAAAAAAAGGTACGAAATTAAAAAAACACAACACAACACAATTATTCATTCTTGACGCTTTTCCAACCCATATTTTTCGATGATTCGGTCATTTTCGGTATTGATCAAACGCACATAGTTTGGATCCTTGCCGGTAGTGTCGAGCAACAAATTGCTTGATGTTGGAAATCGGAGTTTAGGGTGTTTTGTTGCCTTTCTTGCCAATATTGCATTGCTTGATGTTGTTGGAAAACTTCTTGACTCGACATACCGAATTGGTTTGGGTTATTCCAATTCGGGTTTGAAGATGAACCCGCGTATGGGTTATTCCACCCACCGAGGAGGTTCATGAAAGATTCGTTGTTGTTGTTGCCTCCCGACATTTTTTTGTGCTAATAGAAGTGTATTATAGAGTATATTGAGTAGTGGAAGTGTGAAAAAAAATGATTTTTTAAATGGGTATTTATAGTGGTTGGAAATTGGTTTTGAAAAATGTTTTTTTTTTTTTTTTTTTTTTTTTTTTTTAAAGAAACTAGCCGTTTAAATTAAGGGGGTGAAAATGATTTTTTTTTTGAATTCCAACGGCTAGTTTCGGCCGTTATAGGGGGTGTTTATGAATTTTTTTTTTTTTTTTTTTTTTTTTTTTTAATTCAAAATCACGTTTAACGCTGCGTTAAACCTTTAACGTGGCACATTAACGTGACGTTAACGCACACCCACGGTGTGGTTAACGCACCTTAACGCAGCTGCGTTAAGGTTTAACGTGGGGTAGCACGTTATTGTACCGAATGCTCTTAGGGTTTTTACCTTAATATTTATCATATATATACCCTTTGTAATTTATGACATTATGATCAATTGTAGAATATTTTCATTCCCTCGATTCTTGTTTATAACACGTTATCATCATGCTCTAGCTAAAAGGTAATTTTTGAGGTAGTTTTGTTTTTTTTTTTTTTTTTTTTTTTTTTTTTTTTTTTTTTTATCGTCTTTGGCATGTATATGTTCTGAATCTTTAATGATAACAATAAACAACTAATGATGCTCAAATTTATCATACGAACCAATCTTTATCTTTATATATTTATATATATAAAAACAATCAATACTTTAGTAACTTTATTGTAGTGTTATGAATAGAGCTTATGATTTCAATATGTGTTCTGTTTCTTTAACAACGTAAGTTTATTCCATTCTTCGTATCTTTTTATATCATCGATAGTTTTGTTTGCTACTGATAACTATTATAATGCATGCAGCATGCATGCAATGTTTGACTATGAATTTATGCACTATTATTATACTATAATATTACTTTGGTTTATGCAATCTTTGTATATATACGAATTTATGCAATCTTGTTTGCTACTGGTACTTATCATATTACTAGTATATCAATAGTTCATGCACTATTGTTTGGACGCATAGCAAATTTGAGGGATAATTTTAAATTTTAATATGGGACGTAATATGCTTTATAATTGTTCTAGCTAGTCTATATTTTGTTTGTTCATCTTGCTATAGATATACAATGATTTAGTTTTGAACCTAGTAAACCTTCTTATGTAGACGATTTTGTTTTTGTTTACTCTTGTTTTCCATTGGTATGTCGCAATCTTTTACACATGTGATTCGTCATGCATTGGCTGTTAGGAACTTATTTAATAAGTTAATAAGACACTATGAAGACCTTTAATGTAGTTTAATGTACTACAGTAAATAGTTTTTCACATATTTTTTTGTTATATGTTTATATGTAATGTGTGGTGTTGACTTGTGGTTCTTATATATGTATATTTGCTGCCAGACTCTCTGTTAAGTTATGTTTTGTAATAACTTGTATGATTATATGTTTAGAGTATTGATGCATAAGAATGCTCATCTGTGTGATGTGTGAATGTAGCAATTGTTTGTTTTAGATGTGTATTATTTGTAATCATATAATATGTGATCAAATGATATCTTAACAATGTATTGTTATTCAGTAGGTATGGTTATGCTAACTTTATGAGATCAAATACTTTCTTGAATGCCTCATATGTATGATGTGTTAAAATATCTGATATGATTATTACTTGTATTGAACATTACCATGAGATATATCAGTTAACTATTTGCACTAGACCTTGTATATGGCACATATAAGCTAACTATTTGCACTGGACCTTGTATATGTTCAGAGGAGTATTTGATAGTTCATGATCGAGTTTTATTTATTTGTATGTATGAGGATATTGAACTTGTTGCCTCTTAATGTGATATATGTTATATAGTTTGGTTATCATATTGAACTTGTCGAAATATGTTTATTTATAAATGAAGAGTATGTTTATTGGTCGGGGAAAATTAAGCCTCTAAACTCAATTTAGATCGTACAACTGCCTTGCACCTCTACGATTTACAATAAAGTAGATTTTTTTTCCTTTCTTTTAGTAATTCGATTTTATAGCTATGACACTACTAGATTATGCTTTATTTTTAATAGCAAAAGTTTATTAATCTAGAAAGAGCATTTAAGGTATGATTAAGAAATTTATGTGATCGTTGTAACATCTTTATTGTCAAGGTTACCCAAGAATAATTGATATATATATATATATATATATATATATATATATAAATAAAGAAAGAATGAGTTCCCCCTATTGAATGTGAGCATTAATGTCACAAGCTAAGAAACTCAAATATGTAGTTTAAGCTAATGAATTTAGTACATGTGGAGCTTATTTTGAAGCTTTTAAGAATTCGGTTTAGCAACCCATAGATACAAACTGGACACACAACTCATTAATAGCTGAGGACCCTTACAATTCCATACATTTTAATTACCCTCATAAAAAAAAGAGATCTTCAAACCGATTAATTAATTGCAGGCATCTTTCACTACCCTTTATTAAATACAGTTAACTACAAAAGATCATTTATAAGGTATCCTTTCATTTCCCTTTAGTAAATATATTTGTTGTTACAATTTTAAACTTCTCCTCTTTGTGTATAAATAACCATCTCTCATTGTGTGCATCTCAACCTAGCAAACTCGAAGGGAAAAGCCTTTCCTTAGACAACCTTTGGAGCTTATTTCTCATATGCGGCATTGCTTGCTTCATTTCTATCTGCATTTTCTGTTGTAAGAAGATGCATGAGTATCACCCGTATAGTCCTGACGAAGAGGCTCATGAAGTCGTGGAACCGGACTCAGCAACATGCAATAGTACAGGGCGGCTCTTACGCCCCATCAGCTTCAATGATTTGATCGATTTCTATGATAAGAAGGAGGAAGAGATCAATCAAGTTCTAAGTAGAAACAAGAGTCAAGTTAGTGGGAACATAGAAGCATAGCGAAGTGGAGGATGCATTTTATAAATTTATAATTTTTCTAATTCAGAAATATATGTAGGGTACATTTATTATAAGTGGGTCATATGTGTCACTATAACAAGTTGTCCACGATTTTAGGTCAGAAGTTTGATTCTGGTGAGGTTAGTTTCACGATCAATATCTAGACGCGCTTCTCCGGTTCATGTATATTTTGACGCTAGCGAAAAAAAGAATCTTAGGTTATGCATAGTGAAAGTAAAAGCTTTTCTTTAGTTAGATAGACCACAAATCTAGCGCTTCACTTCCGCTATATGTATCCGGTATGTTTCAAGTTCATTCTGTACAATCTATCACATTTCATACACTTTACATGTATTGGGATGATAGACGTTTTCATTTCCTTTTGTACTAGAGTAAGTGTGAAAGTCTAAACACAATTCTAAGTTTTCGCTCACGGTTTGAGTTCATCTTATGTGTACAAAATGATAAATGATACTATTAAACCCTACTAAATGCTTCATTCCTTTCAATCTTCTATCTTCTATTCAGGTTCATGCTATAGACTTAGAGTATTTTTTATCTAATCACTAACTTATATGGCATTTAAATATTTATGCTTTGATCTCTAACTGAATGTATCTTTCCATGCAACAGTTTTTAAACAATTGTAAATCTTATAAAAATGAATTTAAGATTTTTATATATATAGGAACTGAGTTAGTAAATCTTTGTTTGTGTGAATCTATTACTAGATAAGAAAAGTGCAATATTCCATAATTTCTTTTAGCATTGAAATATTTAGTGGATATCATTACTAATCTTTCTTCCTTCAAGTTATGAAATGGACCTCTCATAAGTATTGGACCGTTACTAAAAATGCAAACATTAAATGAATTGTTAATGGGAAAATTTCATATCGTTAAACTTTACAGCTTTATTAAAATACTAGGCGAGTACCCGTGCATAGCAACGGAGGTTCCTAGCGGCATACAATTAACGATATGCAGTATTGTGGTAAGTGTTTCGTATAACGTTCAAAATAGAACGTGAAAAGATCAAAATGTAATTGCAAATGTTTGTACCATGCAATAATTCAACAAGATCAAGCAAAAATTCGTAACATGTATCAAAGAATATATACAAACATTTAGTGAAACTAGAAAATAAAATATTACATCAATTATGAGATAATAACTAACAATGCACGTTACTCGTCACGTAAAACTTCTTGGTACACGACATTTGTAATGGACTTTTATAACAATGCAACTACACCTTGATTTAGGGGATCCTCACGACTTGGCTCCTGCAAAAAAATATTTGATTCGTCAGAAGTAGGACACAATTCCAAGATGACATGCTAAGAATCCCTTACTCAATAATACTATATTTGAAACAATTAGTTGTCAAAATGTTAAATAAGAATGACATAATAATTGTTACCTGATTCAAATATATACCTATTGAACCAAACCATTTTGAAAAAACTTGAGGTTATGGATCATGAAGCATTAATTGAAATCTTCAAGCAAAAATAATAGAGACTACTTGTTAATAACTTTTTTGTGTAAAACAAACAAAAACTAACTGTTAATAATTTTTTGGCTATACAATGACCATTTAGTCTCAAAGTCAATTTTCAAAAAATGGTCTCACACTTTGTCACCTGCGTGGGTGCTTTCATCTTCTTATGTCAAAAAAGATGTCCTATCAAATTCTTTTTGCTGCAAGGGATTTAGGTTATCCATGATAAAATGTTAGTTCCAAAAATGATTCAAAGAAAAGTATTGTGTCGTGTGTTATAGTATGATTAGTATCTCCAAATTAATTAAGGAGGCAAAGTGTTATTGCACCATTTTGCAGAAAGAAGACCATTAGTTGTTCCCTATTTTTTGGCAAATGATATTATTACATCATCTAAGATATGAAAAACCTTACCCAATAGTGGGAATTATTATCGTAGGTATTTGCTAGTTCAGGTGTATTTCTCCGATACTATAATTCATACGCAGACCTATAAGAGGCGGAAGCTCTTCTATACTATTGGCAAATCTTCTATTCATGCCATTCCACATTTCATCTTCTTGATACTTTGACCTCTACAAAGTTAATTACAACTAAAGATGTATTCAGCTATGCTTCCCCAAAAAGCTTATAGCTTTCGCTAATATAACAACAACTGAAATTTACAAATACATAGTTAGCAAAAATGATTATGCTTCTCCTAAAATAAAATGAGCTGATGACTCTATAAAGTTAATCATCTAAAATACTTAATGTTAAAAGAACATCTAAAATACTTTCTGTTTGACATTTCATCCACAAAACATAAAAAGCTTCAAAGAGTTAGAGACTATATGTACCAAATATTTCCAATCCAACAAACACCAATGAAATCAAAATAGCTGGAAAAGGTCTAGACCTCATAAGAAATTGTTATTAATGGATTTAAGAATAAGTGAAGTGTTTATCCTTTTTAAAATATCTTTTGCATTACAGAAAGGATTAGAGACACTTATTTAAAAACATATCTGATCTATGACCATAATAAGTTCATTAAACATTGAACCAACACCTTGCAATTCTTTTTGTTAATGCTTTATTAATCAAGCAGAAACACACATAAAAATGTGAAAATAATCAAATCTTGAGGACTAATGAAATCTTAAAAAATAATGGGAATCAACTGTTGGCCGATCTTTTTTTTTAGACTAACAATATAAATGCTTTTAGAAAATAAGATGGAATTTATCAACCCATTGGCACAAAACGCTAACCTCCAATCAAGATAAAGACCTCCATCATTACTTTTAGTATTCATCTCCATCAATCTTCATCCGCAGCAAAAATCTGGCATGTTATATCCACATATCAAGTGAAAACTAAAAACATAACTTAATAATAGATGTGGCAAATGGGTAGGGTCGGGTCGGTTTGGGTCATGGGTCATGGGTTATGGGTCAAATGGGTCATGGGTCAAACGGGTCATACTTTAAGAATGGGTTGAATGGGTCATGGGTCAAACGGGTTGGGTCGGGTTGGGTCGGGTCGACTCGTTACATTTCCACTATAGTATGTTTCGTCCGTTTTTTTACGTTTTCATCTGTTTTTTTTACGTTTTCGTCCGTTTTTTACGTTTTCTTCCGTTTTTTAACGTTTTAGTCCGCTATTTTACGTTTTCGTCCATTTTTTTACGTTTTCGTCCGTTTTTGCGCGTTTTCGTCTTTTTTTTACGTTTTCGTCCGTTTTTTTACGTTTTCGCCTTTTTTTATGTTTTCGTCCGTTTTTTTTACATTTTCCTCCGTTTTCTTACGTTTTCGTTTGTTTTTTAACGCTTTCGTCCATTTTTTTACGTTTTTGCGCGTTTTCGTCCGTTTTTTAGCGTTTTCGTCCGTTTTTTGCACGTTTTTCGTCCGTTTTTTTTACGGTTTCGTTTGTTTTTTACGTTTTCGCTCGTTTTTTTTACGTTTTCTTCCGTTTTTTAACGTTTTAGTCCGTTATTTTAAGTTTTCGTTTGTTTTTGCGCGTTTTTATCTGTTTTTTTACGTTTTCGTCCGTTTTCTTACTATTTTTTTTGGCAACTTGTATTCATGCGCCTGAAAATAAGGTTGTAAACTACAATGCATTCTGCTACATCCAACTACTCAGCCAATGTATACCATAACTTGAAGTAAAAAACAATATTCGTTACAACTGAAGTCAAAAACAATATTCGTTACAACTAGACTCCTACAATCATGAAATGACTCGTCAGTTTCCGCTTTAAATTCAGGAGTGTCCATTTTATACATCCACTGAAGTGCTTTAGATCCATGGATGCTAGATGAAAATAACCAAAAAGAATTAAAAAACATCACAAGTACCCGCATGAATAAAATACAAGAAAATTAGTAACAATATCCCATTTGACAAGACATATGCATAATAATTAAGTTAACGGACACAAGATAGGAACCAACGCGACTAACAAAATTGCTCATGTGATATACGGCATTTAGCTACATTATCTAAAACAAACAGTTGACGGGCATTCTAGGATTGTACTAAGATATAAAAGGCAAAAGACCAATTGATATGTCCAGCAAGTTCCATATGAGGAAATATTCAAAACACTTGCCAATATGTCGTTTCATGTTACTTATTCTGACATTGTATATGTTGTCCCACATGAAGTACAACGTGCCCTTTTAACACCATCAGGCCCTATAGGTACTCTCTCAAAATAAAGCCAAACATTAGAACGTGTTTTACCCTTTGTTGTTGATGAATTGGCTTCTTCTTCATTCGCTTCATTCGTATTTTGTTCTTCAAAGCCTTCCACCGACATATTGACCAATTATTGCTTTAATCTGCATAGTAAGTTGAAAATAAATGTGTTACGCTTTAATCATGAACAAGAGTAAAGAACATGCAAACTAGCCGTCTAATGATGTAGCCAATGATTATTTCCTAAATAGCCACATTGACCAATTATTGCTTTAATCCACAGAAGACATGCTTAAAGAACACATTTTATTGATGGTTTATGAGGTTATCAGAATTTGCCAAATACACCATACAGTTTATTTACAGATTCCCGAACCTTTTCCACCGACATATTGACCAATTATTGCTTTAATCCACAGAAGACATGCTTAAAGAACACGAAAGACATATTCAAGCGGTAGTCAGGGGAGCACTTGCAAACAGAAAAAAACGACTACCCGTGATTATTTCCTCAATAGCCAATGACGCAAACTAAGAAGGTAACGCTCGAAGCACTTTAGAAGCAACACATAGGTAGTTAACTAGTTACGCAATATCCAATGACGCAACCTTAGTAAAAATGGCATGGGTACAGTAAAGCAAACAGTATGAAAAAGCAATTATATATCTCCGTTTCGTAATTCCCTTATACAATTTTTAATACGAACGAAACTACTAGCTTAGTAGCTTCTTGGGTTGATATAACTATATAAGTACTCAATTGCAGTCGACGAAATCCGATTCATTTAAGATATTACTCAGTTACTCACCTTAATTGAAACATCAAACATCTAAACAATATGGACCTAATTTCATCCTAAACTAAATCAAAAACTTTATTCAGTTTATAAATCCATACATGTCAATTTTGTTAGAATTTAACTAAAACCAAATTTATTAATTCCAATCAGTTAATTACAAATCATAAAAAAAAGTAATAAAAAAACCTTAACTGAACAAGAGCAGATTCAATAAATTAAGCGAAAATTACTGCAGAGGCAACTGTCCAAAGTAGTTGCCTCGCAGAGGGTTACTTTTTTTTCCATTCCAAAAAAGGCCACCAATTTCGCTGCAAACGTGCAGCGAAATAAATACTTACACGTGTCCCCCTCTCGTTAATCCAAAAACTTAAAATATATATATATATATATATATATATATATATATATATATATATATATATATATATATATATATATATATATATAGGGGGACTTTCAAACGAGAACCATTTTATCCGCAAGAACTGAGAGAACCACCAAAAACATACATGCACGCCTTTTAAAATAAAATAAAAATACATGCAAATCATCAATAATCGTAAACATCCACCTATGTTCTTCAATATCATTATGAACTCATCCTCTTTTTTCACAAAAACCTTACACACGGCCGCAATATTGTCGTTGCACGTTTTATAAGAACATACATGCACACCTTCAAAGAAAATTTTTGTATTTCTTATTTCTTATCAAATTCTTTAGAACAACTATGTTTTTTTTAAAACATATGTGTTGTTTTGAAAACATATGTGCAAAAATACAATTATTGAAGGCGTGCATGTATGTTTTTGGTGGTTCTCTCAGTTCTTGCGGATAAAATAGTTCTCGTTTGAAAGTTACACTATATATATATATATATATATATATATATATATATATATATATATATATATATATATATATATATATATATATATATATATATATAATTCACATACCATTTGAGGCGAATTACAAAAATCCGGGACCCACATGAATTAAAAAATACATTTCACATACCATTTGCAGCGAAATTGTTCTCTCTCATCCTTTTTGGGCCCACATGAGTATATAAAAATATATATAAAAAAAAAAAAAAAAAAAAAAAAAAAAAAAAAAAAAAAAAAACATTTCACATACCATTTGCAGCGAAATTGTTCTCTCTCCTCCTTTTTAGGCCCACATGAGTATTAAAAAAAAAAAACATTTTATGTCTCTTTCTTCCACTTCCCACGCAAAACAAACCCTAAATACCAACTCACAATCTCGCCGCCCATATGCAGCGAATTAAACATTGGGAAAGACCAAAATCACTTGCAGAATCCGTTTGAATGACAACGGAATGACAATACTCACCGGAGTCAATTAAATTAGGTGTATATCTTTGTTTCATTCACTTTAATTTATCATTTGGAGAAGATAAGATACACATTGTTGGTTGTGGTTTATACGGGCAAATTTTTTTTAAAGGATCACACTTTTGTTGGTGGTGGTGTCGTGGTGCTGTGTGGTGGAAGTGTGGTGTGGTAGTGGCTGAGTTGTGTTGGTGGAGGTGTGGCTGTGTTGGTGGAGGTTGGTGGTGCTGTGTTGGTGGTGGTTGGTGAAGGTTTGGTGAGTCGTTGTTGGTGGAGGTGTGGTGTGTTGGGGCTGTGTGGTGGTGGCGTGGTGGTACTGTGTTGGTGTGGTGGTGCCGAGGTGCGGCGGTTGTTGTTGGTGGAGGTGTGGTGTGTTGGTGCTGTGTGGTGGAGTTGTGGTGGTACTGTGTTGGTGTGATGGTGCTGTGGTGCGGCGGTTGATGGTGGTGGGGTTGTTGTGGTGGTTGAGGTGGTGTTACGTCGTATGTTGTGGTGGTGAGGCGTTGTGAATATGGCACAAAATAATGATGTTCCGGCAAATATCAACCATCTTTCTTTTATAATTATTTGGTTTTGATCCTTATTTGTGTAGTTAATACGTATATATTTATTATATGTTATTTTAGGATTTTGCCGTTGATCTTACGTGTAGAAGTAAGCTAAAATTGCTTCACGACATTAAGAGAAACTTTAGCAATACCAATAAGGATGTTTTGTTTAGGCGCACGTGTTTTGGATGGTTGTTTGATTTAGCAGAAATGCAAGAGACGTGTATCCTTCTACATTATATTAGTTTATGCCAAGAGGAACCCGCCCAGGGAGACACGGATGTCGTTCCCTTGACTTATCATGTAAGAGGTTACGAGTTAAAATTTGGTAGAGATCAGAGGAGTTTTACCTTGTAACAGGGTTACGATTTGGGGTTGAATTTAAAGACCATTTTAAAGGTCGTCCTACTCCTTAAATAATGTGCCTAACTGAATCATTATATATCAGAAATTCATGAAATATTGCCTTTGTCAACTAGAAACCAGCCCCTGGTCCGACCTAGATGCACTTCAGCCAGAGACAAAGATTATTGACGAACAACTTGCTTCCATAAACCTCAAGGGTTTCCTCACCATCAACAGCCAACCGGCCGTCAATGGAGCGGAATCCAACTCCCCATCTATTGGTAAGATTTTACATGACCACGAATTTTAATTTTGTTAGCTTCTTAAATAAATCAGTCACAAATGGTTGAGAAGTGCTCGATCTTTTTACAAAGCTTGACTTAAGCATATCATTTAGGGGTGTTAACGATCCGAGCCAAGTCGAGTTCCAGCCTATTCGAGCTAAGCTCGTTTAATAACTATTTGGCTCAAGCTCGAATAAAATTATATATTTAGGCTCGAGCTCGAGCTTAAATAAAATTTTCTTGTTCGAGCTCGAGCTCGAAGCTCGTTTATTTTTTGTTAATGAAGGTTTAAACTGATTGTATACAAGCTCGAGCTCGATTGACTCGTTTATTAACTTAAGCTCGAGCTCGAATAGGCTTGTTTATATTTAAACAAATTGTTCTAATACCCGAAATAAAGTGTATAAAACTTGATTTAAAACATATTTATAAACAAATAAAATATATTTTCTTCATGCTTTTAATTTTTTGGTTCCTTTTCAACTTTTACGTAGGCTTTTATTTTTATATTGGCCTTCATCTCTCATCTTTTCCTTACTCATTCGATGTGGGATGAGCATTTTCAACATTTTCTTACTACCTGATATACAACATTAGTATTGTGATTTCAAATGAGAAATATACGACCACATGTGTTCTTATACTTTTATTATCTAAATAATTATATATTTTTAAAGTGAATTTACATATGTTTTTAGCACTCGGCTATTGGTACCCGATATATTTACACAATAAAAAGTATATAGTTACATAATTCTTTGTACTTTTTCTTTATAAAATAATGAGCTAATATGATCTGTTAACGCTTGGTGAAAACATGTAATGACCAAGAGTTGTCGACTTATGAGTTATGACCAAGAGTTGTATATGTGCTTGTTCAAGCTATGAACAAGTGGGAGCATTACTTGATTCAACGAGATTTTGTGGTCTATTCGGATCATCAAGCTCTTAAATATTTTCAAACTCAAAGGCATATGAAGAAATTACATGCACTGTAGGCGAGTTTCTTAGAGAAGTTCAACTATGTGATCAAACATAAGTCGGGTGCAAGTAACAAAGTGACAGATGCATTGAGTAGGAAAACCACTATATTGGTTACTATTAGTAATGATGTTATGGGTTTTGAGTCGGTTAAAGCTTTGTATGCAAGTGAATTAAAAAATATGATAAGTTACTTATGATTTTTTATGCTAATTATACTCTTCGTTAGTATGTGTTGGAACTATATAACATGTCATACATATAAATAAAACACATAAAACATCAAAGCAAGTGCGGAAGCGTATAGGATCATATAATGCATAAATTAATTAACCAAACATAAAGAATGCGTATCTTTTGATTCTAGCAAGAACAAGAATCAATCTTTGATTATTCTTCAATTAAGATCAAGAACCCTAAATAGGGTTTATGAGTGGATTAAAGAATAACCCCTTACCGTTTTGTTATTCAATCCAAGATATAACCAATAGTGTGGTTATATCACGTTCTTGTACACACGTACTAAAACAAGTTAAAGTTATGCAAGTAATGTGTTATAGCTAGAAATCACTCTTTATCACACATATATGTTGCTCGTTAATGCAAGAGATAGAATGATGGGACAAGGTGTATATTTTGGATCGTATAATATAGAGACAGATATGGATGTTAAAGTTTTTCTATTTATCACACAATACACACACAGTGAACCACCTTCTAAATGAGGTGATGTTGTGCTTTATATATTACAAGCACTTTGCCTTTTAAGGCTTTTGATGGGCTTTGTGTGGACTCTTGGGCTTTTGACCATTGGATTGGTCTTTTACATTTATCACTAGTTCAAACACAAGCCCATATTACAAAGTTCTAACTAAATTGAATGACCATCACTTTAATCTATAAACTTAAAGCTAACAATCTCCCCCTAAGGGATGGTCATTCAAAAGATGCACCACGTGTTTAGGTCTTTAGACTTCTGGGTCTTGAATTTTGTGAATCTTTGTTCCTTCATGCATTGTGATCTTCATCGTATCGTCTTTTGGATTGTTCTTTGCCTTGATCAACATCTTAATGTATTCACAGCGTCTATTCTTCCAATGTAGATGTTGAGACATACGATGATCGATGGACTTTCTTCAGTACCTGCATAAAATAGTTAGCAATAAATCGTCCAGCTCTTTCAGGTTCAGATCTCGTTAAGACTCATACAACTTGTATCCTTTTTGATGAACACAAGTGTATTGCATAGGAATTGTTCCTAAGAGATCTTTGATGAATCTCATGTCTCTAGACTCAATAATGTGCGTTTTGGTTTTAGTAATCGGAGGCGAGGAGCAGAGTGCCACCTTTTCAATATCAACACATCTTGGAGTGAGAGGTCGATAGATTATGCATTGATCTCCGTGAGAAATGAAACAAATATCTTTTAAGAGATATCTGAATGGCTTGGAGGGGTTTGTGCAACGCGTCACTGGGTCCATGTCGTCTTGTCTTCAATATCAGTATCACCTTAGTGAGTACCGACAGCAGATGTAGTTGACCCGGTTTCTGACCTAAGTTTTCATGGAGGGCTATTTCTTTTCACCCTTTCATTAAACTTTTCTTTTTAATTCTTCAACCCCTTCTTTCTCCTTTCTCATTTACTCATTTTTTCAATCTTACCTAAGGACTTCTAATTCTAAGCTATTGGAATTGTCCTTGGGTAGATCCCTCCGGCTCTGGCGGATCATTAGACATTACCTAACCATAATCACCTTATTACTCCATGATTATCCTAGATTTGTTGATCACTTGCCATAAAACCTTCTGTGAAAATCTCTCAAAGCGTTTATGTATAAAACACATTTTTGGTTAACACTTCAAGAGTTTTGCATTTTCTGAAATACTCCCCCTTCACATGTGCTCATGAATTTTGAAATAAATTGCACATGATGGGTAGAGTTCGCACATTTGAAATGATCGATTTTCTATGAACATGACCTTCGCGAGACACGCTTACATCACTAGTTAGACTAGCTTGAAATTATTACCCGTCCCGGTCATATTCAATGATCATCTCTCGAATTGGTATATTCTACTCAGACAAGTCCTTTGCGAGACACACTTACATCACTGGTAAACCAGCTTGAAATTATTACCCGTCCCGGACAAGTCTTTTCGATAACAAACAGTTGATTTCGTCAATTCAAGGGTTAAAGCTGAGTCTGTCTTTGAGATTCGAACCATGATCACATATTAATCACATTTCTCCCCCTCAAAAATAGCATTTCGATGGTATTTTTGATACCTTTTGATTAAAATCATTGTTTTTGGAAAGATAATATGGAGAAACGGTTTTGCATGAACTTTTTGGAACAAATTTCATTTTGGAATACTCCCCCTCAAAACTTGCATTGGTTTTGACATTTTGAAAACTTTGGAGCAAGTGGGGAGTAAAGGTTTGAAAATCTTAAGCAAAATTTTTGAAAAGTTTTGAAAAACCTTTTGAGAAATTTTGAGTAAAATTTTGCTTAAGATTAAGAAGTTTGAATAAACATTGCATGAAAACTTCTTTTCTTTTAGGATTGTTGCCATAAATTGTACAACAGGGTCCTTTCTTTGAAAAACGGGTTATGCACTGTTATGTGTACATAAGCCAAAACGTTGAAGCCCGGGTTGTAAGCTGAAATACTTACAAACCATTTAGATTTTTAGGATAAGTGCTCGAAATTTTTTGATGAAGCACTTTCCTTTCTTTGAAGCTCGGGTCCGAAACTGAGATGTTCTGACGCCATTAGGTTAAGCGCGGGTCCTAATCCGATATGATTAGAAGCCATCGGGTTAAGCGCGGGTTTCGTACTGAAGTATACGAAAGCCATCGGGTTAAGCGCGGGTTTCGTACTGAAGTGTACGAAAGCCATCGGGTTAAGCGCGGGTTTCGTACTGAAGTATACGAAAGCCATTAGGTGACCAGATTAGACAACAACCTTTGGAACCCATTTGAGCACTGCACCAATGGGTTTAGCATGTTTTGCAATCCATTTGTAAGTTGTGTCGATCTGATTCAGAGAAGTTGAATTCCAACGAGAACTGAAAGCCGGTTTTTCATTTGGAAATAACACTCGCGGAATCATTTTTGTGTTGTAGCGGAAGCATTTCAGAGTTTAAAGGACTTTGCTTTGGTTTCCACACTTGCTTTACTCGTGTAAAGTGAGAGTATGGAGTTTGAAATCTTGGAGTCTCTTCATGAGACATATTTGACCTTGAAAGCTTGTGAGGAGTGAGCGTTTCAGAAAATCTTTGTTTCTTCGAAAACTTCCTTCCTTTTTGTAAAGAATAAGTCGTAAACTGAGAAACCTTTTTCGAAAATGGTTTTGAAGATTCACCCGTGTAAACCTTCTTTGAAACACTCACTCTTGGTGTTGAAAGATTTGAAATAGGAGATTTTCCTTTTGAACGGTTAAGATCATCAAACTTTGTTTTTAAGGCATTGTATGATGTTCGCAAATCACTGTATTCTTTTTGAAGAGAAAGATGATCTTGAGATGCCAATTTAGATTCCAAAGAGGCAATTTGTTTCAAAAAGTGATCTTTTTCAGCTTTTGAATCATCCGTTTTACGTGCCAATTTTCGTTCGAAAACAATATTTTCTTTTTCAAGTCTTTCAAAATATGTTTCGAATTTGTTTGTTTTGTTGAAAAGATCAGTTTTGGCATCCTCAAGATCGTTTGTGCGTTGAGCTAAAAGCGTTTCAAGCTCAAGGACTTTTGTTTGAAGCACATGATTTGCATTTTCCGTTTCTGTTTCAATATCAGGAGTGCAAGAATCAAACAGGGGATTTGGAAAGGAAACTTGTGTGAGTTGAGACTCAACCTTTTTCTGCTTCATTGATTCAATCTTTTGCAAAATCTTTTCAAACTTTTTGTCAGCGAATTCAGACAATTGAGACTTCAAAAATTCAGTCTCTTTTTGTTTTGTGATGGAACTTTTAGTCTGAACGCGTGAACGTTTGATTGAATCAAACAGGTTTTTGTAAGTTTGTTTCAAATGCTCATTTTCCTTTTGTAATGATGCCACAGCATGTTCCAATTCAATATTTTTTGTATCAAGTATGTCCAAATCAAACTTGATTTTGACATCATCACAATTTTCTTCACAAATCTTTTCCTTTTCTTTGAGCACTGTTGTCAAAGGGTTTTCAGAAGAAGCAATTCTTTTTGACAATTCTTTTTTGACTTCAGCTACTTCTTTTGAAAGTTCAGTGATTTTCCTTTTGAAACAAAGATTTTCAGATTTCAAAAAATCCACATTCTCATGCTCATGGCAGACAGACACCGATTTAAGTGACTCAATTTGATTTGTGAAAAAGTCCTTTTGAATATCAAATTTTAAGCATTTTGCATCAAATTCGTCTTCAAGAGAATGGATGTACTTTAAATCTTCTCTCATTTCAGTGACGAGAAATTTTTCAAAGTATTCAAAACTTAAGTTGATATTTTTCACAAGAGGTTCAATCTCATCTTTTAAATACTTACAGACTTCCCTTTTTAGCCAAGCATCTGATGACATGAGATTATTGTAGTCACTATTGGTGTATTGTTGTTTCGACCAAATGACCTTTAACGTGTGCTCAATGTGATTTTTAAGATTACAAAACTGTTTCCTTGCTTTATTTTGCCATAATTTAGCATCATAAGTAGCAAGTTGAGCTTCTTTGAAAAATCTTTTCACATTTGTGTCTTTTCTTTTTAAAGGTACTTTTGGTATTTCTGACAATTGTATACAACCATACACAAAGCCTTGGTACGAGAATGGGCTTTTTCTTTGTTTGACTTTTAAACGTTTTTCCTTTTCCAATTTATCTTCTTCCTCTGACATGAACAGAACATCGGTTGGCAAAAATTTATTTTCCACATGATCGGTACTTTCAAAGCCAATTCCTGATTTTCCTTTATGGACTTTCTCAGCTTTAGGAATCATCATTTGAAGAGTTTGAACACTTTGGTCTGTTTTTCGAAGTTTTTCTTCAAGATTGTTTGCACGTTTTAAAACCTCTTGATTTTCATTCTCAAGTTTTGTATTAACAATCTTAAAATTTGAAGTGGTTTCCTGAAGCATTGAGTATCTCATTTTTAATTCAACGTTCTCTTTTAAAAGCTCTTGGATCCTTGTGTTAGCGGGGCCCATATTTCTATCCAATTTTTGAATGGAAAGTTTTTCACGTGACAGGGCTTCGCTACACTCGACTTGAAGTTCTTTATTTTGTTTTAAAATTGGTGTGAGAACATCTTCATTTAATTTCCGGGCTTGAGATTTAAGGTTTGAGATGTCAATGTTTTTGCTTTTTGTTATTTCTTTAAATTCCTCAAGCTCTTTGGACAATAAGACGTTGGTTTGCTTAACTTTGCGATTGTCCTCTTTGCACTTTTCAAGTTCAAGTTTGAAATTATTGATTAAAGAAGCAAATAAGGCATGATCTTGATCATGAGAAGATCCATCCTGGGCAGGCTCACCTCCATTAGGATCCATATCTGGAGTTGTAGGAGTGATATTACTATCAAACCGATTCACCACATATGTGTCACTGATGGACTCAGGATGCGTAGGATGTGTCTTGTCATGAGCAAACACATTATCGAACAAGACAACATTATCATGATTGTGTGAATGTTGTACCGTTGCCAATATTGCCGTGTCAGATGAAGGTCTGATATGGTCAGCTTCAGTATCCCAAACAGCTTCATTCCTGGGTGTACCCTCAGCATCCGAATCGTACCTTGGAGTGCTGCTTTCAACCTGCTGTTCTGATGATGTGTCACTTCCCGTTAAAACCAAGCTATCATCAGATGTTGTACCCGCATTGACCGTTTCTTCATCTTTGTTTGCCTCTTTCTCATTTCCCTCTGATTCCTTTAGAAGCCGTTCTCTTTCAATTTGCTCCCTTTCCCGTTTCTGCTTCTCAATCTTATTAAGCTCAGCTTCTTCTTCAGCAAGCACCTTTTCGAGGCGGAGGTACGGGGGGGTCCCAGGGGTCACGTGACCCTCCTCAAAAAAAAAATTATGTGGTAAAATTTCTGATTTTAGGGGTAATTTGGTAATTTGACCCCCCAAAAAAAATATCAGCCAAGTGTAGTTTGAAAGTCAAAGATAATATCCAAAGTCCCAAACTAGTACAATTGTACAAACACACGTGAAGATTGCAGTAGATTAACAGATTACTCATTTACTCTTCAATCCATTCGA
Organism: Artemisia tridentata subsp. tridentata; assembly: GCA_021014915.2. Taxonomy (NCBI): domain Eukaryota; kingdom Viridiplantae; phylum Streptophyta; class Magnoliopsida; order Asterales; family Asteraceae; genus Artemisia; species Artemisia tridentata. The sequence continues at coordinate 74,650,656 of CP139507.1, forward strand.
ATAAATGTGTAGAAATTATGGGAAATCTTCAACTTGTATTGTAAGTATTTATCTTGATCTATGCCTCTTTTGTTGTCTCTTATTCCTTAAGCAATTTATAGAGATGGAATTAATCAATTTTAATGTGACTAAATTAGAGTAATTAAAGGGTATCCAATAAATTTTGGGGGTTTATCTAGTTATTGTTAACATTTTAGAGCTTCTAATTTTCAGATTTGTAAAGTGCCTCTTAGTTGTTTCAATAAAAATGCTTATTAGTTATCCACTTATCCAAGAATTTTTGAAGGTTTATCTTTTTTTGCTTACTAAAATGCCTGTTAGTAGTTGCAAAGTAATGAATTTGTATGTTTTTCCAAACTAAGCTTGTTTTTTTTAAAATAGGATTAAGGAGTAAGGACTCATGGACAGATTTGTAATAAGAAAACCAAGACCAACATTGGTGGAAACACCAAGTGATGGGGAAAGTTCAAAAAGGAGTCGCGAAGAAATTAATCTAGCTGATCTTCCCGTTGATCCCATGGATCGAAAATGATTATCTGACTATAATCCTAATGACCGTGAAAACGTTCGAAGGGCATACTTGTTGAGAGGTCCTTATCAACCTAGTGATCATAAGTTTCCCCAAACGACTATTAGCAGGAAAAAAAGAAAGTTCAATGTTAAATGGTTCAAGCTATACGAGCCGTGGTTAGAATATAGTGTGAAAGGAGATGCAGCGTATTGCTTATATTGTTATTTATGTGCCGACAATGTTGCTCAAAGTGATGATACGAGTTTCATTAAGGGAGGTTTTAGAAATTGGAAAAAATCTGAGAAATTTCGTATTCATATTGGAGGTGTAAAGAGTTCTCATAATCAATGTCGACGGAAATGTGAAGATTTGATGAATCAAAATCAACACATTGAGTATGCTTTTGTTAAGCAGACTCCTCAAATGAAAATAGAATATGAAATGCGGTTGCTTGCTTCCATTGATTGTGTTCGGTGGTGTTTACATCAAGGTATATCATTTCGGGCTCATGACGAGTCGGATGACTCCATTAATATGGGAAACTTTAAAGAGTTGCATAAGTTTTTGATTGAACACAGTGAAGAACCAAAAAAGAGTATCTTGCTAAACGCACCAAAAAATAACAAGTTAACCTCACATGATATTCAGGTAGATATAGCATCGGCTTGTGCTAGCGAAACTACTAAGGCTATTGTTGAGGATATTGGGGATGAATGTTTTTCCATTCTAGTTGACGAATGCCGAGATGTTTCTACAAAAGAACAAATGGCTATTGTTATTAGATATGTCAATCAGAGAGGTATGGTTTATGGTTATTGCACAACTTCTTACTGATATTTTTTGACTTATGCATTTTCTTATGATTTTTAATGTTACAAATTCTTACTGATATTTTTTGACTTATGCATTTTAGGTAAGATTGTTGAACGATTTCTTGGGATTATACATGTTACTGATACTTGCTCTTCATCTTTAAAAGAAGGAATTGAGTCATTACTTTCAAAACATAAGTTAAGTATGTCCCGGATTCGTGGCCAAGGCTATGACGGAGCTAGCAATATGAGAGGCGAGTTTAATGGTCTAAAGAGCTTAATTTTGAAAGATAATAATTGTGCTTATTATGTCCACTGCTTCGCACACCAACTTCAATTAGTACTTGTTGCTGTAGCTAAGAATGATCCAGATGTCACTTGGCTTTTTACTCAGATTGGTAGGTTGGTGAATGTGGTTGGAGGCTCTTGTAAGCGTAAGGATATTCTTCGAGAGAAACAAGCTCAGAAAATTGTGGAAGCAATGTCTCTTGGTGAAATTGAAAACGGTAGAGGCTTACACCAGGAGTATACCCTTCAAAGGGCAAACGATACACGTTGGAGCTCCCATTGTAAAGCACTAATAAACATTGGTATTTTGTTCCCTTCTATTGTTTTCGTACTTGGGCATGTTATGAGGGATGGTGCAAGCAGTGATCAAAAGGGAGAAGCAAAAGGACTATTAGCTTGGTTATCATCTTTTGATTTTGCTTTTACTTCAATAATGATGAAGAATATCCTTCGTATTACAAATACCTTGGCATTAGCATTGCAGAAAAAGGATTTGGAAATTGTAAATGCAACGGAGTTAATTCGAATAACAAAAAGCAGGCTGCAAATGATGAGAAGTGATGGATGGGAATCATTGTTTAAAGAAGTATCTACATTTTGTCACAAGTATAACATTTCTATTCCAAAGATGGATGATGCATACGAACTTCCAGGTTTGTTAATTGTCACAACTCACAACTATAACATAGCACTTAATTCAAGTATATTTTTAACATATAAATAATTAACAGAAAGTAGTTTTCAGGTAGACCTCGTCGTTTGGCTCATAAAGTGACACTCCTTCACCATTATCAGATTGAGATATTCAAAGCGGTGATGGATTGGATTCTTCAGGAACTTAATAACAGGTTTAATGAGGTCACAACAGAGTTGCTAGTTTGTATGGGTTGCTTGAGACCAAACGATTCCTTTTCGGCTTTCAACAAGGATAAATTGATTCGTTTAGCCGAGCTCTATCCTTCAGAATTTTCAGACATAGATCGCGTGTACTTGGATGATGAGCTTGAGACATACTTATTTGACATGAAATCTAATCCTAAGTTCGCTCAATTAAAAGGAATTGCACACCTTGCATCAAAGCTAGTCAAGCAAAAGAAACACATTATATATCCTTTGGTTTATCGACTAATCAAATTGGTTTTGGTATTACCCGTTTCAACAGCTTCAGTCGAAAGGTCATTTTCGGCAATGAAGATTGTAAAGACTCGGCTTCGCAACAAAATCGGAGATGAATGGATGAATGATTGTTTGGTTACATACATTGAAAAGGAGGTATTCGAAAGTGTTTCCAATGACTTAATCATGCAAAGATTCCAAGCTATGGCAAACCGTCGTTATCAACTACCAAATAAGTCGTAAATTTGTCTTCTTTTTTTGTTGTTGATGGTCAACGTAATGATTGATACTGTGGGCATTAGTTTTTGTATCTCTAGTGCGCTTTTATCATTACGTACTTACGTATATAATATATATATATCTTTTGCTGTGAATTTTGTTCCTTTTACGGCTTGCCGAATTTTTTTTTGCCCCCTCTCGGAAAATATCCTGGCTCCGCCCCTGTCAGCAAGTGCCTTTTCGAGTTCACTCATGGTCTCGATACATTGGGTTTGGAAGGTTTTGAAGTCTAGCCAAAATCTTTGTGAAAATGCATTGAGAAACTCTGACTGAGTCAATATCCAAGGTTGCAGTATGATCTGAAGTTGATGTTTGATCACTTCAAGAGCTTTCTTGCAGTTGTGCGTATAAAGTTCCTCTTCATTCAGTAGCTTTTCGTACTGATTCAGGCTTAGTTTGAGTGGATTTTGGAAATGATGAAATTGGATTCTGATGTAGTATTCAAATGCCTGATCGAACCTTGAATCATACCCAGTAGTATTGATGACCTTTTCAACCTGAGTCTTGAACTCTTTAAACGCTTTCCTTGACTTTCTCTCTTTCATCTTCATTTCCTTTTCAAATTTAGCTCCAATGTGTGATAAAGTTGATTCAGGATCGTTGCAACGAAATAGGAGATGTTGTTGTTGACGGTTGAACTTGGTTGTTGTTGTGAAGCCTTGGTTTGTTGTTGATGATCGATGAAGTTGAAGGTTTAAATGAACGAAACAAATTTAAATAAAGTTACAAAATTTGATTAGAGTATAATTAAGACAAAGTCAAAAGTTTACAATTTCGACAAAGTTATGTAAATTACAATTTAGATAAAACGACAATTTCTACAGAAATTTCAATTTGACCACAATTTATACAAATTATGGTAAAATGTCAATTTAGATAGAAATATATCCAATTTATATAAATTGGTAATTTATATAAAATCTAACACTCTTATACAAGAGAATAGATATCCGTTTATCGAAGTATTTTACACTCTTATACAAGAGTTAAAATACCGAGTTCACTTTTGAGTTGACGAAATTACGTTCGAATCAAATCCTTAAAAGTTATTTAACTTTGAAATCGTTTACCACAAGTGCGAGGGCCAAACTGTCAATTCTGAAACTTCTTGAAGGCTGTTGAAAAGGACAGGGACTGAAACTGACAATTCTGAATACTTAGTGTTTTGTCCGATATCGCAATTCCCTTTTTGTCCGATATCGCAATTGTGTGACGTCCGATATCGCAATTGCTCAAAGATCTCGGACAGAACTGAAAGGTGATTTGCGATAAAACTGATGAAGGCCGAATTGCGATAGAAATATCGAAAATCGAATTGCGATAGAAATGTCAGAATTCAATCGCGATAGAATCCAGGCTGTGAATTGCGATAAGACCTTTCAGTTCCAATTGCGATAAAACTCGCGAATTGCGATAAAACGCTGAAATTTCACTGAATTGCGATAAAACGCGCTGATGAAGCCAATTTCGATAAAATGCACTTTTCAACAACTTTTTGTCCTTTTGCCTTACTTGCCCATGTTTTCCACTGACTTCTTACACCTTTTATGACTTTTCTTCACCCACTTCTATCAACTTCTTTCAATCAAATCTAATCAATAATGCACTATCTTATCCAAAAACACAAACAAATCACACTTTTTGGATACTTGTCGATCTAGGACTAAGAACAAACCACAAGTTTGATCTTCCAAACCAAGACTTGAATGAAGAACTAGTGAAGCTTCATGACCAAAGTCGTTAGTACATAAAACAACCACAACTTACTGCCTTTGATCTTCAAACTTGTGTACTATCTTTTGATCTTCAAACTTGCGTACAACAGCCACACACAAAGGCCACGTTTCACAGAAAACAAAACACAAAAAATGTATTTTTCAACAAGATTCGAACACAAAAACTCCTACCTCGAAGCTAGGCTCGTTGATACCACTTGTTATAGCTAGAAATCACTCTTTATCACACATATATGTTGCTCGTTAATGCAAGAGATAGAATGATGGGATAAGGTGTATATTTTGGATCGTATAATATAGAGACAGATATGGATGTTAAAGTTTTTCTATTTATCACACAATACACACACAGTGAACCACCTTCTAAATGAGGTGATGTTGTGCTTTATATATTACAAGCACTTTGCCTTTTAAGGCTTTTGATGGGCTTTGTGTGGACTCTTGGGCTTTTGACCATTGGATTGGTCTTTTACATTTATCACTAGTTCAAACACAAGCCCATATTACAAAGTTCTAACTAAATTGAATGACCATCACTTTAATCTATAAAATTAAAGCTAACATAATGAATAAACAAAACACTTATTAGCTTCAAAAGAAATTGAAAACCCTAAGGTATTAGGGTGTTCGATCGGTTTTGCAAGAAAAAAGAAAGGGAGAAAACTTGTAGGTTATGTGTACAAGAGTTGTGAAAACAATAACCTTGAGTTTGTATATATAGGTGAGTTATCTTGGAGCTCAAGCAAAAGAGGAGGTTACCCTCCTTTGTATATATAGGTGATTTTGCCAATTTATGAAACTTTGCTCGTTTTTCATCTGTTTTCACTCCTTTTGCACCTGAATCATATAAAAACACATTTTATGATATTTTCTGTATTATTTGACTTTTCAAAGTGTTTTTGGCTGTTTATGTGGGTTTAAACAAGGTAAATATATGTGTATTTAGACACATATCAAATCCCCCACACTAAACTATTGCTAGTCCCTAGCAATCTTTTATGAAAATTTAATGGATTTTATCTCTTTACCAAAAGCCATTACTTCTGGAGTAGCCAATGTTTTAGTATGTGATACTTTGGTACAATGATAACCAAATGATTTTGAGCAAATCATCAGCTGTCAACGGTTTTGATTTGTCTTTACCAAAAGCCGTTTGCTTCTGGACTAGCCAACTCTTAGATAAATTACAGTTATTATCTTTGGTGAGCTGATTACCAATCATGGTTTTCCATTGCCTTTACCACAAGCCATAACCTTGCGGGCTAGCCAACTCTTCACTTATAAGGATATGGTGAGTCGAATACCATACAATTTTCGGCAAATTGCAAGCCATAAACGGATTTGATATATCTTTACCAAGAGCCGTTTGCTCCTGGATTAGCCAATCCTTATGTGGGTTAGACATGGCGGACTGATAACCATTTATTACGTTCTAAGTGAGAAAAAATTTTAAAATTTTGGCCAAAATGGGGGTACTAGGGCACATATGTGACAAAATTCGCCAGAATTCCCCCCCACACTTAGAACTGAATATTGCCCTCAATATTCAAAGTACCGGTTGTTAAACCGACACTTAGAACGTGAAAAGGAAATACTAATAGCCATTTATTTTATATACATACACCATTTTTTTTTTTTTTTTTTTTTTTTTTTTTGATAATATACAACAGCAGGGGCAACTCCCCCACACTAGGTGGTAGAACAGAGAAAGAAAACAGAGACACGGGTGAAAACCCATGTTTTGCTAATGTTTTTGTTCACCGAGTCACTAGCTTGACTCGACCCCGAATTAATTGGTTCTTGGGGAAGCAAGTGGAACAAAAATTCTCCATCGGACTTTCGTTCAAGATGTTTGGATAAACACTGAAGTACTTGAAAGTTCCACTCCGATGAGATATACACAGATCCGGCTCACAAATGATAAATGAAAATGCCGGGATCAAAGATAGTGTCTTCATTCCCTAAGGAGTGAAGAACAGGAGAAGTCACCGTGTAGGTGAAGAAAAGAAAGAAAGTCATGATAAAAATCATGACTAACTCATCATCAGTAGAATGAGAATTCATGATTTCCATATCATGAATCTCATCATTTAAGCTCATTTGATCAAGACATATTCTGGGCGGGAGGGATGGGATTTTGATAACAATCAAATTCTCATTGTTGAGAACATCTCCCTCCGGGACATAAAGATAATCTTTGTCAAGATCAAAGTAAAAGTTATCATACTCCGGCGGAGATATGATATGAGTGAGTTCGTCGGAGAACTCCTCGAAGGCAAATGATTCATATTCGGGGAGAGAAATATGAGAATGAGAAGTGGTATTGCCACTAATTTTCTCTCCCATCTGATCAAAACAGCAGGCTTCCATTTCCGGAGTAGAATCATCGGAAAAAATGTCACTATCCTTTATGGGGATAGGAGATGAAATGGGTTTTTCTTTGAAAGCCTCGATTTTAGAAATGAGAAGACTGACATTCAATAATGTTGCTCGAAGAGCTTCATCTTTGATTTCAGTGTCAATTTCTTCATCATTCTCTTCTTCTAAGCTGACTGGCTCAGAAGGAAATTCTTCAATATAATCGATGTCCTTACAAAATAAAGAATCATCATTACTTGAAGTATAATCATCGTCAGAATTGGAAAACATCTCTACACGATCATGTGAAATGTCAAGAAGAGGCAAATCACACATATCATCAGAAATACCCTCGGACTTACTTGGGATTGGGACAAGGTTTTCAGCACTAGACTTTATGAATTCGTCCGATTTCTTTTCAGGAATAGTGCTAATATGCTCATCCCCCATGATAAGAGAGTCCTTGGGTTCCAAAGCTGGAAAGAACGATGGGATTGTAATAGACTGAGGGAGTTGAGAAATGATGCCACCCAAAGGAACAACACTCTCCTCGTCTTCCTCCTCATCAATATTGCTAGCATAAATGGCTTTCATTTGCTCGTCGGCTAGCAATTCTGCAATAGTTTTGTCTTCCTGCCTTTTCTGGACAGGTGTAATTGCAGCTGATGAATTTTCGCAACCTTCGCACATAGAATCATCATCATCGTCATCGTAAATGAAAGTTCGATGATAATTGGAACTCATTCTAGCTGTTTGTTCTTCTTCAGCTAGAAGCTCTCCAATGGTTTTCTGATGATGATCTTCTTGGGTATTTTTAACAGCCAAATCATTAAGTGTATCCATCATATTTTGGAGTTTTTGAGATACACTTTCAAAAGATTTTTCAAAAGGAGATGGCTGAGGTTGAATCATTTGATACTGTGGAGGCTGGTCATGACAAGAATAGTCGTAATTGTTACAAGGGACCTGCTCATAGACAAGCGGGGACCTTGTTTGACAATCGGATTCATAATGTGGACCACCACAGTACTCACAACAATACATTTGCTGTAACTGATTCGATGAATCATATGGATATTGGTCATACCTGAAGTTTTGATTACATGGATCTTGTTCATAGACAGATGTATTTCCTGCTTGACAATCAAAACTTGGGTGAGGACCTCCACAATATTCACAAGGATCATTTGGCATATTTTGAAATGATATATCATTGAAGTTTTGATTAGACGGCTCTTGCCAAAATGAATCCTGAGAAGGGGTACTGAAATCGTTGTGAAAATCTGGATAATCAAGTGTGGCTGGCTGATAAGTGCAAAAACATTGCTTACACTGTGAATCATCCCCCAACGGATTTTCACACATACAACAATTAAGCTGAGTGAGTGAAGATGGCTGGGGTTGTGGAGAGTGTTTGGAAAAAGAATCCAGAGGTGGGACAAGTAGTGTGCTCTGAGAGCTAGGAATTTCCACCACTTCCGTTATGGTCTCTGGTTCTTGTTCTTGATAAACGTGAAGAGTAGGCAAGTCGTTCTTTTTAGTCACCGTTCTAAGCTCTGCACGTTCTCTTGACAAACTTTTAACCGTAAATTGTGACAGGTCTGGATTAATTCTTGACTGTTTGCCATTAATAGCATGTATCTTGGGCTGTGAAGGGCAGTCGGAAGAACTTTGAGAATCATTGATGGAATTAAGCACTCTTTTGAGGGCTTCTTTACACCAATAACAAGATCCACAATCCTTTGGTATGTGCTCTCCACATAGCTCACACGCACACTTTGAACAACGAAGGCTGTCAATCAACGGGCTTTTACAATTCAAACATTTGTACCCGAGAGACGCCATAGAAGAAAGGTATAAGAAGTTTAGAATCAAATGGATAGAGGGTAAAGGGATAAAGAATCAAAAAGGGCGAGAGGGAAAAGATGAATATTTTTGGGTTTTTTGGTTTTTCCAATCAAAACAAGATCAAAGCAAAACACAAGGAACTTAAACCTTAAATCAACCAGCGTACGGTAGCTCTCTGACTGAAAAACGCACAGAGTGGCGGAGAAGCAAAGGTGGGCAATTAATGCTCCTTAAAAACCCGCTTCTTTCAGTTCGACAATTTAATGTCAAACTATCCTTAAACCTCCGTTATAGTTTGTTTATCAATCAAAGGTGAGCCGAATTCGCAAGCGACACAAAGGCAAGTTTTAATCTTAGGTTTGGGAACTTATTATGGTCGTACCCCCAGTTAGGTAGTACTCTGTCTTGATTTTCGATGGTAATTTTTTATTGTTTGTTTATTATTAAAGAAAACGGAAAATGTTTTTGGGTTTTTAATTAATTTTTTTTATATGATAATAATAATAATAATATATAGAAAAGAAAAGAAAAATATTTTTGTATTTTATATGGGTTTATGGGAAATAGGAACTTCTTGGAAGAAGGGTCTCAAATCACTAATCGCTAAAACTCTACACAATAGTCGCAGCACAACCTCCCCGGCAGCGGCGCCAAAATTTGATCCGTCTGAAAACGTATATATAAATATAAACAGTCTCAGAACGAATACTCGTGTGTAGTGTGAAACCAGGCAAGTGATCACCTGGGTCGTTTCCCAACGAGGTGTGAATGGGCAAACTGTGAAAAGCTAGGATTAGAGTGATTGATGATATGATATTTTTGATTTTGCTTTATTTAACAATTCTAAATAACAAATTAAAAACAGATATGCACAAGAAAATTAAACGCGAATTAAATTAAGAAAACGCGTAACAGGAAAAGCTAAAATGGGACAAAAACTGAAATTTATAAAATTTAAAACCTAAAAATGTAAAATTACTTAAAACTTATTTAAAAACTTAAATTATAATTTTTTACACTTTATTTCTATTTATTATTAATTATTTATTATTTAATTACCTATTAAACTATTTAAATTTATAGAAAATACTAAATGAACAAGGAAAATTCTAAAACTTTTTATAAAAATATTATATGATGAAAAGAAGCTAAGAAAATTATAAAAATGAAAATTACTTAATTAAAATTTAAAAAGATAAATTCTATTAAATAGAAGCTATCACTATTTTTCTATTTTTGGTTTTTCTTAAGGTCTAAAAATATGATTATATTTTTCCTAGATTAAAAATGACAAAATAAAATTATGAAAATTAAAATTATATTTTTCTGATTATTATTTTATTTATTATGATTTAATTACTAATATAAACTAATTAAAAAGATTAAAAATATTAAATGACTTAGGAAAATTATGAAAAATTCTGAGTAAATCTAAATTAATATTAGAAAGCTAGGAAAAATAAAAGTGGAAGTTATCTAAGCCTGATAAGCAGATTTGGGCTAATAAGCAGTTTGCAAATAAGCCCAAAATAAGCTAAAAAGCTAGGAAAATTACAAAAAGCTAGAAACTGGATTATTATACTAATAGAAGCATGAAACAACTGAAAAAGCTAAAATAAGTACTCTGGAAAAGCCAAAAAGCAGTTTGGGTCAACAATCAAATTTGTCAAAAATGACAGTCAACTCCCCTACTTGCAGACCTATTTTAAGCACTTAAATAAGCTGAGAAGCAAAATTTTATGGGGGCAAAATCTAGCCTATATTACTGGCTATCTTAAAAACCTAAAAGCCCCATCACAAAAACATCAAATGAATCCCAATTAGGCCCTAGATCAGCACCCTCAGCAACTCAGTACACACTGAGTTGCTGTGGAGAATTTGTGCAGAATAGCACAAGTATGCACAAGTGTTTTGGGCTATTGGCTGTCACTAAATAGACTAAGTTGGACTCAGAGAAGCCAAGGAAAAGTGCACAATAAGCTTCTAGCTTGTATGAGCTTATATGGACAGTTTGGGTTCTAAAAACAACACAGATGGCTCAAATCTGCACAACCTATCAAATGAGCTGATAATAACTTAAAAACAGCTTAACTGGACTAATTTAAGCAAGATCAAACTTAATCAAATGGTCAATGAACAGTAACAATAGGTTTTGCCTATGTGACTGCCTTAAACCAAACACTCCTTTCCAGGGACTGTTTTGGTTTTTTGAACTGAATAAGGTCTAATTAAGCTGAGATATTGAACAACTACTGATTACTAACTTAGATTAATGATATAGAACAACTTTTAAAGTATCATTAAGCAGTTAAATAAGCTATGCCTTATTGGTTGTTTTTGACTTTTTTTTATGTTTTTTAAGCAATATGAAATAAGGACTATTAAATACTTATACTACTGATGAAATATGATTGTAAACTAACAATAAGCAATAAATTGTGAAGATAAGCTAAAAATAAGCACTGTAACAGTAAACTTGAAAATAAATGCAAAATTTTAAGAAAACTTACAACTGAATGGACAATAGAACAAGGAACTTAAGATCAGAAACCACTCCTAGCTTGTTGTCAACAAGCTAGAAACCAGAAAGCCATCCAGATTAGCTTCTATTCCCCCAGAACTGCTTATTGGACCTCCCAGTTGACTTTCATTGACTTTTTCTCATTTTCTTGAAATAGACCTATGTAAACTAATACAAGCTTACAACAAGCTATGTTAAGCTTGTATAAGCTTGTATAAACAGATAATAAGCTATATGCTTAACACATAACTTAATTCGAATTAAACAGGAAATTTGAAAAACTTGGAATTTCATTACTTGGAAAATCCATACAATACAGAATAATTAAAGTACAAATAACATGAAACAAACTTGAAATGATAATCTAAACCTACTTTAAGACTGTAAATGACATTAAATAAAATCTACACTACTTTGGTCCTTAAACTACTGACCCCTCTTCTCTTTGTCTTCTCTTCCTTTTATAGCAATCCTAATTGACTCTTTGATGAATTCCGAGCTAATCCCACCCATTTAATTGCTTTGAAGTGATCTCAGTCGTTGAAAATGCTTTTGGCGGGAAAAGTGGCATGTGGGATTTTGGCTTATCTGAGCACATGGGAAGGTGTAAGTAGCTAAGTGTAGTGGGGTGGTGGATTGTCAGGATAAGGGGTGATGGTGGAGTGGTTTGGCAGAGAAGATTGTGGGCGTGGTGGTTTTGGCGGGGTGGTTTAAGGAAGAAGACGGGTCAAACATATGTTTGACCCTGAGATATTTAGCAAAAAGTGTGGGCCGGGTTTATTATTTGTGGATTGGGCTAGGATAGTTGGGTTGGGATAGTTGGGATTGGCTGGGTTTATTTTAGGATTTGGATTAAAAAAGGTATTGGGTTTAGGGTATTTATTTGGTCCGGTTTTAACCTTAGGGACCATTTGTGTAATTTATGAAGTTTTGAGGGGTTGAAAGTGTAACTTTCCCAAAGTTGACACAAGGGTTAAACATGCCAAATTTCAATATCCCAAGGACCATAAATGTTATTTTTCCATTTTATACAACCAGGGGTATTTTCTGTCAACTTTGAAAGTTCAGGACTGATTTTGCCAATTTATGAAACTTTGCTCGTTTTTCATCTGTTTTCACTCCTTTTGCACCTGAATCATATAAAAACACATTTTATGATATTTTCTGTATTATTTGACTTTTCAAAGTGTTTTTGGCTGTTTATGTGGGTTTAAACAAGGTAAATATATGTGTATTTAGACACATATCACCTGGTCATGAGACAAATAGGAGATGAAGAGGCCATTTGGTTTATGTCAATTGCATAGAGATTGGTGCCACGATTCCCAATTAAGAGATCATCCCCAACCAAATTCCTGACAAAGCAAGTGTTTCTCCTAAATGCAACCTCTAAATCTGCATCACAAAACGGCCCGACAGAGAACAGATTGTGTCCCAACCCTTCGACATAGTAAACCCGAGTGATCAAGTAATTTCCAAACCGAAGATCTCCATAACCCAGAATAGCTGCAACATGATCATTCCCAAAACGTACAGTCCCCATGAACTGCCACACAAAATTGATCAGCAGCTTAAGATTCCCGGTCATGTGATTGGAGCAACCCGAGTCGACGATCCAAAGACAAATTTCAATGACCCGCAGAGAACAGATGATTTTGTATATGGAAACTGTTTAACATTTGGTTTCAGTAGGTTAGATGAAACAGGTGAATTACACTTAGAGATGGTTTCCTTAGATGCAGTGGGAACTATTTCTAACGTGCCATTCTTAGGTGCAAACATTCTACCCGTTGGTTTCTATTCACAAAACTTAATGTGATCCTTAGGTAATAGGCTGCTAGTGGTTTTCCTAGCATTTGCAATAAGTCTTCGAATATATCTAGACTTCGCCTTAGTTACTGAAGGATTCTTTTTCTGTTCAGGCATATCATTCTTTTTCACATCATTAGAAACATTATCATCACAAGCATTTTTAGACAAAGATTTCTTTTGCATTAAACAATCAGAATCATTACATGCATTAGAAACAGGAGTCTTATCATTACAACTAGATGATACATGTTTCTTCTTGGAAAGCGGTAAATTCCTAGGGTGTTCTTCTACTTTCTTGCATGCACTCTCAGAAACAGGCGAGACACTAGGTTTCTTGTTATTGCTCCTAGACTGTCTTTTGCTCCTAGAGTTGCTTTCTATTCCTGTAGAAGGTAAGGCACACTCATTAGAATTTTTGTTGTTGTCCTTAGATGTTGTAGTAGCATTCCTAGACTCATTTGGAGTATCTTTCTTACTTTTGTCTATCGCCCTATATGTTTTAGATGTAGAGGCAGACGCAGTAGTGGGACTAATCCTATAAAGGCCAGGTGCTATTACATTCGATGTTTCGACAACAGCTTTCTCTTTTTGTTTCACATTAGGCAAGGGGGTTTATGGTGCAATACCCGTAGATTCCTCACCCTGCCCTTTTTGACTTGCAAATTGAGACTTCAAAAGATCAATTTGTTCTTTCAACTGTTTGTAAGAACGCTCATACGACAGTTTGTCATACTTGCATTCTTCCTTTTTCGTATCAAGTTGTTTAAAATATGTAACATTTTGCTTTTCAATCTTAAAAAGTGCCTTTTCATATTTTGAAACAATTTCAGAAGTCTCAGCTCGAAGTCGTTCATCATCCTCAACAGAATATGTTTGGAAAATAATAGACATAATATCGGTCGATAGAGCTTCGAAGGAGAGAGAGTCATTTTGCTTTTCCAAAACTTTTATGTGTTCCAAGTATTCATTGGCTTTATTCATTAAGGATTTGTGGTCCTTAACGAATTCTGCTGACTCTTTCAAAAGATTGTGTTCCACATTTTGAACAACTGCATAGATTGCAGCAAACAAACACTTGATGATGACACTCACAATCATATTAAGAACAATAAGAGAATATGTGGATCATATGGAGTTATTTGCTAGTCAAATGATTGTATTCAAAAGGTTGAAAAACAATACAAATACTAGAGAGAACTTGGCACACACACACACTCTTTTCTAATGTAAAATGAGGCACTTTGTTAAGAGTGTGTGTGCGTTGAATATGTACCATAGCCAAACCAAAGATGGGCCTTTGGTGGGCTTTAAATGAGGCTATGTGGTGGGCTTGGAATACATTTTACATTTAAACTAATGACACACTAATAACTCAATGCTACAAGCCCACATATATAGCTAAATACATATTATACATGACACTTTGTTTCTAAATGACAAATGACCATCACTTCATAATTAACATAAAGTGATTGCTAACAGCAACAACTATCAAGCAAACAGATGGAAACTCAAAATCGATTGAGACAGGAAGATCAAGCAAGAACAACACATAAGAGAAAGGAAGCATGAACAAGAAGAATCAAGGAACAAGAAGATTGAAGAAACAAAGATTAATAGATTAGGGGGGAATATGTTAGGAAAAACATAATCCATTTAATCTTTGTTATATTAGAATGTCAAAATTAAGGCTGCAAATTTCGTTTGTATGTTAGGAAAGTTAGTTAAGATACAATTAATATTGGCAGTTATGTACTTTGAAGGGTCATACCTGTTGGTTCACATGAACCATCACAACCCTTCATAATCATGCCTTTTCATTAGTATATATAGGACCATAATTCTGTAAACAAATCAACCCTTTTCAGTTTATTATATCAAATTAATAAAGGGTTCAACCCAATCTTCCTTGTTTCCTAATCGATCCTTGAATGATGTTAATACACACATCAGAATCCACTCTTATTAATCTTATGCATGTTTCAATCCTGAAACAACTTTAGAACCTGTGAACATGAAGCCTGAGAATCGACTATCAAACATGATACTTATTTTCATGTTATTCGATCATAGAAGCAGAAACATATCTGCACATTATCATCCTACACATACTTGTCTTGCCTGGAATCTATATGTGAAACTATGGATGGTTAGTCGTTTTTTCATGTATTGAATTAATTGCTACACCTTTTCTTTACCAAAAGTTTCAGGCTGATAAAACTATTTTCACAATGCTTTGTATTTCACCTTATGCAAAATAGTTACTAATGAAAGGTTAACCAAAGATGTTGTGTTCGTTAAGTGAATTAAAGTAAGCGCTGTTTGGACATTGATATTGTTTGTTACTTACATTCTTTATTAACAATGGGGTTTTGTCTGCAGATCTCTTTAAAGAGAAACTGGGTAGGTTGAAAGAATTATATAGAAATTTGAAAGGTATTTATTCTCCCTTTGTTGTGAAATCTAATTCTTATTCCGCTAAACGTGTTATTCCTAAGCTTTAGACCTTGTTGCCAACTGGCATGGAATGGGTTTCTCACTTTGTCTGTATCATTTTACAGATCCTGTGAGACTGAGAGCGGTATATGAGGCTCATCGCCTTAGACATCTCCAAGCTAAAGTTTGCGAAGGTTAGTAGTATTCAATATCGCAACGAATGTATCATTAGGAAAAGCTTTTTGACTTTCTTAATGGAGGAAATAATTGTCAATCTAATTGTTTTTTGTGTATATTTATTATACCATCCTCTTATAAAAGAATCTACAATGCGTTGCTTACTCAATAGGTCTTCGCCATAAACTTGACCAACACAGACAGTTCCACTTTCCACCATATCGTAATCGAATGACTTATCCAGGTTAACCAACCTACCAGGCTTATTCTGAGTTCTTTTTTACTCTCCTTTTTTATTATTGGTAGTATGGTACCTAGAGATGGCAATCTCCACCCGTTTACTGGTTATTTGTGAATAGCTGGATTTTGTTTGTTTGTCATCCTAGTCAATAAACTATCTAACTATGATACATATAAGATGGATCGAACGGGTCAAAAGTTGCCGAAACGGCTATCAGAAAATTTGCGGGTCAACTCGACAAGACCCAACCCCCCCCTCCTTGCCATCTCTAGGTCCACTTTTTTTTTTCTTTAATTATCCGTCTTGATAATGTAGGTTTTGATTTTAAGTAAACAATCAAATCTTCTTGCAGGTGTTTGGTCTGGCGATGATTGTTGTAGTGGTATGGTGGGTAGGGCGAAGGGTACCACTTGTAATGGTTACGACTACTACAACCCATTATTGAATGGACCAGTGTTGGGTTAATCCCAATCTGCTGGAACCGAAAGACAGTTACAATAGTTAGTTAAGTTAGTTATAGGCAGTTAATAAAACAGTTATATGGCAGTTAACATTGAAGGGACACAACCCTTGGTTCATACGAGCCATCACAACCCTTCATCCGTACCTTTTCGTTATGTATAAATAGAAGAACATGTAAACAAACAAGTATGATGACAGATTTAATAAAAGCAATTGTATTTTGCAAAGTTTCAATGTATTTTTCTGTTTTGGTATATTTTGATTGAGTTTAGATCATAGATCCACCGAAAGGGCCAACAATCAGGTAAATTAGTTGTTTACGATGATGAATAATGGTATGGGAAGTAGCGTTTATATCATGATTCTTGATAGTAGTTTCTGATTTTTACCTGTACGGCTGTGGTGGTGAGTCAGAAGTCCAATAAAATGATATGGCTCTATTAATTAGTATATTTGTGTTACAAACATCTAACCGGTTCATACATGCAACATTATTATATAGCAATAATGTGCTAATCATTATTTTTCTTGCTAATCCTTGTAATTTTGAAGAGCTAATCACTGTTTCCACCCTTGATTGTAATAGGCTGCAGTTGGGACTCATAATTTGTAATATACATGAAAGGGATGAATTGTGTTAAGCTTATATATGAAACTTGTCTTTTTCTACATTATGATGTTATCTTTTTTGTGGATGCACATCAGTCGATATTTCTGACCTCGAAGCAAAGGGAGCTAATCCATGGAAAGAAATTAGATTGGAGTAAAGAGCACAAGAAAACTTCTTAAGCTGTAACCTCGGTGTGTAGTCTGTTACAAGTATTTTAGGTATGTGTTGGATGTTTCAACTGAAAAAGGTTTTAAGAATTTGAATGTTTCACCATGGTGTATGTTCAGTTACTCAAATTTGTATTTTTCTTGTATGGCAAGTGTGTTGATTTTGTTCTCAAGGTATGCCGTACCGATGGCATGATGTTCACATAATTTAATATCTATATGAATTGGAAAATGATACATCTAGCATTCTTGCCCCAAGTGCTATGCATATATTGTTTGTATCTCAATAATAAGTACTCACATCCTGCATATAACTACGCTTGGCCAACTTGATGTACTACTACTTTTTGTATTTGTTAGTTCTTAAGCATTGCCTTAACGGCTATATTTAGGAAAATCTGTATAATTTGTCTAATTATTAAACACGTTTAAAGTGAACAGCGAGCAAGATTATACTAGTGTGTATGTAGCAGGTGTGATGATTTGTCAAGTTCCGCAGATTGCCATCATCATGCATAAATCGTCTTCAATTTTTGTATTCAAGACTTTGTGTTTTGATAGCACATAGCTCGATGAGAAATGTCAAACGTTTATTGGGTCATGTTTGAACTTAAAGGCGGATTTCCAAATTAGCTGTTGCGTTCTTTCTTATTGATGACATAAGTGGAGCCAATATAATTTACAATGTTGGATACAATGGTGAAGCAAGATGACAACATGACATGTGATGTATATTACTCTTCAAGGTTTAACAACTGCAAGTCTGAAGGTGGTGAGTTTGCTCATATATTATTGATTTATGGTACTCATACTTCTATGAAAGATGAAGATAAAAAATACAAAGGTAAAGCCGGTAAATGACTATATGCCTAAATTCATTAATGATTGTTGATGCATTGTTAATTAATCTAGGATGATCCATATACTTTGGTTGACTAAATAATCATCATTTTCATGTAATTTTGACCATTAAAGTTTGATGTGCAGAATATAGTGGTTGCCATTTGCTCATAAGTGGGCCTCATTGCACAACTGAAATTTCAATACTTTTTCAAGTTAGCTGCTTTCTTCTAGACTTCTGCTTATGATTCATATTAGTGTGTTACAATGTTATTGCGCTTAAGGTAGCGTTGTAAATTAGACTTTAGGAGTTCGTGATGCTTATCATTTATCAATTATATAAATTTAAAACTTCAAATGAGGAATAAATGTCGAGAGAATGGGTAACAAAAGTTTGGGTGTGGGAAACGATTGTCATCTCAAATCTTTACTTTTTTTGTGTGTAGAATGAGACTATTAAAAAAAAAGCGACTCGTTTGTGAGGGTTGGAGATTTATTAACTGCACTACCGTGTCATTAAGGATTAAGGCAATAAAGCCATATGCTCAAATGATGGGCATATCACCGCCATTTTACTTTGGCTGTTGCACAATTCTCTATGCACATACACAAACACCAAACTATACAGTCAAAACAAAAGCTTATGGTGCATGCTAACAACAATTTTTCGTCTTTGATAAAGAAAATGGCAAGGTAGTTTCTATTTAAGAGTAAACATTCATCGATCTTCCAAGTGCATTACCATACCCGAGCCTATAAAGGTCGGCAGGACATATGGTAACACAAAAGTTATTAAAGGCCGAGCTTAAGCACAATCAATCTACCCAAGCAAGAGCATACTTGATACACAAAAGTTAACAAGTAAATAAGATAACGCGTATATGAACAAGTTTATCTTGTGCCAAAAATTTAGTACCAATATTACATAAGGTTGCGAACGAAGAAGATAATTCATCAACGAAATGACTAATACAACATCACGGAGTAACCATATGTCTAACATGAACAAGAATTTAAAGTTGTATAAATATCTGGCAGTAGTTCCTATGCGTCCTCATTTTCAATTGAATCAATAGACTTGTTCATGTTTGATGGAAAAGTAAAACCTTTAGCTTTCAAACGATCGACAACCTGCCAAAGGAACGAGAATATAATTGTTGTTAGGGAGAACTATAGGATAATAAGCATCAAAGATATATGGATCAGTAGTTCATAATTAGAGACTATTCTACCTCTAAACAAGCTTTGCCAATTGTAAGTTCCTTGACATGAAGTAACCTTAGTATAAAGGCATTAAGCATTTCGTCTTGCTCTTGATAGCTTGTAATCTCATACAAATATTGACCAATCTTATAATTTAACTCGGCTCTGATTAAAGATGAGACATTTAACAAAGATAGCTTCTTTAGATACAATATATCATTGACCACGAGTGACAAAGTATAAGGAGCATTGATTTCAATAGCATTTGGAGTATGCTGACTATGTTTAGGATCGAGGAATCCAGAGAACACCAAGTTCTTAACACTCTTTGAAGGAATATCAACCCGCGTGAAACCGTAGCAAAAGTCCAACTTGAAAGTCTCCAAAAGAGGACTACCCGATAAAATATTTTGAATCAAATCATGACTCAATTTCGCATGCGAAATAGACAAACTCTTAAGGTTTTCCCATGCAATGGAACCAGTTGGATTAAATGTACATCCATGTAATTCAAGTATAGTAAAACATGAACTGAAGAAAATCGATTGAGGTAGCACAAATGGCTGAGATAGATAAGGAGCTAATCTTGGTAAAAGTAAATGAAATTCGTGAACATTGCGATTAATAGCATATTGAATCCAGTTGTTGACGTTCGATTCAAATTGAAATTGGTATATTATAGAGATATGGAGTTTGTTGATGTTCAATGGGCATTGAGTTATCGTTTGGTCAACAATGGAATAGAAACCATCGAGCGGAACAACTCGATCTTGATAGATTTGAATGTCGAAAACAAGATTAGGAATTAAAGTCCAAAGATGTAACCATCGCTTTGAGAGAATACGTGTTCTAATCCCTCTTTTGTCGAGTCTAAGCGACTAAGGATTTCCACAATAATTAACCAATCTGGTAACAAACTTAGTCGATCTTCTTCCGTATTTTCTTCCCTTAAATCCCCAAAACGAGGTCTTTTATGTCGATCTTCTTCCATATTTTTTCTTCCCTTAGATCCCCAAAACGAGACCTATATAAGAGGGGTATGCGGCTAGGTTACGGGCCAGAGTGCCAGACAGAAAAGGCTTCTTTGAGTCCGAGAAGAGTGTGGGCTTCCTCTCCGGGTAATCCTATTCGTGTATGTTAATTCTTTATAATATAAACAAGCAGGCGAATTCTACAAATAGCCTGGAGCTTAAAATGTTGGGCTTTTTTAGCCTCAAAAAAGTCGTCTCAAAATAGCCCAAATAATAAGCGACTAAATGTGGGAGCGACACGTGGCATTTTTTTTTGGCCCCTAGCGAAAAGTCGCTTAAAAACTCAAAAAGTCGCTTAAAATCTAGCAAAAGTCACTTAAAAAGTGACTTTTTGGCTGCAAAAGGACACAAATAGTAAGTCGCTTAATTGAAAAAAAAGTCGCTTTAAGCGACTTTTTGAAAGTCGCTTATTTTCTAGGCTATTTTGAGAAAGAGACTTTTTTGGGGCCAAAAAAGCCCAACACCTTAAGAGACCGGGCTACTCGTATATTTAGCCCTTCTTTAAATATAAATGAGTTAGAGTAAAGTGTTTTGTCGAAATTACCTCTTTGATTACACTTAGTAGACTATTATATCCATGACTAAAAATAGTAAAACTGTCTACAACTAAATTAATGTTATAATATTGTTTAATCTATAAACTTATATCATTTTTTGTTTCTAACACATGAATGTTTTTTCTTGCAATGACTACAAACTGAACCCGTAAGTTTTGCATCAACAGTCACAATTTCACAAGTGTAATTATATGCCGCTATAAACCATAGCTTTGCGCGGATATTCATCTAGTAGTTAATTCTTTAAATATAAATGAGTTAGAGTAAAGTGTTTTGTCGAAATTACCTCTTTGATTACACTTAGTAGACTATTATATCCATGACTAAAAATAGTAAAACTGTACAACTAAATTAATGTTATAATATTGTTTAATCTATAAACTTATATCATTTTTTGTTTCTAACACATGAATGTTTTTTCTTGCAATGACTACAAACTGAACCCGTAAGTTTTGCATCAACAGTCACAATTTCGCAAGTGTAATTATATGCCGCTATAAACCATAGCTTTGCGCGGATATTCATCTATACTCCCTTATAAAGAAAATGCCCCCTTGTTGAAAAGTTAGAAAATTTAAGACATGCGAAATATCAAAAATACCCTCACTCTTCTCATTAATTCCCATTTTGCCCTTATCCACCCAAACAAATACCAGCCATCTCTCTCTCACACCCACTAAAATACTCACACCATTTCTTTTTTTCCTTCTCTCTACCCTTATTTTCTCTAACTTAAAACACACCTTTCTCTCTAACAAACAACAACCGCCGACAACCACCGGTCAACACCAGCCACGAGCCGCCACCATAACCGACGCCTCCAGCGGATTCTTCAGGTTCGTTTATGTATTTTTTTGGAGCCTTTTGTAAGATTTATTTTTATTTCAATTTTTGATGTTCTTTTTTCCTATAGATATATCTATATGTATATTTTTTTTAGATCTAAGTTTATATAACATTTTTGACATAGTATTTTTTTCGCCGCCACTCCGCCGGAAAAAGTTGGCAAAGTCGCCGGAAAAACTTTTTCATGATTAAGGTTAGTGGAGCACTGTAGCCTTGATATCAATTTTAAACCATGGGTTGTGCACATTAGCATATGGATTGGAGAACTATTATTTTTATATTTACTACTTTTACATATTTTTTTCCTTTACTTATGCAAATAACGAATATCATAAATAAACTTTTGCAACCAGCATTTTTTTTTTTTTTTTTTTTTAAATAAACAAGCGAAACAAGGAAATGAAATGTTATTGATATCTATAACTCAAATTCGATTCGAAATGTATAACCGGATTCATGCCTTATAGATCTAACGTTTTTGGTTTTTTTTGTTAGTGCCGCCGCCATTTACCACCGCTTCTCGCTGATGTAGCAGCCACTCTTGCCGGAAAAAGTTTGCAAAGTCGCCGGAAAAGTTGTGTTACTGCCGGAAATAGTATGATTTATTTTTAATTATTTATTTGTAACAATGCAAGTATATTATTGATCAATAATACACTAACGAGATGCCAAAATTACATCGACACTAACATGTCCTTGTGTTTTGGACTATAGGCTTTTTTGTTACAGTGATGTTGATGTATGATATGATAAATTTGTCATTGTGTTTTGGACTATAGGCTTTTTTATTGTATAAATTTTGTTATAAAGTTTGTTGTGTAAATTTGTTATAAATTTTGTTACAATGTTTATTATGTTGTAAATGTTTTATATAAAGTTTATTGTAAATTTTGAAATATTTTGAAAATTGTTGATTTTTTTTTATTATTATTATTTTTTTTTTTTGGAATACTTTGAAATTTTAATCTTGGAAATTTGATATGTTTTGATATTTTTAAATTTTTTGAAGTTTTATGAAATTTGAAACATATTGAATTTTTAAAATTTGAAATATTTCAAAAACGTTTGGAATTTGACACATCTAACATTAAAAAAAGATGTGGGGGGACAAAGTGGTGGGAATGCGGATTTTTTAAAGTTGTTTTTATATACTGAGGATTAATTGCCCCTCGTGAAAAGGAAACCTGACAAAATTAATGTGTTAAATATGGACATGGAGTTAAAGTATGGAGACAATAAGACATGGAGTTATGGACTAAAGTTATGGAGTCAATACACCTTTTGAGTAAAGTATGGACTGCTTTTCAAAAAAAAAAAAAAAAGTAAAGTATGGACTAAACACTAAAGGTTTTTTATTAGGTACATTTAATGGGCTACAGCTAAGAGCTAGCAATGTATTATTATATTAAATAAGTGAATAAAAAACAAAGTAGAATGAGCAAATTACCAGTCTCATTTTCCAAGTGGAATTAAGGTGTTGATACATATTCTTCTTCCTGTTGGCACATTCACCAAAAGAAACATGACATGCTAAGTAATCATTATTCAATGGGTAAGGTGTGAGATTAATTAACTTCTTCGATATTGGTTCACTCGGTTTTATGAAATGTGTCCTTTCGTATAAAATCAAACTTTGATCTTATCAACAACTATGATATGGTATGATATGATGTTCATGTTGACTTGTGAAGCATTTGTTTAACATCGTTACTAAGCAAAAGTCTTGGGTCCAATCGGTTCGCCCTTACCTATACGAGTGAGCGAACCACATGAGTTCTTGGACGTGTTTCTCTAATAACCAATAATACGAGTGAGCGAACCACAAAGACCAACCGACACGTAAATGTTCAAAGTTTACCAGCAAAACACATGATAATATATAAAAAACAAACAAAGAAGAATAAGAGTATAAAAAACAAGCAAAGAAGAATTAGAAAAAAAAAATAAAATGCATATTTTTAATGACTTTTTAAGTGATTTTATAAATCTGATTAAAAAAATAAAATTTTTTGTTCTGGTTTTTTTTGTAAATTTAATTTTTATAAAAATCTGATTATTTTATGGTTTTTTATGCAATATGAGGTTCTTATTCAGGACCAAAAAGAAAAATCACCTAATATTTAATATAACCAAAGAAAACCCGATCACCACTTTGATTCTCTTTTGGTTATACTCATCACACTTTACAAAATTGTACATATTAAATATTCCCACATGTTGCAACGCCTGAGGATCTGTTGAGCATCATTCGCCGTCGAAATTTGTTGAAAAAATATTCGCCGTCAACATTTTTTCGCGCCATCAACATTTCGAAATTTGTTAAAAAAATATTCGCCGTCAAAAAAATAAAGCACACAAAAAATCATCGAAGCCACCATAAAAATAGTCGCCGCTATGTGACAATGCCGTCTATCATTTGAAGCCTGTGCCATGGTATCCGCCGCAACGCGCGGGTACCATGCTAGCTTTGCGCGGATATTCATCTAGTAGTAACAAATACAAGTTTGGATGAGTAGTGCCCAGCTTGGTAGCTTGCGTATTTTTTTCCCACAAAATAATTTAACTATAAGCATGAGCTTAATTTAAAATAAAGTATAAAAACTAGCTTTGAGATAGTCACTATCATTTTTAATAATATGTTCTAACACCTTAAATGAAATCTTTTGGTTATAAGGCGAGACTAAAAATAAAAGTTACACCTAAAATTTAATCACTTAATATATAATATATATTTATTTTTAAGGCGAGACTAAAAATAAAAGTTACGTCTACCAATTTAACAATTTCAAATAGAAAGTGTTTGCTTGCTTGCTTTCTTTTTTTCAATAAAATAGTTTAACTATAAGCGTTAGCGTTGAAATGGTCACAAATATAATTTTTAATAAAGGTATAAGCATAAGCTTTGATTTAGTAGCTGACACTTTAATAACATTTGGTTAAAAAGGCGAACTATAACATGTAAATTTGTAAGATTTATATACGTAAAAACAAAATTGGTTTAAATATTAATTTTACATGCCCGTCAAGTAGTTGTATGTTTAAAACCCGCCACAATGCCTAGAGTTATTTTTTTGAGTCTTTTAGCATGATACGTAATGACATTATATTTTGAGATAGAACACGTATTTGCACTGAAGACCAAATAAATCAGAAGAATGTGATAGTTCAATTATTTAACAGTATTATAATGGTTAACATTCACGATATCGGTATTGGACAAAACTAAATCCTAGAATTTGAAATTTTGGAGCCAAGTACTAGATCTAGAGGTGACAATATGGGTCGGTGGACTGGCTAACATATTCGAAATGGGTCAGGCTGAGCCAGGTTGGGTTGACACATGAACACATTTCTATCCAGTTTTGTTTTTTTTTTTTTTTTTTTTTTTTTTTTTTTCTTCTCTTCCTAAAACCACATTGTTTACGGTGGTAACGTAAATCTTTGAATAATAATGCTCAAGGAGGCTGTAGTGGTTAACAAATAGATTTTGGGTGGACTTTTAACCCAATTGACCAATTTCGGTTCCCCTTTAATTTGACCCCTTTGAGATAAAGCCAACCCAAATTGACACGTTTTTCAAGTTAGTGGGTCAAAATGTAAGTTTTGATTGAAGTATTTGATCCGGGTCTGGTTTGGTTCCTACTTTCGAAATACATACACATACAGCCACCGGTCTGAAACCAAAGAACCAAATGAAAGCTCATCCTCGTATTTGGATAATTATAGTCGGACTTGCAAAATGTTACTAGATACTTTAGAGGTGCGTCTATAGCTAAGCGGCTAATATACAACCTTTTATCATTTAGTGTAAAACATCCTTTTTCATCTTCCTTTATACAAGTGCATATTGTTAGTTTTATGGACGAAACATTTAAAGTGTATGTCTAGAATCGAACTCGAGTTCACGGGATTGCACACTTTACGTATGAAGAGTAAATAAATAATAATTAATTTTAAAATGTTATATTTAATGAGTAAAGTTCAAAAATCGTCCCTGTGGTTTACCGGGTCATTTGGAAATGGTCCATGTGGTTTAAAAAAAAACCGGATTTGGTCCCTGTGGTTTACGACCCATACGGATCTGGTCCCTTGACCAATAGATCCGTCAGTTGACCGTTAAATCATTAAAGTTACAGTCAAAATAGAAGGGTAATTATGTCATTTGCTATATTATACACTTATAAAATTATTTATATTTAAACCACCACACACCACACACCTCCCATCTCTGTTCTTACTCTTAAACCACCACACACCACACACCTCCCATAAGTGCTGCTCCTCACACTCACCCAAAAGAATAGTATCAGAACAATAGTCTAAATCCATTTGCTGAGTCACGGATTAGATCTATAAAAACCACAACGAATTAAAATATTTATACCTTGGGCGGAGTACCAACGACGTCCCATCCCAACTGTTGACGTTTCCTCGGCCGGAGATCCAACTGACTCATCGGAAACTCAGTTACACGTTCAGTCTCCATCTGAAATTGATGATCGATTGAAATAAGAGGATAAGATGATATTTTGTGTGTGATTGTTATAGGAATAAAGGGTTGTTAGATGAAGGTGTTTGTGTTTTGTTAGGGGTTAAACGTAGGGACGATTTTCCGGATTTGAGTTGTGTTAATGTTTTGGTGACGAGTTTGGTGAGGTGTCGTAAAACTTGGCGGTGGTGGTGACATCTTGAAGTGAGGAGGAGGAGGCGAGGGAGATGGTGGTGGTGGAGAATTAAGGGTCAAGATTATGGTGTTAATGGCAGAATTAAGGGTCAAGATTTTGTTAATGGTGAAAAGGGTCCTGGTTTTGCTTATGGTTATGAAAAAATGGTACACAAAAGTCAATGAAAAATGGAAGTTGACCAAGAATGTGGTACTAGTTTGAGTTTTAGTTCATGTAATGATGACTATGGAAAGCCTCCTATTATTTGATCAGTTATCTCATATTCCTTGAGGGAATCCCTCTTATTTGGTCTGCAGTCTCATTTGATTATAAGGAAAGCCTCCTATTATTGTGATTTCTTTTTATTGGTGCACTGATGTTATGTTGCTTTTTATACTCTGATAGTCATCTAAGCTCTGCTTTCTAGCTTTGATCCACATGTTATATAAAGTTCAAAAACATGAACTGTGCGTTTCGGAAATAATGTGATTAGCTTGTCCATTGATTTGTTGATTGATAGATGGGAGATGGAGATGGCGGTGGTGGTGATGGAGATGGCGGTGGAGATGGAGATGGCGGTGGAGGTGACTCGTATACATATGGAGGAGAAGGTGAAGGTGGTGGTAGGGATTTTAAAATGTGAGGTGGTGGTGGTGAGAGGTGGTGGTGGAGATGGAGAGGGAGGTGGTGGAGATGGAGAGGATGAAGATGAGGGTATATTCGTCATTTCAGTCTTCCAAAATAGTCAACTGACGGATGACCCGGTCATGGGACCAAACCCGTATGGGTCGTAAACCACAAGGACCAAATCCGGGTTTTTTAAACAACATGGACTATTTTCAAATGACCCGGTAAACCACATGGACGATTTTTGAACTTTACTCTATATTTAATTATTATATACACAAAACACATAACGACCGTTAGTATTTAACAGACGAATGACTAACGACCGTTAGATGAATTTAAGGAAAGTATTGTGTGTTAATAATTGGCAAGTCAAGAAGCTTCCGGAATCCCCTTGGGGATGGATAGGCCGATCGGTGGGGAGGGGAAACCCAACCCAACACCAACTTGAGCTCCAAGTTATTGAAACACTATAAATACAAATCAAGGGTTATTTGTTTTGCACCTTTTGTACACACACTAATAACCCTAAATTGTGTTTTCTTTTCTTTTGTCTTGGATCGGCCGAACCCCCCACCTAAAGGGTGTTTCGACTTTGTTTTTTTTATAAAACAAATTGTTTTGTGTTTATTACTTGCATAATTATTTACTTGGTATTAGTAAGTGTGTACAAGAACGTGGTAATTACTCACTATAGTAATTATCTTGGATCGAATAACAAAACGGTAAGGGGTTATTCATTGATCCACTTATAAACCCTAATTAGGGTTCATCCAATTGAAGGTTTATAAAGATTGATTCTTGTTCTTGCTAGAATAAAAAATGTACGTTCTTTATTTAAATTCGGTTAATTCTTTATATGTTAAAATTGATCCTACGCTTCCGCATGTTTTATTTGATGTTATATGTTTTATTATATAATTGTTATGCTTAATAATTCCAACAGTGGCATCACGAGCCGTTTTAACATGTAATTAATTATCGAAACACATAAAAAACGAATCCTTGATTGTTTTTGCATGTTATACTATTTTTTATGGTTTAAAAAATTCGAAAACCTAATTTTTTTTTTTGGGGGGGGGGGGGGGGTGATCGATTACCTCCTAAACCAAAAATTAGGGTTTGTGTTTTGATAATTAATTTGATTAGAAACCCTAGGTTTTGGACATGTTTATGTGTTTAAGTGCGTATCTTGTGACTAATTTTTAATTGTTATGCATGAATCCATAACAAAACATGCTTGTTAGTCATGGATTATAAAGTGAATTAATTGTTTAGATTGTTTATACACATGTAATTTTAATGGATCTAAAAATGGGGAAGACCTCAATTAATTATTGAATCAATTTTGTGCTATGTGGTGTAAAATTAACTATGACTTACGCAATTGATTCGTCAATGCATGTGGTTCAACTTCCGTTTTGAAGTGAGGGCCTTAGTTAATTATATGCAGAATAACACCTAGATATTGATTATTATAGGTTACATCGAATAAAGTTTGCATGTGGCTAATTGTTTCATTTATTAATTGTTAATATTTATTAGTTGTTTATTTTTATTATTACTTGTTTTTTGTTTTATTGTATGACATGATTGTAAGGAAAAAAGGGTAATTTTCGAATAGAAAATAAATTGGACTAATAATGGTGAAACTTGATGTGATAAATTATGAATCTTGCAAAATCTTATGTGCCGATCGTGGTTCGTTTCGGACGATAATTTTCTCCCAGGCGAGACTAGCAAGTTTTATAATTTATGACATGTTTTTAAGATACATAAAATTTTGGTTGATTGATGAATTTTGTACCAATAGTGTGAAAGGCGGACCTAGTTTGACCAACTGTGTGGTGGGTTCTAGGTTGGTTTCGCATTATATTTTTATGGCCTAAAAGAGACTTCATTCTGTCTCTCCGCCTGCTTGTGCGTCAAATTAGACTTACCAAGTACGACTATTTTTATGTATAAAATCATTTTAAGGGTGAATTTACCTTAATTCCACGCGCCACTTTGTGGTAATTATCCGAAGCACTTCGGTCTTTATGATTCATGCAGAGTACGATATAATGGAAGATAATTGTAGGAAATTCTTTGATTGGTGAACCCGATACCTCAATTTAAATTTTTTTTGATTTGATCTTAGTGTAAAATTGGTTATAAAAAGGTTTTGTAAAACTTAATGATACAAAGTTGAATGCATGCTTCTTTGTACATATTTTTGATTTAACACATCAAAATTAATACCCTAAAATTTAAGTTTATGCCATCTAATTATAAGAAACACTTGAAGTTATAATTTAGCCTAAGTGAGACCTTAACCTAAATTTTAATGACAATTTAAATTTCATGACTAGGTGAGACCGTACATGAAAATTTGCAGTTTCTAAATTAGACGACTTAATTGAGTTGTTAGTGAGACCTAGGGCTCAAGGCATAAGATGGGATGAAACATGCTTACTTTGCAAATAGTTATTTGGCAAATGTAAATCCCATAATGATCTAGGAATTTGAAATCGTTTGCCAATTATTGTTCGATAGATTACCTTATTTTATACTTTCATTACTAGCAGATCAACTGATGTAATGGAACTATGTAAATTAGGATCCTAGCTTTAAGAAAATACTATGGTTTATATAAATATTTACCAATGGGTATTTTATTTTCTTAAAGATTGTATTATCGAAAATACTAAAAGTGAATTTTGTAAATTCTTTTAAATTTATTAATGCAACATTAAACCGTAAACGCAGGTTA
Organism: Artemisia tridentata subsp. tridentata; assembly: GCA_021014915.2. Classification (NCBI taxonomy): domain Eukaryota; kingdom Viridiplantae; phylum Streptophyta; class Magnoliopsida; order Asterales; family Asteraceae; genus Artemisia; species Artemisia tridentata. The sequence goes on from CP139507.1 coordinate 74,680,550, forward strand.
TTCTTTTATTGGTAAATTGATCTACACCCGCCAGGGTTCTTGACTTGAGTCAACTTTACTAAAAGAATAAACCTAGTCTCCTTTCCATGTGAGAAGCGTGAGACTTAATCCTATTCCTTTTCATGAATGAGAAAGGTATTATGGGAAAATTAGAATTGTCTAAATTCTAAATACTCATAGCAAATTTTAATAGTTAAGATTATTGCACATTTTATGAGTTATTAAACTAGAAGCTAGACTAATTACCGCAAAATGGTAAAAGATAAACTAGTATATTTTATCTAGTTGTTTTGTTTTGACCATTTAAAGGTACTACATACAATTGTTGGAATAGTAGACCTATTAAGGAAGAAATTGCATGTCAAATTTTTCAAGTTAATTGCATTGATGGATAATCCATCATCTACGTAATAGAATACACTCTTTTAGTACCTAAGTAATTGTTACAATTGGGTTTTCTCAAAGATGTAGAAAAGTGAATAGTACACTATTTTCTTTCACTAGTTAATGAAACACTTACAATGTTGTCAAATCCAGTGGGAGCATTGTGTTCTTATTACTGAATAAGGAATTATAGTAATGATCTCTAATTCAGTGGGAGCTACAAGATTTTTTATCTTGGTAGTAATCTACATTATCTTTTGAATATCTCAGAATAAATACTTTCCATATATAGATACTCATACTTTCAAGGATAGTCATGTGCGTTTCCTTGTTAATTAAGTAGTTCTATATCTACTAGTTATGCTAATATCAATGACACAATCATATTGTTCACATAAACAAACGCGTGTCATGTTGTTTATTTGATACATGATGTTGTTTCATGCACAAGTGGGAGAAATATGTATTGTGTGCAAGGTACAACATATAGGAATATGATTTAAAGGATTCTCTTGACTGCAAGGTAAGAGATTAACATTCTAATATGAATTATACATATCTAATTCAAGAAACATTTGGTGTTGCAATTTAGCTTAAGTGAGACCTTGACTAGATTACAACAACAAGGTGAATTTTCATGATTATGTGAGACTGTACATGGATAATTTACTGTTTCTAAATTAGACACCTATTAGAACATGTGTCGATATGATAACAAGAAAACTTCAACTCTAATATTTATGTATTCTTAGAATGACATAAATAAATGAAGTAAATAAATTAACTTGAAATTACTATTAAAATCAAATGATGGTGTTCACGAATACTTTATTATACATGTTTATATCTTCTTATAAACATGAAATCTTTAACTGTTATGAGACTTATTATAATAAAGTAAGACGTTAACTTGTTATGTCTTCCTTATTAAGACATATACAAGAAGTCATTGAGTTGATCAATAACTTATAACGTATAGTGGGAATATATAATAGTTTATGTTTTCTTGAAACATGGACATGAAGTGACTTGGTGACAGAGTACTTGTGTTATAAGGCATGCAATTGGCTTAGGAATTCTATTATACCATTAAGTTGAATTAGTTGGAAAATAGATAAGCCAAATGAGAATATGTTTATCATACATATTGTTAGATTGTCTCACAATATTAATTCTAATGAAGTACCACGAGTTTGTATGTTCAGTTAGGAGAATCAAACTTTATTGGTAATGTTTGGTTAAAGATAACTATAACTTCTTTCCTTAAAATGTTATCAAGGTTAAGAATATTGAGTATGGATTGAACATACTTAATAAGACTCCAACCTAGAAGATTAATAAGACACCATAAACATCATGGAATGTGATGAATCACATTAAGTCTTAAATTGAAGTTCTGAATTTGTTAAACTGCTGATGAATAGGTTATTAACAAAGTAAAGTCAGGAACTGTCAATGTGTATTTGTATGTCCCAAAAAGATAACATTATATTGTTGCTTTAATTGCTAAGTTTTTATAGATGGTCTATATATTACTAAAGTCAAGTGGGAGTTTTATCTTGAAAAAGACAAAATTACAAGATACATAATATTCTAAAATACACTAGTGAAATCATGATGAGGCTAGACATGTAAATGTTAAACCTCAAGATGATGAGATTTTCATTCATAAATCCGCAAGGATATCTCAGATATTTCATTAATATGCTGATAATTATGAGTAATAGAATTATGGTAAACCTGATGATCATTATGATGCATTACCAAATATTGAATTGGGTAAATTACTCACTCTATGAATGAGAAGATGTTGTCCATCAGGATAATCAATTTTGAAATTTGGTTTATCTTGAACTCTATAGTTATACTAGAGAATGAAAATAAGTTTCTACAAGAGATGGAAAACCCTAGTGGTTTAAATCTTTATGTAGAAATCATATGGATAATATTGTACACATATTTAATCCATATATTATGACAAGATTATTGAATACACTTAAGCAATTAACTGTGATTGAATATTCTTTCATAAGTATATTAAATATATTTAAGATGATAATTGTCATACCTATTTTCATAAATATGTAAAATGGCAATGGAATATCAAAACTCTTTCTTGAGAGATTACTTGAGCGATGACGGTAAGTAATCAAAAGGTTTTTTGATTTCATAATAATCTTTGGAAGTGTACAAAGTGCAATAAGTCATGAATGAATTAATGCATGCATCTAGGATATAATTCTTATGTTTAAATATTAAATTCAAGTTTTGAATTGATAATTAAAATAAGATAATTTCTAAGTATTCCTGAAAGGTAGTGGGAGTATTATGTTTATTTTCTTGAATCATATATGTTGTATAATATATAGGAAGTAACATTCCATATAAGTTAATTGTTGAGACTTAATTTGGAATGAAACTTTGCATAAAAGATTAAGAAAGAAAAATATATAACCTTGGAATATATGTTTATTATTATAAACATATGCGGTAAATAAATCTAATATAACATGACATATCATTTAGAAAGTCTAAATGGATATATATTTTGATAACATGAATTAAATCTAAGTTTGACTCTAGGATTTTTCATGTGCATCATCTTATTGTTGTATCATGCTTGAATGCAAGATGATTTGACAACATTTGATATCTAATTTAAAGGTATTAGATAACTTGTGTAATGAATATTCGAATGGAATATGTTTGGACTTAGAATAACGATCCTTAGCCTGGAATTGCTCCTAAATTCTAAGTATAAACAATATGACAAATTGTTGCGTAATTGTTATAGTCAACAATAAATCTTGAAAGATTAAAAGGCATAAAATATTCCACAATGGATATTAAGTTTACGGAATTCTAAATAGCATATTGTGGTTTGTATACAATGATGGTTTAATTGAGATAACACTCAATACTAGTCATGGTAGGATTATATCCATGTTAATGACCATATGAACTAGTTGTGCTCAACTAAGAGCATAGTTGCATTATATATTAAAGAATTTGAATACTTTAAACTTTAAAATGTTTGAAAGTTTAATTGTCATAAATTGGTGGTTGAGGATGTCACACCATTTATGAAATATTATGTGGCAATATTAAGATAGTTGAATGCACACATACAAGAACTTCATAAATTGAATTCTTGAAATAAGTATTATCAAAATTCCGATAGATCAAAGTTAGTTGATTTATGCCTTGTCAACAAGTATGATTAACATGACTTGAGGCATAACTCATTAACTAGAATTATCATGCATTGATCTATTTAGTATTTGGATAAGGGATGTTAAGCAATTATTATTCATAATGAATTAAAGTACTTGGTACGTTTGTTTTCATTAATAATAGATTGTATCCTATATTTGCATGTTTATATCCGTGAACAACTTATGTTATTCTAAATAGTCCGTTGTCAATCAATGATATGGGAATATCACTGAACTAAGACAAATCTGAGTTTTGGTAGAATATACTTGAAAGTATAGACAGGACTCGACACACGATTAAGGTGGTTAAACCTTGTGACTTTGTGTGTATGATATATTGAGTTAATATGATTAAGTACGCGGAATTTACTTAACCACACTTAAAAGGTTATTTGTGATGTGGAAATGGAATGGTTATGTTTGTTCTATGACAATAAAACAATGAAAGCTTTTCACCAAAACGATTCAATATTATTCAAAATAATACGAGTGATCTTGAAATATCACTAGGGTTACAACCTTGAATCTTATGTTCTTACAACTTGTGATATTCTTGTGTTTTGTTCTATGTCTTAACAGTTATGAGTTCTTACAATAATAAAACATATGGACACTTAACATCTACACATAATATTGAGTCTAAGATCCTCTTTTATAGTCCAAGAAGATCTTTACATATTGCTTAAAGTCTAGCCGACTTACTTGTTAACTTATCTTGAGTGTGTCAGTACATAAGATACAACATGTATCTGTGTACACAACTTGTTAACTAAGCACATGGGGTAAGATATTATTTACCGTATATTGTTGACCAAAATACAAATAATATCTTTTCAATCTTATCCACTCAGCAGCAGAATGTTCATTAGCAGCAGCAATGAGATTATCGCTAGCAGCAGGAACAAGTATAATAACAGCAGGATCAACAACAGCAGAATGCTAAGCCTAGCAGCAGAATCATTTATCGCTAGCAGCAGGATCAAATGTTCTAGCAGCAGGAACAGACATTAGCAGCAGGAACCAAATGCACTAGCAGCAGAATCACACTTAACGTTTTTCTTTGAATAGAATCCGATATTTAACTTCTTGAATATTTAATTCCCAACAATCCTCCCCTAAACATGTGAATCCATTTCAACATGTTTCTGAATTAAATTATGGATTGTGAAGATCTTTCAAACACTTCTGTTCTTCAAGATTGAATATCTTCTCAGTAATTCATCTGCTTTGTTCTTTGACTTTAATCAATATCAACACATTGCTCCAATCTTGGACTAAAAGATGGTGCAATTTCCTTGGATGGAGGAATTATAAGAGGCAATGATGCTGTGTATCTTGGATGCTTGTTTCAACAAGTGAAATCATCTATCAGCATGTCTTTGCAAGTGATGAACAAAAGTGGTAAACTGAAATTGAAACTTTTCTTCGTTTGACCTAGATAGAACTTTCTCCTTTGGAATGTTCTTGTCATTTTCAACTTCCATGTCATCATCTTGTATGCTCTTGTCTTCTCCTTCCTTTTATTGGATTATCTTCCTTTTCTGGGCTATTATTTCCTCCCCTGAGATTGTTACCTCCCCTGAGATACAAATAACTTTTGTTTCCTCCCCTTGTTTGGAAGATCTCACTATGTACCAAAATATATCTTTCCTTATCATCTGATCCATCATTTAGAACTTGTTGTCAGACAATATTGTACATGAAGCCATCAATTCCTTAAGAGTTTAAGTTACTGCCCTCATCACTTCTAGGTGTGTTAACTCCTATGAGAGGTGAATCAGTGGACATTTGATTCATGGTCCATCAATGGATGGTTTTTGTGAATCTCTTGAAAATCCTTGTTTAAGAAATTATTTGACTTAGCAGTATGTTCATGATTTTAGAATTGAAAAATCATACTGCTTTCAACCATTTTGAAGGGATTAAGTGTATAACAGACACTTAATCAAAATTTCGGTTTAAAGCAACCTCTGGTTGTGTGAGAACCAATGTTTTCAGTTATCTTGATAACTGCCTGTGTAAAGATAAACTCATTCAAAGAGCTTTCTTGACAGGGTTTCCAGCTCATAGTAATTGTTACCTCTAACACAAGTGTTAGATTCACTTTTACTAGCTGTTCTTTCTATCAGATGTCCTTAGACTTGCACATTATACTTGAAAGTATAAAATGATAGAAAGTGAGTTGCATCAGTTACTATCTGATCAACTAAGTCATCAATTCAATGTGAAATATCATAACTAGGTTTCAAGAAAGTAGTTTTAAGGAGTTTTAAATTCCCAAACTCAGTCCATCATAAACCTATTATGGCAGCAGCCAATATCAACATTATGTTGCTTCTATTTCACTTGAAATTTCCTTTGTGTTCACATATTCATACCTGAAATTGTTAGTCTAAAACCAAAAGAACAAAGTACAAAGTACTTGTCTTGCATTAGAAAAATCATAAGACCAACTATATGAATAACACATTTTAAATTTGTACTAGCAGCACAAACTTTTTGTAATAGCAGCAGTATTATATAAAGCCAGCAGCAGAAACAAAAATTTATTTACATAAACACATTAGATTGAAAATTCAAAGATTAAGCATTCCAATACTTGCTACCAAGTACTGAAACCTTGAAACATCAAAAGCTTTTGTTAGTAGATCTGCAAAGTTGTGTTATGAAGCAATTTTAAGAACTTGAATTAACCTTTTCTCATTGCAGTCTCTTATAAAGTGATGTCTAATTTCAATGTGTTTTGTTTTAGAATGTTGCACTGGATTTTTAATAATACAAATTGTACTACTATTATCAATATGAATAACAGTGTTTAAGAAATTGTACCCATAATCAAGAAGTTGGTTTTGAAGCCATAGAACTTGACTAAAGCAACTTGCAGCAGCTATATATTCAGCTTCAGTTGTTGAATTTGCCACACTTGTTTGCTTCTTACACTGCCATGAGACAAGTCTACACCCAAGGAATTGACATCCTCCAGTTGTTGACTTTCTGTCCAAGCTAGCACCAGCATAATCACTATCTGAATATGCTACCAAGTCAAAAGGAGATTCCCTAGAATACCATATACCCAACCTTGGTTGACCTTTGAGATATCTAAAAATTCTCTTGACTGCAGTTAAATGAGAAACCTTTGGAGTAACTTGAAATCTTGCACAAACACAAATAAGGAACATGATATCAGGTCTAGATGATGTAAGGTACATCAAAGAGCCTATCATAGATCTGTAAGTGTGTACATCCACACTCTCTCTATCTTCATCTTTCAGAAGGTGCTTCTCAGAGTCCATTGGTGTGCTTGCTATTTTTGAATCAGCAAATTGAAATTTTCTAAGTATCTCTGCAACATATTTGTCTTGACTAATAAATATGCCTTCAGATGATTGCTTAACTTGCAAACCCAAAAAGAATGTAAGTTCCCCCATGGAACTCATCTGAAACTTATCTTTCATAAGCTTCTCAAATTCTAAACACATCTCTTTCCTAGTAGATCCAAAGATAATGTCATCCACATACACCTGCACTAACAGAAGATCCTTCTTGTGCTGTTTGATGAAAAGTGTCTGATCAATCTTTCCTCTTTGAAATCCATTTTCTAATAAGTAGAAGCTAGTGTTGCATACCAAGCTCTTGGTGCCTGATGAAGGCCATATAGAGCTTTCACTACTCTGTACACTTTGTTTGGATGTAATGGGTCAATGAAGCCTGGAGGTTGTGAAACATACACCTCTTCTTCAATTGTACCGTATAAAAATGCACTATTGACATCCATTTGGTAGACTGTGAAGCCTAAAAATGAAGCATAAGCTAAGAAAAGCCTAATTGCCTCAATCCTTGCTACAGGAGCATAAACCTCATCATAGTCTATCCCTTCTTCTTGTGTGTACCCTTGGGCTACTAATCTAGCCTTATTCTTAATCACTATTCCTCTTTCATCCCTTTTGTTCTTAAAAACCCATCTAGTGCCAATTACCTTCACACCTGTAGGTAAATCAACTAGCACCCAAACCTTTTGAATCTTGAACTGAAGAAGCTCTTCTTGCATAGCCTCTAACCAGCTTGAATCATCTAGGGCTTTCAGAATATTCTTTGGTTCAGCTTGTGAGAGAAAACATACAAACAAGCAAGAGTTTGAAAGCTCATGCTGTTTTGAAGCATAAAGGGCATCAAGAAGCCCTTGTTGGTCTAAAGTCATCAATTGATGTCTTGTCTTCACACCAGATTGTACATCTCCAATCACATGTTCCAGGGAGTGGACTTTGTGAATTATTGTTTGTGGTGTAGAAGGAACTTGATAATTTGATGGAAGATTGTTGAAATCCACCTCATTATCTGAGAATTCTGCATCTTTCATTTCTGAAGGGCCAGCAGCAGAGTCATTTGGCCGAACAGCAGAATCAGTAAGCTTAGCAGCAGAATCACCAGCAGAAACAGATACACTACCAGCAGCAACAGAAATACTACCAGCAGAAACATTTTGTTGTTCCTGACTTCCATATTCTTTGCTTTCAACTTCAACACCTTCTTTAGCTTTGCTAGAAGAAGATTCATCAGTTGTTGAAGTTGATTCCACAATTGTACTTGACCGTATTGGCATTATCACATCATTTTGATCTTTCTCTAACACTGCCTCATTTGTTGTATTAGAACCTGCAAAATCATTAGTTTCTGCAACAAAAGGCACATAATTCATTGAATTGGTTAGATACTCTAGATCAAATAGCCATTTTGGTCCTTGACCTTCTACATTGGATTTGTTTTCCAAAAACTCCACATGTAGGTTTTCCTCTACTATTTCTGTTCTTGTGTTGTAAACTCTAAATGCTTTGCTATTAAGAGAATATCCAACAAAGAATCCTTCATCTGCTTTACCATCGAATTTTCCTAAATGGTCTAAGGTATTGAGAATTGTCACATGACATCCAAAAGGTCTAAGAAATCCTATTGCAGGAGTTCTACCTCTAAAAAGTTCATATGATGTCTTATTGTGATGCTGCACAACTAAAACTCTATTTTGAACATAGCAAGCAGTGTTGACTGCTTCAGCCCAAAAGGTTATTGGTAGCTTAGAATCAGCTAACATTGTTCTAGCAGCTTCAATTAGTGTTCTATTCTTTCTTTCAACAACACCATTATGTTGTGGTGTTCTAGCAACACTAAATTCTCTTCTAATACCTTTTTCTTTGCAGAAGTCATCCATAACTCTATTCTTAAACTCTGTCCCATTATCACATCTAATGACCTTCACTTTCTTGTCTACTTGGTTTTCTATCTGAGTAATGAATGTCTTAAGGATGCTTGTAGTCTCATCCTTAGTAGATAGAAAGAAAACCCATGTAAATCTAGTATAGTCATCAATTACAACAAGACAATATCTCTTATGCATTATACTACTTACTGAAACAGGTCCAAATAAGTCTATATGCAGCATAAACAATGATTGATTGATAGTGTTAAAAATCTTGGGCTTACAAGTGGCTTTGTGTTGTTTGCCTTTTAGACAAGCAATGCATGTTTGATCATTTTCAAATCTTTTGTGAGGTAAACCTCTTACCAAACCATTCTTAACAATTTTATTTATGGTTTTGAAATTAATATGACCAAGCCTTCTATGCCATTTCATTGATTCATCCAATGTGGCCTTTGCAACAAGACAAGTTAAATTCTTTTTAGGAACAATGTTCTTCATGTCTACACTGTACATATTGCCTTTTCTAGGAATTCTAAGAAGTACTTGACTTTCATCAGGCATCTTAAAATCAGGAGAAAGTACAAGACATTCAGTCTCACAGAAAAGAACATTGTTCTTTTTGTCACACATTTGTGAGACACTAAAAAGATGATAATTTAGCTCTTTTACATAGAACACATCTTCAAAATCTAAATTTCCAGTTTTAATGGTACCTTTACCGGAAATTTTGCCACGAACACCCCCTCCAAAGGTAACATATCCTCCATTGAATGATTGAAAATCTGAAAGATAAGACATGTTGCCTGTCATGTGCCTTGAACATCCACTATCTGAGAATCCTTGATCTTCTTGTTTATCAGTTGAATGTTCCTGCACACAAATAAGAGTGTTAGTTTCTTTTGGGGATCCAAGCCATTACTGACTTGGATCTGCCTCTTGCATCAATATAATTCAATATTTTAAGGATAGTTGATGCAACATTGGATTTTAGAATCCAACATGCTGAGGCCTTAACAGCATTTGCCCTGTTTCCCTTAGTAGCAGGAACTGATTTCTTAGCAGCAGGAACTGCTAACTTTTCAGTTCTACCCTTTGGTTTCCAAACTTGTTTTTGGACCACTGCTTTTGTTTGAATGGGCCTTAGAACAGTTGTTGGTGCATGTTTGAAAGCTGTTTTTGCACCCTTAGCTGTTGATTTTGGGTTAATAGTCATAAATGGTCGAGCAGCAAGAACAATTTGTCTAGCAGCAGGAACCATTAGTCTAGCAGCAGGATCTGAGTTTGAGCCAGACTTGTTTTTGACTACTCTAGGGTTTGTTCTCTTAGAACTAGAGCTAGAGTGAAAGTGAGATTTAGGTGCTTGCCTTTTGTGGTTCACTCTATGGTTTTCATACCCAGTTACCCATTGGTTGCAGAAAGCTGCAAGATGGTCAAAACTACCACATGTGTAACAAGCTTTGTTATAAAAAGAAAAGTCATCACCTAATTGGTTAGACTTGAGGTTGTTCCAATTCCTTTGGTTACCTCTGGGCTTGTTGGTGGTTCTATATTGTTCACAATATCTAACTGGTTGCCTAACATGCTTAATGTTTGATTTAGGCCTATCAGTATTGTGTTTGACTATCTTAGGAACACTTGTTCCTACTTTCTTAACCAAGACAGGTTTAGACATAACCTGTTCTTCATCATCATCACTATCAGTTGTACAATCTTCAACAACTATAGCATCTCCTTTATTAACAAAGGACACCTTGTCCTGATAAAGTAAAGTTTTATCTAAACTTTTACTTATCTTTTCTACCTTAAGACTCTTACTAGCCTTAGAACCATATTCCATGATTGGTTCTTGAAACTCAGCTAAACTTGTGTGAGCTAGGTCAATACCTGGAGGTGAATGAATACCTCTATATGGTGGAGGAACAGTGTTATAACCTACACCAGAATTAGCTTTATTGGTTACTTGAGCTTCAAACAGCTTATTAACTCCCTCTGAGGCATGAGCTAAAGCATCTACAGTTATCTTAACATTTTCTTTTTCCTTTTTGTGTCTAGCTAATGAATCATTCAGCTCAACAATACACTCAACTTTGATCCTTATGTCATTTTTAAGTATATTAATGTCATTAACAAAACTAGATTCATTATTCTTAAAATGTAAGACTTGTTTTTCTAAAACACCTAGACCTCTTTTGTGATTAGCTAAATTAAAAAGAGCATTAAGTAGCTCTTCTCTATGAGCATCAAATCTCTTACTAAGGTCTTCATAAGCTTTAAGATTAGAGCATGATTCAGTACAATTTATGATAGAATTTACCTCTGAATCAGAAAAGGCCATTAGAGCAATCTCATCGGCAACAAGAGCAGCATTTGGTGGTGCATCCTCTTTATTAGCCATAGAGCTCCAATCATATCCAACACCATCAATAGCCAACATAGCCTTTGGCTCTTCGACTATTACTTCCTTTCTCTTATCTTGCTTATACCATGTGTTCCTATTATCCTGCTTCTTTGGGCTTCTATATTCTTTAGCAAAGTGTCCTAACCTATGACAGTTGAAACACTCCACTTTCTTCTTTTCAAACCTAGCAGTTTCATTACCATTTATGGTAATTTGCTTCCCAGTTTTTTTCCAAAACTTCTTAGCCCTCATGCTAAGTAAAGCAACTTGCCACTTAATATCCATCTCTTCCAAACCATCACCATCTACCTGCTCAAGGTCTTCATGATTTAGAGGAGAACCACTAGATTGACTGGTTATAAAGGCATAAAATGTTGGATCTCTAAGTCCAGCAACATCCTTTTGTGAACTAGTAGAAGGACCACCATAAGTAGCATTAGAAACACTTTCAACTTCATCTACCTCTTCAGACTTACTAATACTAGGAAATGATAAGAGTGCAGCATTCCCAGAACTAGTACCATAGTTTCCAGACTTCTTTAGACTTTGTTCAACAATTTTGAAGTTGTTGTGCAAATCATTGAGTTTCATGGTTTCAATGTCTGGCTTGTTCATCCAGACAATAACATGAGTATGGAACTCATCAGTTAGACTTCTCAAAAACTTCATGTTGAGATCATCCTTCTCTATCTCAACACCCAACACAGCTGATGCGTGGTTTTGCAACCTTACAACAGGTTTTACCTCTCGAGGGATCTCAAGAGGCTTACAACCCCACCAGGCAGTGTACCTGACCGATGTAGTATAGTGTAGTGGTAAGTACCGGGGGATTGATCGTTCTCTAGGGGAATAGTGTCGTTAGGATTGAAAAACTACTCTAATAGGTCTAAGGGTGAGAGAAGATTCTTTTTATGTTTTTATATTTTTATGAAAGCAAGTAAAATCTCGGGTTTGAAAGAGTGGGCGGAATTAGTTGCTAGTCAACTAACCCAAATAACTACAAATGCAAATAAAATAAAATAACTGAAAATGAAAAGGTTGTGAAACTTATATGGAGAGAAATGTGTTTACTTAGATTTCCTTACTCCCTAACTATCTTTTACCGGTTGATTAGTGTGTATTAATTGCGTGGATGACGGGTGTATTCCTTAATACCAATCGTGGGGTGGCGTACGTACTTCCCCAACTCTACAAGCTCCTACTTCACTCCTATGTTGAACCGGCTAAGAAGCTCCTAACATGGGATCACTAGAATTCGCTCATGCATTAAATACAACCATAATAACCTTAGTACGCATTGGTTCATGTTTCTTAAGACGTTCAAGCAAGTTACCGTATAGGAGGTTAGCCAGTTTTCTTAAGCCTAACATCGATAAACAATCATCCAATACAATTAATAGCACACCAATAACCAATAATCAATAGTTAGGTTTCATTAGATCTAAGCAAACACAAGATAAATCTAGCCTAGCATGTTAAATAAAAGACAAGATCAAGATATAATCAAACGACACATAGACATATTGAATGATTAATTGATTACTTATCTTCAATTGAACATGGGAGATCCAAGGGTATAAAACCCTTAAAAATGGCAGAAAAATCGTCTTGGGTTTCTCCTCACAAAGTTGCACACCAATGACTAAAAATTATGAAAGTATATATAGGAAAACAGATCTGATGGCGTCACGTTATAGAGCTTGACGCCGTCAACTCGCCGCGGTTAGGGTTTCTTGATGGCCTTCTTGACGCCGTCCCCTTTTAATCCTCCAAAATCCTCTCTGGCTTATCAAGGCTTCACGACCTTCTTGACGCCGTCCCCCTTTATTCTTCCAAAATCCTATCTGGCTTATCAAGGGTTGACGGCGTCACACTAGGGCTTGACGCCGTCAAAGGTACTTTTCAGCAGATTTTTGAGACTTTGTCGTTTTCTTCACTTTTATGCTCCAAAAACGTCCAAAATGCTTCCTTTTCCAGATTTCTTCTCCAAAGTACCTAAAATGACAAAAGGAACGATTTAGGGCAATATTTGATCAAATAAATACGATTTAGGGCTTAAATGACCCCCTAAAAGCAGTACACTTTTCGCTTCATCAAATACCCTTACACTTGAGATTTGCTTGTCCTCAAGCAAATGCGCTTTTATTCTAATCAAAATACAAGTTAGGGGTCATTTAACGCTAATATAAAAGTAATTACAACAAATAGTCGTTCCACTTTAATCATAATAAGCACGGAGATTACAGACTAGCACCTCACAAGTAGTGTTTAGATACTCACATCTCTCAGGTGTCATAAAAGTATATCTCATAAATGAAAACGGATAATATCTCTCACTACCTGTCATAGCAAATAGATTACCATAGGCTTGGGAAAGGATCAAAAACCTCCTCCACTAGGCGTAAGCACCTAAGATAAACTATCAAAGAGGGCTTTTAAACGGGTTATAACGTTAGGTGCAGGGATATGATAAACACGGTTTTGTTGGATAAAGGATATTTTACTGGTGGCGAGTTAAAGATCTTGTATAATTACATGTACAATATGGCGTTGCTAAGCCAAGACTAGACTCGACTTAAGCTAATGAAAGAAAATAACAAAAAGATAAAATAAACATAAAATGAAACGGGATGGTAGTCCGTATGTTTTTTCTACTTTTCTTTTTCTCATTTTTTTTGTATTTTTCTTGATTTTTTTTTTCCACATACACTCTTGCCCTACCATCCAAAATAATACATCATAGGGGCGTTGCATTCCCCTTACACTTGAACTTTTACATAACTTTACAATTAACTATTCTAATGACTCGAATTAAAATAATCGAAACACTTGGAGTACTTTTAAAATATTTAGCACATATGGGGGTAATAATGTTGTTCTTCCCCATTACTCCATTACACTAGTACTTTACCCATGAGTCCCAATCGTCCCAAAACAATATGTACAAGGATATGACTCGACTTAGCAACCATGTAATCAATTAGATTACTAACTTGGGGTTTAAACAAATGTTGTCACAATAATGCACTAAAAATGAGTGCATACAAGGTAGGCTAAGGCGATTTGGGTGTACATTTAAGTGGGGTGTAAACAAATTCTTACTTTAAGTAAAATGCTTAAAGTTAGAAACGAAAAGATAGGCTCTGAGGGGTGTACTAGGGGTATCGTGTACTAAAAATGAGTACAACGCAAAGGGTGTGGGAGAATTACTTGACCAATGTAGCCAATGTAATTATAACAAAAACACAGGTGTAAAACAATGGGTTAATCCTAATGCCTCTTATCATGTAGTAAATCTTACTACACGAATGTAGTCTCACTTGTGGCCTTGGAATGGTCCTAACGCAAGTTCTAGCATCTAAGTGCTACCGGTACACACATCATAGCATAAATGCTTTTCCTACCAATTCTAGGGGCGAACCTCACATATTTGGGGGTGGAAAATTTTTTAGTGGTACGATTTTGTGCTAGTCATATAACTCCTATCCGTGAGACGCTCATTAAGACCAAAGTTCCACTCCTATATGTTGTAAAAAAATTTAAATTTGGCACTAAAATTGCCTTAACAGGTATTTTTCTCAGTTTTATTACACATCTACCATCAAACAAACGAAAAATCAAGCGTAATTGCATTCTCTAAAGTATCGTACTTTACCCCCCCCTTACACTTAAGATGAACATTGTCCCCAATGTTCAAATAACAAGATGTAAAAGTAAATAAGGTAAAAGAATGAAATCAAATACTCCCCTGATTCGTTCGGTGGATAAAGAGGTAACATGGTTAAATCTTCTTCCAAGGTAATGTTGAAGCTTCAAGATTAAAGTAGCGCCAAAAGCTAGATTCCACATACATCTCCTTGTCCAAAATAACCTGTTAAACCTGAGAAAACAAACAAGAAAACTTGCATAACATCGGCGGGATAAATCTGTATAAGGATATAATGCTTGTGGAATGATAATTTTGCAGATTCCTGGAGTTTATAAGTTAGAGATTTAATAAAAACTTTTTATGAAAACAAAACTTTCAAAAATTTTAGAAAATTAAAACCTGACGCCGTCAGGTTGTAAGGCCTGACGCCGTCAGAAATGATCTGACAGAATTCTCATGTTAAGTTTCCGGAAAATTTCTGGAAAAACCTATACCTTACTTCCTGGAATTCCTGCAAAATATCATTATGACTCGATACAAGCATTTGACTCAAACAATTACTAATATGTATGTTAATTTAATATTGTTATGATTCATGTTCATTTGTTCTAATAAACCGATTTGGATTTCCCTTACACTTATCTTTTGCAAAATACCTTTATATGTAGTTAAGACGAAGTTAAAAACAAAATAAAGCATTTTCACAAGTTAATTTGAAACATGAATCAGTAACAAAAAAATAAAATAAAACATACATACGGAAACAAATAAAATCAAACAAACAAATAAATAAACACACAAAGCAAATAAAGCTTATAAAGTAAAAAATCATGACAAGATAAATCCTACATGCACAGAAGAAAACCAAGTGTCACAAGTGTTCAAAGGCCAACAGAGGCCTAATCCAAAACTACCACAGACCAAATTGTTTCAAAACATACAACCATAAATTGAATTGTTTAAATATCGTAACATCAAATCAAATGATTATTGGGGTGGGGGACTGATGAGTGTCTAAATACTCATCATTTCTGTCACATTTTATCTGAACTGCCAAAACATCCAAAAACACTCAGAAATGCATCAAAATACTGAAAATATCCCAGGGATTGTGTTTTATATGTTTCAAATGCAAAATGTTTAAAAACAGTTGAAAAACGAACAAAGTTTACAAAATTGGCAGTTTCAGTCCCTCAACTTTCAAAACTTGTCAAATTTAGTCCCTAAGCATTTGTTTTGTAAGAAAATTCACCAAAGGTCCTTTTTAAATCATAAGTTGTCATATTTAGTCCTTTGGTGAAAAGTTTCAATAATTTACAAATTTGGTCCTTGCACTTTTAAAAATAACATAAAAGGTCCCTGGAGGTTTAAAAAATGGTAAAGTACATTTGTGGTCCTTGGGTTAATCACATATGGCATGGTTGGTCCTTGGAGATAAATTTTGGATTTTGCTAGAATGGTCCCTGAAATTTCAGAATGTTACATGTTTGGTCCCTAAACCTAAAATTTATCTAATACTAAATCCTAAACCTAACCACTACATTACCCAACCCATCCCTTTTATATTATAAACCCAATCCTATAACCCAATCTCATAACCCAGTCCACTAACTAAAAACCCAAGCCCAAACATAAACCCAATACCCGACCCCTTCTCTTTTATTTAACAAACCAGATGTTTGACTCTGGTCAAACAATCCTTCTTCCTAGTTACCCGCCCAAGCACCTCAATCCACCATCCACCACCCTTATCCTGACACACCCACCCCTTATCTCTTCCCCTTATCCCTGCTACACATCCTAAGCATTAAATGCTTCTTCCTCACTACTCATTACCAGCCATGTGCAATTTTCCACTCACATCAGATTTTCCCGCCAAATCTACTTTGGACGTTTGAGATTGAATGAAGACAATTCAAGGGTTGGAGATTGATCAGAGATGATGACTCAATGTTTCCCACCATAGTTTAGTATAAATAGGCATGTATTGTAAGCCAATTCGGCAGTAGAGTTTAAGTAGTTAACATAGCTTAATCGTATTTCATTTTTTAGTAATCATAGATTGTAATTCTCAGTTTCAATTATTAATGCAAGTTAGTTTCAATTACTTTGGTTCAATTTCAAGTTAATTTGTTCTGAGTTTCAGTTAAAATTAGATTTCATATAACCTGTTGATCAGAATAAGCTCGAATCCTCTTAAATATTAATCAAAAGTCTCATTACCCTTGTTATAAAGCCTATATAAGCTGTTAATAGCTTTTGGTAAGCTTATATTAGATGTATCAGTTCTTAAATTCCAAGTTTGAAGCAAAGTCAACAAAAGTCAAAGATGGAGCTCAATAAGCTGTTCTGGAGTGTATAAGCTGTTCAGGAAGCTTATTTGGGTTTTCTAGCTTGTGTTAACAAGCTAGAATAGGTTCTGGTCCTTGGTTCCTTGTTTCACAGGCAATTCGATTGTAAGCTCATAATCTCAATTTTAGCTCATTTTCTATTACTACTGTTACATAGCTTATTAGTAGCTTTTCTTTATAATTATTAGCTCATTAGTAGTTTACATACATATTTCATTCAGTTTCATAGTTTGTAACAGCCTGTTCTTCATTTTCACTTAAAAAACTAAAAAAAAACCAAAAATAGCCTAGACAAGCTAGCTTAATTAGAATACTCCATTTTCAGTCACAAGTCATTTTTCATAGCTTAATATACTTACTAATGTCATTAGAGTTCACATCAGTACTTAAAACATCCATGTTCAGTTAGAAAAAAAACAACACAGTCCTATAAAGGAGTGTTTGGTTTTAGCAGTTAGACAAGCCAAACACTAGTGTACTGTACATTGACCATTAGTCCAACTTTGTACAAGCTTTTCTCAGTCCTAAGAAGCTAATTTGAAACTGAGATCAGCCATATAGCTAGATATAGCACCCTTGCATCACCTGTGGGAATTTCAGACTGCCATAAGCTCAATTAAGCCATATCCAGCCACAAGCTGGTTTGGACCTTACCTTTAGCATTTTCTTACTCCCTTTAGTCCACTTAGTGATATCCTAAAAGCCTGGAACCCCTGCACAAGTTTGTGCTCAAAAATCCCACATCAGTTCAGCAGACTGCTTTGGCAGTCTTTGTGGTTTTTGCTGACCTTGGGGGATTTTTCATTTACACACCATAAGCTCTCATGAGCTGATTTTCTGGACTATTAAGCTCACCCAGCTCAACTCCAGTGTAGTATTTTTTGTTTCTTTTTTAGATCATTTTTAAGCCCAAAAATAAGCCTGCAAAACAAGCATTTTTGCCCTGGTGCTGAGCCTGCATCAGCAGACTCACCAAACCTTTGAGCTTATTAAGAGCTTTTCAGCTCTTAAGCCTGGCTTTTTCTAGTTCCTATAGTTATTTTAGGTGTGTAAAAGTCCCTAGTAGCTTATCTCATCAGCTCATAGCTTGTTAACAAGCTTATAGCTTGTTTGTAAAATCCAAAGTTCTTAAAAACTCAACAAACCAACTGTGGGTATAAGCTTCTTGTTTCCAGCTTATTTAATAAGTTAGAAAATTATTTCCTTTGTTAAAGTTGCTCATTAATAGCTGATAGATAAGTCTCAAAAAGAAAAATTCAAAAAAATTAGATTTTTCTTTGTTCATTTAGTATTTTTTATAAATTTAAATAGTTTTAAATAATTATTAAATAATAAATAATTAATAATAATTAGATAAAAAGTTAAAAAAATATAATTTAAGTTTTTAAATAAGTTTTAAGTCATTTTACATTTTTAGGTTTTAATTTCATAAATTTCAGTTTTAGTCCCATTTTAGATTCCCCGTTACGCGTTTTCAGTTTAGTTTATTAAATCGCGTTTAATTTTCTTGTGCATATTTGTTTTTAATTTGTTATTTAGAATTATTAAAAAAGCAAAATCAAAAATATCTAAATCACATCAGTCACTCTAATCCTAGCTTTTCACAGTTTGCCCATTCACACCTCGTTGGGAAACGATTCGGGTAATTACTTACCTGTCTACACACTACACACGAACGTGAGTTTTTGCAAGTATCCTTTTTCACAAAGGGGTAATTTGTAATTATTCACGCGTATCCGCTGTCTGCATTTATTTAATAGTGCGTTCGCGACGGATCAAATTTTGGCGCCGCTGCCGGGGAGGTTGTGCTGCGACTATTGTGTAGAGTTTTAGCGATTAGTGATTTGAGATCCTTCTATCAGAAGTTCCTATTTCCCATAAACCATATAAAAAACAAAAATATTTTTCTTTTCTTTTCTATATATATTATCATATAAAAAATAAAAACACCAAAAACATTTTCCGTTTTCTTTAATAAATTAACAATAATAAAATTTACCATCGAGAACCAAGACAGAGTACTACCTAACTGGGGGTACGACCATAATAAGTTCCCAAACATCAGATTTAAAACTTGCCTTTGTATCACTTGCGAATATCGGCTCACCTTTGATTGATAAACAAACTATAACGGAGGTTTAAGGATAGTCTGACATTAAATTGTCGGACTGAAAGAAGCGGGTTTTTAAGGAGCATTAATTGCCCACCTTTGCTTCTCCGCCACTCTGTGCGTTTATCTTTTAGAGAGCTACCGTACGCTTGTTGATTATTGGTTTAAGTTCACTTGTGTTTTGATTCGTTCTTGATTTAATTAAAATATTTTACTTAGTGCATGCGCACTCGTTCTTCCACGTCATCAAGCCCTTTACGTGAACTCGTAGATATTCCGAGAAGACGTAATCGTAGACGTGCTGCCCAAATAGTCGAACTCGAGATTCGTACTGTTCTCACTGATAATATGGCAGACGAACGCACAATGGCTGAAATGCTCCAGGCACCCACCGAGGGTTACGGAGATGCCATCGTTTTACCAGTCATCGATTCTGATCATTTTGAACTGAAAACACATTTGATTCAGCTCGTTTCTACAAACCAATTCCACGGGTTTGAACGAGAGGATCCATATGCACACATTCGCTGGTTCAATAAGTTGACCTCTACAATCAATTACAAGAATGTGCCGCAAACAGTTATCAAATTGATGCTATTTCCATTCTCACTTGAGGGGGCAGCCCGGATTTGGCTGGATAAAGAACCCCCTCGATCCATTGAAACCTGGGAAGATCTCGTTAAGAAATTTGTAAATTATTTCTTCCCTCCATCAAAGACGACTAATCTAAAAAATGAAATTGCTGGATTTCGTCAAGGTTTTGATGAAAATTTCGGAGAGGCATGGGACAGATTTAAAGATCTCCTAAGAAAATGCCCACATCACGAATTCACGGAGTTACAACAGATAAATACGTTCTATAATGGGTTGACCCAAAACGATCAAGATGCACTTAACGCAGCCGCCGGTGGCAATATCTTGAATCGTAAACCTAAAGAGGTGGTTGCAATTTGTGAAAATAAATCAAAAGTTCCTTTTTCGCGAAACAAAGTGAATGTTCCTGTCACTCCTGCTGCTTCTTCATCCGGTAACTCATCAGAGTTAGCCTTCCTTACGGATTCAATGCGTTGCATGATGAAGGAAATGAAAGAACTGAAGAGTGAAATTCATAAACCGGAACAAATCAAAGCAATAAACAAAGTGTGTGAAACTTGTGGTAGCCCACATGCGTATTATGATTGTCAAGCAACCGATGCTTCTCTTTACCCAGCTCCCGTAGCTGCAGTAAACCAAAATCAATACCGTCCGCATGCTGAAACTCAGTACCGAGCACCGAATGCTATGGTCCCACCTGGTTTTCCACCCGTGCCAAATCAGAATAATCAAAATCGCTTTGTTCAAAATCAGGGACAAAATTTCAACAATTCTCAAAATTTCAATCAGAACCGAGGTCAGAATCAGGGTAATCATAACCAAAAGCCATGGAATGTCCAAAACCATAATCAGACATCCTCAGATGAGTTGCTTAGGCAATTCATAAAATCTCAAGAGGAGACAAATAAAACTCAATATCAGACAAACCAGTTGTTGGTTACCCAAATAAATGACATAAAAAAGTCTTTAAATGATCTACCTTCTACCTCGGGAGGTCTCCCAAGTAACACTATTGTCAACCCTAGGGGTGAACTCAAAGCTGTCAGTACACGTAGTGGTAAATCTCATGTTGGATTCAAGGTGATAAAGGACCCGGTACTTCCCACTAACAATGGAAGTGCTAAATACGTCCAACCTTCGGTCATCCAAAAACCTACACCCACAATTGCTCCTCAGCCGTCAAGAATAGATCCTACTCTATCACGATTTACGGTTAAAAGTTTGTCAACCAAACTTAGTGAGCAAAGATCAGCCAGATATTATTCCGAAATGCTCAATGCTGTTCCTGTCAGTGTGCTTGATGACAGTGATGATGATGATGAAGATACCACTTTCGTCAAAGTTATCACCACTCGGAGTGGTGCTGCTTATGAGGGGCCAGCTAGCCCTATTCCTCCTCCGTTGTTTGAAATGGAAAAAGAGACGGAGGATACAACGGACAAAGTGCAAATTCCAAGCCCACAAAGTACAACACATGTCTATCCTCCGGTTGTCCCGAAAAATAAATCCAAACCAGGAGTTGTCTTTGAATCTGTTAAGACTCCTGAAGTTATTGCTCCTAAATCCAAACCTTACATTCCTTACCCATCGCGCTTAAATGAGCAAAAGCTCCGTGAGAAGGCTAGTCAACAAATGGACAAATTCTTTCAAATCTTTAAAGAATTACATTTTGACATAAGTTTTGCGGATGCTATCATTCTGATGCCCAAGTTTGCATCAACAATCAAACACTTGTTAAGCAACAAGGAAAAACTGGTTGAAATGGCTAAAACTCCATTAAATGAGAACTGCTCAGCGGTTATCTTAAAAAAGCTTCCGGAGAAGCTTGGAGATCCTGGAAAGTTTCTAATACCTTGTGTATTTCCGGGAATGGTTGAATGCTATGCCTTAGCAGATCTAGGTGCAAGCATCAACCTGATGCCTCATTCAGTATGGAAGAAACTTTCTCTTCCGGCTCTTACTACTACCTGCATGACTCTTGAGCTTGCAGATCGAACCATATCTCATCCTCGCGGCATTGCTGAGGATGTATTTGTGAAAGTAGGTAAGTTCCATTTTCCAGCTGACTTTGTGGTTGTTGATTTCGATGCTGATCAAAAGGTTCCTCTCATTCTTGGAAGAGGATTCCTAAAAACGGGCCATGCTCTTATTGATGTATTTAAGCATGAAATCACCTTGCGTGTGGATAAGGAAGCTGTTACCTTTAACCATGATCAAACTTCGAGGTACTCCTCAAACTATAATTCTGCATCGGTTAACCGAATCGATGTCATTGATGTTGCTTCAAAGGAGTACTCTCATGAAAGTCTTGGTTATTTTCATAATTCTGTGAGTGGGGAACCCACCACATCTTCTCAACTTATCATAGCAGACTTTTCCCCTTCTCTCATTTCGGTTGAGGGAAGTGATCCCTTTTTAGATGAGGTCGATGCTTTTCTTGCTCTAGATAGTTCACTTCCGCATGAGGTTGATGATGACTATCTTGATCCTGAGGGGGACATTCTTTTTCTAGAAAATTTGTTAAACGAAGATTCATCTTCCCCTCCTCCACCAAAACAACTTCATAATGAGGAAATCAAGTCAGTTGAGAAAACTGATAAATTTCCTGAGATCAAATTTAAGAACTTGCATCTTCCACTTGATTATGCAATTCTTGAGGAGGAAGTTCTTATCCTAATTGCTGTTCAGATCTCTCTTCTTCCCTTCACCTACCCGGTGATTTCCCCTATCTTTCACTCATTTGGGAGTGAGGATATTACTTTTGATCCCGGCATTGTCCATCTAACATTGGTTTAAATGCCGGATTTATCTCATCGGTGTGGAACTTTCTTATGCTCAATTGGTTATCCAAGCATCTTGAATGAAAGTCCGATAGAGATGGTTTCTTCCACTTACTTTCCCCATGAACCAATAAATGCGGGGATCGAGTCAAGCTAGTGACTCGGTGATCAAAAACATTAGCACAACATAGGTTTTCACCCGTGTCTCTGTTTTCTTTCTCTTTTCTACCACCTAGTGTGGGGGAGATGCCCCACATGTTGTAAATATGTACAGTAAAAAAAAAAAAAAAAAAAAGTTTGTGTGTATGTATAAAAATAATGGCTATTAGTATTTCTTTTTCACGTTCTAAGTGTTGGTTTAACAACCGGTACTTTGAATATTGAGGGCAATATTCAGTTCTAAGTGTGGGGGAGGGGGGAATTCTAGCGAATTTGATCAAATGTACCATCTAGTACCCCCATTTTAGCTAAAATTTTAAATTTTTTTCTCACTTAGAACGCAATAAATGGTTATCAGTCCGCCATGTCTAACCCACATAAGGATTGGCTAATCCGAGAGCAAACGGCTCTTGGTAAAGATAAATCAAATCCGTTTATGGCTTACAATTTGCCGAAAATTGTATGGTATTCGACTCACCATATCCTTATAAGTGAAGAGTTGGCTAGCCCGCAAGGTTATGGCTTGTGGTTAAGGCAGTGGAAAACCATGATTGGTAATCAACTCACCAAAGATAATAGTTGTAATTTATCTAAGAGTTGGCTAGTCCAGAAGCAAACGGCTTTTGGTAAAGACAAATCAAAACCGTTGACAGCTGATGATTTGCTCAAAATCATTTGGTTATCATTGTACCAAAGTATCACATACTAAAACATTGGCTACTCCAGAAGTAATGGCTTTTGGTAAAGAGAAAAATCCATTAAAACTTCATAAAAGATTGCTAGGGACTAGCAATAGTTTAGTGTGGGGGATTGATGAGTGTCTAAATACTCATCATTTTTGTCTTATCTGAACTGCCAAAACATCCAAAAACACTCAGAAATGCATCAAAATACTGAAAATATCCCAGGGATTGTGTTTTATATGTTTCAAATGCAAAATGTTTAAAAACAGTTGAAAAACGAACAAAGTTTACAAAATTGGCAGTTTCAGTCCCTCAACTTTCAAAACTTGTCAAATTTAGTCCCTAAGCATTTGTTTTGTAAGAAAATTCACCAAAGGTCCTTTTTAAATCATAAGTTGTCATATTTAGTCCTTTGGTGAAAAGTTTCAATAATTTACAAATTTGGTCCCTGCACTTTTAAAAATAACATAAAAGGTCCCTGGAGGTTTAAAAAATGGAAAATTACATTTGTGGTCCTTGGGTTATTCACATATGGCATGGTTGGTCCTTGGAGATAAATTTTGGATTTTGCTAGAATGGTCCCTGAAATTTTAGAATGTTACATGTTTGGTCCCTAAACCTAAAATTTATCTAATACTAAATCCTAAACCTAACCACTACATTACCCAACCCATCCCTTTTATATTATAAACCCAATCCTATAACCCAATCTCATAACCCAGTCCACTAACTAAAAACCCAAGCCCAAACATAAACCCAATACCCGACCCCTTCTCTTTTATTTAACAAACCAGATGTTTGACTCTGGTCAAACAATCCTTCTTCCTAGTTACCCGCCCAAGCACCTCAATCCACCATCCAACACCCTTATCCTGACACACCCACCCCTTATCTCTTCCCCTTATCCCTGCTACACATCCTAAGCATTAAATGCTTCTTCCTCACTACTCATTACCAGCCATGTGCAATTTTCCACTCACATCAGATTTTCCCGCCAAATCTACTTTGGACGGTTAAGATTGAATGAAGACAATTCAAGGGTTGGAGATTGATCAGAGATGATGACTCAATGTTTCCCACCATAGTTTAGTATAAATAGGCATGTATTGTAAGCCAATTCGGCAGTAGAGTTTAAGTAGTTAACATAGCTTAATCGTATTTCATTTTTTTGTAATCATAGATTGTAATTCTCAGTTTCAATTATTAATGCAAGTTAGTTTCAGTTACTTTGGTTCAATTTCAAGTTAATTTGTTCTGAGTTTCAGTTAAAATTAGATTTCATATAACCTGTTGATCAGAATAAGCTCGAATCCTCTTAAATATTAATCAAAAGTCTCATTACCCTTGTTATAAAGCCTATATAAGCTGTTAATAGCTTTTGGTAAGCTTATATTAGATGTATCAGTTCTTAAATTCCAAGTTTGAAGCAAAGTCAACAAAAGTCAAAGATGGAGCTCAATAAGCTGTTCTGGAGTGTATAAGCTGTTCAGGAAGCTTATTTGGGTTTTCTAGCTTGTGTTAACAAGCTAGAATAGGTTCTGGTCCTTGGTTCCTTGTTTCACAGGCAATTCGATTGTAAGCTCATAATCTCAATTTTAGCTCATTTTCTATTACTACTGTTACATAGCTTATTAGTAGCTTTTCTTTATAATTATTAGCTCATTAGTAGTTTACATACATATTTCATTCAGTTTCATAGTTTGTAACAGCCTGTTCTTCATTTTCACTTAAAAAACTAAAAAAAACCAAAAATAGCCTAGACAAGCTAGCTTAATTAGAATACTCCATTTTCAGTCACAAGTCATTTTTCATAGCTTAATATACTTACTAATGTCATTAGAGTTCACATCAGTACTTAAAACATCCATGTTCAGTTAGAAAAAAAACAACACAGTCCTATAAAGGAGTGTTTGGTTTTAGCAGTTAGACAAGCCAAACACTAGTGTACTGTACATTGACCATTAGTCCAACTTTGTACAAGCTTTTCTCAGTCCTAAGAAGCTAATTTGAAACTGAGATCAGCCATATAGCTAGATATAGCACCCTTGCATCACCTGTGGGAATTTCAGACTGCCATAAGCTCAATTAAGCCATATCCAGCCACAAGCTGGTTTGGACCTTACCTTTAGCATTTTCTTACTCCCTTTAGTCCACTTAGTGATATCCTAAAAGCCTGGAACCCCTGCACAAGTTTGTGCTCAAAAATCCCACATCAGTTCAGCAGACTGCTTTGGCAGTCTTTGTGGTTTTTGCTGACCTTGGGGGATTTTTCATTTACACACCATAAGCTCTCATGAGCTGATTTTCTGGACTATTAAGCTCACCCAGCTCAACTCCAGTGTAGTATTTTTTGTTTCTTTTTTAGATCATTTTTAAGCCCAAAAATAAGCCTGCAAAACAAGCATTTTTGCCCTGGTGCTGAGCCTGCATCAGCAGACTCACCAAACCTTTGAGCTTATTAAGAGCTTTTCAGCTCTTAAGCCTGGCTTTTTCTAGTTCCTATAGTTATTTTAGGTGTGTAAAAGTCCCTAGTAGCTTATCTTATCAGCTCATAGCTTGTTAACAAGCTTATAGCTTGTTTGTAAAATCCAAAGTTCTTAAAAACTCAACAAACCAACTGTGGGTATAAGCTTCTTGTTTCCAGCTTATTTAATAAGTTAGAAAATTATTTCCTTTGTTAAAGTTGCTCATTAATAGCTGATAGATAAGTCTCAAAAAGAAAAATTCAAAAAAATTAGTTTTGCAAAAAGGTCTGGGTAGGGATTCGAACCAGTGACCTCCTGCTCACAACACACACACCCTAGCCATTGTGCCCGTAGGTCTTTTCCAGTATTTGTTTGCAAAGTTTATTATATAAGCAGTCCTTGTCAGTTTTAGCTTATATAGCTTATTACAGCTTATCAGTATAAGCTGTCTTCACCATTTTATTTTTCTTAGCTTTGTAATAACTTAAAGTAATTTAGAAAAAAGTTTCAGATTTTTATTAATAGTTTTAATATTTTTAATCTTTTTAATTAGTTTAATATAGTAATTAAATCATAATAAATAAAATAATAATCAGAAAAATATAAATCTAATTTTCATAATTTTCTTTTGTCATTTTTAATCTAGGAAAAATATAATTATATTTTTAGACCTTAAGAGAAACAAAAATAGAAAAATAGTGATAGCTTCTATTTAATAGAATTTATCTTTTTAAATTTTTAATTAAGTAATTTTCATAGCTTCTTTTAACTTAATAATATTTATAGAAAAAGTTTTAGATTTTTCTTTGTTTATTTAGTATTTATTATAATTTAAATTAGTTTTAAATAATTATTAAATAATAAATAATTAATAATAATTAGATAAAAAGTATTAAAAAAATATAATTTAAGTTTTTAAATAAGTTTTAAGTCATTTTACATTTTTAGGTTTTAATTTCATAAATTTCAGTTTTAGTCCCATTTTAGATTCCCCGTTACGCGTTTTCAGTTTAGTTTATTAAATCGCGTTTAATTTTCTTGTGAATATTTGTTTTTAATTTGTTATTTAGAATTATTAAAAAAGCAAAATCAAAAATATCTAAATCACATCAGTCACTCTAATCCTAGCTTTTCACAGTTTGCCCATTCACACCTCGTTGGGAAACGATTCGGGTAATTACTTACCTGTCTACACACTACACACGAACGTGAGTTTTTGCAAGTATCCTTTTTCACAAAGGGGTAATTTGTAATTATTCACGCGTATCCGCTGTCTGCATTTATTTAATAGTGCGTTCGCGACGGATCAGGGACTGTGGCGGTAGTCGTAGTTTGGAGGGAGGTGCCCATAGTATCCGTACGGTGGGTAGTCCTGCTCACGTCCAGGGAAAGGGTCAATCTGCATGTGTGGATCCAACTGATCACGCGTAGATAAATGTTGCATTTGTCGAATAGTGTGATCATACATCCAGTCGAACCTCTCATCAACCCGGGTTCTCCAAGTGTCAACCTGACCCATCCAGGCCCCCTGATAGGCCTGCCAATCCCCCCTGTTCATGTGCCGGTAGTAATCTGCCGTGCCGGCCTCATAATCTTCATGCTGCTCTTCTTCCTCATCATCCCCACCACCAACATTCACAGCTCCGTCATGATCAGACCAAACAAAGGTCCCATCATCCATCTCCATAACAACCTCCATCTGCTTCAAGGATCTAACCTTTACCTTCCTGCATGCATTACCACCGCTCAAGTACCTCATGATCTCGGGCCTGAGGACCCCATAGGATCGGGCCAGCCGAGTGACAAACATCCCACCATAAATTCTATCCCTTTCTTTTTCCCCAACTCCACTATTCAGAAAGCTAGCTACCCAAAATGGGATGTTGCAGTAAGCCTCATCTGAGTATATGGTGAATAAATAGAAGAGGTCTGCAGCAGTGACGGGTGATGAGAGCTGTGGCGTCCTGATAGGCTGTAGGTGAGACATCTGTGGGTCAACCTAACCCTAGGTTCCCTGATTTGGGATGCTACAGCAGTAGAGGTGTACACACCATTTCCAATAGTCGGCCAGAATATAGAACATCTAAAATCATTCCTCATTGTCTCACCATGCAGCAACCTAGTCAAAAATCCTGCTTGAGTGGTTTCATGCTGACTGTACAACCCTAGTCTCCAACCAAACTCTGTAACTGAGCATGTCCTAAGCTCGCCCCCAGTCTAAAATAGATTGTGGTTCTGGCCACATCGGTCCTGGCTTCGGCCATGTCAAAGCGAAAAGTAGCAAAGAATTCACGTACTAATTCGTCATACACTGGTTCTTGAATCCTAAAAAGGTTTTCCCACTGAGGGCCGGTGAATTCATCAGTTTGAAAGCTTTGGAGAAAGTTTGGCTCAAGACCTTCGTTTCTCAAAAAGTCCCAATCTACCACAGCCCCACTTTCAACTTTGTGTAGTAGCAATTGGGCATATTTGGATGTGGCAGCATCGTTATCGAAGATCCCCCAACTAAGAACCGTATCGCCATAATTTTCTTGTTGGGACCTAGAGGAACTCCCTCTGCTAGATCGTTGACGCTTATGCATTTCCTGAAAAGAAAACAAGAAGGAAAGAAGAAGATCAAAATGTGAACCAAAGAGTTGGTTGAACATCAGACACATCTGACGCCGTCATCCTTTAGAGGTGACGCCGTCAGGTTCGACCTCATTCGAATTCAAGATTACGAGGGAAAAATCAATATTCAAACTTCAGGTTCATAAACCAAACGCCCTTTTTTACAGAAAAAATGGATGATTGGTCCATAGGTTGTGGTTCAAATTCGTTGCCACCCAATTAGTAAATAGATCCATTTGATTGCCAATAATTTAATGCTTTAATCAATGCTAAATAACACTAATTTAAAGGGCATTATGAGTTCTAGGCATGAATCAATCCTAGGGTTTCATGAGTCGGGGGTTTTCGAAATTGAAGAATCATATGAGTAATTGAAGCGAAAAGGATGAATAAAAATTACTTACCACGTGGAGGTTGGTGACCGAAGTTGGTGAATTGGACCTTGGAGATTCGTAGGTGGGGTTGGAGTGGGTATGGTTTGTGGGGTTTGTGATGAAAGTGATGGAAATAAGGTTTTTATTGCTGTGCCGATGGGGTGACGGCGTCACGTTCAAAGTCTGACGCTGTCAGACCCGTGTGCTTTACAACTTTGTGCCAGTTTACAATTGAGCCCCTGTACTATTGAGAGTAGCTTATAAGGATCAACACGATAGTTAGTCTTGTTTAATAAGTTCCTCCTGGGTCAAATGTTTTGTTACTGTCACGGAATGTGGTATACTTTTGGATAGGGTCGGTTAATGTCCCATTAAAGTTCCAATCTCCATCAGGATATGTATTGAGTGAGCGAGGGGAACTTTCCCAAGGGATTTTCGACATGAGGGTGTGCTTTAACTGAGTTCTTCTCACACCTGGCTTAAAGCCAAAAGATCGTTTCCTAGCTTCATGAAAGTTAGGGAGCGTGACAACCATGCTTCCCACGAAAATGCTATGATCTTGAGAATTCTTTTTCTCGCGAGGGGATCCAAAGGGATAAGAGAGTTTTAAAGGTGAAGGCTCGGGGAGAGGGGTTTCATCATCCCATTCGTTGTATGGTTCATTAGGGACCGGGATTTCAAAGATCTTCTCGATCTTTTTGTGTGAAGCTTTTTCCCTAATTTTCTCCTTTATTCTCGAGATAAACTTTTCTGCCAGTTCCATGAAAACATTTTGGGTGTTTTTCAAGTGAGTCTCTAATTGTTGGATTTGCCTCTCTTGGTTTTTCATGAAAGTTAGCATTATCCCCTCGAACTCATCTTGTCGCGAGAGGTGAGGAAACGTATGTTTACCAATCGTGTTTACACACTCATTGGTATCTTCCTCAACCCGAGGTATCTCGGCTTTCATAAGTTTCTCAATCTGCCTTTTTATGTTTTCAAACAACTGTTCTTGGGTTGCACTCATGCAATTTAAAATCCCTTCTTCCGAGAACGTAGAGTCCTTCCATTCTTCATCGTCGTACTGTGCTAAGTCCTCAATGACTTCCCAGCACTTATTGACACTGAGCCTGCTCAGCCTTCCATTGGAAGCGTAATCTATGGTTCTTCTAGTTTGATGGTTTACGCCATCATAAAATCGTTGGATTTGTAGCCAAGGATCCATGCCATGGTGAGGGACTTTTTGGAGTAAGTCCTTGAATCGAGTCCATGCCTCGTAGAGGGTTTCGCCTTGACGTTGTTGGAACATCAAGATATCATTCCTTAGCTTGGTAGTTCTTCCTGGTGGGAAAAACTGAGCGAGGAAACGAGTGGTGAGATCATCCCAAGAGGTGATGGATCCTGCGGGTAGGCGCTCTAGCCATTGACTAGCTTGGTCCCGCAGAGAGAATTGAAAGAGACGCAGTCGGGTCGTCTCTCGAGTGGCAACATCAAGGTCTATGGAATCAACGATTTTGAGAAAGTCCTTGAGATGTTGATTAGGATCTTCGGAACGAAGTCCATGGAATGCGCATCCGCTTTGCACCAACCGGATGGTGTCGGATCGCAAGGGAGTGACATTGGCTCCTTGAGTGAGCTCAATGGTGTTTCGATAGCCATGGTGGCTAGGACGGGAGTAGTCTCCTAAGGTACGGGCTCTAGGAGGTGGGTGTTGTTTTGGTGGTGGGTTGTTGGGATCGAGGATATTACCACCTTCCATGTTGTCGGATGGTAATGGTTACGAACAAAGAAACGAAGAAAAAAGATAGACTAAAGAAAACCTAGAAAAATAAAATAAAAATCTCACTAGAAAGGAATCTAGTGAGTAGACCTAATAAAATAAAAATTCAACCTAAACAATAACTATTCCCCGGCAGCGGCGCCAAAAACTTGATGCGTGGTTTTGCGACCTTACAACAGGTTTTACCTCTCGAGGGATCTCAAGAGGCTTGCAATCCCCACCAGGCAGTGTACCTGACCGATGTAGTATAGTGTAGTGGCAAGTACCGGGGGATTGATCGTTCTCTAGGGGAATAGTGTCGTTAGGATTGAAAAACTACTCTAATAGGTCTAAGGGTGAGGGAAGATTCTTTTTGTATTTTTATATTTTTATAAAAGCAAGTAAAATCTCGGGTTTGAAGGAGTGGGCGGAATTAGTTGCTAGTCAACTAACCCAAATAACTACAATTGCAAATAAAATAAAATAACTGAAAATGAAAAGGTTGTGAAACTTATATGGAGAGAAATGTGTTTACTTAGATTTCCTTACTCCCTAACTATCTTTTACCGGTTGATTAGTGTGTATTAATTGCGTGGATGATGGGTGTATTCCTTAATACCAATCGTGGGGTGGCGTACGTACTTCCCCAACTCTACAAGCTCCTACTTCACTCCTATGTCGAGCCGGCTAAGAAGCTCCTAACATGGGATCACTAGAATTCGCTCATGCATTAAATACAACCATAATAACCTTAGTACGCATTGGTTCATGTTTCTTAAGACGTTCAAGCAAGTTACCGTATAGGAGGTTAGCCACTTTTCTTAAGCCTAACATCGATAAACAATCATCCAATACAATTAATAACACACCAATAACCAATAATCAATAGTTAGGTTTTATTAGATCTAAGCAAACACAAGATAAATCTAGCCTAGCATGTTAAATAAAAGACAAGAACAAGATATAATCAAACAACACATAGACATATTGAATGATTAATTGATTACTTATCTTCAATTGAACATCGGAGATCCAAGGGTATAAAACCCTTAAAAATGGCAGAAAAATCGTCTAGGGTTTCTCCTCACAAAGTTGCACACCAATGACTAAAAATTATGAAAGTATATATAGGAAAATAGATCTGACGGCGTCACGTTATAGAGCTTGACGCCGTCAACTCACCGCGGTTAGGGTTTCTTGATGGCCTTCTTGACACCGTCCCCTTTTAATCCTCCAAAATCCTCTCTGGCTTATCAAGGCTTGACGACTTTCTTGACGCCGTCCCCCTTTATTCTTCCAAAATCCTCTCTGGCTTATCAAGGGTTGACGGCGTCACACTAGGGCTTGACGCCGTCAAAGGTACTTTTCAGCAGATTTTTGAGACTTTGTCGTTTTCTTCACTTTTATGCTCCAAAAACGTCCAAAATGCCTCCTTTTCCAGATTTCTTCTCAAAAGTACCTAAAATGACAAAAGGAACGATTTAGGGCAATATTTGATCAAATAAATACGATTTAGGGCTTAAATGACCCCTTAAAAGCGGTACACTTTTCGCTTCATCAACAGCTAACTGACTGACAAGCTTGTGCAACCTTGAGAACAGCTTATCAAGAGTTTCATTGCTAAAAGCAGTAAAGTTTTTAAATTGTTGTTTCAGCAATGTCTTCTGTGTCTTTTTGGTAGTTTCATTACCACCAAACCATGCACAAATCTCTTCAAAAAGAGTTTTTGCATCAAGATACTTGTTAAAAGATAGCATCTGCTCACCAGGAATGGTCATAAGTAACAAATTTCTTGCTTTTTGATCATTTCTCTTCTGTATCTTTTCATCATTGGAAACTGGTCCAGTATTTCTTTTCCTAAGTGCTTTGCCTTCAAGGACAACATCTGAATAGCTTGGTGAAAAAGAATCACCATACATAATGATATCCCAAAGAGTATAATCTTGAACCATAAAATATTGCTCAATTCTCATCCTTCATAACTCAAACTCATTCTGTTTGATCATGGGCAACTTTGCAGCAACATTTGAAACCTGAGCATCTTGTACATCCATTTCTCTTTTAGCTTCTAAATCAACTATATCAGCCTTGCTCTGATACCACTTGACAGGACTCGACACACGATTAAGGTGGTTAAACCTTGTGACGTTGTGTGTATGATATATTGAGTTAATATGATTAAGTATGCGGAATTTACTTAACCACACTTAGAAGGTTATTTGTGATGTGGAAATGGAATGGTTGTGATTGTTCTATGACAATAAAACAATGAAAGCTTTTCACCAAAACGATTCAATATTATTCAAAATAATACGAGTGATCTTGAAATATCACTAGGGTTACAACCTTGAATCTTATGTTCTTACAACTTGTGATATTCTTGTGTTTTGTTCTATGTCTTAACAGTTATGAGTTCTTACAATAATAACACATATGGACACTTAACATCTACACATAATATCGAGTCTAAGATCCTCTTTTATAGTCCAAGAAGATCTTTACATATTGCTTAAAGTCTAGCCGACTTACTTGTTAACTTATCTTGAGTGTGTCAGTACATAAGATACAACATGTATCTGTGTACACAACTTGTTAACTAAGCACATGGGGTAAGATATTATCTACCGTATATTGTTGACCAAAATACAAATAATATCTTTTCAATCTTATCCACTCAGCAGCAGAATGTTCATTAGCAGCAGCAATGAGATTATCGCTAGCAGCAGGAACAAGTATAATAACAGCAGGATCAACAGCAGCAGAATGCTAAGCCTAGCAGCAGAATCATTTATCGCTAGCAGCAGGATCAAATGTTCTAGCAGTAGGAACAGACATTAGCAGCAGGAACCAAATGCACTAGCAACAGAATCACACTTAAAGTTTTTCTTTGAATAGAATCCGATATTTAACTTCTTGAATATTTAATTCCCAACACTTGAAAGTATATTGATGCATGGACATACCAAATTCACATGATATTCAATGAATTGAGTATAGGACTTATCCCAACCACATGATTGTACTTCATGGATCTTGTCATCAAGTAAATCATGAATAGTTATCCTCAGACTTGAGATGCCAGAGAACTGTCATGAATGTTGTGCATTTTTGTAAAGCAATTTACCGCTATCCGTAACTGGTAGTTATAAGGATTGTTTTCAGAAGTGTTGCAAAGTTCATGGGTTTTGCTTGTAGTCAATAGAGAATTTGTTCTTTCAAATTTGTTTTGAAGTTTAATACTGATGGGCCCCTCGTAGGGTTGACAAGATGTTTGTGTGGCCATACCCAAAGTCTATCTGGAATACGTTCAGATGTTTTGGTAATCTTGCTCAATCGTAAACAACGAGAAACAGAATTGTTAATAAAGAATGACTTAGATCCATATCTTTATTAACGGAGTATTAGAAACAAAAAGATGATAATAATGATGAATCATTAAAGGTTTTTCCAAGAGACCTCCCTCGAGTTGTACTAGGTGCATTGGCGTGTTGCAAGACGCTAACCAATGTCATTACACTTTTAATACATGTCCAAGTGGGAGCTGTTAGTTTTATGGACGAAATATTTAAAGTGTATGTCTAGAATCGAACTCGAGTTCACGGGATTGCACACTTTACGTATGAAGAGTAAATAAATAATAATTAATTATAAAATGTTATATTTAATTATTATATACACAAAACACATAACGACCGTTAGTATTTAACAGAAGAATGACTAACGACCGTTAGACGAATTTAAGGAAAGTATTGTGTGTTAATAATTGGCAAGTCAAGAAGCTTCCGAAATCCCCTTGGGGATGGATATGCCAATCGGTGGGGAGGGGAAACCCAACCCAACACCAACTTGAGCTCCAAGTTATTGAAACACTATAAATACAAATAAAGGGTTATTTGTTTTGCACCTTTTGTACACACACTAATAACCCTAAATTGTGTTTTCTTTTCTTTTGTCTTGGATCGGCCGAACCCCCCTCCTAAAGGGTGTTTCGACTTTGTTTTTTTTATAAAACAAATTGTTTTGTGTTTATTACTTGCATAATTATTTACTTGGTATTAGTATGTGTGTACAATAACGTGGTAATTACTCACTATAGTAATTATCTTGAATCGAATAACAAAACGGTAAGGGGTTATTCATTGATCCACTTATAAACCCTAATTAGGGTTCATCCAATTGAAGGTTTATAAAGATTGATTCTTGTTCTTGCTAGAAAAAAAAAGGTACGTTCTTTATTTAAATCCGGTTAATTATTTATATGTTAAAATTGATCCTACGCTTCCGCATGTTCTATTTGATGTTATATGTTTTATTATATAATTGTTATGCTTAATAATTCCAACACATATTGAAGCCTTTTTTTTGTAATTGTGGTCGTGGGTTACAGGTAGATAACACATACTACTTAGTGTGCTTAGTCGATACCGATTACATCAACGGTAACTTATTCAATGTTTGATGATATTTGATTGATAAAGATCTATTAAGGAGGATTCCCCGAATACTTGAAATAGAGATGATCATAGAAAATGTGAAATATTTGATAGGATCCGTTTCGGGAACGTAGAATGTTATAGAAATTCAACTGTTAGAACTCCAGTACGTATGGAACCAAAAGAAAAAAGACTGCCCTAATGATTACCAAAAGGTTATTTAATAGGTGAATGATAGTAGTCATTTCCTAAAGCCGTGTGCATTTTCAAAGTGAACATTTATTTTGAGACGAAGTAAGTACATCAAAAGAGGAAGATACATTATTACTTCTTTCATCTCAAAATAATTATTCACTCCTAATATGTATAATAATTGAAGAAATTTCATGAAACTAAACTAGTGCCCGTGCATAGCAACGAGATTTTATAGCGGCAGATAGTTGTAGTGATAAAAACAAGTTTATGGGTTATAAACGAAAAATAATAAAAGTTTAAGAATTTGGGGATTAAACACGTTTTAAACTGAATGAAAAGAATATGAGTTATTGGTTATAAACGAAAATAATAATGGAAGTTTATGTATATAATTTTCTTAATTTTTTTACTTTCAAGAATATGAGTTTTTCATTTATATATAGTATAGATATAGATACACAATTCACCAATCAATTATCATCTCTCGCTATATTTTTTCCTTATCGGTCAAAATGTAAAGTAAGTACCTATTTTGAGAAATCCCAAAGTAAGATAATATAATGTGACGGAGGGTGTACTAAACTAAAACTTTTGCGAAAGAAGAACGTCCTGGAAGAATTTAAACAGATACTCCTAGTATGAATAAATAGCAAATATGTGAAATTAGGGGTAATTCGAACATGGATCGCAATAGGAGGATTAGGGGTAATTCGAACATGGATCACAAGAGGAGGATTACAGCAAGATGAAACAATACAATGATGAATGTGGTTTGGAGAGGAGACGGTTTATTGAAGAACAAAAAGCCTTGGCTCCATATTGGGACAACTATTTTGATACTGTAAGACTCTCACTATGTATTTATTACTGTAGCTTTTAAGGATCTGTATTATGTAAGCTTTAATATATCTAATATTTGCCGGAAAGAAAATGTTACATAAGCCCCCCTAAAAAGTTTAGTTGTGGATAATTTTCTCATCTCGATACAAGGGTTGGAAATTTAGGGGGTGTTTGTTTAAGATTATATGTGGCTTATGAGCTTATTTGTGTTTCGGCTTATATTTCATAAGCCTCAATTTTCCGGCTTATATTTCATAAACCTCAATTTTCCGGCTTATTTTGAGACTTGTGGGCTTATTCAAGTTTATTATGATCTCATAAACTTATATAAATCTCAAAATAAGCTAGAAAATTGGGGCTTATGAATTATAAGCCGAAATCAAATAAACTAATAAGCCCAAATATAAGCTTAAACAAACACCCCCTTAGAAGCTTTTCCGAATCTTATAGATTCGAATCTTGATAAGTGCGGTAGTTTTTCCACTTTTTTTTAATGATTTTTCCAGACAAGTGGTTTCTTATATATGTTATTGTTTGTTTCTATGCCGGAAAAGTGGATTATAATGCTTTTCATCTTTGATTTTCTCAGCTTGACTTATCTCACCTTGGAAGCAAGGTAGGGGTTTCATATCAAAACTCAAAGAAATTACGTAAGCTCATTACGCAAGCAATTGTTCTCAAGAAGCGTTTGGAGGCACAAGTGAAGAACCACCACACCAACAAGGATTCTAAAAAATTATTGAACTCTCTTGGACACGTCATTCCCATTGTTACTAGCTACTACAAGTCCACCAGGGATCTTCCTTTTGACTGGATAAAGTCTGTGTTGCCTTTATATCTGCACATTTAAATTTTCACATACCAAACTAATTGTTAGGAATATAAATATTCACGTGAAAGATTCGGTCACCCCGAGTATGGATTAGCATTAAGTAGCTCGTAGTCTAATTAATATTTAGTTAAGTACTTAGTTAGTTGACGTAGTTCTTGTGGAGTTGGGTCGGGTCTTTACCCACTGTCAGCTCGCTCCACATCCCGTTTAGGGGCATTTTACCTTGTAGTATATAAGGCCCTTCCCACACATGAGAAGGGTTGGAGCTTTCACTCACATTAATCTAATATTTCTTGTTTCTCTCTCTAGAAAGTCTTCCAAACTTTCTCTCTCTCTCTCTACAATTCGAATCCAAACAACAAGAATCATCCATGTTATGTTTATGAGTAAACTACAATTGGTATCAAGAGCCTTGGTTTGATCTTTGGGATTGTTTATTCTCGGATTTGTAGCTTGGGTCTTGTGTTTGTTTTTGGTTCGAATAGGTTTCACTCTAAATACCCTAGTTTGAGCTTGTTTGAGGTTAGATTTGCATTATGGTTGTACTTACATGATTAGGGGTGTTAGATGTAACATGTTTTGTGTTTAGATAGCTTGTTTCATTAGTCTAGTGGTGTATTTTAGCGAATTCGAAGGGTTTTTGGATGAGTTTCTTAGTTGCGATTTGTCTCTCGGTATAAAATTCTTGACTGCGATTTGTGTAAGTTTTGGGTTGCGATTTGGTTGTTTTCGGGTTGCGTTTTGGCAGTTAACCGAAAAGGGAAAAGAAGACAAAACGCAAGATAGCGACAGTTCTGTCCTGTAGTGGATTGTGGTTTGTGTGAACTACGATTTGTGTACACTGTGATTTGTGTACTTGCGATTTGTGTGCCTGCGATTTGTGTACACTGCGATTTGTGTACCTGCGATTTGTGTGTCTGCGATTTGTAAGTTGCGATTTGTGGGTGTTGCGATTTGGGTAATTGCGATTTGTAGTGACTGCGATTTGTCTAATGTGATTTGTCAGTTGCGATTTATGGTAACTGCGATTTGTCCACTGCGATTTGTCTGTTGCGATTTGTGGTGACTGCGATTTGTCTACTGTGATTTGTCAGTTGCGATTTGTGGTAACTGCGATTTGTCTACTGCGATTTGTCTGTTGCG
The DNA here is from genome assembly GCA_021014915.2 of Artemisia tridentata subsp. tridentata. Classification (NCBI taxonomy): domain Eukaryota; kingdom Viridiplantae; phylum Streptophyta; class Magnoliopsida; order Asterales; family Asteraceae; genus Artemisia; species Artemisia tridentata. Next base: position 74,718,697 of record CP139507.1, read on the forward strand.
ATTTGTGGTGACTGCGATTTGTTCACTGTGATTTGTCTTAGTTATTCACATATACTCAATCCAACCAAACATAATCACAACTCAACTTAACCTAAACAAACACACAATCACCTTAATATACAATCACTCATCATTAAACCAATCCAACAACTGTCATAACACAATCAAGTAATCATTATCTCATGGTTTCTTTTGTTGATTTTAGAAAATCCCGCGAAAGATTCGATTTCTCGGTTTAAATCACAAGAGTTGTAAAATCCCGTGTAAGGTTACATCATGGCAAGTACTTCTTCCGATGACATTCAAGCTGCTCGGTCCGATACCCGCCCTGCTATGCTCGATAGGATAGATTATGAGTCATGGGCACAAAGAATTCGACACTACTGCTTAGGAAAAGAGAATGGTGTCAACATTCTTCGATCGATTGATGAAGGAACCTTTCAAATGGGTACCATGAGAGATGTCATCTCAACGGCTGAGGATGGTACTGTCACTCTGGGAATCGACATACCACGTACCTACAATGATCTTACCGAGGAGGAGAAGAAGCGTTATGATGCTGACATTCGAGCTTCTAACATTGTGATTCAGGGGCTTCCCAAAGACGTTTACAAGCTTATCAATTACAACACTGAAGCCAAAGCGGTTTGGGACAATGTCAAAATGCTTCTAGCTGGGTCTGAATTAACCAAAGAAGATCGTAAATCTCAGTTGTATGATGAGTTTGAGCATTTCAAGAAAAATCCTGGAGAAAGTATCACCGATTACTATGTTAGGTTTCACAAGCTTATAAATGACACGAGAATCATCAAGATGACAATGCCAAACATTCAACTCAACTCCAAGTTTGTAAACAACATGGCACCCGAATGGGATAGGTTTGTTACTGCAGTGAAGCTCAACAAAGCATTGAGAGACACCAATCATGAGAAGCTCTATGCATATCTACAACAACATGAGAAGCATGCTGCATATGATCGTCAGATCAGGGAAAAACTCACTCCAACAACTACTAATGATTCACTTGCATTTGTCTCTAATGTTCAGCCACTTAGTCAATCCGCACATTCTCAGGGTCAATCAATGCCACTCCAACCTGATTTTGGGTATACTCATACCGATGTGATGATTGACACTCTGACCAAACAAGTTTCATTGCTTGCTCAACAATTCAGAACAACACTTCCTCAAACCAACAACCAATTCGAACCTCATCAAATCCACGCAATCAAGCTATGGTTGAAGATGGAAGAGTTGTAGTACAAAATGTTCAAGGAAGATAGAATCTGAATCAAAGGAACTTTGCTCAAGGCAACGGTGCAGCAGGCAACGAGGTTGTGTAGAATAGAGTGGGGAATGTTATTCAGGGACAAGCACATCAACCCAAGTGCTATAACTGTGGTGGTTTAGGACACATTGCACGAAACTGCACTCAGCCAAAACGTCCTCAGAACTCTGACTACTTCAAGGATAAGATGTGGTTGATGCAAGCCCAAGAGAATGGAGCAGCCCTGGATGAAGATGAGCTATTGTTTCTTGCTGATGATGGAAACACATTTGATGAAGATGCTGATGACCAACCTGTTCAAGATATGGCTCTGAATGATCCCAACATCTTTCTAGGTGAACACTGTAATGCCTTTGACTCAGATGTTGATGATGAACCTACTACACAGACCATCTTCATGGAAAATATGTCTTCTTCACCTCAACAATCTGGCCCTTCAAATACATCCGTCATATCTGAGGTACTTAAAACTTTATGACATGGTTGAAGAACACAAGATTCCCGACAAAGTACAACAAATAACCGTTGTTGAGTCAGATACTGCCAATATGGGTAATGAGTATGTTATCCCATATGAACAATATGTGACACACAACGAAGTATCTGTTGTACCAAGTGGTGCATCTAGTGTTCCAAATGATATAAATGTGTTGCATGAAACCTTTGCATTTGTTCCTAAAGACAAATGAACAACTAAACATCTATAAAGATCAAGTGGCCCTGTATGAAATGATAATCGTTCGAACAATTCACAAGTCAACCTCTCACGAAGAAAAGTCAACGAGGAACGGTTCTACGCAAAAATCGATTTAATAACCGGATAAGCGTGTACCCGGGTCGAGGTCCCAACGAGGCGTGAAATTGAGAATATCGTTTTTGGTTCGTAATTAAAGTGCTTGAAAAGACGAGAGTTTGTTTGGTTACTAAAATCTATTAAAACGAAAATTAAATAACGCGAACGTTAAACTACGAACGAGTAAAAACGTAAAATATTTGAAAAACTAATCCTACGGGTATCAAAATAATTTTTCTAAGTCCTAAATATAAAAAGAAAATTTTGGAAAAAAGAAAAATATTTTTTTGACTTTTTAATAATTTTTTAGGAATTAAAAACTAAGATAGATAAATAAATTGTTTAAAAATAGTAAAACTATCTGGAGAATTATGAAACTTTTTCAGTAAATACTTTAAACTATTTTTAAGCTAAGAAAAATAAGAACTTTAAAAAAACTTAAGCAAATAAGCTATTATAAGCTGAGACAGCTTATTAAAGCTTATAAAGAAAGAAAAAAAAGGTTTAAAAGAAATAAGAAAGAAACCTTTAACTGAAAAGGACTATAGAGCATTTGGTAAGGTTTTGGTGTTGTGTGCTAAAGGCCTGGGGTTCGAACCCCAGGTTTTACCACTTTTTTTTTTTTTTTTTTTTTTTTTTTTTTTTTTTTTTTTTTGTTTTTCTACTTTAAAACTTAACAAGCAACAATTAATAAAAACAACAAAATGGCTAACAAGCATTATATAAGCTAAAATTTAAGCAACTATATAATTATACTAAAGCCTAAAAAATTTCAACTGCAAATGAACAAATGAAAACAGTATTTTTCCTACTGATGCAGCAAGTGTATATCAGATGGGCTTTTTGAGCAATCATGAACCACACCAATGAATTGATACTAGCTTAAAAATGCATTAAAAGTAAACTAGAAACACTACTAAAAATGCATTAAAAATGCATTAAAATGAATTGATAAGCACTTAAAAAGCACAAGTAAGTGACAAATCCACCTATGGGTCTGCTGATCTAATGGGTGTTTGTGCAGGGCACTAAAGTGGCAGATGGCCTGTTTTGAGGGCACAAATAAACTAGAAAATAAGCTCTAAACTTACAAATAAGCTCAAACAGTTTAAGATTAACTAGCAAGCTACTAATATAACAAAAATCAAAACCTAAATACTATTTTAACTACGCTAAATCTGAGATCTAAAAGAGGCTTAAGAGGCAAGAACAAAAAAAGGTGCAGGCTGTAATGGGACTAAGGCAATATCTAACACAAGCACTTAACTACTTCTAAACTAAAAAGAAGCAAATAAAAAAAACAGTGACAAGCAACGAATCAGCAGAAATAAGCAGTAAAATACAGCAGTTGACCAAAGTTGACCAACCAGAAAAACAAGGAAAACTTGAAATTTGCATTAACTGGAAATTAACTTAGAGTAAATTACAACTGGAATTAAATTCTACACTAAAAAGAAATTAAACAATTAAAAGGTCAAACTTTTCTAATACATGAAAAGTGGACAAAAGCTATATGTGAGGAGAGACTGCTTTATATAGCAGAGGGGAGGGTTTCCTTTCAGGGTCTTGTGCTTTCTTTGTGAGATAATTCCTCCTTGTCCCTTTGTGCTTCTTTCTTGGCCCTCAGATATATTCTTGGTGCCCACTCAAATTCATATCAGCCGTAGATTGATCTTGTTGTCCTGGGGATTGCCAGCGTGGCAAGGAGGGTTAGGGGGACACAGCCATGTGACTGGTTTTGGGCTGGAGTGAGGGTGAAAGTGATGGGGATGAGGTTTAGGTGATAATGGCGGGATAAGTAGGATTAGGGAAGAAGATGAATAGCGGTTATTGGGGATTTTGACTATCTTTTGTTGTGTTTGACCCCGCTTTTAGGTTTAGCTAAGGGTTAAGGGGTGTGGGCTTTTGTGTAGTATGGGCTTTAGTGGGTCGTGGGTTTATGTTTCTAGTAAGGGTTTAAAAAATGGGATGGGTTTATGGGATGAAAAAGGGGTATTGGGTTTTTGTTTTAATATTGGATTCGGTTATGTAGTATGGTTAGGATAGTTTAGGATTTAATGGAAAAAGGACCATAAGTGTAATTGTTGTAATTTGTGGGGACCAAATCTGCATATTTTCAAAGTTGATCAAGGGACTAATATTGCCAAGTGAAAATAATCCAAGGGCCATTTTGGAATTTCTTGAGCTCGAATAAAAATCCGAATGAAAATCGTCTTTCTCGGCATCGGCTTTCGGCTCTTTAAATACTCTTTCCCAATCTCGTGCTCGGTTTTTGTTGTTTTTTTTTTTTTTTTTTTTTCTTCGTTTTTGTCCTTTTTTCGGGATATCCGTACCTGCATAATAACAAACACAAAAAACAAATATCTTTGGCATTTTGGTCAGTTTTTGGTCGTTTTGGTCTTAATTTGGTCAAGAAAATGTATGTGTTTTAGCACATACCATGTATGAACAACGTGCTAAGTTTGAGCTAACTAGACGTGAGCAGGAAATGGATGCTCAGATGCGTACAATTATCTCTGAACATAATCAAAGGGAAGAAAATTTGAAAATGGAGTTAAATTCTTTACAAACACAACTTAAACAAACTGTACAACATAAACAGATATTACAAGACAGTGTAAATAGTCTAAAATATGATTTCAAAGAAAAAGAAACAAAACTCTTAAACGATTTTTCCAGACTTAAAACGTTAAAGAACAAGATTGAAAATAAATTGTACGTTCAAGACCAAACCAGATAGACTGCTCAAATGATGCTTAAGCGCAAGACACTGTGTGATGAATTTAGTGAGAAAGATGTAGGTGAACCTAAACCAGTTTTCCTCAATAATGCTAAAGTTGCTCAACCGGCCATATATGATAGAGAAGTAATGCTTAAGCCTGGTCATGCCTCCCCTGATGTGTCATCATCTATAGAGAGTAATGAGATAGAAGTAATTAATAGAGATAGATTAGCTGAAAAAATGAAGGATCCCAAGTGTATAGCTAAGCGTGTCATAATCAAACCCCATGACTACTCTAAGGAGAACCGATTAGCTATTTTTGTGCCTCAAACTAAGTTGACACCAGAACAAATATTTTGGTCCTTAGATATGGAAAAGAGAAAAGCCGAAGAACTTCAGGTCAAAACCCCTACCCTGAGAAAAATAGCGGCTGCAACGGTGTATCCACCCAATACACCCATGTACTTAGTCCCTTTGACTCTTCCCACAAAATGTAAAACGCTAATTGGCATTTATGTTCTTAATCAATTATTTGACGATTTTGATAAAACCTATAAGAAAAGGATTACACCAACGTGAATTACTGAAGGTTAAAGGGGATTTAAACAAACAAAACGGTGCTACTTAACTAAGGTCATTCCATTTTTTAAACTTCTCAATGAACATTTTGAGGGTATTAAAAAAACCCTAGTAAATGAAGTTAATGAAATGAGAGTTGTTTTTAAAGAAATGCAAAACGAAAAAGACCAAAATGAGAGTGAGCTTAAAAGTTGTAAGATTGAAAGGAAGAATATTCTCATCACCAATGAGAATTTGATTGCTAGATGTATTGCTCAGGATGTATATTATACAGCTACTGAATTCTTATTAACTGCTTGTCAATTTCATACCTTGTCGAATGCATTGAAAGTTGCTCAGAATTGTGTTGTTGAGCTTGAGGGGGAGAATTTTCAATTGCATGAGAAAATTTAAAACGATGACCATGATAACATGGTCAAGGATTTTGCTAAACTTGAGGTTGATAATCTTAATTTGCAATTAAAGTATCAACATTTAAATGAAAGATTTAAAACCTCAAATGCCAAGACATCCATGGATGCTCCCGAATTTGATGCATATTTTGAATTAAGCAAACAAAATGAACAAATTCAAGCTCACACTAACACGATTCGAAAGTTGAAAGCCCAAATTGCTCAACTTAAGTCCAACAAGAGTGATGTGACTAGCACCCAGAAATCGCCGTCGTTAGATTCTCAGAATTTTCAACATCAAGACACCATCAATAAATTGCAACATAAAAATGATTGGTTTCAAGCTGAAAATTCAAATGTTAAACAGTGTTACAAAGAATTATATGATTCAATTAAAATCACGCGTGATAAAACCAATGAAAAGATAACTTCTTTGCTTGATGAAATTGATAATCTAAAGGCTCAGGTGAAAGGTAAAATGCCAGTCATCACTTGTGATAATTGTGTCTCAAAGGTTTCTGCTGGTAGAAAGTATGCAATTGATGCTGTGTCTATTCCGCTTCCCCTTAGGAAAAATAGCTCAGTTCATCATGATTATCTCAGATATCTTAAGGATAGTCTTGACATTCTTCGTGAGACCGTAGAAGAGGATAGGATAGAGAAACCACTTGATAGTGCAGTTGAAGATGCTTGCTTTGCCTTGCCTCACTAAACGATCTCAGGAACTCTTAGAATACGTCATTGGCACATGTCCTAAGATAGGTAACAAGCGAGATAGACCTAGTGCATCATCATCAATGACTAAGAACAAGCATGTAACCTTTGATGTACCTTTTAAAACATCTGAACCCAGCATATCAAAACCAGAAAACCAAATGGCCGTGAAACAAACTAATGTTCCCATCATTGCTTCTACAAGAGTAAACAGTGACACTAACGCTAGCGGGTCAAAGCCTAGTCAAAATACAAGGAAAGATAGGACCACGCCAGTTAAGAGTGCTCATGAGAAGAAAGTAGAAGACCACCCTAGGAACAATAAGTTTAGTTTGAACAAAACGAATCGTGTTGATTCTAGTATTAGCTCTAAGCATACTGTAATTAATTTGAATTCTAAAGCTGTTTGAAAAACATGTAATGAATGTTTAATTTCTGGTAATCATGATCAATGTGTTGTGTCATTTTTTATGTCTTCAAAATATTCCCCTGTTGTGAAAGTATGGAGAGCAAAACAAATTAAGCAATGTTGGAAGCCTACAGGAAAAAGGTTTACAAAAGTAGGCTATCATTGGATGCCCACAGGTCGAACATTTTCACTAAGCGAGCAGTGCCCTAGAACTAGGATTAACTTGTCTAGGATCAAGCCCGCTAAGCTATGGAGACCAACCGGTAGAACCATTCCTTTGGGAAATCAATGCCCTTTAACTAGGAAAATTGAATCTACTGGTATTGTCCCCACTGAGAATACCATGGCATCCATGACTCCTGTAGTGTCTAATTTTGTTTGTGCTAACCAAACGGACCCCAATTGCACGTGGGGATCTACATTTTTCAGCTATCCATCGTTGTCTGTTTTCAAATGAAGGTCGTACAAATCGTCCTTTGGTATTTGGACTTAGGCTGCTCAAAACATATGACTGGGGATCGCTCACGGCTCAAGAATTTCGTGAAAAAGTTTATCGGGACAGTTAGATTCGGAAACGACCATTTTGGGGCTATAATGGGTTATGGAGATTATGTTTTTGGTGACAGTGTAATCTCTAGAGTGTACTATATGGAAGGACTTGGTCATAATTTGTTCTCTGTAGGTCAATTCTGTAATTCTGATCTTGAAGTCGCCTTCAGAAAACACACCTGCTTCGTTAGAGAATTAGATGGTATAGATCTTCTTAAAGGAAGTCGTGGCACTAATCTATACACCATCTCGATTGAAGAAATGATGCGGTCCTCTCCTATTTGCTTGTTATCAAAGGCTTCAAAGAACAAATCATGGCTATGGCACCGGCGTTTAAATCACTTAAACTTTGGTACCATCAATGACCTTGCTCGTAAGGATCTTGAACGAGGTCTTCCCAGATTAAAATTTGAAAAAGATCATCTTTGCTCGGCCTGTCAACTGGGAAAAAGCAAGAAGTACTCTCACAAACCCAAAACTGTCAACACCATCATGGAAGTCCTTCACACACTTCATATGGAACTATGTGGACCAATGAGAGTGCAGAGTATAAATGGGAAGAAATATGTTCTCGTCGTTGTCGACGATTACTCTAGGTTTACATGGGTGAAGTTTTTGAGAACCAAGGATGAAACTCCAGAGTTTATCATCAAACTAATCAAACAATTGCAGGTTAGACTTAACAAAACCGTCAGATTCATCCACACTGATAACGGAACTGAGTTTGTCAACAAACAACTCATTCAATATTATGAAAGTATTGGCATCAGTCACCAGAAAAGTGTTCCACGCACTCCGCAGCAGAACGACGTTGTTGAAAGACGAAATTGTACTCTTGTGGAAGCTGCACGAACAATGCTGATATTCTCTAAGGCTCCGATGTTTCTTTGGGCGTAAGCAATTGCTACTGCATGTTACACCCAAAACCGATCCCTGATACATTCTACACATAACAAAACTCCATATGAGCTGGTGCATAACAGAAAACCGGATCTATCCTTTCTACGAGTGTTCGAGGCATTATGCTATCCGACAAATGACAGTCAAGATCTGGGAAAACTTAAAGCCAAAGCAGACATTGGATTCTTTGTTGGATATGCACCAGATCGAAAAGGATACCGAATCTACAACAAACGTACCATAGAAATAATGGAAACCATTCACGTAACTTTCGATGAGCTGACTGAGCAAATGGCTCCTGGACATACAAGTTCTGGACCCACGCCTATTTTGTTGACCCCTAGATCAATTAGTTCAGGTCTTGTACAGAATCCCACTCCTGCAGTTCCTTATGTACCCCCACAAGTGATGATTTGAAGAAGCTGTTTGATCCGATGTTTGACGAATACTTTGAGCCACAGTCTAGTGTTACATCAGAACCATCTATTGATCAACCGGTTGATGAACCTCTTGCGGCTGATGCTCCAATTCCATACATCTTAGATGGTCCGTCTGTATCCGTCACTATTAGTCAAGATGCACCATCTATAAGTCACTCACCTTCGTCATCAAATGCTCAATCTCCTTCTGTACAGCAAGGTTCAGCAGATGACAATTCTTTTGAAGTAAATCCTTTTGCTCCAGCTGATGATGTTCCATTCGAGAATATATTTGCTCCTGAACCTTCTACTGAGACACCTTCTTCAGGAGATCCTAACTCGGCAACATCAGTTCCATACCCCCAACCACATGAACATCTCAGAAAATGGACCAACGATCATCCTATTGACAACATCATTGGAAATCCTTCTCGACCGGTATCCACACGAAAGCAACTTGCTACTGATGCATTGTGGTGCTTCTTTAATTCCATACTATCCAAAGCCGAACCTAAAGATTTCAAAGATGCGTTGTCAAAAGACTGCTGGTTTACTGCAATGCAAGAAGAAATCCATGAATTTGATCGACTTGAAGTATGGGAATTAGTGCCTCCACCAGACTGTGCAATGATTATCGCTCTTAAGTGGATCTTCAAAGTGAAGCTTGATGAGCATGGTGACGTTCTGAAAAACAAGGCACGGCTTGTTGCAAAGGGGTATCGTCAAGAAGAGGGCATAGACTTTGAAGAATCATTCGCACCTGTTGCTCGAATTAAAGCCATAAGAATCTTTCTTGCTAATGCTGCCAGTCAGAATATGATTTTCTATCAAATGGACGTTAAGACAGCATTCTTGAATGGTGATTTGAAAGAGGTGGTCTATGTAAGTCAGCCAGAAGGATTTGTGGACCCTGAACGTCCTAATTACGTCTATCGCTTGAAGAAGGCTCTCTATGGCCTAAAGCAGGCGCCTAGGGCGTGGTATGACACTTTGTCTAAGTTTCTTCTGACAAACAGATTCTCCAAGGGTGTTGTTGATCCTACACTATTTACTAGGAAAACGGGCAATCATCTACTTCATGTTCAGATCTACGTAGATGACATTATCTTTGCTTCTTCTGATCCTATGGAATGTGATCGATTTTCAAACGAGATGAGTTCTATGTTCCAAATGTCAATGATGGAACAAATGTCATTCTTCTTAGGCTTGCAAATCTCTCAAAGTCCCGGAGGCATATTCATAAATCAATCCAAATATGCTAATGAAATATTGAAGAAATTTGGATTTGATGGAAGTGATCCTGTTGATACTCCCATGGTTGAAAGATCGAAATTGGATGATGACCTCTCTGGGATCCAAGTTGATCAAACTAAGTACCGAAGTATGATTGGATCCCTAATGTACCTCACTGCTAGCAGGCCAGATCTTCTATTTGCGGTGTGCATGTGTGCTCGGTACCAGTCTAAGCCTACCAAAAAGCACTTGGAAGCAGTCAAGAGGGTCTTTAGGTATCTCCAAGGAACTATTCACATGGGTCTCTGGTATCCTAAGGACACCGCTATGGCACTCATGGCCTATTCAGATGCAGACCATGCGGGGTGTCAAGATACTCGTCGAAGTACATCAGGAGGTGCTCAATTTCTGGGAGATAAGCTAGTAAGCTGGTCATCTAAGAGGCAAATAAGTACATCGATATCCTCCACAGAGGCTGAATACATTGCCATGTCTTCATGTTATGCTCAAATCTTATGGATGAAATCATAACTATCGGACTATGGCTTTGCTTACAACAAGATTCCTATGTACTGTGATAACAAAAGTGCCATTGCTCTTTGCTGCAACAACGTCCAGCACTCCCGATCAAAGCACATTGATATACGACATCACTTCATCAGAGAACAGGTTGAGAAAGGTGTGGTGGAGCTTTACTTCCTGAGGACAGAGTGTCAGCTGGCAGATATCTTTACTAAGTCACTTCCGAGAGAACGGTTTCAATTTATTCTTTCGCGAATTGGCATGAAGAGTCTGACACCTGAATCCCTCAAATGTCTTCAGGAAGAAAATGAGGAGTAATGGATTTGCTTCACATATCCTTGTATATATTTTAAAATCAAAAAGAAAATAGAAAAATATAAAACCTATAAAAACCATAAAAATCAGAAAAACACAAAAATACCAAAAATAGTTCCTCTAGGCATGTCTTCTGTTTATCGATAACATTTACGGTCCTAGAAATATCATTCAATAATGACACGGGACTTTAAATGAAGCTCGAGTAGAAGTTAAACTGAATGGTTAAAACATGTCATGACGCCTTGCTATTACTTCAGATAGCAACCCATCCCTCAAAATGGGAAAGCTCGTCGCCATAAAGACGGCTGTTCCTCCCACTGGGTGATGTTCACCAGGCATGGATTACTTTACATCCATGTTTCCCTGATTTAATGTATGCTTCAGTGCATTATTTCTTGTATCAGAAGAGAAATCTTCTCTGTATCCCAAATACTTTTCCTTCTATGATTCTTCAGGAAAGTATTTGTAATGTTTGGTGTGGTAATATTTAGTGTAATATCAATCGGACTAAAGGTGTCATAAATTTTCTTTTTCGTACTCAATCAATAGCTACAGCTCTTTAAATAGAAAACAGGCCATTGATTGAGGGGGAGAGTACCTTTCAAATTTTATGATATCTGACACCACGTAAATTTTGTACATAATAAGCAGTGAATAACTTAAATGCTCCCTCACTGATTGAGGGGGAGCATCATATCGTCCCATTATCAGCACATATTGAACCTGACCATATTTTCTCCTAAAGTTTTCTAACTTATTTAAATCAACTGGGATCACAAATCTCCAAAGGATTGATATTCATGATCGGGGGAGAGAACGTGATTTAAATATGAAATCTGATAAAATGTGAATGTTCGTACTCTAGTGTAAGCTCTCCCATATGTGCTAAACTCTTTCGTATATCGATGCACATATTGAGGGGGAGCAAATGGTTATGGCATCTTATGTGAGCGCTCGACTCAGATTTAACCCAAGAATTGACGAAACTCAAATGTCAGTACTTGAAAGGACTTGTCCATCAGGACTTGTCTAAGTAGAGTGTACCAATTCGAGAAACTTTCGGTGGACGTCACCAGGCCGGGTAATAACTTCAAGCTAGTCTAACTAGTGATGTAAGCGTGTCTCGAATCGGTCATGTATGCTGAAAGTGGATCAATTCTAAAAGTGCGATCTCTACCCAACATGTGCAAATTTATACTAAAAACATCCGAGCACATGTTAAGGGGGAGCATGGTAATCATGGCAATCGTGGATGAATACCAAGGACCGACCATTTTATTTATTTGCACTGATGTTATAAGGATGGTAAGGTTAGGTACACGTTCCCATGATCCAGCCAGAACCGGAGGGATCTTCCCAGGGACAATCCTCTAGTTAGATTAGAAGTCCTTAGGAACGACGAAAAGGAGAAAAGTGAGAATATGGGAAGAGTGCCGACTGAGATGGAGCTAGTACTGGAACATACCCAACAAGGTACTAGTGGTGAAATCTTGGTAAGCGCTGAAGGGGTTGAAGAATTAAAAAGAAATGTAATGAGAAAGGGTGAAAAGAAATAGCCCTCCAATTATTCAACCTTAGGGCAGAAACCGGGTTCAATTCATATGCTACTGGTTGTTACTAAGGTGACGCCGGTATTGAAGACAAGACGTCATGGACCCAGTGACGCACTGCACTAAACCTTCTAGCCACTCAAGTTCTCTTAAAAGGACTTGTTTCATTCTCACGGGGAACCCTGCATAATCTATCGACCGCTCATTACGAGCCATGTTGATATTGAAACAGGAGACACCGCTCCAGTCTCCGACTACCAAAATTGCACTTATCGAGTCTAGAGCCGCAAGATACATTAAAAGATCTCATAGGAACACATGCTACTTCTACACTGGTTGTTCGACATCAAGGACACCAGTTGTAAACTTATGAGTCTGACGCAGATCCTAGCAATCTGCCAGAACATTTATGAGGGAATTTACAAATGTAATTCTCAGTGATTGAATGGAAACTCCTGCCAGGGTCAACATCAAACAGTCCTGAAAGCAGGCCACTTTGGTAATTCCTTGTGGATTACGCTTAGTGGTCACGGCGGTTTCAAATGATCTACAGTCGTGGGGTGAACTCCAGCGACTCACCTGAAATGTTGATTTACTTCGGTAGATCTTGTAAGCCCTTTCGGGGGTATCCGATTCAGGAACGGCCTTGGTAAGGATTAGAGAGAGTTCTCACACTATGCTGTTAACAATCTTGAAGTCCGAACCTATAAGTGTCGGATGATTTGTTGCTAACTGTTTGATTGCAGGAAACCCTGGCGGTTGCTGATGATTGCTGAAATGATGTCGATGGCGGTTGCTGCTGATTGCTGAAAAGATGCCCATACATCACCCCATGCTCACACTTCACCTTCACAATCAAAGAAATCATGATAATTGAAAGGCCTTCAACAACGCTTCCGCAACTCTGATGCAGAAAAATCATGATCCAGAAAAGTGTGAGCATGCCGGTCCATAATTCACAACATCACATGGAGACGACACTAAAAATGATGACTTGGAAGATATACATTGGATGATGATTTCGAAGAAGCATCAAAAATCATCCATGACTCAAGAATAGTCATCAAGAGTTCACTGCTGAAAGTACAAAGACTGATAATAATACATAATGTACATCAATTTAATGCATAATGGCATTTTTGAAAATACATGTAATTTAATTTGATAGAAAAAATTAAATTAGGGGCAATATGGGAATTAAATTCTCCCCTAAAAAAAAGGATAACTCCGTATATCACAAACCGTTTCCCATATTTTATTTTTTCAAATCTACTCTTTCACTTTTGATTTCTCTTCCTTAAGATCCCTAGCCACCTCTATTTCACCATTACTATTGTTTGGTGAAGCCACGTTCAATTACAAAAGGTGTTTAAAAAACTAATTGTTTTTTTATTTGGTAGGCTATTGTCTTGACGTAATTTCTAGATTGGGATTTGTTGAGCCGACACCAATTCAGTCGCAAGGTTGGCCTATGGCTTTAAAGGGAAGAGATTTGATTGGGATTGCCGAGACTGGTTCTGGCAAGACTTTGTCGTATTTGCTGCCTGCTTTGGTGCACGTTGCGGCACAACCTCCATTAGGTTGGTATTTACTTTTTGTTTGGTTTGGTTGAGGATTTGTTGTTCTTGTTTATAATGTCGTTTTTGGTTTGTGTGTTGCGAAATATATTTAGATCATGGAGAAGGTCCGGTTGTACTAGTATTGGCTCCTACTCGTGAATTGGCTATTCAGATTCAACAAGAAGCTGGAAAATTTGGATCACATTCTAGAATAAGAAGCACGTGCATATACGGTGGTGCACCTAAGGGTCCACAAATCCATGATCTTCAAAGAGGTACTGTATTCCATTTTTTAATGAGTATATAGCGTCGTAAATATATGTCGTTTGCAGTGAAGAGACAAAATTTGTGTAGGGGTTCATTGATTTAATATTGGCTATAAAATATGGTTTATGTTCTCATGTATGTTTTGGCTTGTTATTGGGTTCGTTGTTTTAAAATGAAAATGACACATAACCACGTAATATAATTTTCATTTTATACATAGTATTGATTGTATAATGGTGCATATCTGTTTTTTTGGCTTCTACAAAATTAATAAAAGTGACGTGCATATATGTTTTAAGGTTAATATAGATTCAATGATAAATGGATACATACATGTTCAAAATATGTATGTTTTAAAAATTTATGATTGATTATAAACGGAATGCTTAAAACATGTATGCTTTTTTATTTAGTAAGTGTAATTATTGTTTTTTTTCAAAGACTTCGTGTTTGCAAAACAAGTATGTTTCCTAAAACATACATGTACTCATGAACATGTATAATTTTTAATAATATTATTGTTGCTAATTTTTGTACTTTTCTTTGTATCAGGTGTAATTACAAGAATGTTCACGATTACAAGTGTGCATATATGTCCGACTTTTGAAAAATTGTTGACGGCTACTCGTGCGCATATGTCCATTTGTGTTGAATATTATTAGTTCTCACGTGTATAGATCGATTAGATTCATGCTTTTATGCTTTTAGAAATTTGTATTTTAATTATCCAAGTTTGTATATAACATTTATGCTATTAGTTTGTTATAAATTTCATTATATTAAAAAACCTATATGCACCTTAAAAGGGAAAAAAACATGTATGTACCTTGACTATTTGGAGAAAAAACATGTATGCACATTGACTATTTGGAGAAAAAACATGTATGCACTTTAGCTAATTGAAAACATATATGCACCTTGGCTATTTGATGAAAATAAAAAAAAAATAAAAAAAAAATAATAAAAAAAAAAATCCGAATTTTAAAATTTATAAAAAACGGAAATTATAAAAAAAAACAAAAATAATATGAAAATGTCTTTTACTATTATACCCTTTTGAATTAAATAAAAATAACAAAATGCTATGGAGCATTAAATGATGTACATTGTGTATTATTAGTAGTACATAAGTGGGTTCTCGCAGTTCCCGCACTTAAGAGGGTTCTGAAAATAAAGCCCCCTATATATAGAACCACATTTTATGTACAGAACTTTACAGAACCATTTTAAGCCATTGGATGAGCTTAATCAATGGTTATTAAATCACAATGGCAGTTTAGTAAATAATTGAAATTAAAAAAATTTAAAAATAGGCTGATGGGCAGTTTAGGAATTTTGTATTAACAATTTATCAAAACCGTCCCTCCCCAATCCCCATAAATCACGTCAAATGATATATTTTATTTTATCTCTCCAATTTAACCACATTAGGCTGCCTACAATAGGCGATCGAGATCGACTAACGATCGAATGGGACGATCGATTACACTACTGTGGTGATTGAATCGCATGACTCGATCTCCTCTACTTGGTCGAGTACTCGATCGAATTGGGGGAGAGTTTACCGTTTGTTTTATTATTTTAAACATGGTTCAAAGTACAAAAAAAAATAATAAATAAATAAATAAAAAAAATTGAACTTGGTCGCCCTTACTAGGGCACCTAATCGCCTGTAGGACGCTGGAGAGAGAAAGCTGACGTGGCAGAGAAAAATGAGGGGATTGGGTTGCCTTATTGTGCGCAGCCTTACCACACACAATTTCTTTCTACCAGATATGATAGCCACCCTCTTTCTTCTTCAAAAAGTGGCCGGAAAAATCATCTAAACTATAAAAATCATCGTGCTAATCATCCACGACCACGGATCTGATAGATCTAAACCGTTAACCACGGCCATCGTGGTATAATCATCCACGACCACTGATTCGATGGATCTTTAAATTAACAAGGCTTTAATTATCTACCCATGGCCTACAAATCATGTAAGTTATTCTAATTGAAGTATAGTATGTATTTGGAAAAAGACACCATTCCTTGTTCTTGTATTGAATTTTTTTAACTGTCATGATTAAAAAGATTTACTTTTCATTGTTACAGTATATACAAGTGATTTAGTGGAATTCTTTGGTTAATAGAATTTAGTGAAAGTGTAGTTGTCCAGGTTCATGGAGACAATGTCCTCTTGTGGGCTTGTGATGGTTACATTTTGGTTTTATTGCCTCGTGAGGTTTAAGTTTTTGTCCCGCATCTCAAAAAATTTCGCCTCATGTTTGGTTATTATGTTATTTTGTTTGTCGGAGGTGATTTTCCGTTGGTTAGTTAAATTAATAACAATAACCACATTTAATGGTATAGTCTTAGCAGCCATAGATAGTGCATTAACCATGTATAAGATTCTAAAAGATGGACTAAATAGTTCTGTAAGTTTTGTAAGACAATTAAAATTTAGTTTGTTTAAATGTAGCCTAGGTATTAGGCACATAGGAAAAAGTGGCTACAAGATGTAGGTGCGAGCATGTGGTTTCATAATTATAATAATGTATGTTTTCTTGAATATGCAGGTAAATCAAGACCGGGTTCTCACAAAAAATTTTGCAACGTGCACATATGTTTTAGAAACACGTGCACATATGTTTTAATAAAATTGACGAGAAAGCGCAGCGAGCACATATGTTCTTGGACGGGATCTTATATGTTCTAACAAATTTGATGAGAAAGTGAAACATGCATGTATGTTCTTGTAAGAGTGCACACATATTTTTGAATGAAGCGTGCATGTATATTTAACAAGATACATTTGTATTTGAATTGTATTTTACTTTATATCAAATTTTGTGTATATTATTTATCTTTTGGTTTGATATAAATTTAAAGGATACATGTTTTTGTTATAAATTTCAAAGATTAAAGAATGTACACTAGAAACATATATGCAATTACCATTTTAAGCAGAACAAGTTTCATGGCTGAACAAGTTTACGCAAAACACGCATATAAATTAAGAAAAGAAAAAAAAAAAAAAAAAACACATATGCACCCGATTTTTCTGAAAACATGTATGCTGATAAAAATAAAAAATAAAAAAAAAAAAAAATATTATGAGGCTTAATAAAACTTTTTTTAATTCAGAAAATTCAAGAAAAAAGTAAAAATGTGTTTTACTATTATGCCCTTTTGATTAAATAAAAATACTTAAAAATACTAAATTAATATTGGTCTAAAGTGGTTCTGTAAAGTTCTGTACAAAATAATGGTTCTGCATTGAACGTGCCCCTATATATATATATATATATATATATATATATACTTATACTTATTTTTCTATATGTAATATATATACGGATATATATTACATACCTTGCGATTTTCCCTTGATTTATTTTATTTAATCAACCACCAAACTGTTATAAATTGAAAACTAAATCTTTTATCAACGTATCGCGTTGATGTAACCATCCTTCGAAAAACTCAATTTCATTGTTCTATTCTTAGCGTGTCCTGACCGTTAAGATAAACCTTATCTTCTAGATCGAGACGTTCGGTTGCCGTTGTGCTATGCTCCTTGATTATCTGCTTATGTTGTTTGCTCATTCACTTCGAGGTGAGTTCATAGCCTCGCCTTTACTTATTTAAATGTTTTATAAACCTCGCGAGGGGGATACATGCTAGTTTTACAAACTGAATACAAGTAGTTTTTGGTATGCTTGACCCGATTACATGATTATAGACATTGAGTACTTCTTGCCAATTAAGTCCCTATCATGAACCGTTAATTATGTGTGAACGCTAATATTATGAATATGCATATTTGGCTTGACAAGCCTGACCGGGTGAGTAGTGATCATTTTCAACGGCCACATAATATTGAGAGATACGTGGTAAATGGCAAATCTTACCTTTTCAGGGCATTATTATAACTAGTCAAGGTTCGGTGTCATGAGCTCTATGCTATAATCTGATTACCCGACATGTATGTGCACTACTTGTCGATCGATGAATAATGCTTGTATTCAACTTATTACTTATTAAACTCTTTGAATTCACTCAACTTTATGTTGACTTTTTAGCATATTTTATCCCAGGTCTCTATTAGCTGGCATGTGAAGGCGTACGGATATTTTTGAAGACAATGCATCTTTATCATTCGATAAAACTTTTAAACTTTTATGTTTATCACTTAAACTTGTGGGACCTCTTTGTTAAACTCTGATGTTTTATATTAATCGAATGATAAATTATTTCAAAACGTCTCATTTAGAGTCGTTTTCAGTAAATTGTACTGTGTGCAAAGAAGTAATACCCCAGTGACACTATCTTCCGCTGTGATAATTTTGGGGGTGTTACAGGTATGGTTGGTGCTATTGATTTGATGCTGCGGAAAAAGTGCTGTCACCTCATCAGTTTTTCATGTAACATCTGAATCTATTATTCAGCACAAAACACATCTCCCTAATATAAACGTAGTGACATGGGTAAAAGTGATACCATGGGTCTACACATAACCAAATAAAACACAAATACAACAACAAAAAATAAATAAATAAACAAAAATAAAAATAAAAAAACAAAGAAAAGAAAGGCTCACCGCGTGATGGCGCGACCCCCATTCCATGGGAGATGATATGATTTGTGGTGCCAGAGGTTCGGTCGGTGCCATGGCACGATGCCACCAGCCAACCGTACTCCAGGCTCTTAAACCTGATAGCATAAAGAGCACAATTATCGAGATTTGATGACAATATGCATAATTCATGAAGAATATATGTTGTTTTCCAAGTCTCTCTTAAATGATAGGTTAAGACTTAAGTCTGTTTATGAGTTTAAAGTCTATTAGGTTTAAAGTTACGATTTCTTGTCACATATTATTACAAAACTAATTTGCTATGACTAGTTTTGGCTCTCTCAATTATTTCCTAGGCATTTCGGCTCAGCGGACATTAGCAAGCTTGTTTTTATCTCGGTCCAACTATGCTGAGGAAATTCCTGAATGACCACATATGCAACGTTGCAACCCTTGTTGAACTCCTGCGGATACCGAGTCCGAATTGGGTCCTAAGGGTGACCATGTTTCAAATCTCACAACTAAACTTCATTTTCAAGTTAAGAGCTCACAGTTAAACATCTCATTTTCAAGCGTATCTTCGGATACATTAAAGGCACTATGCACTAAGGCTTATATTATCTTAAGGGGACCGGTGTAGAAACTATTGTCTACGCTGACTTTGATCATGTGGGAGATTACGTGGATCGAATAAGTACTAGTGGCGTTTGTACCTTCATGGGTTGTTGTCGAACTTCTTGGTTCTCCAAGAAACAAATGGTACTTGCTATCTATCTCCACAACCGAAGCCGAATATGTAAGCGCCAGAAAGGTATGTCAACAAGCACTATGGATGAAACAAGCTCTTGTGGATTACAACATCATACTCGACGACATTGCCATCATGTGTGACAACAAAGGAGCTATTGACTTGAGCAAAAACCCCGTTCAACACTCTTGAACAAAACACATTGAAATCCGTCAGCATTTTCTTCGCGACAATGTTCAATAAGAAAACATATCTATAGAAAAAATTCCATCGAAAGATAACGTCGCAAATATTTTCTCTTGCGTTAGATCCACGTTAAGAGATAACGGAGAAATAATTTGCATTGTTCGTCTACAGGGATGTATGATGGCTTACTTTACTAACATAAGGATGGTAATGTGCCAATTTATCGACCAGGAATGTATGATCTTACAATTGTCAAGCCACAAAGATGTATTTTAGACTTTACCAGTAATAACATTTCACAAATGCTATTTACGGTAGATCAGTACATTTCCCAAAAGTGCAAAAACAACCCCCTTAATTTGATACAAATACAGAAGAACCCATTAACTCATCAAGCTTTTGTAAAACACCCAAATTCAGTTTACTAGTAATACACAATAACTTATAAACCCTTTAAACTTTATTTTAGTACTTTCAACTTTAGCAATATAACAATCGAACTCCTAAACCCATTAAACTTTATACTTATACTATTTTTCATTATTTTTGTTATTATTGTTAACAATTTTTGCTCTAAAAACATATGTTATATCTTTATTTTGTAGCTACAAAATAAATGTTTTTGCACCCGTTGCAACGCGCAGGCAATAAAAATCTCGTTTAGTAAAGTTTGGTAAAATTTTGTATTCAATATACCAGTAATTTTATCTAACTTTGCTATAAAGTATTTATGCTTATAGATTAAAATTTGAATTAACAGTAACAATATTATTAGAGTATTATGGTGTCCATTCACCTAAATAAAGATCGTCACAACATTGCAATAAACTCTTTGAAATAAATCCATAAGTATTCCAACAAACTCAATCTACTATATTAATAAAACTGGTTTTTGAAAAGCAATTTTACTCTCAAAATTGCTTAAAACCTGCCACCTGTATATTCATCTTGATCTAACTGCCACTTGTAAATTCATCCATGAGTACTTTCTCATTTGATACAACTCACCCCAAAAAACAAATACCTTCTCTCTCAATCGACAGCCCCTTTTCTAAACCCTAAATATTCAAACGCAATATCCAATTCAAATTAACTGTAATGAAAATCATAGCTTCACAATCAACATCTTCTGTTCACAATAATGTCTCTTTTACAAAACCCAAACAACATGCGTAGTTGCGTACAAATGAACGTGGAGATTTCAGGTTATATTCTATTATGAACGGCTCACACACATGTAATTAATAACTTTCTTATGAAAGAAATTAGAAGATATTTGGGTTATATTCTGTTTCAGACAATACGATGACACATAATTTAGATCCTTAATGTTATAGAGCAATCTTAAGAAATTGGAGGTTGTTGGGTCTATTAATACATTTGCACTCCCAGTGAAAGTGGTTCTTGACTTTTCTTAAATGTTAAAAGTGGTGGTGCTGGTTTGATTATTAAGTCCTTTTTGAAATTTGCCAATAGTGAGTATACTGTGATGAATTCTAATCTTCTTGCTTTGTGGTTCATTCAAAAAATCCTTTTTATTCATTTATTTTCAGGAAAGCTACAACGAAAATGATGTGTATGAAATGCTCCAAAGTTCGCCAGTTATCTTAAACCTTCCTCATCATTTGATGAGTGACATTCTTCAGGTAATATATTTTTATAAAATTGACAGTTTCTATCATTTACCAAAATGGTCGGTTGGGGTTAATGTTGTCTGCGTGAGATCAAGTGAGTAAATAAGGATAATACTTGACTAAAAATAAAAATGGGACAAACGAGTCAAAAGTTGCCCAAGGTTTATTCAAATGTTTATGATCATTTAAATGACCGATACCCAAGATGTCTACTCCAAGTATTCAGGAGGTTGAGTTTAATAGGTCCAGCCACCTCATATTGAAGTAGGATTACATTGATGGTATCTTTGAGACTGATGAAATAAAGGATTTGAAACCTCATGTCTTCCATGTCAATTTTTATAGTCAACCCGTAAAAATAATTTCCCGTTTTAGCCAAGTACCCAGGTGACTATTTTGTAACAAAGTTGACCCAGTAGCTCTTTCTTATAAGTAAATATCTTTGAATGCATGAAACATTGTTTCACGAGCAGGTTATTGTGTAGGAGGTCACTACATAATACATAGCACATGCACCACCAGAAGAGAATAAGGCATACGACGCATGTTCTTTTGATCTTTTGGTATGGCGAATCCACCCTTTAAATTGAGGAATCATGTTTCTTACTTGTGACTGTGATATGTCTGAAAAAGTTTATGAGTAAGTTGCGTGGAACCCAAGTTTTAAAAGAAGAGTCACAAGGATCATTATAGACCGATAATTAAACTTGATTAAGGTATATGATCAACTAATATTTTCTTTACACTTAATTGTAGACCGGAAATAATCAGGGATGCTAAGAGACAATACGGTAACTTAATCAAGAATGTTAAGAGACAAAAGGTATTGATCGGCAAAAACATTATATGTTTTGACATTGTTCCAACAACAAAATGATATTGATCGGCACAAACAACCATTTCCACAACAAAATGTTTTGTGTAACATTTGTTGGATTGGAGACTGGAACTGAATGAGAGTTAGCTCATGTTTTCAACTCGATTTTGAAAAGGTGTATGATCCAATCAAGTGTGAGTATGTGCCATCTGGAAGCTATTATATTTGAAATGATATTCGGCTCAACATAGGTCTGTTAGATCAGGACCCGTAACAGGCCTGTAGTGCTGTCAGTACTACTAAATTATTAAACCGAGCCTCTATCGTAGCCGTTCGCACGTGTAAGGGGTTGAGGCAGAGAGACTCGCTGTTTCGGCTACTATTTAATATTGTAAGCTGAGTATTTGAACTTATCAATGGATTCAATGCATAAAGGGTTGGAGATTGGTCTGAGTGTTGGTGGCAATAATCAGATTCAGGTAACTCACTTGCATTTTTACAGATATATGGTTATAAATTACTAATTTTGTGTGTGTGTGTGTGTGTGTGTGTGTGTGTGTGTGTGTGTTGGCATCAGGCTCACTACTGTTGCTACAAAGCACATTCCTACTACAAGATTATTCAGAAGGCTGCTTTGTATATTCAATGTGGTTGGAGGTGAAGAGTGGCCAGGAGAGAGCTACA
Organism: Artemisia tridentata subsp. tridentata; assembly: GCA_021014915.2. NCBI lineage: Eukaryota > Viridiplantae > Streptophyta > Magnoliopsida > Asterales > Asteraceae > Artemisia > Artemisia tridentata. The sequence goes on from CP139507.1 coordinate 74,741,541, forward strand.
GGCACGTAAAATGGTATATATTCATACTCCATGGTTGCTCACTTTGGCAGCAAGTACTATAGATAGACGAATTTGTTGATAAGGTCTTTCTTGGTGACGGTTCGGTTATATAGCAGTGAGTATCATAATAAACTTCCTTCCTGTGATGGCTCTCACAATATGGAATTTTAATTGACCTGATTTATTGCGTATTGTAGGGTACTTCTATCAATGCTTTCCCGTCGAGTGAAGGAAAATTGCTTATTGTATATGGAAAGGAGGTGACAAGCAGTTGCTCTAAAGCTGATGCAAAGTGTGGTTTCTACTACCAAGTTTTTTTCAGGTAAATCGCACATGAACGACCCACAAAAAAGTCACACTGTAGGCACTAATTAGCCACCAAAAAAAAATCTATAGGATTTGCTTTATGAAATGCTTGAGGGGTTGTTTGTTTTTATATGTCATTTATAAGTTTGAGCTCTATAGGAAAGTAAAAACCCGATGTTTAAATTGTTATGGATTCTTTTATGCATCTGGGTATGAGTACATAGCGCATTTACCTTTAATCCACTGGGATAAAAATCAGGAAGCACTTGGACATTATGATTAGTTGCGGAAAGGGAAAGTAAGGGCAAATATTAGAACGTGAATGAGAGTCTGGATGAATAATCATTCTTATATTTTTTGTCACTGTTTATTTGTTGTTCGGCTTCATTTGGGATGGCCAAAGAACTCGAACAAGCATCTCCATGCAATGATTACTGCTGCATTAAGCTCATTTTGGGTATAATTAGAAAAAATTAATATAATCTGATTGAATCAATTTTAAATTTGTACTAACCTCACAAAGTTCGATGTCCCTGTGAAGTACCCAAATTATGTGAGGTTTTAATTTATCAACGTCTAAGCCATTTAGATTGTTTACTTTACATTATGCTTGGGTTGAAGCTTTGTGACGGAATATCTCAAGTGGACAATGGACATAGTTGATGCAGTAGTCGATCAAGTAATTTTTCAAATTAATCCATGTTATAATCTAAAGGTTTTAATTTTTTATATGCGGTGTGGGGCTGGATTCAATAGAAGCTGCATTTGTATGTATGTGAACTAAAAACGTCTTTTTTTTCTTTCCTTTTTTTATTTTTTATTTTTTATTTATTTTAGTGTTTAGAAAAGTAGCCAGTAAATATGATTGGGTTTGTCTAAAGATTAACTTCTAAATTTTGTTATGGTGGAATGGTAAACTTACTTTACTCATTAAGTTAAGGTAACTTTAACCAACTGTTTTGTGATTATGTGAATTTAGTTCCTAATATAAAGGTTTTTTATGCAGGTAATTTCGATTAGAAGATATACAAAAAATAATTGCTTTGCGGTGGTATAAGTGGTAGGTCTAATTGTTGTTAGCTTTTGCGGTGGGTATAAGATCAGTTGTTATTATCATACATGTTGAGGTGCAACTACAAATGCATATGACAGAGAAGCTTCGTATATATACAACGACATGGGTCTTGCCTGCTTACACATAAACAAGCGTTCAGGATTATGAGGTTGTGAAGCAATTAAGAAAATCAAAAGAAGTAACAATCCAACAAATTAGGTTCAAAGATTTCCAAGATGGTTTTTGGGAATGTGCACAGGCTTTATTAGTCTTAGTTATAGGAGAATCTATAAGGCTCATATTGTTTTGGTAAATTAATACAGTAATAGCATGTTTCGGAAATTTGGTTAAATGGCTTTCTTAACGTGTCTTAGAATATTCTCAATGTAGAATTAGGTTTAATCTCTGAACTTTGCTTTCATGAATTATTGCTCTTACACCTATTAAAGTATTTGTTGGTTATGTGCATTATATTTGTTATTAATATATGATAGGGCTGGCAATCGAGTCGTGTTTGTGTTGACCTATTCGGGTTCGCGGGTTGGCGTGTTAGTATAACCTCTACCCAAACATGAAATGTTATTTGTGTTTGTTGTTACAGATTTTATTTATTTTGTTGTTACCTTATTTTTATTCTTTTTCTACAAGAAATGTTCTCAAACTTAATTAGCGAAATACGTTTGACGCTTTTATATCGTTTATAGAATTTATTTTATTTTTATGTACCATAAATATTTTCTATTCATACGTCTAACTAACATATCATTTATTCACATATAATCAAAAATCATTCTCTTCTATATATATCAAATTTTCGGCACATCCAAAATCAAAAAAACACAGGAGTATCTCTGATCAAAAAAATGTCGACACCTTTAAACCCATCCAATACAAACGCATCCAGTTCTTTCTTTCAACACAGAAACACACAAGAAAGATGGGGAAACTAGCCTTTTGGAAGAACCAACAACAGAAAATGCTACACAACTTGCTAATCAGGCTAACGAAAAAGAAAAAAACAAGGCCGAAGAAAAGAACAAGGCCGAAACACAAGAAAAGCCTGAAGGTAATTATACTTAAACATATATGAGCCATTTTTCTATTATATATGCCTTTATTAATTACTTATTCAATACTGTTGTCTTTTGAATATTCTTGATCGATCAGATAAGTATGTGCACTATAACGGTATTTGGCATAAGATCAAGAGGAACCATATAAAGAAGGCCGATTGGAATAGCATGATGGAGCGTGTCAAGCATGCTGATGAAATGATCCAATGACTATGTACAGCAGGACACAAGATAACAGATGGTTATATGGTTGACCACAATGTGAGCGACGATGAAGAATAAGTTTCCTATGCATCCTGATGCTGCTTGATTGGCGTTTTTATCATAATGTTTTTGTTCTTTTAGGTTTTCTTTCTTTTTGATTGGCGTTTCAAAAACAAGCCCACCTAAAGTTGGTTTTGTTTTTCCTATGTTTAAAGCACTTTTTTTTCGTAATAAGGTGGCTGTTTGTGCAAGCCATGGTTATCAGTACTATCTTCTTATCAAACCAAGTTACTTTTTTATCACAACAGTTTCTTTTGTTCCATTCTCATTTTTTGTAGACTATAATACACAAGTATGCTATTTCTTTCTTTTTTGCAGGATTCAATATGACCACAAAATTTTATCCTATATGCAACTTAAATGTATTATAATGACAAATGTTTATTACAATTTGCAATCTTACTCTATTATCAAACCATTGTACTAATTATTCGTATCTTAAAAACAATTCTTAAAACTAGCCGCCCATCGGGCGGGCCTTGAAGCTAGTTACTATGGTAACAATCTTTCAGACTTTTCGTAAATATTATTTTTGTCCTTATTTAAAATTTAATTATTTTCTATGGAAGTTTAACATTTTAATGAAATTCCATCTAGAACTACTAGCACATACCAAAACAATAAAGCTTTAAATTTCATTCCTTGTATTATTTTCTAATTCTTTATTAATTTATGTTAAAATTAAATAATACTAATGGCCATTTGTTTGAGTTTGGTTGGGCTATTTTTGGGATCTTCTAATTTTTAGGCTTGTTTAGGGAAATGTTATATAACTTTTCTTTTTTACTGGGCTCGGCTGTTGGATACTTGGATAGTATTTCAAATTTATCGCGCCACATCTATTTAATTGACGAATCTAATATTTTCAGTTAGAAAGTTAATAAAGCAATCTAATGTAGGTCAAGTTGTATTGCATATTAGTGGGATTAGTGGGATTAATCTCCAAGTTAATAAAGCAATCTAATGTAGGTTAAGTTATATTGCATATTAGTGGGATTGTTGGCCTAACTAACAGAAGAAATCCCACCTAACATGACAACTTTTCAAATAGTGCATATTAGTGGGATTAATCTCCAAATTCTAATCCCAATTTTTCAACCAAACAATATTTTGTTGTCTTTTCAAATGAAAACTCAACCCATAGTAGGAAACCAAACGGCTCCTCACTTCTATAGAAACATACCCCACAAAATACCTCACACACACTTACAAATCAAATACTCCCTCCGTCTCAAAATTATTGTCAGGAGACAAAAATCAACACATAGTTTAATAAAAGTTGGGCCACTTTAATTTTCAACCACTCAAATGTAATATTCTCTCACTAAATTCTCTCACTAAAGTTTTTACTTAAAAAGAAAAATGGACAATTATTTTGAGACATCTTGAAAAGAAAATATGGACTATAATTTTGAAACGGATGGAGTAATAAATAATAAAAGACAAAAATACACCGTTGGTCCCTAAACTTTCCAAAAATCATCGCCTGGGACCAAAACTTGAGAAAATCGTCGCCGTAAGTCCAAACCTTGGGTATTTGAGGCTGATTGCGTCCCTTGACCCGTAATGTTAAGGTCAACGTCCATTTTGCGTTATATGTTCAAGGGCATATTAGACCAAACACATTTTTCAATATACTTTAGTTAAATCTAACCTGATGTTGTACGCTATTATTGTTTTCCTCTGGCTTCAATTTGATAAAACCCTAATTACCAGCAATACACATTCAACCCAAATCACTAAGAATGGCACAAAACGATAATGAGAAAGCTTTGTACAGTGGGTTGAGTAAAGAAGATTGCTTCAATGAAGAGCGTTTGGGTATTAAAAAGGAGAAGGAAAAGGATGACAAGGATTAAAAATCTGGAAGCTGTGTTTAAATCTCTAAAGGAAAGGAAGGAAATGAAGGAAAAGGATGACACTGAAAGGTGTGGTTCTAGCTAATTGTATGTTTAGATGATAGGATAGTTTGTAATGGTTGTCAACATGAAACCGATCAATAAAAATTTGAGTTGTTACTGAAACTGATAGTGTTTAGTTATGCATTACTAAATTAAGTCAACAATAAAAAGTTTACTTCTTTTTGGTAATTGGTTAGTTTGACTTTTACAAGTTGTTGGAACAAGAAAAGTGTAAATCATTAGTCTAGGGACTTCTATTTATCTTTTGTTATACTTTAGGGTATGTTGTGTAAGATGTGATAGAATATTCCTATCGTAGCACTTGTATAGCTGCGATAGTATGCTTAGACATTCGTATGGGTATAAATACCCCCTACCTCATGGGTTATGAGGTGTGTGTTCTTAATAAACTTTATGCGAGACTTTCATGTTCTCTCTCGTTTCTCTCTCTTTTCTAAAGTGCTCACACCCACTTTATCTCTCTTAGATTATTAAGTAGACGTAATATTATTGGAACAACAATTGGTATCAAGAGCCAAATATGATTTGTTGTTTCAAGTAGTAGTGTTTTCGAGTTGTTTTAATCTTCATTAGGTGCAGAAATTTTGGTTATATAGAAGTAAAGACCTTTCTCTCTCTAGAATATCTTAATCTTCATTCGTTGCATAAATATTTATCATTTACGTGGTTAATCTTATAAAACGAGTATTAAGATAACATATTTGTGGAAAAGAAAAGATTTTTTATCATTCTATACAAAGTTCTTATATATTTAGTGAAGATTTAGGTAGAAATTAGTGGTTTAAGTAGTGGTTTTTGTAAAAGTGTACCTTATCAACTGCCGAAGCTGAATACATATCCCTTTCCGGATGCTGTGCGCAAGTACTATGGATGAAAACACAATTGACGGACTATGGCTTCTTTTACGACAAAATCCCAATATATTGTGATTCGCAAAGTGCCATTGCCATCTCTTGTAACACAGTACAGCACTCACGGACCAAGCATATTGCAGTCAGATATCATTTCATCAAGGAACATGTAGAAAAATGGACTATGGAATTGTACTTTGTGAAAACTGATTACCAAATTGTCGACTTCTTCAAAAAAGCATTGCCACCAGAAAGATTTGAATATCTACGACAACATCTAGGAATGGCAAGCATTCGTGATGAACATGATGATGATAATCAAATGGTCAAAGGAGTCACCAGGGTAACAGGCGTCACAAGTACATCTGGTAAATCAAAAAGTTAATTATTCAATCATAAAGGATGTTGATTAAATCACAGATCAACACCCATTTTTTTTTCAAAGAAAGGACCCTGAACATACGCTTCAGTATGTCAATCCTTCAGAAAAGAATAGAAATCATCTTATTTATTGTGAGCAAAATTTATACAAGATTTTACAAAAAGATTTTTTCCAAAACTTTTTATAAAAATTTTTGCTCATAATAACCAAATCTTGAGCATGTTTTTATGATTATTAATATAATCTTTTTTAGCTCAAGTAAGAATAAAATTTCAAAAACAATGCTACCCTACTCAATAATAGGTCAAAAACAGTTTAAAATATTAAGCTATTTTTTAGGGGGAGAAATTGAGAAGTTTGTTTTTGAAATCAATAAATAAATCGCTTTAAGTTGTTGCTAATAATACGAAAAATGTTGTTGTAAAAGAAAAATGAAAAAAAATTGTTAAAAGATGCAAATAATGTTCTAAAAACGCTATTTATATCTTTCGATTACTTCACGTTTTGAGGATGACAAAATGTGAAATCACGTTACGTTAAAATTAACGTAAACAAGTTTTTAATCGGAAGATCCCTTCTACGCAAATCACTCTAGAACAAAGTTACAACTTGAACTAGTGATCAAAGAAGTGAATTTATGTTTTGATAATTCACATTTCAAATGGGACAAAACATTTTTTCAAAAATACACATGACAAATTATTTTTGAAATATTAAGAAATGTTTTAATGGAAAAATTAGTTTGAAATTCATAACATCTATTTTTCCCCCCAAAATCAGCTCCAACCTTCCCCAAATAAGTTTTCACCAGAAAAGACAAAATTTGGAGCGTCTTTGTCTGGGACGGCTCCACGGTTCCACTAAATTTAGTGGAGCCGTATGGTATTTAACAGAGCCGTCCGTACAAAATTTTCTGTAAACGTTCAGATTTTTCTTGCCTATAAATATCAACCCCTTTCACAGTTTTAGGCACCCTTCACACACAGAAAAATCCCCAAGCTTAAACCTCTCACACCTTTCACTTCTTTAGATCATTTAGATTAGTTTTCTTTTGTTTCAAGAGTGATCCAATCATCCACCAAGAGATCCTCTTCATTCCTCTTCACTAGCAAGAGAAGAACACAAGTATCCAAGTTGATACAAGGTGTTATCATTCCTCTTCATTAGCAAGAGAAGAACTCAAGTATTCAAGAAGATACAAGAGTTATAGTTGTTAGGTTTTTGTAACACTTGTTACAACCTTGTTGTATCATTGCATACATCAAGTTTATTTATCTTTTGTGAGTGAGAGTGAAGATCAATGATGAAGCGAAAAGTGTACCGCTTTTAAGGGGTCATTTAAGCCCTAAATCGTATTTATTTGATCAAATATTGCCCTAAATCGATCCTTTTGTCATTTTAGGTACTTTTGAGAAGAAATCTGGAAAAGGAAGCATTTTGGACGTTTTTGGAGCATAAAAGTGAAGAAAACGACAAAGTCTCAAAATCGGCTAAAAGTTACCTTTGACGGCGTCAGGATCCTCTCCAGACGGCGTCACGGCTTGGCAATAAAATGGTGGATGTGAAAATTACTCATGATAAGCCAGTGAAATTTGCATGAAATTCTGACGGCGTCACTCTTTAATATGATCAAGGTCGTCACGGCTTAATTTAGAGAGGGACGGCGTCACGCATAATCCTGACGGCGTCAAGCCTTGATAGGCCAGAACGGATTTTGGAGAGCTAAAGAGGGACGGCGTCAAGAAGGTCATCCGGGAACCCTAAAAGCGGCGAGGTGACGGCGTCACACTCCATAACGTGACGCCGTCAGATCTGAAAGTCTATATATAGTTTTGCAATTTTTTGTCATTAGTGTGAAACTTATTGTGGAACTTATTGGGGAACTTTGTGTGTGAAAACCCTAAGACGAATTTGGCAGCTTTTTCAAGGCTTTTTGCCTTGAGATCTTCCATGTTACATTGAAGATAAGTTATCAATTAATCATTCAATATGTCTATGTGTTGTTTGATTCTATCTTGTTCTTGTCTTTTGTTTAACATGCTAGGCTAGATTTATCTTGTGTTTGCTTAGATCTAATGAAACCTAGCTATTTATTATTGGTTATTAGTGTGTTGTTAGTTGTATTGGATGATTGTTCATCTATGTTAGGCTTAAGAAAACTGGCTAACTTCCTATTCGGTAACTTGCTTGAACGTCTTAAGAAACATGAACCAATGTGTACTAAAGGTTTTTATGGTTGTATTTAATGCACAAGCGAATTCTAGTGATCCCATGTTAGGAGCTTCCTAGCCGGCTCGACATAGGAGTGAAGTAGGAGCTTGTAGAGTTGGGGAAGTACGTACGCCACCCCACGAATGGTATTAAGGAATACACCCATCATCCACGCAACTAATACACACTAATTAACCGGTAAAAGATAGTTAGGGAGTAAGGAAATCTAAGTAAACACATTTCCCTCCACATAAGTTTTCACCAACCTTTTCATTTTCTGTTATTTTATTTTATTTGCATTCGTAGTAACTTGGGTTAGTTGACTAGCAACTAATTCCGCCCACTCTTTCAAACCCGAGATTTTACTTGCTTTCGTAAAAATATAAAAAACACAAAAAGAATCATCCCTCACCCTTAGACCTATTAGAGTAGTTTTTCATACCTAACGAACACTATTCCCTGTGGAGAACGATCAATCCCCCGTACTTACCACTACACTATACTACATCGGTCAGGTACACTGCCTGGTGGGGTTGTAAGCCTCTTGAGATCCCTCGAGAGGTAAAACCTGTTGTAAGGTTGCAAAACCACGCATCAATCAAGTGTGATCTATAGAGATAGTGAACATCTCTTATAGCCATTGGGCTTGTGTGATTGATCAAGAAGATCAAGGGTCGATAGATTAGTGTTAGTTGAGTGAGTGTTGATCATTGTGATCGTGTTGAGATCTTGGTGATCTCTTGAAGCCATTGGGCTCGAGTGTTTTGTTACGTGGACCTTGGTAGATTGGTGCTAGCTAAGATTAGCACTCGACATCTAGCTTAGTGTCGGTAATAGGAAAAGCGACGTGTACGGTTTTCTCCGCCTGAAGGGAGGTTGTTGATATAGTGTTTGAAACTCTCGAGTGTGGTACTCGGGGAGTGGAGTAGGGCAAAGAAGAGCTTCGTAGCCGAACCACTATAAATCCTCTGTCTCGGTTCGATCTTTCCAAATCTACTCTTTACTTTTATTTGTTATTATTACTTAGCTTAGTGTGTAGTTCATATTGGTGTTAATTGGTTACACATAGAATTCGAATCAAAGTTTCCAATATCATACTTTTAAAAGGAACATTTTTAAAAGAATTTAAAACCGGTAAACTATTCAACCCCCTTCTAGTTTCCCACAATTGGTATCAGAGCCATGTCGTCAAGCTTTTAAAGTATATTGTATTTTAAAACTTGAATCGATCAATGGATTCCGACAAATATCTAGAAGGGCAATCTATGCAAAGACCACCACTTTTCGAAACCGATTGTTTTATATATTGGAAAACAAGATTCGAAACGTATGTGAAATCAAAAGACATTGATCTTTGGCATGTTATTACCGAGGGTGACTTTCAACCAATTCAATTAAATCCGATAACTAAAAAGGATGAAATTGTTTCATATGATAAACAAAGTGATGAACTAAAAAGAAAACTAGCCAAAAATAATGAGGCTAAAATGATGATCTATAATGCTTTGCCTAAAAAGGAATTCGAAAGAATTTTCATGTGTAATACGGCAAAAGATATTTGGAAAACTTTGTTAGTCACTCTCCAAGGTAATAACCAAGTCAAAGAGAACAAGATAGATCTTCTTGTTCAACAATATGAACAATTCTCCATTTCGGAGGATGAGTCAATAGATAATGCTTTTGCTAGATTTAATACTATTATCACTAGTCTTAAAGCTCTTGATGAAGGTTATTCTAGTAAGAATTATGTTAGGAAGTTTCTTAGAGCTCTACATCCTAAATGGAGAGCAAAGGTCACCGCCATAGAAGAGTCAAAGGACCTGGCGGCATTGTCACTTGATGAGCTTATAGGAAACTTGAAAGTTCATGAGATGATAATCAAGAATGACTCCGACATCGTCAAAGGCAAAAGTGAGAGAGTTAGATCTCTAGCATTAAAAGCCAAGAAGGAGTCTAGTGATGAGGAATGTTCGAGTTCCGATAGTGAAGATGAAGAGTATGCACTAGCCGTTAGGAACTTTAGAAAGTTCTTTAGGAGGAAAGGTAGATTTCCTAGACAACCTCGCGATGAAAGGAGGTCGTTTCAAAAGAATCATGATGAAAGGAAAAGGACAAGTGATAGGAAATGCTATAGATGCGGAGATCCTAATCACCTCATAGGAGAATGTCCTAAACCACCGAACTCCAACAACCAAAGAGCCTTTGTAGGAGGTTCTTGGAGTGACAGCGGTGAAGAAGAAGAGAAGAAGCTTAATGATGAAACATGCCTAATGGCTCAAGCTTCTAACGAGGTACATTCCGACTCTTCTTATTATAGTGATGATAATTCGTCAATAGATGATAGTAAATTGCATGACGAATACAACAAACTATGCGTAGTTAGTACTAAGATCTTAGGCAGAAAACACTAAGCTAAAATTAAAACTAAAAGAACTAGAACTACAAGTTGTAGAACTAAAAGATCAAGTCAAGAGACTTGAGAAAAACAAAGAAATAGACTTAGGATGTGGGTCATGCATAAGTCTTCAAGTAGAAAATGAAAAGCTTAAAGAAAATGCTTTAAGAATCATTAAGTTTGATGAAGGAACTAAAACACTTAATGATATACTTGAAAACATTAGATATAGTGAACATGAACGTGCGGGTTTAGGATTTGACCCAAATCAGGCTTCTACAAGTGGCACTAAACAAGTAAAATTTGTGATGCCTGAAATGTCTAAGTCTGAAGGTGACGGCACCACTAAAGGTACAGACGGCACCACTAAATTTAGTGGTACCGTGGTACCGTCTGGTGCTGAAGACAAAACTGAGTCAATTCTAAAAAGTAACTTAAGTCCTAAACCGAGTCACATAGTTGCAAATAGTACTAGAGTGTCTACTCCAAGAAAAGGGGAGGTCAAAGGCTTCTACAAACCATTGTCATCTCCCGAACATGAATTTGTAAAGCGTGACACTAGGTCAACTACTTCTCCACCTAGAAAAATAAATTCTCCCAAACCTCGGTCTAGAACTCCTCTACCGAGAGGTAACTTTAGAAGACAAAATCATCCAAGTAACTTTCCCGTAACTTGGAATGATAGTCCACCTCAAAGTTACTTACCATGGGAAATGTGTCCTCCATTCTCACATCCTAAACTAACGCAACAAATGCGTAGGATGTTTAACTCTAACAACTATGGACCCATGAGATATTGGGGACCAGATGTTTGAACTTCTGTTTTGCTAGGAAAACAAGACTGTAAATAAAGTTTGGAAGTCTAATAAATGGAGTATGATTTGTGATCAAACAAATCTTGTGACGCATTAGTCAAGTCGTGTCTCATGTGCTTAACATTCAACAAAGGTACTCTAGTCTTCTAAGTTTTAAGGGAAACACCTCAGGTCCAGGTACGCTTCCTTAAAACACCCTTTGTTGGTAGATATGCTAAGCATGCAGTAGTATAACATAGTAGGCACTGTCATAATGAAACAAAGATTCACAATTCATCATAACGAACTCAACTTGTCCAGAAATGTACGATGATCGCTTCAAGATCATGCGTGACAAGTTTGAAACGAAAATGATGAGTGAATTAAGTTTCTTCCCTTGCCCGTAGATAATTCTACCTAATGAAAGTATCCCCATAAACTCTAGTATACTATACATATCATATATAGACTCTTATATATATATATATATATATATATATATATATATATATATATATATATATATAACGCCCATATCCACAAATACGAATCTCACAAGAGACGATGAAGGTGAGTAAGTGGATATCACTAAGCTGTGGGCATAATAGGTAAATTAATTTACCTAACGGCAAGTAGGTCCATTATCATGGATAATGTTGGCTTTGTGCCCACTTATAAGAAGTATCACAATACCTCTTACATCAAAGTGTTTAATGTATCATACGATACATTAAAGATACTACACACTTGAGATTACGATATCTCAAGGAGATTGATGTAGAAAATGTTTCTATACCAACTCTGATAATGCGAGAGTTAATGTGGATTGAAACATAGAGAGGAATGTTTGTACCTTCATAGGTTGGTTAACAAACTTCTTGGTTCCCCAAGAAACAAACAACTCTTGTTTTCTCCACGACCGAAGCCGAGTACGTAAGCGCCGGAAAGGCATGACAACAAACACTATAGATGAGACAACCCCCTGTGAAGAGTAGCAGTCAAGATGCCATTAGACTTGTCCGGGAACCCTATAGTTTGCTCATGAACGAAGCTCGTCGAAGTACGTTATCTCCCCATGAAAAGGCATCTCCTCCGTCACGATAACATCCAAAGAGAAATCTCTTCTTTGAAAAGTATCTCTTATAAGACAACATCGTCAACACCTTAACCTTTACATTCTCATCACATGACCTCTTAATATTTCATTTCAAATGTTAATGTCATCTCTCACGTCTCGTCATATGACTTCTCAAGTCATTCCTCACATCCCGCTCATGACTATTTCAATATTTCTATGGAAATATTAAAGTCATCCCTCGCGTCATACCTTATAACCTCTCATCCCCTCTACGACCTCTCAAAAGTTTCACGGGAAACATTGAAGTCATCTTTCTCACTCGTCACATGACTTTTAGAAACTTCTTTAAGAAATTCTAAGTCATTCCCTTTCAACTCGTCACATGACTTTTTGAATATTTCATGGGAAATATTAAGTCATTCCGTGCGTCTCGTACTCCGACTAATTAAATATTTCATGGGAAATATTATAGTCATCCTCCAAAAACACAACTCATAACTTCTATTTATTTCACGGGAAATACTAGAAGTCAATCCTCATCCAATGACAACTTAGTCAATTTCCTTGGAAACACTAAGGTCATTTCCGGTCATCCCGTCTAATCGTTTTCGTCGAAAAGTTTATTAGGTATATATTTTTTTTTCTTCTCGTGTCAAAAGTAAGATTAATCAGCCAAAAGTCAAAACAGAAGAAAAATTGGTCCATCAGATATACGGCTCCGTTAAATAGCCACGGCTCCACTAATGTTTAGTGGAACCGTGGAGCCGTGCATCTGAAAAACGCGCCCAGTTTCTTTTCTTCTGCACAGATTTTCCAAACACACCCAAAACCATTTTCACTTGCTGTCAAAACCGAACCAATACACCATAATTCAATTAAACTCTTGCAAATCAAGATTGAGGCATTGGAATCAACAAATCCTAATCACAACACCACTAATTGTAAGTAAATCACTCTTAATTTCTTTTAATTTGAGTATAGGGTTTGTTCTTGAGTATAAATCCGAATTGGGGATTTTTAAAATTAGTTAAACCCTTGTGAAATTAAGACTAGGATTAGACAATGTAGCATTCACATGATTCCCTAAACCTAGGATTTTCAAAAACCCATTTATGTTGCAAAACCTAATCCGAAATTAATCATTAAAATCGGATTATGATTGTTTGTTTGTGGTGGAATCATGTTTAGGATGATTAAAATTGAATTAGGAACGATTTGAATTAAAGCTTTTCAAACTTAAGCTTTTTGGCGCCACGATAAGTCGTTTGCCAAACACCCCTATTCGACAACTTTTCGAAAAACTTCACAAGTCTAGGATCATGAAACCTTTTTCATGCATTGTTGATGCAAATTAAAAACGTTTTTGCATGCATACATGAACTCTCAAATATGGGTCGAATTACATAATTAATATGTATTTTTCGACATATTTGATTGAGCAAAAGTGAAGTTAGGAGCGTTTGGGTAATCTCATAGGTTTCATTTTAGAGTCAAGATTACCGCACCTCCACATTGTTTGCATTTAGGCACACACACCCTAGAATTATGATCACTAAAATGCAACATATTAACACATGTAAAATATCATACTTTTGTAGGTCACAATGCCTCGTAATGATTATCAAGAAACCCGAAAATACATCCGTGACACACTTGAAAACCCAAACATTTCAGATGAACAAAAAGCCTATTTTGCCAAAGTGCAAAATCGATACATACACGAAGGGCGTGTAGTCGATGCACTTTATGTCATGTCAGACAGAGTTAGTGCTTGTTTTCCTTCTATTCAGTTCGATTGTTTATACAAAATAAACGATCAAGTTTGTCCCCTTTTCATTCTCGAGTTTTACAGTCGTGTCCGTACCTACACTGATTCTGACGGAAACGTCTTTCTTGATTTTTGGATTCGACACCAAAATATCACCCTGTCTGTTACCGAGATTGGTCAAATTCTCGGTGTTCCCTCGCATGGTCAGTGTGCATTCACTAACGACCATTCTCTAGAGTCTCTTTACTACAATGTTGAGATCGAAGGTGCTTATCGTACCTAAATTCCCGACATTGAAGTAATCAAACAAATAATCCAAATTCCTCGAGTCGCCAACACGTACCAAAAACGTGATGGCTCCATTGTCTTTCTCAACCCATCCAAAATCTACCTCAGGGAACTTCGTCCTGACCTTAGAAGTTGGGAACTTCTTCTACGTGAAAACGTGTTAAGCCTTGCGGGCAACCGTGATCACGTATCGGCAAGTCTTGCCCTTATGCTCTACTGTCTTAGTATCGAGGAACCATTCAACCTCGCATACTACATGGTCAAACGGATGGCCAACATTCATCGTCGCTCCGATGAGCTCATGCCATATGGCATGTTGCTTACTCGTCTTTTCCATTGGGTCATGGAAAACCTTCCCAATCTCCAAAGTGTCGACTATGTCCTAGTCAATCGGGTTATGAAACCACTTGGTGGACCACAACGTCACACAAAGCAATGTAAGGACAAAGGGTCCAAACGTGGTCGTAAATCCACTTCCGAAATTCCTGACTCATCTTCCTCCTATAGTCACGGATCCTCATCTCAACCCATGGATGAGGACGATGATGAGGTGAACGATGAAGGAACATCTCGTCCTCGTACTCCTTCTCCCGACACATTCTTTCGTGACCTCGATACTTCTTCATTCCAACCAACCTCCGACCTTGAGTTTGGTGATGTCAACCTATCTAACCTAATGAGGAGACAAACAACAATGTATAACCGACAAGTCTCGATGCATGAGCAAACTATCGGGGGATTCAAGTCCATTGGGAAGGCGATAAAAGGACTCGGGAGCAAGTTGAAAAAGTTGGGGAAAAGAAAGGAGTAGATAGAAGTAACTTAAGTAGTATTATTAATCTAAGTATTATGATTAAAATACTACTAATAGTTTATGGCATAGTCCTTCAAACATTAACTAGCATCATGTGTTTTCTTTTGACACTTAATATTTGAACATGGTTAATTTTATTGGTTAATTAACCTTTATGTTAATCTATCTTGCCTAGTTCATGCATGCTATCTTATTTTATTACATGCACTAGATGTTAAAAATTGCTTGAATTTATGCATGCTTAATAGTTGCCTAAATACATAGATGATCACATGATCATGTTAGTTGCTAGTTGAAACTAGCTTTAGGAATTCTATGTGTTTAGTGATTTGAGGCTTTGAGATTTGCAGCCAATGGATTCCCCAGAAAATTTCCCCATTTAGGCTGCCTAAAACCTGCAGACCTGGAAAGAAGGTCAAAAGGGGCCACGGCTCCACTAAATTTAGTGGTTCCGTAGTACCTTTAATGGTACCGTGCCTCTGGAAGATGAAATTTACAATTCTCTTTCACTTTTTGACTTTCTTTTCCTGAAAATCTGCAAACAAAACCTGATTCCCATGCACCCAAATCCCCAAATCCAACATCCTTTTCAACCTTGCATGCTTTTGATTTGGCTATTTAAGCTAACATTATGCATTGCCATCTTCACACCTTCACAACTCACCATTCATACACCATGTCTTCCACCATTGCTTCCACCTCACACAAGAACAAGAAACCTAGATTCAACATCAAACCAACAAATCAAACCACTCTAGTTGATCAATGGATCAAGATTATTCACACACCTCAGTCATCAACTAAACCTATCACCAATGAAATTGCCTTCATTGATCTTACCTTGGATGATGAAGATGAAACCCACACACCCATAACCTCTACCAAATCATCATCTTCCTTCACTACACCCTAAGCTCCATCCAAGGCAACCTCTATCAAGCCCACATCCTCATCCTCCACAACTAGAACCAACACACATTCACCTCAACCTAGTCTCATTCACCCTTTAGCCTTAACACTTAACTCATCATCATCAACTTCCCTTGAAATGGGAACTAACACATCATCCTCATCACTTTCACCATCACCACAACCTCTAGCTCTCACCCTCACCTTATCACCAATCACTCCTCTTGAGTTTGGGAGCAACACATCATCATCTTCCCTATCACCATCACCTCAACCCTTAATGGGTTATCCCATCCTTTATCCCCTACAACCACATACCTTGAGTTGTGCTTGTTGCCATCACAACCTAGAGCTCATCATGAACCTTAGAGATGAGCTTAGCTTTAGGTTTTCATACCTAGAATACCTCCTCACACCACCCATGGGACCCATCATCCTTCCACTACCTCCACCACACAATAGCCCAAACTAAATATGATTATGTTTAGTCTCCCCAATAAATGATTAGGAACCCTTTTGAAGTTGGAAGCAAATCTTGAAGCCTCATATTACTATTAATGTTTATGTGTCTTCTTGTTATTTTAATTTGCTTTCCTATTGTAGTCATACTCATGTATGACATTTATGTTAATTTTAATGGGCATTCATGTGGTTGTTTTAGCTACTTAGCTTATTTTTTCTTTTGTGGTTGGATATTTGTCATAATGTGCTACTTGTTAGATATTGTATATTTATCTTCTAACTTTGTTTTGTAGCACGAATTATTGATCGATTCCTTGGTGTTTTCCAAATGAGGGGGAGTATACATCAAGGGGGAACCTTTGTCACCTTTTTTATTAGACAAAAAGGGGGAGAAATGGGAGTAAACTCATTAAAAACTTGTTAAAACTAATTTTAACCTAACATGAGTTTATATTTTGTCATCATCAAAAAGGGGGAGATTGTTGATGCAAATAATGTTCTAAAAACGTTATTTATATCTTTCGATTACTTCACGTTTTGAGGATGACAAAATGTGAAATTACGTTACGTTAAAATTAACGTAAACAAGTTTTTAATCGGAAGATCCCGTTTCCCCAAATAAGTTTTCACCAGAAAAGACAAAATTTGGAGCATCTTTGTCTGGGACGGTTCCACTAAATTTAGTGGAGCCGTATGGTATTTAACGGAGCCGTCCGTACCATTTTTTCTGTAAACGTTCAGATTTTTCTTGCCTATAAATATCAACCCCTTTCACAGTTTTAGGCACCCTTCACACACAGAAAAATCCCCTAGCTTAAACCTCTCACACCTTTCACTTCTTTAGATCATTTAGATTAGTTTTCTTTTGTTTCAAGAGTGATCCAATCATCCACCAAGAGATCCTCTTCATTCCTCTTCATTAGCAAGAGAAGAACACAAGTATCCAAGTTGATACAAGGTGTTATAATTCCTCTTCATTAGCAAGAGAAGAACTCAAAGTATTCAAGAAGATACAAGAGTTATAGTTGTTAGGTTTTTGTAACACTTGTTACAACCTTGTTGTATCATTGCATACATCAAGTTTATTTATCTTTTGTGAGTGAGAGTGAAGATCATGTGTGATCTATAGAGATAGTGAACATCTCTTATAGCCATTGGGCTTGTGTGATTGATCAAGAAGATCAAGGGTCGATAGATTAGTGTTAGTTGAGTGAGTGTTGATCATTGTGATCGTGTTGAGATCTTGGTGATCTCTTGAAGCCATTGGGCTTGTGTGTTTGGTCACGTGGACCTTGGTAGATTGGTGCTAGCTAAGATTAGCACTCGACATCTAGCTTAGTGTCGGTAATAGGATAAGCGACGTGTACGGTTTTCTCCGCCTGAAGGGAGGTTGTTGATATAGTGTTTGAAACTCTCGAGTGTGGTACTCGGGGAGTGGAGTAGGGCGAAGAAGGGCTTTGTAGCCGAACCACTATAAATCCTCTGTCTCGGTTCGATCTTTCCAACTCTACTCTTTACTTTTATTTGTTATTATTACTTAGCTTAGTGTGTATTTCATATATTGGTGTTAATTGGTTACACATAGAGTTCGAATCAAATTCCAATATCATACTTTTAAAAGGAACATTTTTAAAAGAATTTAAAACCGGTAAAATATTCAACCCCCCTTCTAGTTGTAAAAGAAAATCCCACGAAAAATGAAAAAAAATGTTGTTAAAAGATTGGGAAAATACCATCATTTCGAGGGGGAGTGATAGATTTTATTTTAAAACAATTTTGATATAACACAAATGTTCATTTATTTGAACTAACATGTTTTCAAAACCTAGTTAAAAATAAAATATAAACAAAAGAGGTGTTTGTGTAAAGAGAGATAAAATCAAGGGGGAGTTTTGCTAAAAAGTAACAAACTGTTTTGAACCCTCCCTAGTCCAAAAAACCCTCGCAGACCCAGGTCAAACAAAAGGTCAAAACAAAATGGGTCATTAACCCATTAATGGGATGCAAGAAAAACACACACAAACACTCACTATCACAGATTTTCTCTCTCTCCTAAAAACCTAAAAAACTCGCATCGCAAAACTCAAGCCATTTTCAAGATTTTTGTTAGGAATATAAATATTCATGAGAAAGACTTGGTTACCCCGAGTATGGTTTAGCATTGTGTAGCTCGTAGTATTTATCATATTAGTATAGTTTACATTTCACCATGGTGTCGGGTCGGGTCTTTACCCACTGTCAGCCCGAACCATAGCCTACTAGAGGCGTTTTAGTTGTAAGTTTAAATACCCCTCTTCCACCTAGGAAGAGGGTTGGACCTTCTCATTCACCAATCTAATACATATTCGTTTCTTTTAGATTGGTTCTTATTGTGGTTTTAGGGTTTGAATAGTTTTCTTAGAAAACACTCTTGTTCGATCTTGTTTATGGTTAGGATTGTTATATGTTTGTACCTTCATGTTTTGGGATGTCATATGTATTTAGTTTATGCATTTGGGTAGCTTGATTTATACGTTTAGTGTACGTTTGAGCCAATTCGAGAAGTGTTCTAAGTGTGTTCATCGCTGCGATTTGACATTCGGTATCATTTTCTTCATTGCGTTTTGAGGTTGGTTTGGTTTATATTGCTGCAATTTGGGGAACTTGGTCTGCTGCGATTTGGATTTATTCTCAATATAGTAAAGACGACAAATCGCAAAGAAAAGGACAGCTTTGTCCGTTTGTTGTTGCGATTTGACAAGCCTGTCGTTTAATAGCTGTGATTTGCTTGTGTTGCGAGTTGAGCTATACTGCGATTTGGTGGAGTTGCGATTTGATACTTTCTGCGAGTTGAGCTCTTTCTGCGACTTGGTCAAGTTCTGCGAGTTGAGGTGTTCTGCGAGTTGAGGTGTTCTGCTATTTGATCAGCTGCGATTTGAGTTTGCTGCGATTTGAATTCTCATTGCGATTTGAAGTCCTGCGAGTTAAACTGTATTGCGAGTTGATCAAATCCTGCGATTTGAAGATTATTGTAATTTGTGTTGTTGCGACTTGACTAATTGCGATTTGACGTTGCGAGTTGATACTTGCGATTTGACTTATTGCGATTTGACTTGTTGTGATTTGACTCATTGCGATTTGACTCAGATTATTAACTGTGATTTGATCAAGTCTCCTCATTGTGATTTACTCATACTTCTTCATTGTGATTTGCAAACCTTAGCACATCACTCTTAAGCAACCCGTGTCTTACGGTTTCTTTTGTTGATTTTAGAAAATCCCGCGAAAGATTCAATTTCTCGGTTTAAATCACAAGAGTTGTAAAATCCCGTGTAATATTAACTCATGGCTAGCACATCTTCAGATGATATTCAAGCTGCCGGGTCCGATACCCGTCCCCCTATGCTTGACAGGACAGATTATGAGTCATGGGCACAAAGAATTCGGCTCTACTATTTGGGGAAAGAGAATGGTGTCAACATCCTTCGATCTATTGATGAAGGACCATTTCAATTGGGCACCATTAGAGATGTTGTCGCTACTGGTGAAAATGAATCTGACATCCTTGGACCAGAAAGGCCACGTACTTACAGCAACCTTAATGAGGAGGAGAAGAAGCGTTATGATGCTGACATTAGAGCCTCTAACATTGTGATTCAAGGGCTTCCCAAGGATGTTTACAAGCTCATCAATTACAACACGGAAGCCAAAGCGGTTTGGGACAATGTCAAAATGCTTCTTGCTGGCTCTGAATTAACCAAAGAAGATCGTGAATCTCAGTTGTATGATGAGTTTGATCATTTCAAGCAGAACCCAGGTGAAAGCATTACTGACTACTATGTCAGATTTCACAAGCTGGTGAATGACATGAGGATCATCAAGATGACAATGCCCAACATTCAACTCAATTCCAAGTTTGTAAACAACATGGCACCCGAGTGGGATAGGTTTGTGACAACTGTGAAACTCAACAAAGGACTAAGGGAGACAAACCATGAACAGCTCTATGCATACCTACAACAACATGAAAAGCATGCTGCTTATGATCGTCAGTTAAGAGAAAAACTTAATCCAACAACAACTAATGATTCACTTGCATTTGTCTCAAATGTTCAGCAACTTATTCAATCTTCATCATCTCAAGCTTATAAGTATCCCACATCATCACAGAATCAAACATTTCAGGGTCAATCAGCTATCCTACAACCTGATTCTGGGTATTCTCAAACCGATGTAATGATTGACACTCTGTCCAAACAAGTTGCACTGCTTGCTAAACAATTCAGAACAACACTCTCTCAAACCAACAACCAACTTCGAACTTATTCTAATCCACACAATCAAGCAGTTGTGGAAGATGGAAGGGTTGTGGTTCAGAATGTTCCAGGAAGACAAAATGTTAATCAGAGGAATGGTGCTCGGGGCAATATGCAGAATAGATTTGGGAATGCAATTCAGGGACAAGGTAGGCAACCCAAGTGCTACAACTGTGGAGGATTGGGCCACATAGCAAGAAACTGCACTCAGCCAAAATGTCCTCAGAACTCTGATTACTTCAAGGATAAGATGTTGTTGATGCAAGCCCAAGAGAATGGAGCAGCCCTGGATGAAGATGAGCTGTTATTTCTTGCTGATGGCGGAAACACATTTGATACAGATGTTGATGACCAACAAGTACAAGATATGGCATTGAATGACCCCAACATCTTTCTTGGTGAAGAATGTAACGCCTTCGACTCTGATGTTGATGATAAACCTACTGCATAGACCATCTTCCTGGCAAATTTGTCTTCTTCGCCTCAACAAACGGGTCCTTCCAATGCGTCGGTCATATCAGAGGTACATATACTGAATGACATGGTTGAAGAACACAAGATTCCCAACGAAGTACAACAAATAATCGTAGTTGAGTCAGATACTGCTAATATAGGTAATGGTAATGTTATCCCATATGAACAATATGTGAAACACAACGAAGTGTCTGTTGTACCAAGTGGTGCATCTTGTGTTCCTAATGATGATCATATGTTACTAGAGAATACTGATTTTATTCCTGAAGACACATTAACTACCCAACTAAACATCTATAAAGATCAGGTGACCATGTATGAACAACGTACCAAGTTTGAATTAACTAAATGTGAGCAGGAAATGGATGGTCAAATGCGTATACTTATTTCTGAACGTAATCAACGGGAAGAAAAATTGAAAATGGAGTTGCATTCTTTACAAACAAAGTTTAAACAAACTGTACAGCATAAACAAGTGTTACAAGAAAATGTAAATATGCTCAACCAAAATTTTAAAGATGTTGACATAAATAATGCCTAAAAACATTATTAATTCTTATTCATATCTCTATGTTTTAATGATCACAAAATATAAACTCATTAAACATAAACTTATCAAATAAACAAGTATTTAGTTGTAAATATTCACTTCTACAACTTAATCACTTAAGGTATGAATAAACATAATGCTTAATGCTTTATATGATCAAAGGAACATTTTCTTAATAACTAAACTTTTTATAAAATGTCAAAAACATTTTATATATTTTTGAAAAACATTTTTGGTATTAAATAAATATGTTTAATCTATTATAAATATATGAATTCAAATTTTCAACCAAAAATGGCAAAAATGTTCCAGAAAAACCTTCCCCACAAAAAGACAAATCTGGGCAACGGTACAGTAGGGCGGCCCCCTTAATTCATAAAGGCGGTCCCCTTAATTTAAGGGGACCGGCCCCCTATTTAAGGGGACCGCCCCGCTCCAGTAGCCTCCCAGATTTGCCTATAAATACTGGTTGATCTCTGGACTTTTTCCTCACCTTTTGCACCCCAAACCTTCTGTTCTAAATCTCTTCTCATCTTTGTAAATCCTTTCCAAAATCCTTTGATCATATATTCTTAAGCATTGGTTTCTAAGTGATCCAAGCTTCCACCATCCAAGTGCAAAAGAAGAATACTTCTATCAATCAAGACTAGAAGTATTACAACTTAGTATCATCTTGTTACTTAAGTTGTTTGTTAAGTATACCTTGTAAATCATTCATTCATTTGTGTAAAGTGTGTATATAAGGTGTAAACATAAGTGATTAGGCTAGAGTAGTGTGTAAGTAGTAAAGAAGGTGGATAAGTAGTTGTGGTGTAAAGAAGTAGAGTAGAAGTCTTGTAAAGTTGTGAAGTAGAGAAGTCTTGAAGCCGTTGTGAAGCCATAGCATAGAAGTTGTGAAGGCGTAGCAAAGAAGTAGTAAAGCCGTTGTGAAGCCGTAGCATAGAAGTTGTGAAGCCGTAGGGTAGAAGTCGTGAAGCCGTAGCATAGAAGTTGTGAAGCCGTAGGGAAGAAGTCGTGAAGCCGTAGCATAGAAGTCGTGAAGCCGTAGGGTAGAAGTTGTGAAGCAGTCGTGTAGAAGTTGTGAAGTCCTAGTGTTGAAGTCGTGAAGCCATTGTGAATAAGTCGTGAAGAAGTTGTGTTGTGAAGTTGTGAGATTGGTTCTAGCTACGATTAGAACCCGACATTTAGCTTTGTGTCGTTAAGCCGGTGTAAGCCAAAGTCGTGTAAGGTTTTCTCCGCCATAAGGGAGCTTATTGAAGTTGTGAAGAAAACTCTCGAGCTTGGTGCTCGGGGAGTGGAGTAGGGCAAGGAAGGTGTCCTTGTAGCCAAACCACTATAAATCTCTCGTGTCTCGGTTAGATCTTTCCATCTCTTACTTATACCTTTATTTATATCGTCATTACATTCATACATATAGGCATATATAATTGTTAGCATTAGTTAGAAGTTGATTTCACATAAAGATCAATTTAAAACTCCATTCATAAAAGAAAAACTTTTATAACAAATTTAAAAGGGTAAACATATAATTAACAATATTGTTCAAATATTATTTTTCACATAAACTTGAATCTAAGGTTTTAAAAGTAACAAAAGTTTTCATAATAAAATTAAAAATATGTAAAACTATTCAACCCCCCCCCCCCCTTCTAGTTTTCCACAACCAAAATTTTAAAGAAAAAGAAACAAAACTCTTAAATGATTTTTCCGAACTGAAAACGTAAAAGAATAAACTCGAACATAAGTTGTACGCACAAGACCAAACCAGACAGACTGCTCAAATGATGCATAAGCATAAAAAGTTGTGTGATGAACATATTGAGAAAGATGTAGGTGAACCTAAATCAGTGTATCTTAGGATTGCTAAAGATGCCCAACCTGCATTATATGATAGTAATGAAATGCTTAAGCCTGGTCATGCCCCCCTGATGTGTCTTCATCTGAAGAGAGTAATGAGATAGAAGCAATGAACAGAGAAAAATTGGCTGAGAAAATGAAGGATCCCAAATGTATAGCAAATCGAATCATAATCAAACCCCATGATTATTCTGAAGAGAACCGATTAGCTATTTTTGTACCTCAAACTAAGTTGACTCCAGAACAGATATTTTGGCGCTTAGACTCAGAAAAAATGAAAACCGATGAACTTAAGGCCAAAACTCCACCCATTAGAAAGATAGCTGCTCCAACGGTGTATCAACTCCATACACCCATGCACTTAGTTCCTTTAACTCTTCCCACAAAATGTAATACTCTAATTAGCATATATGTTCTTTGTCAACTATTTGCTGATTTTGATCAAACATGTAAAAAGAGAATTACACCAACGGGAATTACTGAAGGGGAAAGGGGTTTTGAACAAACAAAGCGGTGTTACTTAACTGAGGTTATACCATTCTTTAAGCTTCTCAAAGAACATTTTGAGGGTCTTCAAAAAACCTTAAACAAAGAAGTTAATGAAATGAAAAAGGTGTTTAAAGAAATGGAAAATGAAGGGAAACAAAATGCTATTGATCTTAAATACCATGAGATTGAAAGAAAAAATATTCTCATAACCAATGAGAATTTGATTGCTAGATGTATTGCACAGGATGTATTTTATACTGCTACTGATTCAGCATTATCTGCTTGTCAATTTCATGAGATGTCTATTGCATTGAATGTTTTCCAGAATCGTGTTGTTGAGCTTGAGGGGGAGAATTTAAAATTGCATGAAAAAATTCAAAATGATGACCACGATAACATGGTCAGGCATCTTTCAAAACTAGAGGTTGATAATCTTAATTTGCAATTAAAGTATCAACATTTAGAAGAAAGAATTAAAATTTCAAATGCCAAGACATCCTTGGATGCTCCTGAATTTGATGCATATTTTGAATTAACCAAACGTAATAAAAAAATTCAAGCTCACACTAACACGATTCGAAAACTGAGGGCCCAAATTGCCCAATTAAAGTCTAATAAGTGTGATATGACTGAAACGCATAAACCACCGTCTATAGATTCTCATAATTTTCACTTTCAAGACACCATCAATAAATTACGACATGAAAATGATTGGTTTCAAGCTGAAAATTCAAATGTTAAACAACGTTACAAAGAGTTATATGATTCAATTAAAATCACACGTGAGAAAACCAATGAAAAAAATAACTTCTTTGCTTAATGAGATTGAGAATCTAAAGACTCAGGTGAAAGGGAAAATGTTAGTCATCACCAATGATGAGATTGTTTCAAAGGTTTCGGCAGGTAGAAAATATGATATTGATTTTGTGAATATCATGCTTCCTCTTAGTAACAATAGGTCTGCTTACTATCAGTATCTTATGCATCTTAAGGATAGTCTTGACTGCTTCATGAGACCGTTGAAGAGGATAGGATAGAGAAACCACGTGATAGTGTTGTTGTAGGTGCCTGTTTCCTCACTAAACGATCTCAGGAACTCTTAAAATACGCCAATGGCACATGTCCTAAGATTGATAACAAACGAGATAGTTTACTACATCATCCTCTATGACTAAGAAAAAGCATGTTACCTTTAATGTACAATTGAAAACATCTGAATCCAGCACATCTAAGCCAGAAAAACAAACGACAGCAAAACAAACTAATGTTCCCATCATTGCTTCTACAGGAGTAGTCAGTGACACTAAAGCTAGCGGGTCAAAGCCTAGTCACAATACAAAGAAAGATGGGACTACGCCAGCTAAGAGTGTTCATGAGAAGAAAGTAGAAGGCCACCTTATGAACAAAAAGTTTGGTTTGAATGAAATGAATCGTGTTGATTCTAGTATTAGCTATAAGCGTACTGTAATTAATTCGAATTATGATGCTATTTGTAAGACATGTAATGACTGTTTAATTTCTGGTAATCATGATGAATGTGTTGTGTCATCCTTGATGTCCTCTCATCAATCCCCAGCTAATAATGTTAGGAAATCTAAACTGAGAAAGCAAATCTGGAAAGCAACAGGAAAAATGTTTACTAATGTTGGTTATCAATGGAGACCCACTTGAAAGAAATTCACTCTAGGAAATCAGTGCCCCTTAACTAGAATGACTAATTCTAAGGCTGTGATTGTTAAGGAATGGAAGCTAACTGGTAGAATTTTCCCTTTAGAGACACAATGCCCTGTTACTAGGCCCATTGCATCTAATAGTGAAGTCTCCACTGAGAACAACATTGCATCTATGAATCCTGTCACACCTGAATTTGTGTGTGCTAACCAACCGGACCCCAGTTACACATGGGGATCCACATTTTCCAGTTATCCATCGTTGTCTGTTTTCAAATGCAGGTTGTACAAATCGTCCTTTGGTATTTGGACTCAGGCTGCTCAAAACATATGACTGGGGATAGCTCTCGGCTCAAGAATTTCGTGAAAAAGTTTATCGGGACAGTTAGATTCGGAAATGACCATTTTGGGGCAATTATGGGTTATGGAGATTATGTTTTTGGTGACAGTGTAATCTCCAGAGTGTACTATGTGGAAGGAATTTGTCATAACTTGTTCTCTGTAGGTCAATTCTGTGATTCTGATCTCGAAGTTGCCTTCAGAAAACACACTTGCTTCGTTAGAGAACTAGATGGTATAGATCTTCTTAAAGGAAGTCGTGGCACCAATCTTTATACTATCTCAATTGAAGAAATGATGCGGTCCTCTCCTATTTTCTTATTATCAAAGGCCTCAAAGAACAAATCGTGGCTATGGCACTGACATTTAAATCACTTAAATTTGGTACCATCAATGACCTTGCTCGCAAGGACCTTGTACGAGGTCTTCCCAGATTAAAATTTGAAAAAGATCATCTGGGTTCAGCATGTCAACTGGGAAAAAGCAAGAAGTCCACTCACAAACCCAAAACTGTCAACACCAACATGGAAGTCCTTCACACCCTTCATATGGACCTATGCGGAACAATGAGAGTGCAGAGTATCAATGGGAAGAAATATGTTCTCGTTATTGTTGATGACTACTCCAGGTTTACATGGGTGAAGTTTTTGAGAACCAAGGATGAAACTCCAGAGGTTATCATCAAACTGATCAAACAATTGCAGGTTCAACTCAATAAAACCGTCCGATTCATCCGCATTGATAATGGAACTGAGTTTGTCAACAAATAACTCATTCAATTTTATGAAAGTATTGGCATTAGTCACCAGAAAAGTATTCCACGCACTCCTTAGCAGAACGGCGTTGTTGAAAGATGAAATCGTACTCTTATGGAAGCTGCACGAACCATGCTGATATTCTCTAAGGCATCGATGTTTCTTTGGGCGGAAGCCATTGCTACTGCATGTTACACCCAAAACCGATCCCTGATACATACAATACACAACAAAACTCCATATGAGCTGGTGCACAACAGGAAACCAAATCTGTCTTTTCTACGAGTGTTCGGGGCATTATGCTATCTGACAAATGATAGTCAAGATCTGGGAAAACTTAAGGCTAAATCAGTCATTAGATTCTTTGTTGGGTATGCACCTGATCGCAAATGATACCAAATCTACAACAAACGTACCTGAGAAATAATGGAAACAATTCACGTAACCTTCGATGAGCTAACTGAGCAAATGGCTCCTGGACATACTAGTTCTGGACCCTCGCCTAACTTGTTGACTCCTGGACCAATTAGTTCAGGTCTTGTAAACAATCCAACTCCTGCAGTTCCTTATGTACCTCCCACAAGTGATGATTTGAAGAAGCTGTTTGATCTGATGTTTGACGAATACTTTGAGCCACAGTCCAATGTTACATCAGAACCATCTATTGATCAACCGGTTGATGAAACTCTTGTGGCTGATGCTCTAATTCCATACATCTTAGATGGTCCGTCTGTATCCGTCACTATTAGTCAAGATGCACCATCTATAAGTGTTAGAAATGAAGCTGGACGATATTTACGTGAATTGGATGTAGACAACTAGATTGCATATAGTGCAAGGACTATTAATGTAATATTGTCATAGTTGTCTTTTTAGGCATATAAATACCCCACAAGTCTTCACTTGTGGGGTGTGGCTGTGAATCATTCAACAAAGAAATAATATCCGGTTTTCAACTCCACCTTCTCTCTAACATTCCTCTCTCTAAAATAAACATGAATCTCTTATATTTTGGTCAACCTCGACCTCCAGAAGGTGTTAAAAGACGATTCTTGGTCATTACAATTGGTATCAAGAGCTAACCGGGGGCGAATCGTGGTGTGTTTGAGGTAAACAATGTGATTTTTTGGTGTGTTCTTGATTGTTACTGTTCATCAGTAGCAGTTTTGATGCTTTGTGTTCGATTCATGTTCATAAGTACCAAAAAGTTGCGTTTTTTGTTATTCTAAAAACGTGGCTACTTGAGTTTTATTTAGAATCGTATGCAAAAATAAAGATCAAAGGTTGTGTTTGTTCTATGCTTGTTCGACTTGGTTTTTTTGAAAGTTCACTAGTTCTTCACTCAACTCTTAGTAAAGAAGAATAGATCTTGGTTTGTTCTTTGTTTCTTGGATCGACTAGAATCATAAATTTTATAAGATTTGTGTTTTTGGTTGGTCTAGTGAATTATTGATTGTTTGAAGTTAGTGAAAGTTAGTGAAAAGTGGCAGTGGAAAAGACTGACAAGCATGGAGTAGCATGGGCTAGTTGCATAAAGTCAAAGAAGTTGGGAAAAGTGCAAATTATCGCTATTCTAAGAGACCAGCGCGTTTTATCGCAATTGGCGAGTTTTATCGCAATTGGCGAGTTTTATCGCGATTCAGCTTTTATCGCGTTTCAGACTTTATCGCAATTGGACCATTCTATCGCAGTTCAAGTCTGGAAATCCTATCGCAATTCAAAATGCGATAACTATCGCAGTTGGGGTCTGGTCAGATTATCGCAATTGGGCTTAGAGATACTTATCGCATTTCATACTTATCGCATTTCAGACTTCAGCTTCGTCCGATATCTTTTCTCAATTGCGATATCGGACAAAGAAGGCAATCCAGATATCGAACAAAACAACCTTATCGCACAATTTTTACGCGAGATTCAAATTCTGGTTCAAGAGTGAAAATTTTGGCCCAAAATTCAAATTTTTTGGCCAAAATTCGAATTTTTCGGGGAATTTTTGGCGTAAAAATTGTATAAACTCAAATTTTCCCAGCATCATTAGAATGTCATTTTATGGCATTTTTCACACCAAAATCACAAATAATATTTTTGGCCTACACCTTCAACATCACCGCGTATAGCCGAAAAGATCCGGAACAAGAATCGCAATCAAATGACAATGGCTATATTATCAACTGTGACTACAAGGATGATTCATTATTACTTATTTGAAGTTGAAGTGGAATATCACGGGTACGTGTACTTAGTATCTTGAAGATATCGGGGTTGGTTGGATGCATGATTCTTCGAGATCCTTGTTTGAGCATTTATAGTATAGTGATTAAGTCTTGGGTTATCTAGTTTTCATAGGTCAAGGGGAGGATGGACGAAGACCTAGTTAACTATCACTTAAAGGAGATACGTTGTAGTACTCAGTGTCACACAAAGATGTGGATAATTCAAGAGAGGTTCATATACAGTTAAGGAAGGATGGATGGGTATATGAAACGACCTATATGCTTTAAGGAGTTACGTTGTAGTGCTCAGTATATGTTCTTAGTCACACGATCGTGCAAGTTTAAGTCACAAGTTTGGGTTATTTTACTTCAGTCTCAAGTTCGTCATAGTGGGTTTATCCATCAGCAGTCACTACAAAAAGCCGTTGATTTGATACAAGAGGTTTGAGAAGAGATTAATCTGAAGAGAATCATAGAGAGAATAGTTATCGACATCCACTCATGGGGTATTGATTTGCATGTTGCTTCTAGTTGATATGTCTATGTACACATATGTAGGATGAGTCCGAAAGATCGTCATCATCCTGGAGGGAGAAATGTATGAAATGTGTACATCGGGGCTGTTTATGATGAACTCGAAGCATTCTAAGTGAGCTGAAGATGTCGATATGATGCTCCCCAAAGAAACCTGTGAAGAAGTTACAAGTCATCAGTCTATAATCCATTTTCCGCTGTGCATGAGACTGAAGACAATTTGGCAAGATTTCAGAGAAACTTATTCTACAAGCATCAAGGCTATATCAAACGGGTTGTCATTTTGGGAGGGAGCATGTAAAGAAAATGCCTCACTAATTGGGAGGGAGTAATAACCCAATTAGGTCATTACAGTGATTCTGCAAGTAAGTCAAGCAAGCTGAGAAAGATACGAGAAGATCAAGAGCTGTGAAGTCATCCTCAAAAGGAAACTGCTCTACTTCAGCATTGCTTTTATCATTGTTATGTAATTGTTAGGAATCATTGTAACCAATTCACGTATATCTCCAGCTGGAGGGAGATTGTTAGAAATGAAGCTGGACGATATTTACGTGAATTGGATGTAGACAACTAGATTGCATATAGTGCAAGGACTATTAATGTAATATTGTCATAGTTGTCTTTTTAGGCATATAAATACCCTTCAAGTTATCACTTGATGGGTGTGGCTGAAAATCATTCAACAAAGAAATAAAATCTGGTTTTCAACTCCACCTTCTCTCTAACATTCCTCTCTCTAAACTAAACATGAATCTCTTCTATTTTGGTCAACCTCGACCTCCAGAAGGTGTTAAAAGACGATTCTTGGTTATTACAATAAGTCACTCACCTTCATCATCAAATGCTCAATCTCCTTCTGTACAGCAAGGTTCAGCAGATGACAATTCTTTTGAAGTAAATCCTTTAGCTCCAGCTGATGATGTTCCATTCGAGAATATATTTTCTCCTAAACCTTCTACAAAGACACCTTCTTTAGGAGATCCTAACTCGGCAACATCAGTTCCATACTCCCAACCAAATGAACATCTCATAAAATGGACCAACGATCACCCTATTGACAACATCATTGGAAATCCTTCTCGACCGGTATCCACACGAAAGCAACTTGCTACTGATGCATTGTGGTGCTTCTTTAATTCCATACTATCCAAAGCCGAACCTAAAGATTTCAAAGATGCGTTGTCAAAAGACTGCTGGTTTACTGCAATGCAAGAAGAAATCCATGAATTTGATTGACTTGAAGTATGAGAATTAGTGCCTCCACCAGATTGTGCAATGATTATCGCTCTTAAGTGGATCTTCAAAGTGAAGCTTTATGAACATGGTGACGTTCTGAAAAACAAGGCACGGCTTGTTGCTAAGGGATATCGTCAAGAAGAAGGCATAAACTTTGAAGAATCATTCTTACCTGTTGCTCGAATTGAAGCCAAAAGAATCTTTCTTGCTAATGATGCCAGTCAGAATATGATTGTCTATCAAATGGACATTAAGACATCATTCTTGAATGGTGATTTGAAAGAGGTGGTCTATGTAAGTCGGCCAGAAGGATTTGTGGACCCTGAATGTCCTAATCATGTCTATCGCTTGAAGAATGCTCTCAATGGCCTAAAGCAGGCACCTAGGGCGTGGTATGACACTTTGTCTATGTTTCTTCTGGCAAACAAATTCTCCAAGGGTGTTGTTGATCCTACACTATTTACAAGGAAACCAGGCAAACATCTACTTCATGTTCAGATATATATAGATGACATTATTTTTGCCTCCTCTGATCCTGGGGAATGTGATCGTTTTTCTCATGAGATGAGTTCTCGGTTCCAAATGTCTATGATGGGACAAATGTCTTTCTTCTTAGGATTACAAATCTCTCAAAGTCCCGGAGGCATCTTCATAAATCAATCCAAATATGCGAATGAAATATTGAAGAAGTTTAGATTTGACTCAAGTGATTATGTTGACACCCCAATGGTTGAGAGATCAAAATTGGATGAAGATCTCTCTGGGATTCCAGTTGATCAAACTAGGTACCGAAGTATAATTGGATCCCTAATGTACCTAACTGCTAGTAGGCCAGATCTTCTATTTGCTGTGTACACGTGTGCTCGATACCAGTCAAAGCCTACCAAAAAGCACTTGGAAGCAGTCAAGAGGGTCTTTAGGTATCTCCAAGGAACCATTCACATGGGTCTCTAGTATCCTAAGGACACCGCCATGGCACTCACGGCCTATTCAGATGCAGACCATGCGGGGTGCCAAGATACTCGTCGAAGTACATCGGGAGGTGCTCAATTTCTGGGAGAGAAGCTGGTAAGCTAGTCATCAAAGAGGTAATTGAGTACATCTATATCTTCCACAGAAGCTGAATACATAGCCATGTCTTCGTGCTGTGCTCAAATCCTATGGATGAAATCTCAACTATCAGACTTTGGCTTTAATTACAACAAGATTCCTATGTACTGTGATAACAAAAGTGCCATAGCTCTTTGTTGTAACAATGTCCAGCACTCCTGATCTAAGCACATCGATATCAGACATCACTTCATCAGGGAACAAGTTGAGAAAGGTGTGGTGGAACTTTACTTCGTGAGGACAGAGTTTCAGCTGGCTGACGTCTTCACCAAGGCGCTTTCGAGAGAACGATTTCAATTTATCCTCCCTCGTCTTGGGATGAAGAGTCTGAAACAAGAGACCCTTAAACGTCTTCAGGAAGAACATGAGGAGTAAAGGATCTGCTTCATATATCCTTGTATATATTTTAACACCAAAAAGAAAATAGAAAAATATAAAACCTATAAAAACCATAAAAATCAGAAAAACACAAAAATACCAAAAATAGTTCTTCTTTAGGAATGTCTTCTGTTTATCAATAATATTTACGGTCCTAGAAATGTCATTTAATAATGACACGAGACTGTAAATGAAGCTCGAGCAGAAGTTAATCTAAATAATTAAAACATGTCATGATGGCTTGCTATTACTTCAGATAGCAACCCATCCTTCATATTGGGGAAAGCATGTAGCCAAAAAGACGGCTGTTCCTCCCACTGGGTGATGTTCACCCGGGCATGGATTACTTTATATCCATGTTTACCTGATCTAATGTACGTATCAGTGCATTATTTCTTGTATCAGAATAGAAATCTTCTCTGTATCCCAAATAATTTTCCTCCTATGATTCTTCAGGAAAGTATTTGTAATATTTGGTGTGGTAATATAGTGTAATATCAATCGGACTAAAGGTATCATAAATTTTTCTTTTTCGTACTCAATCAATAGCTACAACTCTTTAAATAGAAAACGGGCCATTGATTGAGGGGGAGAGTACCTTTCAAAATTTATGATATCCGACACCACGAGATCTTTGTATATTAATAGTAGTGAATCCCCCTCAATGATTGAGGGGGAGTATTGTAATGTCTCATTATCAGAAAATATTAAAATCAGACCACATTTTTATCACAAAGTTTTCTACTTATTTAAATCAATTGAGATCACAAATCTTAAAAGATTTGAAATTTTTGATCGAGGGAGAAAATGTGATTTAAATATGAAATTTGATAAAAATGTGATTGTTTGAACTCAAGTGTAAGCTCACTCATATGTGCCAAACTCTTTCGTATATCGATACACATATCGAGGGAGAGCAAATGGTTTGGATAAGGCATCTCTTAGGAGCTCGACTTAGATTTAACCCAAGAATTGATGAAACTCAAATGTCAGTACTTGAAAGGACTTGTCCATCAGGACTTGTCTAAGTAGAGTGCACCAATTTGAGAAACTTTCGGTGGACGTGACCAGGCCGGGTAATAACTTCAAGCTAGTCTAACTAGTGATGTAAGCGTATCTCGAATTGGTCATGTATGTTGAAAATGGATCAATGCTAAAAAGTGAGATCTCTACCCAACATGTGCAAATTTATACTAATAACATCCGAGCACATGTTAAGGTGGAGCATGGTAATCATGGAAATCGTGGATGAATACCAAGGATCGACCATTTTTAATTATTTGCACTGATGTTATAAGGATGGTAAGGATAGGTACACGTTCCCATGATCCAGCCAGAACCGGAGGGATCTTCCCAAGGACAATCCTCTAGTTAGATTAGAAGTCCTTAGGAACGATGAAAAGGAGAAAAGTGAGAATATGAGAAGAGTGCTGACTGAGATGGAGCTAGTACTGGAACATACCCAACAAGGTACTAGTGGTGAAATATTGGTAAGCACTGAAGGGGTTGAAGAATGAAAAATAAATGTAAAGATAAAGGGTGAAAAGAAAAAAGCCCTCCAAATATTCAACCGTAGGGCAGAAACGGGGTTCAATTCATATGCTACTGGTGGTTACTTAGGTAACACCGGTATTGAAGACAAGACATCATGGACCCAGTGATGCACTGCACCAAATCTTCTTGCCACTCAAGTTCTCTTAAAAGAGCTTGTTTCATTCTCATGGGGAACCCTGCTTAATCTATCGACCGCTCATTATGAGCCATGTTAATATTGAAACAGGAGACTCCGCTCCAGTCTCCGATTACCATAAAAATTGCACTTATCGAGTCTAGAGCCACGAGATACATCAAAAGATCTCATAGGAACACATGTTACTTCTACACTGGTTGTTCAACATTAAAGACACCGGTTGTAAACTTATGAGTCCTACGCAGATCTTAGGAATCTGCCAGAATATTTATGAGGGAATTTACATATGTAATTCTCAGTGATTGAATGGAAACTCCTGCCAGGGTAAACATCTAACAGCCCTGAAAGCATGTCACTTAGGTAATTCCTTGTGGATTACGCTTAGTTGTCATGGCGATTTCAAAAGATCTACAGTCGTTGGGTGAACTCCAGTGACTCACCTGAAACGTTGATTTACTTCGGTAGATCTTGTAAGCCCTCTCGAGGTATCTGGTTCAGGAACGGCCTTGGTAAGGATTAGAGAGAGTTCTCACACTATGCTGTTAACAGTCTCGAAGTCCGAACCTATAAGTACAGGATGATTTGTTGCTAAGTGTTTGCTTGCAGGAATCTCTGGCGGTTGCAGCTGATTGCTGAAATGATGCTTATGGCGGTCGTAGTTGATTGCTGAAAAGATGCCTATCCATCACCCCATGCTCACACTTCATCTTCATAATCAAAGAAATCATGATATTTGAAAGGTCTTCAACAATGCTTCCGCAACTCTGATGCTGAAAATCATGACCCATAAAAGTGTGAGCATGTCGGTCCAAAGATCAAGACATCATATGGAAACTACACTGCATAATGATGAATTGGAAGATATACATTGGATGATGATTTCGTAGAAGCATCAAAGATTGTCCAAGCCTCAAGAATAGTCATCAAGAGTTCACCACTAAAATCACAAAGATTAATGACTATGAAGAATTTGAGACTACGAGCTACGAAGTTATCTTCAAAAATAGAATGCTAGAATTCAAGTTGTAATTTCCGGGGTGACCTCCCTTAGGGGGAGATTGTTAGGAATATAAATATTCATGAGAAAGACTCGGTCACCCCGAGTATGGTTTAGCATTGTGTAGCTCATAGTATTTATCATATTAGTATAGTTTACATTTCACCATGGTGTCGGGTCGGGTCTTTACCCACTGTCAGCCCAAACCATAGCCTACTAGAGGCGTTTTAGTTGTAAGTATAAATACCCCTCTTCCACCTAGGAAGAGGGTTGGACCTCCTCATTCACCAATCTAATACATATTTATTTTCTCTCTCTAGAAGCCTCCCACACCTCTCTTTCTCTCTCTAGAATCCTTCTACTATTTGAATTCACCATAAAGACCATGTATGTTTATGTTTATGAGTAGCTTACAATTTTCTTGCCTATTAAGATTGTTTCGTGCAAAAAGTAAGCTTACTAATCTTGTTATTCAATGGTTTTATACATTTGTCTTTAATTTCAGCCTTTATCTTCAAGTATATCATTCGTAACTAGTGATTTAGGGCTGCGTTTTTTAAAGTCGATTTAAGATGATTTGTAAGTTTGCAATGTAGAGTGTTTAGGATTGATTATTGTGGTTAGATGACTGAGATAGGGTGTTTAGATCATGTTTTAGAAAGAAAATGGGATGTTAAACGGTTTAATTTGGGGAAAAATGGGTCAAATTTAGGGAAGAAGATGAACAGTTGGACTGCGACACCAGCAATGGTGTGATACGAGACTTTAGGATAGAGCCAAAAACTCATTAAATACTAATTTAAATTTTTTGAGACTTTGGCTGCGATGGGAATTTAACATCTCGCATCGCAGTTGATTTTTCTGCGATACTACTTTCCTAAAAAGTCCTGTGATAGTCTGCTATCACAGATTTCCAATACGAGAGTCTTTTCCTAAACTTGTCTGTGATAAATATTTGTATCATAGTTTTGATCTGCGACAGCTGACTTATTGACCATATCTTGCGATGCCAAATTCTGCAATCTGAAACTTTTGTCACCCACTATTTCTAAGCGTTACTCTGCCCAAATTTTTTAAAATCTTTGCAAATTTTTATAAGTTTAATACTTATATAAAGTTTAACAAACATTTTAACAAATTTAGACATAGTAACACACATGATCAAACATACTTTGCAAAATAAAAGTCATAACTAGTTTAAAATTTTGAAAAATATGTTAAAACAAAGGAGTATATTACACAAATGAAAAGTTTCATATTTTTTCAAAATGTCAAAGTTTTTTTCTGAAAAACACAAAAGTGTATCTCAAAGATAAAATCAATTCAATTGAAATTTTTTCAAAACAAAGGTAAATTTTAAACTTTTGAGACATAAAACTGCATATGTTTAGTCTCCTAATACTAATTAGACTAGGATTGTATCACTATATTGCCTTTAATTAATTGTGATGCATATGTTTAATTAGAACTTGTAGACTTTTCTATGATTGCACTTTATGAACACTGTTGTGTATGAATGAATGAATTTGACGGACAATTTACAAACATGTTCTTGGTTGCCAATGCTATGAATTATCAAGTTTTTTAAAACCAATTCATGCAACCTTGTAGCAAATTTTGCTCTAAAATGTTTTTACACAATTGGTTTTGAGACTAACCGACACTATCTTAACCAAGGATATCTCATCTTCAAGGTGGTTATTAGGGCTAGTTGTCAATTAAAAACTGATAATGTATCCCTTTAGCTACGCAACGTAATAGAGTATTCAAAGTTTTGATACGTTTAGGGAAACCTCACTCTTATGCACCAAAAGCTCTTTTGAGATAAATTGTACTTGATTTAACTAAGAACTTCTCATCTTCAAGATAGTTATTAGGAATAGTTATCACCTAAAAGCTGATAATGGACTCCTTTAACTAGGCAACGTAATAGAGAGTTCAAAGTTTAGTCATTTTTCAAGAAATCTCACGCTCATGAACTCAAATGATCTTTGTAAATGTTTTTATCAATCAAGTTTTCTAGTAGATACTAGAATACTTAAGTTTGAAGCTAATGTTGATACTTTTTTCCAAAACTTCAAAAAGGTTAGATAAATGTATATTTTTTATGCATGAGCAATATAAAACAACGTTATATCTATACCTAAAAATCTTCTGAAAAAGTATCACAACAAACAAACTTTTGGTGAGAAAATAAAAACAGACAGAGAGAATTAAATCGCATGTGAAAAGAAAAGAGCATGCGCTTATGCTATAAAAGCAAGAAAGCATAAGAAAAGAAAATGAAAAAAATATGCTCGAAAAAGAAATGTCAGAGAATATAAAAACAGACAGAGTGAAATAAACAATTGTAAATTTTATCCTTATACTTATCATTTTCATGTCATTTCAGAATAAAAAACAACAATAATGGCTCAAGAACAAGAACAACCACAAGAAGTTCCAGAAACTCAAACTGAATCACTACTACAACTCACCTCTGAACAAATCCTTCCAACACAAAAATACATTCGATACGGTGAAAGCAATCACTTGTTCAATCCTTATCACTTCAAATGTGAGCACCCGATCATAGTTGAAATACTTAGAAACCACCCAATATTCCCTGCTCTTAACAAAACAGCCATTGAAATCCCTCAGATCTACGTACAACAATTCTGGAATACCATTCATGTGGTAAAAGACTCAAAACCTACAATCCTGGAAGTCACCATGGACAGATATATTATTCAACTGACCAGTGACTCCCTACGATGTGTTTTGGACTTACCGGGTGCTACATGTAACTAACTCATAATTATAACACGTATGGTTTTGTGTTTAGGATTGAATGGAAGAAGGTTTAGAGAGAGAATGTAGGGAGCCTTTTAGTAAGAGAAACAAAGAGATGTTAGATTATCAAATGAAAGGTCCAACCCTCTTCATAAGAGGAGAGGGGTATTTATACTTACATATTAGATGCCCCTACACGGGCTGTGGAGTGAGCTGACAGTGGGTAAAGACCCGACCCAACTCCACGAGAACTACGATAATAAACTACATCTATACTAAGATGATAAATAATGCGAGCTAACTTAATGCAAAACCATAT
Organism: Artemisia tridentata subsp. tridentata; assembly: GCA_021014915.2. Taxonomy (NCBI): domain Eukaryota; kingdom Viridiplantae; phylum Streptophyta; class Magnoliopsida; order Asterales; family Asteraceae; genus Artemisia; species Artemisia tridentata. Next base: position 74,779,790 of record CP139507.1, read on the forward strand.
TCGGGGTGACCGAGTCTTTCACTTGAATATTTATATTCCTAACAATCTCCCCCTAAAGGAGGTCACCCCGAAAATTAAACATTGATATCTAGCATTTTATTACACGTATGTAAATTCCTAGCTCGTAGTCTCTGATTCTTTATAGTCTTTAATCTTTGTGCATTCAGCAGTGGGCTTTAAGTGACATTTCTTGTATCTTGGATCATCTTTGATGCATCTTTGAAAACATCATCCAGTGTATATCTTCCAAGTCATCATTTGCAGTGTCGTCTCCATGTCATGTTGTGAATTATGGACCGGCATGCTCACACTTTTCTGGATCATGATTTTCAGCATCAGAGTTGCGAAAGCATTGTTGAAGACCTTTCAAATATCATGATTTCTTTGATTATGAAGATGAAGTGTGAGCATGGGGTGATGGATAGGCATCTTTTCAGCAATCAACTGCAACCGCCATAGGCATCATTTCAGCAATCAGCTGCAACTGTCAGGGATTCCTGCAAGCAAACAGTTAGCAACAAATCATCCGGCACTTATAGGTTCGGACTTTGAGGTTGTTAACAGTATAGTATGAAAACTCTCTCTAATCCTTACCAAGGCCGTTCCTGAACCGGATACCCCCGAGAGGGCTTACAAGATCTACCGAAGTACATCAACGTTTCGGGTGTGTCGCTGGAGTTCACCCCATGACTGTAGACCGTTTGAGACCACCGCGACCACTAAGCGTAATTCACAAGGAATTACCGAAGCGACCTGCATTCAAGGCTGTTTGATGTTGACCCTGGCAGGAGTTTCCATTCAGTCACTGAGAATTACATTAGTAAATTCCCTCATAAATGTTCTGGCAGATTGCTAAGATCTGCGTAGGACTCATAAGTTTACAACTGGTGTCCTTAATGTTGAACAACCAGTGTAGAAGTAACATGTGTTCCTATGAGATCTATTGATGCATCTCGCGGCTCTAGACTCGATAAGTGCAATTTTTTTTGGTAGTCGGAGACTGGAGCGGTGTCTCCTGTTTCAATATCAACATGGCTCATAATGAGCGGTCGATAGATTATGCAGGGTTCCCTGTGAGAATGAAACAAGTCCTTTTAAGAGAACTTGAGTGGTTAGAAGGTTTAGCGTAGTGCGTCATTGAATCCATGACGTCTTTTCTTCAATACCAGTGTTACCTTGGTAACCACCAGTAGCATATGAATTGAACCCGGTTACTGCCCTAAGGTTGAATAAATTGGAGGGCTATTTCTTTTCACCCTTTCTCATTACATTTCTTTTTAATTCTTCAACCCCTTCAACGCTTACCGAGATTTCACCACTAATACCTTGTTGGGTTTGTTCCAGTACTAGCTCCATCTCAGTCGGCACTCTTCCCTTATTCTCACTTTTCTCCTCTCTTTTTTTCATCGTTCCTAAGGACTTCTAATCTAACTAGAGGATTGTCCTTGGGAAGATCCCTCCGGTTCTGGCTGGATCATGGGAACGTGTACCTAACCTTACCATCCTTATATCATTAATGCAAATAAATAAAATGGTCGGTCCTTGGTATTCATCCACGATTGCCATGATTACCATGCTCCCCCTTAACATGTGCTCAGATGTTTTTAGTGTAAATTTTCACATGTTGGGTAGAGATCGCACTTTTAGAATTGATCCACTTTCAGCATACATGACCGATTCGAGACACGCTTACATCACTAGTTAGACTAGCTTGAAGTTATTACCTGGCCTGGTCACATCCACCGAAAGTTTCTCGAATTGGTACACTCTACTTAGATAAGTCCAAATGAACAAGTCCTTTCGAGTACTTGTCATTTGAGTATCGTCAATTCTTGGGTTAAGTCTGAGTCGCGCTCACATGAGATGCCATATCCTTGTTGTCACCACAAACATTTACTCCCCCTTAATAAGTGCATTGGTAAAGCAAAGAGTTTAGCACATATGGGAGAGGTTACCATTAAGTCCAAAACATCACATTTTATTAGATTGTATATTTAAATCACATTCTCTCCCCCGATCACAAAATATCAAATCTTTTGAGACTTTGGGATCCTAATTGATTTAAATGAATTTAGAAACATGGGAGAAAATGTGGTCAGGTTTTAACGCATGCTGATAATGGAACGTACTGATGCTCCCCCTCAAACCAAGAGGGAAGTGTCTGATCACTTCTGATGGTGCACAAAGTTATAAAAGGTGTCAGAAATTTTTGAACAAATACTCTCCCCCTCAATTAATGACCCGTATTCTATTTAAAGAGTTGTAGTCATTGAATTGAGCGTTAAGTATTTGTGAAAATTTAAGTCCAATTACCACCTTGTGAACCACAAAATCTCTCCTGAAGAATCATAGATGAGAGAGACTTTGCAATGGAAAAAAGAATTCTCTTCTTATACAAGAAATAATGCACTGAAACGTACATTAGATCAGGGAAACATGGATATAAAGTAATCCATGCCCGGGTGAACATCACCTAGTGGGAGGAACAACCGTCTTTATGGGGACGTGCTTTTCCCAATATGAAGGATGGGTTGCTATCTGAAGTAATAGCAAGCCGTCTTGACATGTTTTAATTATTTAGGTTAACTTCTGCTCGAGCTTCATTTACAGTCCCGTGTCATTGTTGAATGACATTTCTAGGACCGTAAATGTTATCGATAAACAGAAGACATACCTAATGAAGAACTATTTTTGGTATTTTTGAGTTTTTTTTATTTTTATGGTTTTTCTAGGTTTTATATTTTTCTATTTTCTTTTTGTTTTACGATATATACAAGGATATATGAAGCAAATCCATTACTCCTCCTGTTCTTCCTGAAGATGTTTGAGAGTCTCTTGTGTCAGACTCTTTATGCCAAGTCGAGGGAAGATAAATTGGAATCGTTCTCTCGAAAGTGCCTTGGTGAAGATATCGTCCATCTGAAACTCTGTCCTCACGAAGTATAGTTCAACCACACCCTTTTCCACTTGTTCCCTGATGAAGTGATGTTGGATATCGATGTGCTTTGATCAAGAATGTCGAACATTGTTGCAGCAAAGAGCAATGGCACTTTTGATTTCATAGTACAGAGGAATCTTGTTGTATGCAAAGCCGTAATCTGAGAGTTGGGATCTCATCCATAGGATTTGAGCACAACATGCAGACATGGTGATGTATTCCGCCTCTGTAGAAGATATGGATGTACTCATTTGCCACTTTGATGACCAGCTCACAAGTAATTCTCCTAGAAATCGAGCACCTCCCAACGTACTTCGACGAGTATCACGACACCCTGCATGGTCAACATCTGCATAGGCTGTTAGTTCCATGGCGGTGTCCTTCGGATACCAGAGACCCATGTGAATGGTTCCTGGGAGATACCGAAAGACCCGCTTAACCACTTCAAGGTGATTTTTGGAAGGCTTAGCCTGATTCCGAGCACACATGCATACAGCGAATAGAAGATATGGCCTACTAGCAGTGAGATACATCAAGGATCCGATCATACTACGGTATTTAGTTTGACCAATCAGGATCCCAGAGAGGTCCTCATCTAGTTTTGTTCTCTCCACCTTGGGAGTGTCAACAGAGTCACTTAAATCAAATCCAAAATTCTTTAATATTGCATTAGCATATTTAGATTGATTTATGAAAATGCCTCCGGGACTTTCAGAAATTTGTAAATCTAAGATAAACGACATTTGTCCCATCATTGACATTTGAAATTATGAACTCATCTCATTTGAAGAACGGTCACATTCCATCGGATCGGACGAGGCAAAAATAATATCATCAACATAAATTTTGAACGTGAAGTAAATGTTTGCCTGATTTCTGAGTAAATGGTGTAGGATCAACAACACCTTTGGAGAATTAGTTTGCCAGAAGAAACTTTGACAGAGTATCGTACCATGCCCTAAGCACCTGCTTTAGGCTATAGAGAGCCCTTTTCAGACGTTAGACATGGGTAGGACGATCAGGATCTACAAATCCTTCTGGTTGACTGACATAGACTACTTCATTCAGCTCGCCATTAAAGAAAGCAGTCTTCATATCCATTAGATAGACCGTCATGATTTGGCTTGCAGCATTAGCGAGGAAGATTCTGATAGCCTCTATTCGAACAACCGGTGCAAATGATTCCTCAAAGTCTATGCCCTCTTCTCGATGATATCCCTTTGCAACTAGTCGTGCCTTGGTTTACAGAACGTCACTATGCTTATCAAGTTTTACTTTGAAGATCCACTTAAGAGCTATAATCATTGCACATTCTGGAGGTGGTACCAATTCCCATACTTCAAGTCGATCGAACTCATGGATTTGATGTAACACCCCCAAATCTGGTATAGCGGAAGCATTCAGGTCATGGGGTGCTACTAAATTGAATATCACAACACAAGGAAATAAAGAACGGAATACATATTCCTTTTTAATACATTCATAAAAGTTAAATAAGTTGACAATACGGTTTAGTTTAGAAAATCAAGCCCATAATTAAGTTGTCCCAGATAAAAACAAGTCGAAAATAAAGTGCCACATTAAATTAGACTGAAGTCTATGACCCTTGTCCTGCCTTTGCCTTGCCATAAATATCCATCTTAAACACCTGAGAAAAACATGCTAAAAGTCAGCAAAAAGCTCGTGAGTTCATAGGTTTAATAATAAGCAGTAAAATCATAGTTTTGGACCATGAGTTTGGTATATGAACAATGCAATCCATGCAATGTCATATAAAAATATAGTCTATTACGTTAGCACTAAGTTCATGCAACCGAAGCTATAACAGTGTGCATGCTCTAGAAGCATGTTAAACATAAAGGCCCGACAAGTGTTTATCCCAGACACTTGTATTTCGACATGGTATACGTTCGTTTGCCTATCTGGTCAATCCGAACGGGGACGTTACTCCCAATAGATCTATTTATAACATTCGCGCTTCCCAGCAGGAATTGACGATTCATGAGTTTGGGCAAATTGGGACATAACAGGGCTTAGGCTAATCCACGTAATAGTTTTGATAAAACAATAGTGTTGGTCCATAAAATAGTTTTGCATGTTTCTCACCCCAAATTGTAAAACAAGTATAAATAGAGTGGGGCTATAAACTCACCTTAGTAAATAGCAATCTGATAGTGAAATTCAAGTAGTGGTAGCGAGTGGCACCGACACGCGACCTAGATTAGTAAGGCATAATTAGCTCATAGTTTAACTTTAAGTTTAAGACGCAACGAGATTTAATTAAACTCGAAAGTTTTAAAGTGTTATGTTATTGTTGCTTGTGTGGCAGCATTTAAGTTTGAAAACAGTTTTCTAAATGTTTGTAAGTATTGGCTCATGGAAGTGTATAAGTATATAAGTAGACAATAAAATGTCAACGACGAACAAACCTTGGGTTCGACAATAACCGAAAGACGGAGTACGGAAGATAAACATTAGGCGTTGACGGATTGTGAAATAAACATTATCGTTAAGAGAATATATATTTCTAAGTGTGTATATATATATTTTGACGAAAGACGGGCATGACCCGTGTATATGTTTTTGTCTTTCCAAGGTGACTAAATGTCAAAGTTTTATAATCAAAATAGATTTTACCAAGTTAAATCAACATAAGAAATCTAAATCGATGATTTCAAAGTTAAGCTAAAATTTATATTTTCATTAGTTGGGTTTAGTGTGCCGAAATATTACGTTTTAGTTATAAGTAATACTAAAAATATCCGTTTACGTTTTATAAATAAAAACTCATAAAATCAAACATGAATTTCAAATTGTTTAAAGTTTATACTTTTCATTAATTGGTCTGAGGCTTAAATTTTATAGTTTTGATGATATGAATTATCAATCTCGAGATGTGTCGCGTTAGCGAACCGTATATATATATATATATATATATATATATATATATATATATATATATATATATATATATATATATATATATATATATATATATATATATATATGGGACGAGTTATGACGATTTGCATATGCCGGGAAGATGCGTCGCGAACATAATAGTCAGATGAGTCAGGAACGTGACACGAGATAGGTCGAGTACAAGGTACGTCGACACATACAATTTAGGTTTACTTTATACAACGTTATGTTAGTTTAAAACAGATATAGAAAATTTGTTATGCTTGGACAAAAACAAACGCACCCTTATATCAGGTTTTAAATGGAAAAAGGTGGAGTGGGCTCAGGCCCATGACCAGTCTGCACAACTGACCCAATTTTTATATAGTTACCCAAGTAGTTAACTAGTTTCACAATTTATTAATTTTACTAGTTTGAGGGGTTTGATTTATAAGCAGTTTTGTAATGAGCAATACACAAAACCATATAATCCCTTTTTAAACTCAAACAAAAACAAGACCAGGTCATTTACTTTTAAAGCATGAATTCTAACGCAAGGGTGAGTTAGCAAAAGTTTGACACTGAGCATCGAGTGACCAAGTCATGGGGAACCCAAACACACTCGACCTCAACACGATTCAACCTATGTGACCTCGTTGAACCTCGCGTTATGGCTGATGGTTGGGTTCGACGCCGCAGCCACACGACACACTCGAATACTATTCGAGTGCAAGACTAAGGATCGATCTAAAACATGGGCAATCACAATCACAACTTGAAACAACACGGCAAACTCGACACACCCTTTGTGTAGGTATATATAACCTGGTCACCCTTTGTGGATGATGGTGATCGAACCAAGACCAAAACCAAACACAACACTACTACTTAAGTCAAAACATCAAGAAAACTAGACTACGCATTGCCACAAGGCCAAGACGAGCACCCGAAACGACATAGATTAATGTACGAACACAAAATCAAAAGGCTAAAACAACGATCGACACTTCCAATCCGAGCCAAATTAAATCCGTTTTCGACTTGATTAAAAATCTTGCCACACAACAATTTAACACCACGTTTTATCATCAAAGCTACATAACGATTCATCAAGAACAAGATTTAACTAAATCCACCGCAAAGGATTATAACAAGTTTCGATTCATAACAAAGAAGAACATAACTATCGAGGTTGTCACCATCTCAATATCAACAACTCAGTAACATCAACAAGGAGAAAAACTTAAACCGCATACAAATTTAATTGTTCAATCACTCCATTTTTAACAACAAAACTAAATAACATATAGGTAAAATCATAGATTCGAATGAAACAAAACAAGAAAGATTAGTATCCTTACAACAGGTGGATCGATTAACAGGAGATTAGAAGAAACTCAAACGAATCCAAATCCGATCCAAGCAAGCAAATCCCACCACAGTTAACCCTTGATATTTCGAGTGATGTTTTTGGGATGTGGGTTTGCTTGTGGACCGAATGGGATTAAAAAGAGTGGAAGCAAGGGAGGTTTGATTCCCTCTCTCTTCATCAACAGACGCTCCTTGGCTAAAAGGGGAAACCCTAGTCCTTGCCTTGTACGCTCTTGGCTCCAAGTGTGGACTCTCGGTCTTGAAGGTCGGAGTGTTAGCTGTTCTTCTTTTGGACACAAGGAAAAAGGGTAAAAGAATCATGGCCACCACTCTTGTTGTTTTTGATCTGGGAAATGAGACAAATGGGGATGGCGATTTCCTTGCTTTGATGGGAGCGGAGTTTCAGAAAGTAGCAGTGGAAGAGAGAGGTGTGGGTTTGGATAAGAGAGAAGAAAACAAAAGAAGTGTAATAAATATATGTAAAGGATAAGGTTTTAATTAAGTTTTGTATACTTTTTGTGGGTATTTTGTGTATCTCGTGTCCCGTTGAATCCCGGTGTAACTCGAGATTCCTGGGTTGTCGTGATCGCGAAGAATATAATTTGGGGAACGTTTTTATTAAGCTGACATAGAGTAAATTTTATTGATACTGACATGAAATTATAAAAGTGGGCTTTTACCGGTGTGGTGTCGGTACGCGTGTGGTGTCATTTTTCAAGAAAACGAGATAACCTCTCGTTTTGTTACGTTGTTTTTTGTAAATGTCAGAAAGTGACAATTTCACCTTTTCTTCTAAAATTAAATTGTTTTGGTGAGTTACTGTACGCTACAGTGTGCGGGTTTGTTTCCCAAAATAGTTGTATAAACAGATGAATGCTTAATTTGTCAATCAGGTAATAAATTAACATTTATTATAAAAATATTAGTGGGAAAATTTACCGTTTGTCACATCCTTCCCGCCTTAGAAGGAAAACCGTCCTCGGTTTTCACTTAAAGTTACCCGATGGGGTTGAGAAAAATTGAGGGCATTTACGCTTGATTTCGTTTTCATGAATTCGATACCTTTTCGAGAGACTATTGAACTTTGACAGTTGAGACGCGGAGTGTTAGCTTTGAAGTATAAAATTCTTGAGATGACTATTCCCATCATAACATGATCCTTCCTGAATTAAACATAGGTGATCAGGCTATGTTTAATTGAGGATTGATGATGCCATGTTCGATTTAGTCAAGATGGTATTGTGTTTGAAACTGTATTGGTCGTTTGAAATCAAAATAGTTTATAAAGGAGTACAACCTTACATAAGACGATAGCAGGAAAAAAAAATCAGATATGGTATAGTAGAAAGCGTAGCGGAATTAAGTCGTCATAACGTATGGACGCAAAAGATAGGGAATTCATTAGATGAAGATCCATACAATGCAACGAAAAAGAAATTCTTTAAGAAAGTACAAATACTCGAGGAAATACTATCCAAGACGGTCTAGACTTAGGTTTTATTATGCGAAGATGGAACTTTCTCTTCTTAAACATTGTTATCACCCGTGACGTTGTTGAGGTCCTTGTGAGCTTCTCCTCCTCCTGACGCGTATGCGTTCCCACGAGTTCTTCCTCCACTCTGATTCCTTAGCTCTGGGCATTCACTCCTGAAGTGCCCTATCACTCCACACTCATAGCAGGTTATCGTGACGTTCTGGTCCATCACGAGGGTGGGAGCCTTGCATTCTTTGGCTTGGTGACCGATCTTCCTGCAGTTCCCGCACTGAATGGGGCAAGGCCCATTATGATGAAACGGGCACGTGTTGCACTTGGGTAACGTCCCAGCATAACCTTTCTTTACACTGGTGCCGGCAGCATAGACTTTGACCACTTCTTGTCGTTTGTTCGGATCATTGTTGTTGGTGTTTTTAAAGTGATCTTCCCACTTTCTTTTGTTGTCAACCACCTTCTCGGCGGTAGCCTCGATTACTTGGTCCATCACCTTGTCCTCCACATCCATAATCTCATGGAGATCAGCAATCTTGGAGGTAGTGTCATTACCCTTAATGTATGGGGGTAATCCTCCAATGTATCTCTCTAGTAGGCGAGCTTCAGTCTGGACCATCTCCGGGCATAGCAGAGCCAATTCTTGAGAGTGTTGGTTATATGTAGCAATGTTGGTACTCCGCACCTTGTGGTTCCAAGATTCAACCTCCAACTTCTTAACTTCGTTGCAGGGGCAATACTCTTTGAACACCACTTCCTTGAAACTTTCCCATGGCATTGCGTATGCGGCATCAATACCTTCAGTCTTCAGATAGTTGTTCCACCAGGTTAGAGCAGCATCCGTGAAAGTGAGCGATGCATACTTAACCCTGTCTTCATCCGCACAACCACATATTCGAAACACAGTCTCCAACCTTTCAATCCATCTGACCAAATCAATAGCTCCCTCGGTTCCTCCAAGGCCTCCAGTCATGATCTTTCGGAACTCCTGATAGGTGTAGTTGTGGCTGTTGTTATCTTTAGGTCTTGAGGTTCCGATATCAGTGGTCGAGTTGTTTACATCCGCTGCAGCTAGTGCTGCTGCCACACGGTCATTAATCAACTGATCTAGCATAGCTTGATTCGCAATAAGTAGATTTGCTCCTTTCCTAGTTGGAAGAGTGGTAGCAGCAGGCCGACCACGTGTGGTCTTGGTTGTCCTTCTTGTAGGAGCCATTTATCTACGTCATAAAAGATGACGATGAATGATATTTCAATTAGAAAGAACGGTATCACACGAGGGTACAATCATCACAGGTAGAATACGTGGGCAAAGTAAACCATGAAAGAAGAGACACAATTGAATAGATAACCACACTTTTCATAGATTATTAGTCGTCACATGGCTGTGGAATCTAGGTCTTGCTTTCCAAACGACATGTCCCTTCAAGTAATGAAGGAAAAGTGATGTGTCATAAGGGTAGATGCCTTGGGGAAACATGTTTTAAGGCGATAGGTTGAGGTCGTGACCAAATGGAATGGTTGATTTCTAGATGATGGTAAATTAGGTGTTTCAAAAGAATTGGGCGAGCGTTCGAACTCGGAGTCGGGTAGTGAAATTGTATAGGGGAAGGTAAGTTGTGACAAGTACGGTATGTATATATAAAATAAATACTTTTGGTATATAGTGTAAATCAAATATGATATAAATCATCAAACGGTAAAACATATCATATAGTTGTGTCAAGTAAAACAATAATTAAGGCAACAGGCTTGGCAGGCAAGTGGCGGTCATAGGGACTTGTTTTTGTAAAAAGCGGTTATAGTTTAGGGTTTATATGTACCTAGTTCTCTATAACCTAGGCTCTGATGCCAATCTGTAACACCCCCAAATCTGGTATAGCGGAAGCATTCGGGTCATGGGGTGCTACTAAATTGAATATCACAACACAAGGAAATAAAGAACGGAATACATATTCCGTTTTAATACATTCATAAAAGTTAAATAAGTTTACAATACGGTTTAGTTTAGAAAATCAAGCCCATAATTAAGTTGTCCCAGATAAAAACAAGTCGAAAATAAAGTGCCACATTAAATTAGACTGAAGTCTATGACCCTTGTCCTGCCTTTGCCTTGCCATAAATATCCATCTTAAACACCTGAGAAAAACATGCTAAAAGTCAGCAAAAAGCTGGTGAGTTCATAGGTTTAATAATAAGCAGTAAAATCATAGTTTTGGACCATGAGTTTGGTATATGAACAATGCAACCCATGCAATGTCATATAAAAATATAGTCTATTACGTTAGCACTAAGTTCATGCAACCGAAGCTATAACAGTGTGCATGCTCTAGAAGCATGTTAAACATAAAGGCCCGGCAAGTGTTTATCCCAGACACTTGTATTTCGACATGGTATACGTTCGTTTGCCTATCTGGTCAATCCGAACGGGGACGTTACTCCCAATAGATCTATTTATAACATTCGCGCTTCCCAGCAGGAATTGACGGTTCATGAGTTTGGGCAAATTGGGACATAACAGGGCTTAGGCTAATCCACGTAATAGTTTTGATAAAACAATAGTGTTGGTCCATAAAATAGTTTTGCATGTTTCTCACCCCAAATTGTAAAACAAGTATAAATAGAGTGGGGCTATAAACTCACCTTAGTAAATAGCAGTCTGATAGTGAAATTCAAGTAGTGGTAGCGAGTGGCACCGACACGCGACCTAGATTAGTAAGGCATAATTAGCTCATAGTTTAACTTTAAGTTTAAGACGCAACGAGATTTAATTAAACTCGAAAGTTTTAAAGTGTTATGTTATTGTTGCTTGTGTGGCAGCATTTAAGTTTGAAAACAGTTTTCTAAATGTTTGTAAGTATTGGCTCATGGAAGTGTATAAGTATATAAGTAGACAATAAAATGTCAACGACGAACAAACCTTGGGTTCGACAATAACCGAAAGACGGAGTACGGAAGATAAACATTAGGCGTTGACGGATTGTGAAATAAACATTATCGTTAAGAGAATATATATTTCTAAGTGTGTATATATATATTTTGACGAAAGACGGGCATGACCCGTGTATATGTTTTTGTCTTTCCAAGGTGACTAAATGTCAAAGTTTTATAATCAAAATAGATTTTACCAAGTTAAATCAGCATAAGAAATTTAAATCGATGATTTCAAAGTTAAGCTAAAATTTATATTTTCATTAGTTGGGTTTAGTGTGCCGAAATATTACGTTTTAGTTATAAGTAGTACTAAAAATATCCGTTTACGTTTTATAAATAAAAACTCATAAAATCAAACATGAATTTCAAATTGTTTAAAGTTTATACTTTTCATTAATTGGTCCGAGGCTTAAATTTTATAGTTTTGATGATATGAATTATCAATCTCGAGATGTGTCGCGTTAGCGAACCGTATATATATATATATATATATATATATATATATATATATATATATATATATATATATATATATATATATATATATATATATATATATATATATATATATATATATATATGGGACGAGTTATGACGATTTGCATATGCCGGGAAGATGTGTCGCGAACATAATAGTCAGATGAGTCAGGAACGTGACATGAGATAGGTCGAGTACAAGGTACGTCGACACATACAATTTAGGTTTACTTTATACAACGTTATATTAGTTTAAAACTGATATAGAAAATTTGTTATGCTTGGACAAAAACAAACGCACCCTTATATCAGGTTTTAAAAGGAAAAAGGTGGAGTGGGCTCAGGCCCATGACCAGTCTGCACAACTAACCCAATTTTTATATACTTACCCAAGTAGTTAACTAGTTTCACAATTTATTAATTTTACTAGTTTGAGGGGTTTGATTTATAAGCAGTTTTGTAATGAGCAATACACAAAACCATATAATCCCTTTTTAAACTCAAACAAAAACAAGACCAGGTCATTTACTTTTAAAGCATGAATTCTAACGCAAAGGTGAGTTAGCAAAAGTTTGACACTGAGCATCGAGTGACCAAGTCATGGGGAACCCAAACACACTCGACCTCAACACGATTCAACCTATGTGACCTCGTTGAACCTCGCGTTATGGCTGATGGTTGGGTTCGACGCCGCAGCCACACGACACACTCGAATACTATTCGAGTGCAAGACTAAGGATCGATCTAAAACATGGGCAATCACAATCACAACTTGAAACAACACGGCAAACTCGACACACCCTTTGTGTAGGTATATATAACCTGGTCACCCTTTGTGGATGATGGTGATCGAACCAAGACCAAAACCAAACACAACACTACTACTTAAGTCAAAACATCAAGAAAACTAGACTACGCATTGCCACAAGGCCAAGACGAGCACCCGAAACGACATAGATTAATGTACGAACACAAAATCAAAAGGCTAAAACAACGATCGACACTTCCTATCCGAGCCAAATTAAATCCGTTTTCGACTTGATTAAAAATCTTGCCACACAACAATTTAACACCACGTTTTATCATCAAAGCTACATAACGATTCATCAAGAACAAGATTTAACTGAATCCACCGCAAAGGATTATAACAAGTTTTGATTCATAACAAAGAAGAACATAACTATCGAGGTTGTCACCATCTCAATATCAACAACTCAGTAACATCAACAAGGAGAAAAACTTAAACCGCATACAAATTTAATTGTTCAATCACTCGATTTTTAACAACAAAACTAAATAACATATAGGTAAAATCATAGATTCGAATGAAACAAAACAAGAAAGATTAGTATCCTTACAACTGGTGGATCGATTAACAGGAGATTAGAAGAAACTCGAACGAATCCAAATCCGATCCAAGCAAGCAAATCCCACCACAGTTAACCCTTGATATTTCGAGTGATGTTTTTGGGATGTGGGTTTGCTTGTGGACCGAATGGGATTAAAAAGAGTGGAAGCAAGGGAGGTTTGATTCCCTCTCTCTTCATCAACAGACGCTCCTTGGCTAAAAGGGGAAACCATAGTCCTTTCCTTGTACGCTCTTGGCTCCAAGTGTGGACTCTCGGTCTTGAAGGTCGGAGTGTTAGTTGTTCTTCTTTTGGACACAAGGAAAAAGGGTAAAAGAATCATGGCCACCACTCTTGTTGTTTTTGATCTGGGAAATGAGACAAATGGGGATAGCGATTTCCTTGCTTTGATGGGAGCGGAGTTTCAGAAAGTAGCAGTGGAAGAGAGAGGCGTGGGTTTGGATAAGAGAGAAGAAAACAAAAGAAGTGTAATAAATATATGTAAAGGATAAGGTTTTAATTAAGTTTTGTATACTTTTTGTGGGTATTTTGTGTATCTCGTGTCCCGTTGAATCCCGGTGTAACTCGAGATTCCTGGGTTGTCGTGATCGCGAAGAATATAATTTGGGGAACGTTTTTATTAAGCTGACATAGAGTAAATTTTATTGATACTGACATGAAATTATAAAAGTGGGCTTTTACCGGTGTGGTGTCGGTACGCGTGTGGTGTCATTTTTCAAGAAAACGAGATAACCTCTCGTTTTGTTACGTTGTTGTTTGTAAATGTCAGAAAGTGACAATTTCACCTTTTCTGCTAAAATTAAATTGTTTTGGTGAGTTACTGTACGTTACAGCGTGCGGGTTTGTTTCCCAAAATAGTTGTATAAACACATGAATGCTTAATTTGTCAATCAGGTAATAATAAATTAACATTTATTATAAAAATATTAGTGGGAAAATTTACCGTTTGTCACATTTGACTTTGGATAGTACAGAATTTTAAAAGCACCACAAGGCATCGGTGGCAAGTTGCTTATGTGTGGACACTAGTTAAGAAGGATTCCCAATAATGTTGTCAATCGGATGATAGTTGGTCCATTTTCAGAGATGTTCATGTGGTTGAGGGTAGGAAGCTAAAGTAGCCGTGTTCATATCCCCTGAAGAAGATGTCTCATAAGAAGATTCAGGAGCAAATAGGTTTTCGAACGAAGCATCTTCAAGAGGAGCAAATGAATTCACTTCAAAATATTTGTCGACTACAATGCCTTGATGTACTGAAGGAGATTGAAAATTTGGCGATGATGGTGAATGACTTGCAGATGGAGCATCTTGATCAATTGAAGTAGACACTGATGGACCATTTGAGTTGTTCAGAACCGAAGCAGCGGCAGCTGGTGGTGTCGGTGTATCATCAGTAGGTGTCTCAAAGTATTCATCAAACATTGGGTCAAACATGATCTTCAAATTCTCATTTGTAGGTTGTACATAAGGTACTGCAGGAGTGGGATGCTGTACAAGACCTGAACTAATTGGTCCAGGAGACAAAAGATTAGGTGCGGGTCCAGAACTTGTGTGTCCAGGAGCTGTATGCTCAGTCAGCTCATCGAATGTCACGTGAATGGTTTTCATAATTTGTCGGGTTCATTTGTTGTAGATTTGGTATCCTTGCGATCTATTGCATACCCAACGAATTATCCAATGTCTGCTTTAGCCTTTAGTTTTCCCAGATCTTGACTATCATTTTTCGGATAGCATAGAGCACCGAATCACTCGAAGAAAAGGAAGATCTGGATTCTTGCCATGTATCAGCTCATATGGAATTTTGTTGTGGAGAGTATGTATCAGGGATCGATTATGGGTGTAACAAGCAGTAGCAATAGCCTCCGCCCAAAGAAACATTGGAGCCTTAGAAAATATCAGCATTGTTCTTGCAGCTTCCACCAGAGTACGATTTCATCTTTCAACAACGCCGTTCTGCTGAGGAGTGCGTGGAACACTCATCTGGTGACTGATGCCAATACTTTCATAAAACTGAATGAGTTTCTTGTTAACAAGCTCAGTTCCATTATCGGTGCGGATGATTCTGACAGTTTTGTTGAGTCTCACTTGTAATTGTTTGATCAGTTGATGATAACCTCTGGAGTTACATCCTCGGTTCTCAAAAACTTCACCCATGTCAACCGAGAGTAGTCGTCAACAACAACGAGTACATCTCACTTCCCATTAATACTCTCCATGTGATGAGTGTGAAGAACTTCCATGATGGTGTTGACAGTTTTGGGTTTGTAGGTATGTTTCTTACTTTTGCCCTGTTGATAAGCCGAACAAAGATGATCTTTTTCGAACTTTAATCTAGGTAGACCTTGTACAAGATACCTACGAGCAAGATCATTGATGGTACCAAAGTTCAAGTGATTTAAACGTCGGTGCCATAGCCACGATTTGTTCTTTGAGGCCTTAGACAACAAGCAAATAGGAGAGAACCGCATCATGTCTTCAATAGAGATGGTGTGCAAGTAAGTGCCAAGACTGCCATTAAGAAGATCAACACCATCCAATTTTTGACGAACCAAGTGTGTTTTCTGAAAGCCACTTCGAGATCGAATCACAAAATTGACCAACAGAAAACAAATTGTGCCCAAGTCCTTCCACGTAGTATACCCTGGAAATTACATTGTCACCAAAGACGTAATCTCCATAACCCATAATTGTCCAAAAATGGTCGTTCCTGAATCTAACTGTCCTGATAAACTTATTCACGAAATTCTTGAGCCGTGAGCGATCCCCGATCAAATGTTATGAGCAGCCTGAGTCAAAATGTCAAAGGACGATTTGTACGACCTGCATTTGAAAACAGACGAACGAAGAGAATTTGGAGTGTCGGATCCCCAGTTTAAGTTGGGTTCCAGTTGGTTAGTGCAAACAAATTCTGGAGCAACTGAGACCTTAGGTGCATTTGTTTCAATGGTGGAAATTTTACTAGTAGATGCAATGGGCCTAGTTAAAGGACATTGAGTCTCTAAAGGGAAAGTTCTACCAGTTGGATTCCATTCCTTAATAGGCACTACTTTAGAGTAAGTTATCCTAGTTAAAGGGCACTGTTCTCCTAAAGTGAATTTCCTTCCAGTGGGCTTCCATTGATAACCAACATTGGCAAAAGGATTTCCTGTTGCTTTCCAAATTTGCTTAATTCGTTTAGCTCTCCAAACTTTCTTAACTGGGGTTTTGTTGGATGACTTTAAAAATTTCTCAACACATTTATCATGATTAGCCAAAATTAAGCATTCATTACATGTTTTGCAAATTGAATTAGGGTTTGAATTATGATTCTTTTTGCTCAAATCAGACTTATTGTTCCTCATGTGGTCTTCTACTTTCTTCTTAGGAACACTTTTAGCTGGTGAAGTCTTATCATTCTTTATATTTCTCCTAGGTTTTGACTTTCTAGCTTTAGTGTCACTATTAACTCCTGTAGAAGGACTGATGGGAATCTTAGTCTTTTTCACTTCCAGTTGCTGGACATGTTTTGATGTGTTGGGATCTGAAGTTTCCAAGGGTGCCTCAAAGGTTACACGCTTGTTCTTAGTCATTGAGGATGATGCAATAAACCTATCTCGTTTGTTATCAGTCTTAGGACATGTGCCAATGACGTATTCTAAGAGTTCCTAAGATCGTTTAGTGAGGAAGCAGGCATCTACAACTGTACTATCTAGTGGTTTATCTATCCTATCCTCTTCTACGATCTCACGAAGAATGTCAAGACTATCCTTAAGATATGTGAGATAATCATGATGAGTTGACATATTGTTTCTAAGAGGAAACGGAAAACAGCATCAATTGCATATTTCTTACAAGCAGAAACCTTTTGACCAACATTATCACAAGTAGTGACTGGCATTTTTCCATTCACCTGAGTCTTTATATTCTCAATCTCATTAAGCAAAGAAGTTATATTTTCATTAGTTTTATCACGTGTTATTTTTATTGAATCAAATAACTCTTTATACTTCTGTTTTGGCATTTGAATTTTCCGCTTGAAACCAACCAATTTCTTGTTGCAATTTATTGATGGTATTTTGATATTGAAAATTCTGAGAATCTAGAGACACTGGTTTATGGGTGTCAGTCTCATCACTCTTTTGAGACTTTAATTGGGCAATTTGAGCTTTCAACTTTCGAATCGTGTTTGTGTGAGCTTGAATTTTTTCATCACGTTTGGTTAATTCAAAATATGCATCAAATTCAGGAGCATCTGAGGATGTCTTGGCATTTGAGATTTTCATTCTTTCTTCTAAATGTTGATACCTTAATTGTAAATTAAGATTATCAACCTCTAGTTTTGTAAAATCCTTGACCATGTTATCATGGTCATCCTTTTGAATTTTTTCATGCAATTTTAAATTATCCCCCTCAAGCTCAACAACACGATTCTGGGCAACATTTTGTTTCCTTTGATTTTCCATCTCTTTAAATACTTCCTTCATTTCATTAACCTCATTATCTAGGGTTTTTTGAAGGCCCTCAAAATGTTCTTTGAGAAGCTTAAAGAATGGTATGACCTCAGTTAAATAACACCGTTTTGTTTGCTCAAATCCCCTTTCCCCTTCAGTAATACCCGTTGGTGTAATTCTCTTTTTGCATGTTTTATCGAAATCAGCAAATAATTTATCAAGCACATAAATGCCTATAAGAGTTTTACACTTGGTGGGAAGAGTTAAAGGAACTAAGTGCATAGGTGTATTGGGTGGGTACACCGTAGCAGCAGCTATCTTTCTAATGGTTGAGGTTTTTTCCTTAAGTTCTTCGGCTTGCATTTTTTCTAAGTCTAAGCGCCAAAATATCTGTTCTGGGGTCAACTTAGTTTGAAGTACAAAAATAGGTCACGATGATATCTCAAACACACACTCGTTAGGACTAATAAGAACGCGTACTACTACACTATATTATGCTACGTAAAGAAAGAAATAAGCTAATAAGCAAACTAGAGAAGAGAAGAGAATAAGAAGAGTGGAAGGCTTTCACTTAATCACACGTTACACTGACAGAGCTTTCGCAATATTACATGAAAAAACCAACAATAAGAATGCATCCCATGCCTTCTATTTATAGGCAATGGGAGGGGAATAATTCTAAGAATATTCCCTTGCATGTGACTAGAATAAACTTACTAATGTGACCGGTCCATGGACTACTAATGGACCGGTCCATAATTACAAACAATATAGTCCTTAAACGTGCAACATAAAATCTAAATGAACAAGACTTGTATTTAATTAAAACGTGTTCCTAACAATCTCCCCCTAAGTCTTGATCATCAATGTTGCTCGACGTCTTCTTTGCTTCTTGGGCTTCTGACGTCTTTATAATCTTTGTTTCTTTGTTCTTGTATAATGATGATATGATGTTGTCTCAATCTGCCAATCTCCAACGTCTTCTCGTCTTCTCCATCAACTTTTGATGTTACTGAGTCTTTGAGAGAACATTTCTTCAAGATATGAACATGATGGAGTCTTGATGGTCGAATTCCAGCTCCTCAGCAGCAGCAGCAGCAGCAACAGCAGCATCAGCACGAACCAACCGGTACTTACAGGCTCAGACTTGAGATCATCAACAGCATAGTGTGAAGACTTTCTCAAATCCTAACCCAGACCGTTCTGAACCGGATTCCCCCGAAAGGGATTACACGGACACACCGAAGTGCACCCACGATTCAGTGAGTCGCTGGAGATCACCCCACGACTGTAGACCATTTTGGAGCAAACACTAAGCGTAACCCACAAGGAGTTACCGAAGTGACCTGCTGACAGAGTTGTTTGATGTTGCTCTGGCAGGATTTCCATTCAATCATTGATAATCACAATTGTGACTTCTCTCATGAATGTTCTCGGCAGATTGCTAAGATCTGCGAAGGACACTTTCTTAATTTTACATCTGCTACCCATGATTAGGAACAGCAGAGTAATACTAAGTGTACCTAAGAGATCTTTTATGAATCTCATGGCTCTAGACTCAATCAGTGCACATTTGTTTGGTCATCGGAGGCATGGAGCAGATTGCCTCCTTTTCAATATCAACACTCTCGTAATGAGATGTCGATAGATTATGAAGGGTTCTCCGTTTGAATGAAACAAATGTCTTTTGAGAGACACTTGAGTGGCTTAGAAGGTTTATTAGTGCGTCACTGGGTCCATGACGTCTTTAGTCTTCAATACCGGTGATGCTCATCAACCAGTAGATTATGAATTGAACCCGGTGTCTGCCCTAAGGTTGAACAAATGGAGGGCTATTTCTTTTCACCCTTTTCTTTACTTTTCTTTTTAATTCTTCAACCCCTTCTTTCTCCGTTCATTCATTTTCTCCTTTTTTTTTATATCATACCTAGGACTTTCTAGTTCTAAACTATTGGTATTGTCCTTGGGTAGATCCCTCCGGCTCTGGCGGATCATAGGACGGTTTTCCCTAACCTTAGTCACCTTATAACTCCATGACTATCCTAATGATGCCATAAAACCAAAACCATTGAAAATCTCTCAAAGTGTCGATAATTTGTAAAGACATTTTGTTGACACTTTGAGAGTTTGATGTTTTTCAGAAAGACTCCCCCTTAACATGTGCGCATAAGTAATAAATTTGAAATTTGCACATGCCGGAAACAGTTGACACTTTTGAATTGATTGACTTTCAATGAACCTGATCGTTGCGAGACACGCTTACATCACCAGTTAAACTGGCTTGAAATTATTACCCGTCCAGATCAGATTCAAATATTATCGCTCGAAATCGGTACATTCTACTCAGACACGTCCTTTGCGAGACACGCTTACATCACCAGTTAAACTGGCTTGAAATTATTACCCGTCCGGGACATGTCCTTTCGACTACTGACTTTCCTATTCGTCAATTCGAGAGTCAATTTTGAGTTTGAGCACACGAGATTCCAGCAATTGAGACATCATATTTTAATCATCTTTTTCTTCTCCCCCTCAAAAATAGCATACTCATGATGTTTTTGGAGAATGTTTATGATTAAAATATGCTGTTTTTGAGTTTTAGGGAAGAATTTCAAGAACATTTATAATTCTTTGAACAAAGATTATACGTTTCAAATACTCCCCCTTAACAAGGGAATACTTGATCTTATGAGCAGAATGTTTGGAAAAACTTTAGAAAACATTCTGGTTTTAATTCTACTCATAAGTAAGAAGCTTTCGCTCCTTTTTCAGGATTGAGGCACTGAAACATACCTCAGGGTCCTTTCTTTGGGGTCCGGGTTGTACACTGTTATTCTTTGGGGTCCGGGTTGTACACTCTTATTCTTTACGGACGTCTTCCGTTAGTAATAAAATTGTAAGCTCAATCATGTGAGTCTGTTATGCGTCCCCGATGTGCGCATTTCTTCCCCCTGAATGCAGATCCATCTGGAAAAAGAGTATTTTGCAAAAAAATGCAAAGAAAGTCAAAGAAGGTCAAAGCACATCTACTCTCTCTTCCCCCACGATGTCTTCGCGGAATTGGAAGCATACACACTATGGTTACGATGGAAACGGAGGCAGCATACACCCTGTATGTCCAATTTTGTCGAAGATGTGTGAAGTAAAAAAAAATAGCCCGTGAGAATCAACTGCTGATAAATCTCTACTCTTCAATACTCTTCTCATCTAACTCTTTACCGACCCCATTATCATTCTGACGGCTTTTTGTAGTGACCACTGATGGAGAAAATCCAGTATTACGAACTTGAGACTGAAGTAAAATAACCCGAACTTGTGACTTAAGCTTGCACTATTGTCTGATTAAGTACCTATACTGAGCACTACAATGTAACTCCTTAAAGCATAGGCCATTTCATATACCCATCCAACCATCCTTTTCTGTATATGAACTCATCTTGAATTATCCACATCTTTGTGTGACACTTGAGCACTACAACGTAACTCCTTTAAAGTGATGGCTATACACTGTGAGCACAACAACGTAACTCCTTACATCAGGTATAACGAGATAACTCAAGTCTTAATCATTTTGAAGGTTATAAGCTCGAACAAGGATCTCGAAGAATCATGCATCCAACCAACCCCGATATCTTCAAGATACTAAGTACACGCACCCGTGATATCCCACTTCAACCTCAAATAAATAATAAAGAATTATCCCCGTAGTCACATCTTGTGGTTCAATACCCAATACTAGCCTTTTGACGGTTAAAGTGAACTATGATAATGGTTTTTCCCGATCTTGTCAAAAACGTATTCCAAAAAAAATAATTAACTTTGATAACCATTAATCAATATTATACCCCACTTAGGCATAACAATTAAATGATAGTCATTAAAAATTCAGTCCATATTGTCAAGCCCAAGTCCAGCCCACACGAAATGCAAAGCCCAAGTCCATATGCTGCCCTAATTACCGGTTATAAATAACACATTTAACCCAACTCACAAACCCTAATCTCACATAAACACATCTGCGCCCCCACTTTCATCATGTATCTTAAAAAGATACAGTCAAATTTAATCTCCATCAACTCACAAACCGATTAACAAACTCACCTTATCTCATCTCAATCCCATCATCACCAAGACTGAAACAGCCTCAATAGATCAATTGTTAAGCTCGTTAAACCCGACTCCCTAAGGCAAAGCAACTTCCTTAAATTGGCATGTCACAACGACTTCAAGATCTCTTGGTGAGGTCTCGGGTAGGTTTATGATGCATGAGTTGTTTCGTATTCAATCCGTGATGATATGTGTTCAAGTAAAAAAAAATCTTTAAAAAGATTTGATACAAGATTGAACCGATTCTGAGATTAAGTATGTATTTCATTACTGTTTTGATTCTTGTTTGTGTGATTGTGAGTGTTGGGGATTGACGTTAGGGTCATGATTGTGTCTTTTAGAGGATTTGATGTTATTGGATTTTTTGTTGTAGGATAGATGTGTTATACAAGTTCTGGTCTTGTTCTTTTTTGAGAGTCGTCTGCGTCTTCTTATTTCTTCTTCTTTTGAATTTTTTTTATTTTTTTTTTTGACCCGTTGACCGGTTTGACCCCAACTGCGATAAGTAGTCGTTATACAACAGCGATAAATGGTCTTTCACAACTGCGATAAGTACCCAAACGCGATAATTACCCAAACGCGATAATTACGCAATCGCAACTGCGATAGAAGAGGGTTTTGGATTGTTATCGCATTTCTTGTACAAGAAATCGAATCCAGATAGATGAGGGTTTATCGCATTTGCTTTAAAAGCAACTGCGATAAACAAGGGTTTTGACTTTTTTGACCAAGAACTCCGGCGGTATTCTGGCCAAAAATTTTTCCGATGATTATTCCGGCAACCTCATTTTACCCAGTTTAAGACCACTTTATTCGACCACTTAGCAAACACCATTTATAGTCGGTATTATGACCATATAATCAAACCAATATACATCAGTATATCCGACCACAAATATCACGTTAATACCAACCAGTAACAATAAAAAATGATAGAGATGAATTCGGACAGACATATGGACCAGATACATAAAGAACCTAAAAAAAAATTGGACCACTTAAAGATGCTGCTAATACCTTTTGACAAGAAAAATAAGGACCACTTAAAACAATAGTATAACAGCTTCAACAAACAGTCCAGATCCGCACCAAATACGATTTTGACAAGATAAATACAACAAATCAACCAAAACTAAAACCTTGGCTCCGATACCAATTGATGGATCGTGTTTTGGTTAACTTATTGTGAATCAGGAGGTCTTGGATGATGAAAGATCATCATCTCCATGGTAAAGTTAGAGAGAGAAAGTGTAGAGAGAGAGAGAGGAAACTATGTGTTTATTGAAAGATAATGAAAGGGAAAATTACACACAAAAGCTTCAACCCTCCTAGTGAAGTCTAGGAGGTGTATTTATAGAGCCAAAACACATGACTTTACAATATTGACGGTTCTAGTCCATGTGTTTGTGGCAAATAAGATAACTAATGTAATCACACATATGTTGTCACATTTTGGTGCGAGAAGCGTACCCAACTTAGTTTGAAGTACAAAAATAGCTAATCGATTCTCTTAAGAGTAATCAGGGGGTTTGATTATGACACGTTTAGCTATACAAACGGGATCCTTCATTTTCTCATCTAACTTCTTCCTATTCTCATCTTCAATCTCATTACCTCTTTAGATGATGACACATCAGGAGGGGCATGACCTGACTTAAAGAGTTCGTTACTATCATATAGAGCAGGCCGGGCATTTTTGCCATTCTTAAGGCAAACAGATTTGGGTTCTCCTACATCTTTCTCACTATGTTCATCACTCAGCTTTTTGTGCTTTTGCATCATTTGAGCAGTTTGTCTGGTTTGGTCAAATGTGTACAACTTATTTTCAAGTTTATTCTTTAACGTTTTAAGTCTGGAAAAATCATTTAAGAGTTTTGTTACTTTTCTTTGAAATCTTGTTTCAACAACTTTACATTTTCCTGAATTTCATGTTTATGTTTAACAGTTTGATCCAGTTGCTTTTGTAAAGAATATAACTTCTTCTTCAACGTTTCTTCCCTTAAATTACGTTCAGTGATAAGTGTACACATTTGACTATCCATTTTCTGCTCACGTTCAGTTAGCTCAAATTTTGCATGTTGTTCATATATGGCCACTTGATCTTTGTAGATGTTAATTCTAGTGGTGAAAGAGTCATCTGGGACAAACACGGTGTTCTCATGCCATTCACAATCATCATTTACAACAGAAGATGCACTACTAGGTACAACAGATGCTTCGTTGTGTTTCACATGTTGTTCATCTGGGATAACATCGCTATTTCCCAGATTAGCAGCATCTGACTCAACAACGTTTGTCTGTTGTACTTTGTTGGGAATCTTCTGTTCATCGACCATGTCATACAGTTTGAGTACCTCAGCAATGATTGAATCCGAAGTGCTTGACATGATATAAATGTGCACGGGATTTTACAATTCTATGATTTAAATCGAGAAATCGAATCTTTCGCGGGATTTTCTAAAATAAACAAAAGAAACCGTGAGATACTGAGTGCAAGTGTGTGAGATGATAAAATTTGCAAGTCACAGTAATTAATCTGAGTCAAGTCACAACAAGTCAAATCACACAAAGTTAAATCACAATTAGTCAAGTCGCAAGAATCAACTCGCAACGTCAGATTGTAATTGGACAAGTTGCAACAACTCAAATCACAGAAATCGTCAACTCGCAACAAAGTATCAACTCACAACACTCAATCAAATCGCATCAACAAGTAATCAACTCGCAGCAACCCGTGATCAACTCGCAACAGTAAATTAAATCGCATCAACAAGTAATCATCTCGCAACAAGCAATCAAATCACAGCAAACAATCAACTCGCAGAGTTAACAACTCGCAGCAGGTTATCAACTCGCATAAACCAATCAACTCGCAGAAAGTTATCAACTCGCAGCAGATTATCAACTCGCAGCAGATTATCAACTCGCAGAAAGATCAACTCACAACAGGTTATCAACTCATAGAGAAAAATCAACTCGCAGCCAGTTATCAACTCGCAGAAATGACAACTCGCAGCCACAAAAAGACAGAAATGTCTCTTTCTCTGCAATATTGTCTTTTTCCTAAATTGAGTAAATTGCCAAATCGCAACTAACAACACTGTCAACTCGCAGTAACAACAATACCAACTCGCAACTAAAATCTATCAACTCGCAGCTAAGAAATGCTACCGAGAGTCAACTCGCAGCGAAGAAAAACAACAAAACACAACTCGAAATAGCTCTAAATCACCTAACAACTTATGAAACACGTTAACAAATCACTAAACTATGCTCATACACCAATCCTAATCATGAAAGTACAACAATCTTTCACTTCTAACCACGAATCAAGCACAAACTAGTGATTTCCTAATAAAACTATTCGAACCATAAACAAGACAAACCAATCTACAAATTCGAGTATACACAATCCCAAGAGTGTAACCAAGGCTTTTGATACCAATTGTAACTAACTCATAATTATAACACATATGGTTTTGTGTTTAGGATCGAATGAAAGAAGGTTTAGAGAGAGAAAGTATGGAGCCTTTTAGTGAGAGAAACAAAGAGATGTTAGATTATCAAATGAAAGGTCCAACCCTCTCCATAGGAGGAGAGGGGTATTTATACTTACATATTAGATGCCCCTACACGGGCTGTGGAGTGAGCTGACAGTGGGTAAAGACCTGACCCAACTCCACGAGAACTACGATAATAAACTACATCTATACTAATATGATAAATACTACGAGCTAACTTAATGCTAAACCATACTCGGGGTGACCGAGTCTTTCACTTGAATATTTATATTCCTAACACTACAGATAATGATAAACACAGATTTGAAGTCTTACCAGATAACACACATATCCAGAACTTCTTCTTGGAGCTATGATTTGATACAGATGTTGTTAAACTCAGAAACACATCTGACTTCAAGAGAAAATGTCTACCTGGATTATGGGCAACAATGTTCTCGATCCTTAACCGATGTCTTGCAGGAAAGGAAGTAGGAATCGATGCTGGAAGATTTTCTATCTATCAGATCTTCTATGGAATTGTCGATCAATGCCATTTGTTACTATGCTTCTCTAATTTGGATTGAGCTAGTTGAATTGGTTCAGAACAAACATGGGAGTAAAAAGAAGACAAAGGGTCCATACATTCCTTTTGTAAGATTCATCAAACTCCTAATTCAGGATATGATGAAGTCAAACAAACTATCATCAAGGCCCATTGAAGTACGAATAAATGATAAAGTAATGAGGAACTTGAAACCAGCCAAGGATGCTAAAACAAAGCAACCAATGGCCATTCCACATGAATTGCCTGACCTTGCTGATAAGACATCAAAAGCTTACAAGAAATATGTAGGTAGATCTACCATTTCTATGGAAAGCTCGAAATCGAGCAGACCTACACCTGAAACGAATAAGGAATTAGAATCTAGCGCCCAAGTAGGACTAGAGATGGGGAGTAAGAAACAAACTACTGAAAAGGGGGATAAAAGGAAAAGAATAATACTAAGGCTTTCTGACACTCAGAAGTCTGGTGATACAAGGGCAGATGAAGGAGTTCAGAAAGGAGATGAATCTGGAACTCCGAGAAAGGATGATTCTGAAACGACATTGTCAGATCATCAAATGAACGATAATGTCGGGAATGAAGATAATGATGGTGAGGAAGTGGATAAAACCCATAGGCCAGAAGGTAGTCAGGAGACTAGGTTAGAATCTGAAACCAGTAGTATAATTAAATCCTCAGAGATAAACCAGCTCCTAAACCTAGGCACTCCAGAGAAAACAAATCATGCATCATCTATTGACACAGCGACAAGTTTGCCATCGGTAATTCTTCGTGAAACCGACAAGTTACTATTTCCCAAAGCAACTCAAACTGCAATTCCAACAACAACAACAAAAGAACCGACAACAACAACATCAACAACAACTACAACATACACAACAACAATACCCACAATGACACATACTGAACAAACATCATCAATCCCATCATCATCACAGACTGCTACTCACCCTCAATCAGATGCACCTCCGTGTTTTGTTACTGAGGAATATCTGAAAAGAGCGGTACATGATTTTCAAGCTGACTTGAAAGCACTTAGCGAAGCGCAAGCTAAAAGGAAACAGTTTCACGAAGCAGTGGCTGAAGAGGTTTCTGGAGATGAGGAACTCACATTTGATCAACTCAAAGAAATGATGTTAAAAATATTCAAGGACCAACCTCATTTACAAAAACAAAAACCAAACCTCTACTTTTCACTAATTTCCACAAAAGATTTCAAGTCGACATCTAATGATATAGCTGCCTTACAATCCACAATGATTTCAACAAACAAGGCATTGCTACAGGAATTAGCACAGTTAAACGATCGACTCTTAGAATTTGAACAAACATGTAAACCTCAATCTCATAAACGTAATCAGGATGACCCTGATTCGGGTAATCCTGAGGGGTAGAGATGCTCCAAGAGATTGAGACAAACCACACATACCTCTTCATCATCACAAAGAACTTCCACAACTTCTCGATCAAGCAGGCAACCAACAAGGTCAGGTTCAACTGAAACACTAAAAGATCAAGAAGTTATGACAACAAGTGAATCCAGTGAAGACGAACGGGTAGAGGTAAGTGGAAGAGATTCGAAAATGGATGAAAAGGAAACCAATATGGGAAAGTCAAAGGTGAATAAACCAATAAAAATGCCAACGGTTGAAAAGCCCGAAGCATTCTTACTTGGTCAATTTACTACGGGGATCACAAGTCATGTAACGGATGAACTATATGGAAAGATATTGATGGATGCACGAATAAGAGACGTATATGATCATGAGCTTGTTAAGAAACCCATCCGATCTGCTGATCCAGCTGCAAGTCATCCGCCACTCAAATTTCCAGAGCCCTCAATATACGAGAAATTCAACTTACATTATCTCGTATCTGGACATGATAAGTATCGTAATTCAACTTCCAAAAGTCTAATGTTTGAGGAATGGGGCGATGGATTCCTAGAAGAAGGGATTCCAGTGAGAAGTTTGTCATTTCTGCAATCGATCATAAGGATTACAAGGTGGAACCATATATGAGAATAACCGGTATGAATGAGTCAGCTCAAAGGTACTTCATGGACAGATACAGAGAACCAGCTCCTCGTCACAAAGTCTTCACAAGACACCGAATTGTTCATTACATATATGTCACATCTCACCAATTTAGAACTGACGGCGTCATCCTCTTTGCGGTAAGAAGAGATGATAACCTCGACTATGTCTTCCGTGAAGCTGATTTTCATCTCCTACATCCTCAAGACATTCAAGACATATATCTCTCCAACATCAGCTACATCTACGACCATGGAAATGAAGATGATATTAGAGATTTCTTAAAGATCTTTATGAGGTCTCAATTAGCTTTGGTACATGTTGAAGACTTCCAAATGGGAGTTGAAAGTCTGCAGAAAAAGGTCAACCTTACTCATCCGATGATTACATTTCCTGGAATTGAAGAGCATGAACCTTGGAAATGCATTCAAAGTTCAATGTTCGAGCTTGGTATTGTTTATGAAAATGCATCGGGAGTCAAGAGGTTGATAATATCGAACGAGATTCCGAAGTTCAGTTCAGGTACGTTGAAATGGGTTCTGAAAGGAATAAATGACTTGTTGAAACAGGACCTCCAAGGGACAAGTACCAGACTTGATGATGATCAAAGAGAAAAACTTGGATTGATTGCTCAGTATGTGGAAGAAAGACTCAATCTCCGAAGTATCTAGAGATTTATGAAAAGATGCGTAGGATACCGAAGATGAAGTCTAGAAGTATGCCCATAAATAGAAGACCCGAATGATCTACCCTTAGGGGGAGATTGTTGGAACAAGAAAAGTGTAAATCATTAGTCTAGGGACTTCTATTTATCTTTTGTTATACTTTAGGGTATGTTGTGAAATATTGTGTAAGATGCGATAGCATATTCCTATCGCAGCACTTGTATAGCTGCGATAGTATGCTTGGACATTTGTATGGGTATAAATACCCCCTACCTCATGGGTTATGAGGTGTGTGTTCTTAATAAAATCTATGCGAGACTTTCATGTTCTCTCTCATTTCTCTCTCTTCTCTAAAGTGCTCACACCCACTTTATCTCTCTTAGATTATTAAGTAGATGTGATATTATTGGAACAACACAAGTCAATTGGGTAGGTTAAATATTGTATTTCTAGATTTCTGATCATAAACTAACATTTTCAGTTTGACTATTAGATGTCAAAGTATCTAATGGGTTTGCATTTTGGAATATAGTGGGTGTTTGGATTTGCATTTGCATTTACATTTTGGAATTAGATGTCAAAATATCTAAAGCATTTGCATTTTCAACACATGTAACCTTATACAATTGTTGGGTATGGTTTAAACATATGTTACATGCATCAGATGTTATGTACCATGACATTTAACATTTGAAGTTTGACTTTATAAAGGTCAACTGACTAACTAATATGTACACACAGAATATAACCTTTACGACAAACAAACACATATTGTAACATAACCAACCATTTAGCAAGTTGACTTATAATAGTCAACTAGGGATTCATTGTCTGATACAACATGAAAATGACTAAAAATATAGATTCATTGTCTGATACAAGGTTCTATTAATAATTCACAAAATATAATAGATGATGCAACTTTCACTGAACAACCTTCAACTGATGAACCTTGTAATGATCTACATGCCAGTACTAGATATCCTTAAACAAGTATCCAAAAAACAAATATTTAAGTTAGATAGGGTATAATTGCAGTTTCAAAATATAAAACAGATGCCATGCAAACATTAAAACCTCACCTAGGATGGCCTGTTGGCAAAAAAGGCAAGTACGCAGTTGGTAATCATTTCAGTGCTTTTAAACGGTTTTTTAACACCACTAGCCACAAGACCACCAGCCCTGTTTTCATCACCAGCACCACCAGCCATGTTTTCATCATCAAAACCTGGAAACTCAACCATTATAGCATTCCCCTTCCCATCAAAACCTCGCTTATAATTTTTTACAACTTCCTTGCCCTTTGTCTGTTGCAAATCATCCTCTTCCTCAAGCAGTTTTCATTTTCCCTTATTTTTCTCCCTTTTGTTAAGAACAACACCTTCTTCCTCTTTGATAACAACACCACTTTCCTGTATTTTGTTCCTATGTATCCCCTTCCATTTATGTCGAGTCCTAAAAGGTGTTGGACTTTTCATTCGAAAGTTAGCATCTTCCTCTACCCAACCCACAACCTCTAAACCAATGTTTTCAAGTAAAATTGTGCTAACATTTGGGGTTTATGAGCAACAAATATATCAACTGACTCGTGTGTTTCAACCAACTCATACAGCTTCAGAACATCATCATCCCTATGAATCAATTGCAAACCATTTTCTAGGGATTGTTTAGGATCACAGAAAAACAACACCCATTTTGGTTGGTTAATCTCTGATAATACATTATCAAGGGTTGAACTAAAGATATCCCTATCACAACTAAAAGC
Organism: Artemisia tridentata subsp. tridentata; assembly: GCA_021014915.2. NCBI lineage: Eukaryota > Viridiplantae > Streptophyta > Magnoliopsida > Asterales > Asteraceae > Artemisia > Artemisia tridentata. Next base: position 74,810,335 of record CP139507.1, read on the forward strand.
ATTAACATTAATAAGGGATCCTCTTTCATACCTGAGTAAGGCATATTCAAATAACCCTTTTGTATGAATTCTGAACAACACTTCTTCAGGTTGTGTATCCTTAAACGTTGTCACAAATATGCTCCTGTCCATATTGTGAATGAGGTGGGCTATGAGTTGTGTGTGTTACACTGACTGTGTGGAATGACTTTGGTTTGTGTGAATCGGGTGTTTTGATCTTTTAAGAGTTTATTGGGTCGCGCCAAAAAATAAGTTAATCGTACTGGAGAAGTTTTGAAAATTTCACACTTGGTCCCTAACGTTGTCACAATCTTGCCATTGTTATACTTAAATTTTCCGCCATTTAATAACTTTACTCTTTATGATTGTCTTATTTCACATTTGGTCCCTGAATTTGTACGGTCTCTGTGTCTTTGCTATTTAAGGGTCCATACCCTAGATCATTTGCATACCTACCCATAAACAAATATTTGTCCCCAAAAAAACCGTCTGTATACACCCAACAATAATGGCCCATTTCGAACGTCTTGATGAACTTGCCGTCGCTGCTAATTCTCACTACTTCTTTTGTTTAATGGTAGTTTACTTCCAAAGGGAAAATGACAAGGATTTAAAGTTTGCCGCCGGTCTAAAATAGTCCTTTCTTGAGTTGCTTGAGATTACAAACTAATAGCAGGCGTTCATAACTGAACTTGAAGGATATCGTCCAATGGCGATGTCGTACAAGGTTCTGGAGCATCTTAAGCAGGTTCAAACCCGTGATGTGATTAAGCTATTGGAAGTTAAGAAGTTGATGTTTCAAACTTATTCTCAAGTGATTGACAGGAACAATTTCGTGGAATTTCTTAGGAATATGTGATAAATGGTTGTATTTTGGGCCTTTTAATGGTATATTTTGGGAATGATATGTACTTATGAACCGTTTTATTTTGCAATCAATGAATCTATGTTTTATATTCTTGTGATTATGTTTATGTTTTTTTCCTTTCTGATTGTTTTGTGATTCTTTTGATTATATTCATTGTTGTTAGATGTTTGGTCCTTGCATAAAAAGTGTATAGATATCTGGTTAAGGTTTTCGTCCCATATCATTTGGTCATGATAGCATAAAGTGTTAGAATGCATTTATTCTTACCATTGTTATTTGACCACAAAAAAACGGGCGTACCTTTCATCACTTCAGCTTCTTTGGTGAATCTGCATAAATCTTCAACATCTCATCAAACATTTTATCACTTTTTAACCAAGTATCCCCATATTTAGCCTTCACATAGTCTACCATTTGATCCGTGACTGCTATCATACTAAGGTCATTGTCTACCATTGTTTGAGTTTTTTTGGGTACTGATATGGGTAAGAGAAACGTTGGGTCTTAGATGATCGGGTCTTTGTTAAGTCTTAATTGCTTGGGTGTGGGTTTACTGGTTACCACGCAAAAAAATAAATAGTGTATCAGAGAAGATACGGTCAGCATAGTTAAAATTATATTATTTCACAGTTGGTCCCTCTAGTTGAGTGTCGAGGTTCAATTTGGTTACATTAAAGTGAAAAATGTGTTTGGTCTATTATGCTCTTGAACATATAACTCAAAACGGGTGTTGACCTTAGCATTTTTGTCGTAATAAAAACATAAAGAGAGACCGACCTTTGCACAGATTCATATTCGGTGAGAGTCTCACCTTCTGTCATTCTTTTTTTCTTTTTATCTCTCTTGGCTCACGCGGCAACAAACACCTCCCTCTAAGGCCTCATATAGTTGAGTGTTATTTTTAAAAAGATGAGCACTAAATTATTAGAGTAAGATTATATTCAGAATCCTTTAAATAATTCAAGAATGTCGAACAGATAAGTTAAAATGGAACCCGCAAGATTCAACATTGTAAAAGAAATGACCCTTTTTTACCACTATATATTATTTCTTGAAACAAAAAGATGAGATCCAATATCCACTTTTGTGCTGATAATTCAAGTTCACGTTCTTTCTAATGAATTATAGAGAAATGATCCGTCCCTTTTATAATTCTCAAAATGACGTCTTGTTTTGTAATGATGCTACCTTAGTTGTGCAAACTACGTATGTGTAAGCAGTTTACCAATTATTTTTTCCGATTAAAGAAGAAGAGCAGACGAGCTCGTGTTTACTTAATCTATGTACAAGTATCAATGCAGAATGTACCATCATGTCATTTCTTATAACAGTGTAATCTCTATTTGTATTTTTGGGTTTTTGAGTTGCAGAATGTCATCATATCTATTCAATACATGTTAATGTTGTGTGCAGGTTTCATTTCAGCTTCGTTTGAAGTTGGTTGCGTCATTGGATTATGTATTTGCAGAACATGTAATTGCATCCCCATTTTAAGTAAGGTGTTTGTTTTTACTCAGTTTGTGATTAATGTTTTGTTGTTGTTTTACAATAAAAAATCAGTAACAGTCTCCTGGTGGTCGTTTGCCGCAGGAAGTGTCTGCTGGTACTTTATTGGTCCGTGATGCGGCTACTATATGTGTGGGATCAGCCGAGCTGAAACTCAAGGTAAATGAAATTCTTCCATTTTTTTCCCCTATTTTATTGTTTTCATTTTACTGTACCTTTTCTTAGGAATGGTATCATGAAATAAATCAAAGAAAAGGTAATGGTGCTAACTTTTGTAAAAGAAAATGCAATCTTAAAGAAGTGTTGGTCAAAATCACATTGCCGTAATGTAGCCCGCGCCTAATCGACCCCATGTTGTATGTATTAACAACATTTGGCTCTTTTGTTATAAAAATAATAAATTTAAAAACATGGTCCTCTATTTGACATACGCATTAGCTGTATGGCTTTTTAAACTCAGTAAGGTTTATTACCACGAGAAAGTTCTTCTACCTATTGAATATTTGTCAACGATCTCAGAGTCGATAACTTTTTTTAGATGACAAATATAAACCCTTTTTTAAAGTTGGGTTGAAAGTTCGGTTTTGCAGACATATTGGATTCGAGGTGTTTGGATGTGAAGTCAAAAAATAAGCCGGCTGTCATTTTTTTATCGAAGGTTCGTTCTAAATATGGGACTTAGTGTATGACTACCTATACAAGTAATTCCATCTGTCTTTACATTATATTTGACAATACCCACAATTCTTTATATTAAAATTTCAATTTTTCCCTGATTGCCAGATGTACAAAGACATAAATGTGGTTGTTCAAGGCTATTGTCCTTACTGTTGACACCCCGAGACTCGGCCGAAGGGAATCAGATATAAAAAACAGGTAAACTATTCAATGGTTTTGATGTAAGTTCTTTGAGTTCTTAAATTTGTATTTTTACATATTCGCTCTATCATAAAATCTTACAACTTAAGTTGTGTGCAAAGGGTTAAAGATGAAAGCAGTTCCTTTCATAATTTAGTAGACCTTCACCTTCCTGAATTCTTTACTTTGTTATGCCATTGATATATCCCTGTGTTTGTTTTTTGTTTCACAATAGTTTCTCAAGAATATAGTATCGCTTTACGTGTCGAATATTTACTTGCAAAAAGCAAAACCATGAAATAGGTCCAACACTAGACCCATTTGCATATCTGCTACATAGGTGTACGAGGTCGCTTACTACATTTTTCCATTTTTATCGGATAGCCCTGAAGAGACTATAGAGTATGAGCCAATAAAATAGATCATGCAAGCAGCTTATAGGTACTTAGTTTTAAGCATAAACGTAAAAAAATAAGCAATCCCAAACACCCCCTAAACTGCGTAAAAAGTGGCCAGCGCTAGATAAAATCAAAAGTTTTATGTTTACTGAACTTCTGTCCAATTCCTAACAAATTCTGGTCTGATTTGAATATTCAAAACTGAATTAATATTGCTATTATCGCGATCAAAGGCATTTTTTATTTATTTATTTTATTTATTATTATTATTATTATTATTATTATTATTTATTTTTTTGTTTAGTTGGTTCTATGTAGTTCGTTTCTTAAGTTGATTACAATGCCTTAGTTATTTTTAATGGTGCTAATTCACCTATTACGCTGGGACTTTTCGGCTATCTGGCTTTAACTATTGTGGGTGAGCTTTCTTTGCTATTTCAACTCCATGATTACGAAGTATCCTTTTTCCGAGTCCGATTTGTGTTCATGTCCCTGCCTAATGAACAATATAACTGATATTATGTAGGATTTCCTGAGGGACAAGTCTCCGAAGGCAAATGACTTTGCAAGCGAATTAATTCCAGGTGCAACTTCAATGATCGTTAGTGAAGATGACTTGGCTTGGTACAAAAATCATCTAAAGAATTTGCAAGCTTCCGAGTTGATTTCATGACTTCAAGACGATGTCATAACTTACAAGGTAAAATTCCTTATGAGAGATAAAAGGACTATTTGATCAAAGGAAACCTAATGGTCAAATTAGATAGACTGTTACTAAAAAGGGTACCTCATACAATGTGCAGAACCATCAGGGGTGAAACTCTTGAATGCGCGTCGTTAAGTATCCCCAGAAACAAAAAAGAGGTACGAGACTGATGAAGTGTTAAATGTTATCCTTGACTTAGATGGCAAGGATGTTAGAAGAATGGAGTTTCGTGCAGATTCGAATTTCAATCACAGTACTCTTTTGACAGCGCTCATGTCCAGCCTACTTTTGACACCTCTTTTATTAGATTATATAGCAGCGGATCAATTTAGCCAACGAGATTTTCTACAAGACCATCCACGCTGAGAAAAAAGATTGGGGCCTTATGCTTACTCTTCACAAGAATCCTATCAATGTACCCGCTGTCAAGATCAACTAATCAAACCCATTAGTAGTTAACAAATTTACTCAATTCCGTGCACCTTTCACCTAAATTTTGCAAACTAGGCTCCAAAGTTTATGTACTATTAACTAATTTAGTACTTATATGAATCTTATTATCTTATATTGTGTTTGCTTAAATGTTTCTAAACCAAGTTTGTATGCGTTTTTTTTTTTTTTTATATTGTACTTGCTTAATATATTCTCAGCCATATGTGTACTTTTTGGCCCAAACCATATGCGATCAAACTCAGTTTCCATTCTTATGTATTAAACCCAAAGAGGTGAGATCCTTGCAAAACATGTATCCTTTAAAGAACAAATAAGCCAATCTCAACCATCCATCCACCTTTCATCTAATGGCTGAGATGAAGCAAAAAATAACAAAGGGTGGGCAAAATTGGCATTTTAGCTCATTTAATATAAAAACCCACTTTCCACATTTTAAAAAAAAACAACATATCTTGCAAACGGTAAATCTTCAAGCTACGAAAAATACACCATCGCGACGAGAATTAAATCATCTTTCTATAGATATGCACATTTATATACTTTCGACGAACTTTTTTTTCAAAATTTCTGTCCAGAAAAATCCCACGGGATTTGTAAAAAGACGAAATTTTTTTTCAAAATTTCCGTCCAGAAAAATCCCACGGGATTCGTAAAAAAATCCCACGGGATTCGTAAAAAAAATCACTTGTGATTTGTTATTTTTAAAAAATCACAAGTGATTTGTAAAAATGAGTAAATCACTGTTTTATACTTTTATGTCACAGCTTTTTAAGGGTAGATGTTTTTTATATGATTGTTGAAATGAGCTCTTGGAATCTCTTTATTAAAAAGTTGTATGTTGTTATACAGAATCCCATGTGATTCTCTCTGATCCATTGGGATTCATATAGAATCTCATGTGTTCCATAAAGATACTTGACGAGTATCTTTTATGTGATTCATACAGAATCCCATGGGATTCTGTATGAATCACATGGGTAATCTTTATGAATTACAAGTGATTCATCAAAGAATCTCATGGGATTCTGTATGGATCACATGGGATTCTATATGAATCACAAGGGATCAGAGAGAATCACAAGGGATTCTGTATAAATCCCATGGGATTTTTATTTTGCTTTATATAAAATGGAAGTACAAAATTACTTGAGATTCTATTTTTGTTGTGTAATGTTATGAGAAAATTTCTTGTTCACTTTGAATATATCTTGTTTACTTTGAATATATAATTTTTGTTACTTATATTTTGTTTGATCCCATGGGTAATATGTATAAATCCCATGGGATTCTGTATAAATCCCATAAATCTCATGGGATTCTGTATGAATCACAAAGGATTCGTCAAAAGAATCACTAGACTAGATACAATACATGACATCCCTCCTCAGTTAACAAGATAATTAAAAAAGAAATGATCCAAGAAAGAACAAAAAAACAACCAAAAGTAAACTAAATATGACACACTAATTTATATTTAAACCAAAAGTAATCTATTCCATTCTACACCCCATTGACAGTGCATCACACCAAACACACACACACACTAAAACTAACTTACTGTCAGTCATGAATCAGAAAAAAATTACGTACTTCTTCTCATTCAACTCCTCGCTTTCATCACTCTCATCATAACTGTCAAAAGATTCCACCTTATATTTAATCTTCTTTCACTTCATTTAATTCTATTTAGATCTCAACCTTCATCTTCTTCATATAAATATATATTCATTCACTATATATATTCAGATCATCAAATTGTCAATTAATTTTCAGCTAATTAGAAAGAAAGTATGCAGATGGATAGCGGATCATCAGGTGTTGGATTCGGTATGGATGTTGCTGCTGCTGCTGACGTGGCGGTGTCGTCACCGGTGACGAGACAGAAAGCAGCTGCTGCTAAACAGTTGATTGAGAATCATTATAAGAATTATTTGCAAGGCTTGCAGGGTGGTTTGGGGATCTGAGGATCTGAGAGAGAGATGATAGAGACGAGTGTGTGTACAGTGTGTGTGTTTAGGGGTTAGGTAGAAAGTATGGAATGACTAAAATGCCCTCTCAGTATATTTGTTCATTTTAATCTAAACCGCTAGATGAAAGAAAGATGAATGGTTGAGATCTTGTTATTTGTTCTTTAGATAAATGTTGTTTCGTATTGAACTTTTATCTAAACGAAAACACTAAAAGTTGTAGTATTACGCAATAGAAAAACATTATTGCCAAATTTCGATCAGAAAATGTAAATATCTACAAAAATAGAAGACACCGAAACAAAAACAAAGCTGCAAGGAAAGGGCAGTCGAAGAAAAAAAAAATTACATGCGACACTTCGAAATACAACTTTAAAAACTTTGAAAATATCAACACAGCACTCCCGCGGCAACGTGCAGGCTCACCCACTCGTTTCTACTAAAAGATGTGATCAAATGTAGGGTTGTTTGGATGTTTTGCATTTAATAGCGTTTGGACACAATTTTTGTTGTATTTTAACAGTTATATGACCAAAAAAGTGCTCTATAAATAGAGGCTTTTACATATATCCCTGCTAATTTTTAAAATTACATATATATCATTATGATGCATTAAAATCATTGTATTTTATGCATCAAAAACTGATAGTACAAAAGATATATGTGTAATTTTTCATCCAAATAAGGGTGTATATATGAAATTCCCCCTTATATAAATACATTGACCACCGAGGATAATACCAGAACCTCCAAAATTCGGCCATATAACTTTAAACAATGTAGGGGCTAATGACATTGCATCAAAGAGTGTTGAGCATAGCTTTGAGAGATTGCACCACGCCACCACCACCAACAAACTTTTGCCTTCACTGAAAATATATCAAGAGATCCACTTCTAGCAACCTATATATTAAACAACGGGATCTTATGCTAGTAAATGGGGTTAGGGTGATGATAATCTTGGATATCTTCATGAATAGTGTAAGTTCACTTTCCGTATAAAGTATTTTGACCCTATTTGTGCCTGGGTATCACGGAATCCTTATCGAGATAATTCGAGAAGAACACTTTGTTTCTAGGCACTAGAGAACAAAGCAAGACAGAGAGAATTGTGTAAATTCATATGTTTTGAAGAGACCAATGTTATCTGTTAAATAACATAAGTTGATACGAAAGTGAAATGGGCGCTGGAAGGGGACGAAAATTCTAAATATTTTCATGCCATTATAAATGCCAAAAGGAAGTCGGGTATTCTTAAAGGTGTGAAACATAATGGGGTGTGGATCGATAATCCTAGTGAGGTTAAGAAAAAATTCAGAGATTATTTCGCGAATAAATTTCAACCATTTAAGGGTGCTCGGTTTACTTTGAATACTCCTCCGGTCCGTACTGTAACTGCGAATGAAGTTAGCCATCTTGAAGCTTCGTTTACTATTGACGAAATTAAAAAGGTTATTTGGTGCTGTGGGGGGGACAAAGCCCCGGGTCCGGATGGTTTTTCTTTTGCTTTTGTGAAGAAGTATTGGGACGTTTTGAAGGACGACGTGGTTAATATGGCTAATGAATTTCATGAGCGAGCAATCATTCCAATCGGCTGTAATTCTTCTTTCATCACACTCATCCCCAAGGTTAGTAACCCCATTCTTATGTCTGATTTTAGACCTATTAGCCTCATTGGTATTCAATATAAAATTATTGCCAAATTGCTTGCTAACCGTCTTGTCAAGGTTATTGATCAAATTGTTAGCATCGAGCAATCGGCGTTCATTAAAGGTCGTCAGATTTTGGACGGCCCTCTTCTGCTTAATGAGGTGATAGATTGGTATAAAAACAAGAAAAAAAGGATGATGTTGTTTAAGATCGATTTCGCAAAAGCGTATGATTCCTTATCTTGGGATTTCTTGTTATATATGCTAGCTAAAATGGGTTTCGGTCACAAATGGATTTCTTGGATTAAGGCTTGTTTAGTATCTGCCAGATCTTCAGTTCTAATTAATGGTAGTCCTACCGAAGAGTTTAGTATTCATCGTGGATTGCGCCAAGGAGATCCTATGGCCCCATTTTTATTCATCATCGCTATGGAAGGTCTTCACATTGCCATTGACAACTTGGTTAATAATGGTATTTTTTCCGGGGTCAAAATTAATCAAGTCTCGCTCTCTCATCTTTTCTATGCTGACGATGTGATGATTACCGGGGATTGGGACGAAAAGAATTTGCTCAAAATGTCGGAAGCGTTAAGATTTTTTTATGGCATTTCGGGACTTAAAATTAATTTCCATAAGTCTTCTATCATTGGGGTGGGGGTTAATCCTGATGAGGTTGATAGATTCGCCGCTTTGATTGGTTGTAAAGCGGAAAGTTTGCCTTTCAAATATCTTGGGATACCGATTGGGGGTAGTCCAAAGCGTATCTCTTTTTGGGAGCCGATTATTATTAAGTTCAAAAAAAGATTGTCGGGTTGGAAAGCAAATTTTTTGTCTATTGGGGGGCGGATCACTCTCATTAAATCGGTTCTTGGTTCTTTGGGTAATTATTTTCTTTTTTTGTTCCCTATGCCTAAAGCTGTCAATAAGAGCTTGGAATCTCTTAGGGCCTCGTTTTTTTGGGGAGGGTCAAAAGACATTCGTAAAATTCATTGGATAAAGTGGGACTCGGCTTTAGCTAGTTTTGAATATGGGGGTCTTGGTATTGGTAGCTTAAAGGCGATGAATATGTCACTCTTATATAAGTGGAGATGGCGCGGGTTACATAATCAACAGAGCCTTTGGGGTAGAATCATTAATGAAATCCATGGCAAGTTTTGTTTCTTTAATAATTCGGCTAACAGCAAAGGCTTGTGGAATAATATTATGATGGCCATTAATTTGTGTCATTCTTCTTATGACATGCCTAAAAACGCTATTGTTAGAAAGGTGGGTAATGGCCACAAAACATGTTTTTGGAAGGAGCCTTGGTGTGGGCAGAAGTCATTTGATAAACTTTTTCCCAGGCTATTTGCTTTAGAGTTGGAAAAGGATTGTCTCGTTTGTGACAGGTACATATCCTCGGCGTGGGTTTGGAAGTGGCGAAGAGAAGTTAGAGATGGAAACGAGCAAAGTCAATTGCAAGGTCTGCTGAATCTTCTTCCAAATACTTTGGATAGTGTTGATGACACTTGGAGATGGAACTTAGATGGTAATAACAGCTTCAACATCGCTTCACTTCGGAAGAAACTTGATCAAAAAATCTGTTCTATGGATCGCGCTTCCTTCTGGAACAAGTTTACCCCGAAAAAAGTAAACATCTTTGTGTGGAGAATTCTACGAAATGGTTTGCCTACTCATTTGAATTTGTTCGGGAGAGGTATCGATGTGAACACGGTAAGTTGTAGGTTATGTAATAATGGAATTGATGAAGGTGGCCATTTATTTCAACACTGTGCGTTCTTTAGTGAATTGCGAAAACATATCAATGTTTGGATTCACAAGACTGTTCCTAACTCACCTCCTAGAAATGTGGTTGAATGGAATAAAGACCTTCTTATCACTAAACATCATCGTAGCATCATTGAAGCTATCATGTTTGTGTGATGGTGGCATATATGGAAGGTTAGAAATAACAAGTTCCATAAGGATGAAGCTGTTGATATCTATAGCACCTTTCAGTCGATTGTGTCTCTTTCATTCTTATGGATCTGTAACAGGGATAGGAAACATTATTACGAGTGGAAAGATTGGATCGTTTGTCCCGTGCCTGATGGTTAAGGTGGTCGCTTCTTGCTATGTTTTCATGCGTCTTGTGTGTGTCTTCATTGTGGTTACTTTATGTTTCTTTGGATTTTATTGTTTCTGGTACTGTTCATTTTGCTTGCTGCCTATATTTGGTTGCTTCCCCGTGACATGGTTGGGTCAACATCAAAAACACTACGAGGTGAAAACCGATGGCTCGGCCCTCGTTGGTTGGGAATTTTTCTCGTGTCTCACCGTAATTGGCACGAGTTTTTTCATTCCTTTTGTAGGTCTCGCAGTTAATGTCACGGGATGAGTCTAGAATTGGTAGCTTGTTTTGGTTCTAGATTGTAATTGTAATTGTATATTATGGTAACTAGCGTCTTGCTAGTTGTCATTTTTTCTTAATATATTGTTTTTGCCGTTCAAACGGAAAAAAGTAGTTAAATTCGAAGAGTCACAACCCTTCACCAACAGACATGTTGGTTGGGTTTTTGGCAGGAAAATATAGTAAATCATATAATATCGATTCATGAAAATCGTTTAGGTTTTGGGACGCTGCCCCAAACCTCGCGAGGGGCGTCCGCCCTCGACCCCTGCCCGCTCACCTGGGAGCGGGACCCTAGCAAGGGGCTCTGCCCCTTGACCCCCACATCTTTTGTCTAGGCGAAAACATATTAGCTCAACGAGTGTGCACTCTACTTCCCTAACTCGTATCCCAAACTCTTGCCTCATCAAACCATTTGAACTTTCTCATACATTCGCATAAGAAAAATGTTTTAACTTTTAACACATTTCTATCGTTTCAAATTAAATATCTTTTTGGACGAATCAATCTCTTCTATCCACTATAGCCCGTACATAATCAAAAGTGATTTACACACATGTAATTTTGATCGACACACTTCGATGTATAAATATTTAAAATAAACATTTAAAATGAACTAAAAATATGTACAATTGATTAATGCATGAGTTGTTGTGTCTCATTAAAAAGCACATATGCACATCAATTCCCTTACATAACGCTATAACAGCTCATTTGTTTTTGACAATAATACTTGCAATTCTTGATACAAAAGTTGGGCGTTCCTTGTTTGGATTCCTGTTCCCGTATCAATTGGATCTTAATGCTTGAGACCTGCGCACTAAGAGAACAAAAAACACCGTTAGGCTTATCGTGGGATTGTCTCCCACGATTATCCTCCGGCGTGAGAGTAAGTAATCGGTTTTAGGGTTTTAGTGAAGAGTTAGGGTTATGATATCATACCTTTAATGAGAGCCGAGATGCCCTATATATACACACGAAATCCTTGTTGGTTTCGTGTTCCTTAACCTTCGGCGTATCCCGCCCTATTCGGCCCATTGATCCTTATCCCATAAATAAGAGATCCTATATCAAGGCCAATAATAGATTTCGGATTTGGGCCGTTGTAAGCCCAAATCTTTATCGTGATAGCCCATGCGTGATGGGCTTGAGTATTGGTCGGGTTTGTGACCCGGATGCGGACTATACGTCATCATGTCCCCTAGTCTAGTATGCGCAAGGTGAAACTGCGGATGCTAGACTAACAACTGTAGCGAAAAAATATTCCATAATGCGTAGTGGGGAAGTTTCAAGTGTTTCCCGCCTAAAAAACAATACGATGAATCTAGTCCAAGTAAATCCAAATATCCCTCGTAATTCGTGAGGGGTGGGTGAAAAAGTGTTTCACCTTTTGGCCTCCCAGCCACACGATTAGAGCAAGTGGGTGACACATGTTAATCATCCATGAGAGCATGTAACCCTATATAAAGTGTTATCTCCATTTCACTGTGGCTACCACAGTAAAAAACGTCCATTGCCACCATTGTTAAAAACTCTAAACAGCGAACAAGAAATCAACAACTCTTAAGGTAATAATGCGTGCGCTGCAGAATCCATTAAATTCTAACCATGGTTCTTCAATTGTCCGACTTTACATCCGATATATCCGAGGACGAACTTCGTCAGTTCACCTCGGATTATTATATCCCGATTGCGTTGCACCCGGTGGTTCCGGTGGCGACTGCGTCCATAGCGAACTTCCCTGAAGGGAAAGTAGGGGTATACACACGCTTCTTCGAATTCGCTAACCAACGTGTGCCCATTTCTCTATTCTTGTGCGATGTTTTTAAACCACTATCGTCTCCATATTTCCCAACTGCACTGTATAGGTGCAGCAAAAATAACAAATTTTGAAGTAAATTGTCGCTTGTTGGCGATTGACCCCACAATCCATCTATTCCGCGCGTTTTATCACTCGTCGTGGTCAAACGGGTGGGTGTCCTTTTCCAAGCGCGCAGGGCGGCTGCAGTGCTATACGAAAAAGTTAGACGCACTTAGGAATTGGAGGGAGAAATTCTTTTGGGTTGATGATGCATTTTTTCCATGGATTTTTGAGTTCTATACCCAAGAGTCATTACCGAAGGATGAGCGCCCCATCCCCGGAACTTATAGCGCAGATGATGCGGAAACGATTAATGCCAATCGCATCCCTATCAATGCGTATCCAGAAGAGTTTTTAGTGCATATGGGCATTAGTCGCAACTACTTCGGAAGTCCTGACGAGGTGCCAACCTTTTTGGATGAGAATCACCGGGTGGGTGCTTGTCCTTTCTTCTCCTTCGCTCAGTAGTGTAAGCGCTCTTCACTATTATAGCTTTTGTAACCATCTTTGTTTGTTTGTTGTTTGTTGCGCAGAGATGGATCTATTCAGCGTGGTGCGCTTGGCGAGACCCAAACAGGTGACCGTAGGAGTGCGCCCTTTAAGAGAAGGTGAGGAGCCAGTTTTGGAGGCTACCGCGGGGCGCACTATGGAGATCGTACAGGAGGAACCAGAGGATACACCCCCAGTTGAGGCGATTCCTATTCGCAGTTTTCCAACTCCTGGGGTACAAGTCCCTGTGGAAGAGCCATCGCGCACAGACTCGTCAGAGAGTATGGGGATTGCCATGTCTGAAGGTGGGCCCGAGGAGGCTAGCCAAGGGGTGAAGCGTAAGAAAGCTTCTGGTGATGATGGCGCGGGTACATCTAAAAGAAGGCGCCATGTTATCTCTGGCGGGAAATCATCATCAGAAGAGGATGCGTCGTCAACTAAAACTCCCTCCCCCAAGTAAGTAATGAGACTTGTATCTTTAGATCTTCAGTTCTTTATTCCGCGTTGATACTATAGAGTAACTTTGTTATTTGCGTGCAGTGTTAAAGCTGCTGAGGATGATGCTGCGCGTGTTGGGAATTCGCCACCCAAGGCGAGTCCCTCACATACTGATGATCTTGCGCAGAAGAGCCAAGAGACTGAGCCGAAGGCATCTGAGGATGTGCCAACGGACCATCTGATAGAGGAGCTAGGTTTGGCTACTGCGCATCAAGCCTCCTTAGTTGCGCAGCTACAATCAAGGTATGCTGATGAAGGTAGCCGCTATGTGCAGAAAGATGAGGAGATTACGCTTCTGAGGTTGCAGTTGGCTGATGCTCAGGCTGAGGTGAAGGCAACAAATGCGTATGCTCAGAAGCTTGCTGAAGAGAAGATGTCATTACTTGCCCAAGTGAGCCAAGAGCATGTTGAGTTAACAGATTACAAGGCCACTTGCCTTTGGGTTTTGAAGTACATGGAGCTTAACAAGAGCGCTCACTTCTCTAGATTGGATGATTTTCGTAAGGCTGTGGAGGGGGCGCTGGAGAAGCAGGAAGTTAAGTTGCGCAAGCTCAGTATTGAGTATGACGAAGAGCTGTACCCACACCTGGTATCTTCGATTGCTGAGCGCAGGTGGCTTATCAGCCATGGTTTGCGCCTTGCTGCCTTGAGTACGCTGGAGTCTCAAGAGGTGAGGGAGGCATTTGGGGATGTAGTTGAGCGCGCATTGGCACGTGGCAAGGAACATGCTATAGAGGAGCTTTCCGAGAGCAAGTTGTTGATAGTACCTGCCGCACAAGTACCAGGTTATAATGTTGATGCCTATGATGAGCTTGTCGCTGCTATGGAGAAGATGAAGCTGTTAGATCTTCCTCACATTGCTCAACTGGAGCGCGATCAGGATTACCCCATAGGTGTTATTATGGAGGGGTTAACCTTGGCTAGGCACGCAGCAGAGGACGCAGAGGCACAAACTGATTACTTTCTTAAGCCAGATGTGTCGCAGCTGCAGGTACCTATCTTTGCTCGTCCTCGCAACATCTTGAATCCTTTTGCCCTCGAGAAGGAAATCCCGCTGAAGGAATCCTTAGAGGCCCATGCCATGAGGCTTGCGAAGAAGCAGGGTGTGAAGGGGAAGGCCATCCTTTGTGGTATTGGTGTTGCGCATATTCCAAGATCTGATGGAGTACCTGTTAGTGTACCGACAGTGTCGCCCAAGGATCATGATCTGCTAAAGAAGCTTGAGGAAGCTGGGAGTGCAGCGTACCATGTTAGCAGTTCGGAGCTTAGACGCTCCAACAGCCTTTAGGTTGTTTTGTTTTAACATTTTGTTGCACATGTGCATGTTAAATATATACTTTGTATGAACTCGTAGTCCATAATAAAATGATATTTTGAAAGTGCGATTGTACGCATATTGTATGTGATTGTGGTTATGATGTTTGTACTTAGTTATCTGTCTTTGCGTACAAGACGTCTATGTTATGTCTAAGAATCAAACCGTTATATATAAACGTACTTAAAAAAGATTACAGGAATCTATAATCACTTATAACATAATCGTGTATGAAATTCATGACTTAATGTCAAGCGCGAATATATATGAAATTCACAAGTGTATGCGAATACCATATCAAGGGGTTAAGAGTCTTAACTCCTAATTTGTTAAACGCGTACAGTGTGCATTGTTGTGTATCCGTCGTGGGATGCACAATGAACTTACTCCAACGTCTTGAGAGTAAGGTGTTTAACAAGGATGCGTGATCCGATGTTGATGGGTTTGCAACCCTCTTACTCAACGAGTTATTTAGTAGGTTTACTCATCCTTTACCATCGTGGGTTTTAATAAGTGCATGCACGCCATGTAGGCAAAAGGTAATATAACAACAATATTGAGACATAAATAATATGTAAACAATAAAGAAAAGTGTGTCGCGGAGTTAGCTAGAAACCGCGACATTTAATTAATACTTGCAAGTTTTTGGAAAAAGAAAGACATTTGCCTAGATGAAACAAAAATGTAAATACACGGATATTTATTGAGCACTTACTAAAGTGCGGAAGTGTCCGTGGGTGGGGTCGTAACCTTTCCTAAAGATAGCATCTCTTAAGATTGCAAATGTTCCATGTGCGTTGTAGCTCACGGCCATCCATGTCACGCAGCTTGTACGCGCCTTTTCCTAGTGCTTCAACGACCTCATAGGGTCCTTCCCACTTTGGTCCAAGTTTACCTGTATCTTCTGCGTGGCTCGCATCATTAGCGCGATATACAAAGTCGCCTGGTCTGAATGAGGTGCTTCGAACTTTAGCATCGTAGTAGCCCTTCATTTTTTACTTGGATTTTGCCTCACGTATAGCTGTGCGTTCACGCCTTTCTTCCAATAGGTCCAAGTCTATACGCCGTTCGTCGTCATTGGTTGCGACATTAACTTCCGCGGTACGAATAGTTGGCATCCCAATTTCAGCTGGTATGACAGCTTCTGTCCCATAGACAAGAGAAAAGGGAGTGTCTGCATTGCTAACTTTGATTGTCGTGCGGTGCGCCCATAAGACATGCGACAATTCATCCACCCATCTTCCTTTGTGTTTGTCTAGGCGCGCTTTGATTCCTTCGCCCAAACTACGATTTGCGCGCTCAACCAAACCATTGGTTTGTGGATGTTTAACTGACGCGAAGTGTTGTGTAATATTTAGTTCTGCACACCAGTCTTTGAATGGGTTATCGCGGAATTGTTTTCCGTTGTCCGAAATGATTTCCCTAGGTAATCCAAAGCGGCATACAATATTCTCCCAAATGAATCGTTTTACTTGATTACCTGTGATTGTCGCCACTGCTTTTGCCTCAATCCACTTAGTGAAGTAGTCTATAGCCACAATAAGAAATTTCAGCCCCCTGCTGCAACAGGGAAGGGACCCGCAATGTCGATACCCCACTTATAGAATGGCCATGGAGAAGTGATAGGCATTAGCTCTTGTTGTGGTCTGCGCGGGATGGGTCTATGAACTTGGCAGTCGCTACATTTCTTTATCACATCACGCGCATCGCGATGCATAGTGGGCCAGTAGTATCCTGACCGCAAGGCTCGCGCTACGACGGACCGTGGTCCTGAATGCATACTGCATGAACCGGCGTGGATCTCTCGGAGTACGTAATCTGCCTGAAGAGGTCCAACGCACCGAAGCCATGGTTGTAGAAATGAACGCCGATATAGGATACCATCTCTAAGTTCGAACCTCTGCGCTGTGCGCCGTATCCGTCGAGCATCCTTCTGCTCATGGGGCAATATGCCTTTGCTTATAAATTCGACAATAGGGGTCATCCACGTAGGATTCTCCTCCTCTATTACCGTGGATATCTCCATCTCCGAGATGGATTTATTTTTTAGGATCTCCACCAACACTTGTTTTGATAGGTGCGCAAAGCTTGTAGATGTGATCTTGCTTAGCGCATCCGCTTTTTTGTTTTCACCTCTAGGAACTTGTTTAATGGTAAACCTGTCAAAACCTTGGATTAGTGACTTGGTCTTGTCGAGGTATTGAACCATGTTATCCTCTTTAGCCACATATTCGCCCAACACATGGTTGGCTACTAATCGGGAATCCACATTTGCTTCTAGGTTGCGTACACCCATTCGAGTTGCAATGCGTAATCCAGCGATTAGGGCTTCATACTCTGCCTCGTTATTCGTGGCTGTGAATTCAAAGCGCAGTGCGTAAGTAAATTCCATTCCTTATGGATTGGTCAGGATAAGGCCTGCGCCCGACCCATCTACACATGAAGATCCATCCGTGAACAGGACCCATGGTTCTTGTAGTTCTACCTCGCTCTGTGGAGGTGCAGCATCGGTGTCTGGTTTTTCGATGATGAAGTCTGCTAGTATTTGCCCCTTAACCGCAGTGTGTGGTCTATAAGAGATGTTATACTCGCCTAGCAATACACTCCACTTTTGTAATCGCCCCGATGCGTCGGGTTTGGAGATAACTTGCTTGATTGGTTGGTCTGTGATCACCGCTATTGGGTGCGCTTGAAAGTACCTGCGCAATCTTTTGGCGGCGAATACTAATGCCAAGACCAACTTTTCCATTGGGCTATAGTTAATCTCTGTCTTCTTGAGCGCTTTACTTACAAAATATACCGGTGTTTGTACGGAATTCCTATCTGTCAGTAGCACCACCCTGGCTGCTCCATGAGTCGCAGACAAGTACACAATTAACTCCTCCCCTGGTCGGGGCGCGACTAGCTTGGGAAGCGCTGCTATATGTTGCTTAAGTTGTGTAAAAGCTTCTTCCGCTTCTGTAGTCCAACGAAAGTCTCCCTTTTTTGTACACTTCTTGAGTGTTTTAAAGAGGGGGAGTGACTTATCTGCTGATTTGGATAGGAATCTGTTCAACCCGGCTAGTTTTCCATTCAGAGACTGGACTTCTTTCAACGTGCGTGGTGAAGGAAGTTGGATGACAGCCTCTGTTTTTTCTGGGCATGGTTTAATGCCATCAGGTTCTATCAAGTATCCAAGGAACATGCCTTCTGTAGCGCCAAAAGTGCATTTCTTAGGATTTAACTTCATGTTGATCTTTCTTAGTGTTCTAAATGTTTCTTCAATGTCGCGGACCAATTCACCTTCGGTATGGCTTTTTATGACAAGGTCGTCAACATAGACCTCTAGGTTGCGGCCCACTTGCTTTTCAAATGCATTATCTACCAATCGCTGGTAGGTGGCGCCCACATTCTTTAGGCCAAAAGGCATCTTTGTATAACAGTAGACACCTTGGCTTGTGTGGAAGGCTGTTTTTTCCTCGTCTTCTTTAGCCATTTGGATTTGGTGGTACCCTTTGTATGCGTCTAAAAAACATTTAAAGGGGTATCCGCATAAAGATTCTACCTTCCAGTCTATCTCTGGTAGTGGGTAGCAGTCTTGTGGACATGCTTTGTTGAGATCAGTGAAATCCACGCACATCCGCCAACTACCATCACTCTTCTTGACCATCACTGGATTGGAGAGCCAGTCGTGGTAATAGACCTCTCGCATGATACCTGCGTCAACAAGTTTGTGTACTTCCTCTAGAATGGCTTTTGCGCGCTCTGGAGCCTGGCCGCGCTTTTTCTGCCGTACTGGGGAGTATCCTTGTCGGATTTTCAACTTGTGTTCTGCAATCGAGCGTGGCACACCAGTCATGTGCTTTGGTTCCCATGAGAAGATATCCAGATTCTTTTGCAAGAGTGCGCACACGGCAGCTCTGCCTTTATCAGACAGCGAGCCCCCGATAGATACTTCTTGTTCTGGGTAATCAGGATGAATTGCGACCTTCAGATTTGATACTTTAGCTGCGCTCTGTTCGGGGGTGTGCGTCGTCTCACATGTAATCGTGTTACACTCTCTAAGTGGCGCAGCGTTATTGTAGATGGTGACAATGCCGCCTTCTACCGGGAATTTGAGCATCCCATGTGCTGTAAACGGTACTGCGCGTATTGCCGAAATTCCTGGTCTTTCGATAATGCCATTGTATGGCAAAGGAGATCTGATCACCATAAAATTCATCCAGGCTGTCGTGGAGTGTTCCTTATTACCAACAACAGCTAGTAGTCGTAGTTGCCCCATGGGCCATATCTTTTCTCCTGTGAAGCCAGTCAACGACGTCGTGGCTGGGCTTATCTGTCTTTGTATCTCAGGTCGCAATCTCTTGAAACAATGCTCATACATTATGTCTGCTGATGCCCCTCCATCAATATACATGCGGTGGATATCGTGACCCCCTGCATTTATCTCGATGGTGAGTGATTCCGCCACTGCGTTGTCCGCAGCCAAGGTGGGGAAAGAGATTTTGCTTCCATGAGAAAATTTCTGGCTGACCTTTTGCCTAGTCTTTCGCTGCCATGATTGTATCATGTAGATTGTGTCAGCCTTGTCCTTAGGTGCTTCTTTCTTGCCTCCGGTCTTCTGTTTATCTTTCCCATCCTTGATGTTCTTAACTAGATGGTCCAATCTGCCTTCTTTTACTAGCTTATCAATTAGTTGGCGCAATTGGACACACTCATTGGTGGTGTGGCCCTTCTGTCCATGATACTCGCAGTATCCGTTCCCTACACGCCGATCTTCTGGGGTGCGCATCGGTGGGGGTCTCGGAAAGTTCGCGCCTTCCGTCGCAAATATCTCCTTTGGAGTCTTCGTTAGTGGGGTATACTTGTCATTCTCTTGTCCGCCCCCTGACTGCGGTAGCTTTTGTTACGATTGCTACTCTGGTCATTGGATTGTCTCCTTGGCTGTTCTTGTGACCTATAGTTTGAGTAGCCTTTCTTACTATCCGCAGCGGCGGCTTCTCCTTGGATGAAGGACCTCGTGCGCTTCATAAGTTCGTCAAAGGTTTGGGGGACCCTATCATTTAACTTTTTGATAAGTTCTGGGTTATTGATTCCGTTCATAAACCCTGAGATCTTTAGTATTTCGGGGCATGCCTTGACATGTATGCATTCGTCTTTATAGCGCTCCATAAAAGCGCTTGTGGATTCCCCTTGGCGCTGTTTTACCCTAACGAGTTCGACAGGGTTCTTGGCGCACTTCTTCCTCTGAGTAAAGTTTAAACGAAACGCCTTCCGCAACTCTTCAAACCCATCGATGCTTCTACGTGGAAGCTTACTGAACCAGTTTCGCGCATTCCCTACTAATGTAGAATTAAACATGTGGCACCACACAGGTTGTGGCCAATTTTCGATGGTAGCTGCTGATTCGAAAATTTTTAGGTGGTCGTCAGGATCACCTGTTCCATCATAAGTTTTAACATTAGCGGGCATGCGCCTTCTCTTATCTTCTGAAAAATCACTAATGCGCCGAGTGAATGCGTCAACCTTTTGGCGGCGCCAGGGGCGAGACATATCTTCGTCCTCCTGGTCGCGGTGTCTTCTCCTGTACTTCCAGTGTCCTGTTTCTTCGTCCTCGTTGTCCGAGGAGTCACTTGAGGATGAGCTTACTCTTTTGCGGCGCTTGCGCCGACTATCCTCGGAATCCGAGCTTGAAGGGCTTTCGCTTGGGGAGCACCGTCGCCCAAGTCTATCGTGAATCCTGCGACTGCCAAGCCTAGCGTGGACATTGGTGCGCCGTCCATCGTCTTCATGCTCCTCAAGATACTGTAATTCGACTGCTTCATCATCCACAACTTTCCTTCCGATCCTAGTAAACACTGGGTGTCGGCGGCTATCCTTCTCGCGCCTTTCCTTTCGGTAGCGCGGTGGGGATGCTTCATGCTCAGGGTCGAAGTTGAGCCGGGCTTGCAGACTCTGGCTTGACCTTTTTTTCGCTTCCTCTCGCATAAGCGCAGCCAAGGTTTCATAGTTTTGAGACACGAAATCACTTGGCGCTAGTTCAGGCGTGACTCCTTCTAGCGCGAGGATGTCTGTTTCCAAATCAGGACCCTTGTTTCGGATAGGCACATTTGGCGGCTCAGTGAGGTCTAATTCTGGCATGGTGAAAGGAGTGCGCTGTAGATTTTCCGCGCTAGTGGTTGTTGTAGTAGCATGGGTAGTCCTTGTGAGCGGTTCTACTGCAGTAAAGGCCAGATCTGAGTATGATCCTAGGTTTTTGGGCGCACTGGTTGTTCCAGAGGCCTGCTTAGGGGTTGAATCAATTTGCTGCTTCTGCCCCTGTAGGTCACCATGCGTTTTCTTCGCTTGCGGAGTCCGCTGATTTAGGTTTCCGTGCTTTGTCATTCTAGTTCTTTGTAGAGTTCTTAGTGTTTGGTCCCACGGATGGCGCCACTTGTTGATACAAAAGTTGAGCGTTCCTTGTTTGGATTCCTGTTCCTGTATCAATTGGATCTTAATGCTTGAGACCTGCGCACTAAGAGAACAAAAAACACCGTTAGGCTTATCGTGGGATTGTCTCCCACGATTATCCTCCGGCGTGAGAGTAAGTAATCGGTTTTAGGGTTTTAGTGAAGAGTTAGGGTTATGATATCATACCTTTAATGAGAGCCGAGATGCCCTATATATACACACGAAATCCTTGTTGGTTTCGTGTTCCTTACCCTTCGGCGTATCCCGCCCTATTCGGCCCATTGATCCTTATCCCATAAATAAGTGATGAAGCGAAAAGTGTACCGCTTTTAGGGGGTCATTTAAGCCCTAAATCGTATTTATTTGATCAAATATTGCCCTAAATCGTTCCTTTTGTCATTTTAGGTACTTTGGAGAAGAAATCTGAAAAAGGAAGCATTTTGGACGTTTTTGGAGCATAAAAGTGAAGAATTCGACAAAATGCCAAAGCTGCTGGAAAAGTATACGTGACGGCGTCAAGGATTGCTCCTGACGGCGTCACGGCTTGGCAAAAGAGGTGGATATGACAAATACACGTGACGCGCCAGAGAGTTTTACAAAGAAATTCTGACGGCGTCACCCTTTAAGGTGATCAAGGCCGTCTCGTGCTAAGACAAAGAGAGATGGCCATCAGGATTAAAGAGTGACGGCGTCACCCTTAACCTTGACGGCGTCAACCCTTGACGCGCCAGAGAGGATTTTGGAGGATTAAAAGGGGACGGCGTCAAGAAGGCCATCAAGAAACCCTAACCGCGGCGAGGTGACGGCGTCACACTCTATAACGTGACACCGTCAGATCTGTTTTCCTATATATATTTTCATAATTTTTAGTCATTAGAGTGTGCAACTTTGTGAGGAGAAACCCTAAGACGATTTTTCTGCCATTTTTAAGGGTTTTATACCCTTGGATCTCCCATGTTCAATTGAAGATAAGTAATCAATTAATCATTCAATATGTCTATGTGTTGTTTGATTATATCTTGTTCTTGTCTTTTATTTAACATGCTAGGCTAGATTTATCTTGTGTTTGCTTAGATCTAATGAAACCTAACTATTGATTATTGGTTGTTGGTGTGTTATTAATTGTATTGGATGATTGTTTATCGATGTTAGGCTTAAGAAAACTGGCTAACCTCCTATACGGTAACTTGCTTGAACGTCTTAAGAAACATGAACCAATGCGTACTAAGGTTTTTATGGTTGTATTTAATGCATGAGCGAATTCTAGTGATCCCATGTTAGGAGCTTCTTAGCCGGCTCGACATAGGAGTGAAGTAGGAGCTTATAGAGTTGGGGAAGTACGTACGCCGCCCCACGATTGGTATTAAGGAATACACCCGTCATCCACGCAATTAATACACACTAATTAACCGGTAAAAGATAGTTAGGGAGTAAGGAAATCTAAGTAAACACATTTCTCTCCATATAAGTTCCACAACCTTTTTATTTTCAGTCATTTTATTTTATTTGTAATTGTAGTTATTTGGGTTAGTTGACTAGCAACTAATTCCGCCCACTCCTTCAAACCCGAGATTTTACTTGCTTTTATAAAAATATAAAAATACAAAAAGAATCTTCCCTCACCCTTAGACCTATTAGAGTAGTTTTTCAATCCTAACGACACTATTCCCCTAGAGAACGATCAATCCCCCGGTACTTGCCACTTCACTATACTACATCGGTCAGGTACACTGCCTGGTGGGGATTGCAAGCCTCTTGAGATCCCTCGAGAGGTAAAACCTGTTGTAAGGTCGCAAAACCACGCATCAAGTTTTTGGCGCCGCAGCCCGGGGAATAGTTATTGTTTAGGTTGAATTTTTATTTTATTAGGTCTACTCACTAGATTCCTTTCTAGTGAGATTTTTATTTTATTTTTCTAGGTTTTCTTTAGTCTATCTTATTTCTTTGTACTTTTGTTTGTGACACCTTCCACCTACCTCATGAGTAATAGTGATCGCTTGATCCCTGTTATTCGTATTTTCCGCCGTGCAAACTTCCAACTACCCGTTCCCGCCCCCATCGTAGAAAACAATAACCTTTCACCCGACCACCACTTTGGTAACAATTCTGAGATGGAGGAGTCTGACCATGAGAATGACTATGCAGTTAGTCC
Organism: Artemisia tridentata subsp. tridentata; assembly: GCA_021014915.2. Lineage (NCBI taxonomy): Eukaryota > Viridiplantae > Streptophyta > Magnoliopsida > Asterales > Asteraceae > Artemisia > Artemisia tridentata. The sequence goes on from CP139507.1 coordinate 74,833,873, forward strand.
ATTTTACGACTCAGACTCCGATGAGGATGCTGGTAATGGAGAAGTAGTTAACGAGGTATGGAGAAAAGAGGAAATTGATCCCTTTAAGTATGTTGACCCTAGGACTAAGATCGAAAAGGATAGCCTCTTTAACATGCAATTTCCGTGTAAGATCGGTTATCATAGTTTTCATGCTTATCTTAACTCATCTTTGCCTATGAACATTATCTCTCGCGCTAATTATAATAAAATCATGGTAGATGAGCTAGAATATCATGGAGATAACATTGTTGCTAGGATTAAGCCACTACACGTATTCGTAGGAAGTTTTGTGTATTTGGTGGATTTTATGGTTATGGAGAACTTAGGAGAATTTATTGATAACAAATTAACCCAAGTCATTTTTGGAGAACCCTTCAAAAGGTTGACCAACCTTGACGAAAAACTTGTGGACGGGTTAATTACATTCTCGGATGGGGATGAAGATTTTGTTTACCAAATGCCCCGATCACATCCTAGGTTTAAGAACTTCTCCATTGAATCTTGCAATAGACTTGTGCCTATTGACTTGTTAAGTGAGAATGATAAGAGAAAGGGGCTCAAATATCCACATGAGAAAAATAAGAGATATTATCATGGATGTCTGGAGCTAAATGATGAATACAAGAAAGATGAGACAACAATTAGATGGCTCACACTCGGATACGTGAGCATAAGCGACACTAGATAAGCCTGACTTTGAGTCTAGCTACAAGACTCATTAATAAAGAAAAGCGCTTCTTGGGAGGCAACCCAAGCTTTATTTGCTTTGTGTGTTTATTTATTTGTTTGTTTGATTTTATTTGTTTCCGTATGTATGTTTAATTTTTATTATTATTGATTCATGTTCGAAACTAAATTGTGAAAATGCTTTATCTTTTTTTTAACTTCGTCTTAACTACATATAAAGGTATTTTGCAAAAGATAAGTGTAAGGGAAATCCAAATCGGTTTATTAGAACAAATGAACATGAATCGTAACAATAATAAATTAACATACATATTAGTAATTGTTTGAGTCAAATGCTTGTATCGAGTCATAATGATATTTTGCAGGATTTCCAGGAAGTGAGGTATAGGTTTTTCCAGAAATTTTCCGGAAACTTAACATGAGAAATCTGTCAGATCATTTCTGACGGCGTCAGACCCCAACCTGACGGCGTCAGGTTTTAATTTTCTGAAATTTTTGAAAGTTTTGTTTTTCTTCCGGAATCATAAAATGCTTTATTAAATCTCTAACTTATAAACTCCGGGAATCTGCAAAATAATCATTCCACAAGCATTATATCCTTATACAGATTTATCCCGCCGATGTTATGCAGGTTTTCTTGTTTGTTTTCTCAGGTTTAACAGGTTATTTTGGACAAAGAGATGTATGTGGAATCAAGCTTTTGGCGATGCTTTAGTCTTGGAGCTTCAACATTCCCTTGGAAGAAGATCTAACCATGTTACCTCTTTACCCACCGAACGAATCAGGGGAATATTTGATTTCATTCTTTTACCTTATTTACTTTTACATCTTGTTATTTGAACATTGGGGACAATGTTCATCTTAAGTGTAAGGGGGGGGGGGGTAAAGTACGATACTTTAGAGAATGCTTTTACGCTTGATTTTTCGTTTGTTTAATGGTAGATGTGTAATAAAACTGAGAGAAATACCTGTTAAGGCAATTTTAGTGCCAAATTTAAAATTTTTTACAACATATAGGAGTGAAACTTTGGTCTTAATGAGCGTCTCATGGATAGGAATTATATGACTAGCACAAAACCGTACCACTAAAACATTTTTCACCCCCAAATATGTGAGGTTCGCCCCTAGAATTGGTAGGAAAAGCATTTATGCTATGATGTGTGTACCGGTAGCACTTAGATTCTAGAACTTGCGTTAGGACCATTCCGAGGCCACAAGTGAGACTACATTCGTGTAGTTAGATTTACTACATGATAAGAGGCATTAGGATTAACCCATTGTTTTACACCTGTATTTTTGTTATAATTACATTGGCTACATTGGTCAAGTAATTCTCCCACACCCTTTGCGTTGTACTCATTTTTAGTACACGATACTCCTAGTACATCCCTCAGAGCATATCTTTTCGTTTCTAACTTTAAGCATTTTACTTAAAGTAAGAATTTGTTTACACCCCACTTAAATGTACACCCAAATCGCCTTAGCCTACCTTGTATGCACTCATCTTTAGTGCATTATTGTGACAACATTTATTTAAACCCTTAGTTAATTATCTAATTGATTACATGGTTGCTAAGTAGAGTCATATCCTTGTACATATTGTTTTGGGACGATTGGGACTCATGGGTAAAGTACTAGTGTAATGGAGTAATGGGAAAGAACAACATTATTACCCCCATATGTGCTAAATATTTTAAAAGTACTCCAAGTGTTTCGATTATCTTAATTCGAGTCATTAGAATAGTTATTTGTAAAGTTATGTAAAAGTTCAAGTGTAAGGGGAATGCAACGCCCCTATGATGTATTATTTTGGATGGTAGGGCAAGAGTGTATGGAAAAAAAAAAAAAAAAAAAAAAAGTAGAAAAAAACATACGGACTACCATCCCGTTTCATTTTATTTTTATTTTATCTTTTTGTTATTTTTTTTCATTAGCTTAAGTCGAGTCTAGTCTTGGCTTAGCAACGCCATATTGTACATGTAATTAATCAAGATCTTTAACTCGCCACCAGTGAAATATCCTTTATCCAACAAAACCGTGTTTATCATATCCCTACACCTAACGTTATAACCCATGTAAAATCCCTCTTTGATAGTTTATCTTAGGTGCTTACGCCTAGTGGAGGAGGTTTTTGATCCTTTCCCAAGCCTATGGTAATCTATTTGCTATGACAGGTAGTGAGAGATATTATCCGTTTTCATTTATGAGATATACTTTTATGACACCTGAGAGATGTGAGTATCTAAACACTACTTGTGAGGTGCTAGTTTGTAATCTCCGTGCTTATTATGATTAAAGTGGAACGACTATTTGTTGTAATTACTTTTATATTAGCGTTAAATGACCCCTAACTTGTATTTTGATTAGAATAAAAGCGCATTTGCTTGAGGACAAGCAAATCTCAAGTGTAAGGGTATTTGATGAAGCGAAAAGTGTATCGCTTTTAGGGGGTCATTTAAGCCCTAAATCGTATTTATTTGATCAAATATTGCCCTAAATCGTTCCTTTTGTCATTTTAGGTACTTTGGAGAAGAAATCTGAAAAAGGAAGCATTTTGGACGTTTTTGGAGCATAAAAGTGAAGAATTCGACAAAATGCCAAAGCTGCTGGAAAAGTATACGTGACGGCGTCAAGGATTGCTCCTGACGGCGTCACGGCTTGGCAAAAGAGGTGGATATGACAAATACACGTGACGCACCAGAGAGTTTTACAAAGAAAGTCTGACGGCGTCACCCTTTAAGGTGATCAAGGCCGTCTCGTGCTAAGACAAAGAGAGATGGCCATCAGGATTAAAGAGTGACGGCGTCACCCTTAACCTTGACGGCGTCAACCCTTGACGCGCCAGAGAGGATTTTGGAGGATTAAAAGGGGACGGCGTCAAGAAGGCCATCAAGAAACCCTAACCGCGGCGAGGTGACGGCGTCACACTCTATAACGTGACGCCGTCAGATCTGTTTTCCTATATATATTTTCATAATTTTTAGTCATTAGTGTGCAACTTTGTGAGGAGAAACCCTAAGACGATTTTTCTGCCATTTTTAAGGGTTTTATACCCTTGGATCTCCCATGTTCAATTGAAGATAAGTAATCAATTAATCATTCAATATGTCTATGTGTTGTTTGATTATATCTTGTTCTTGTCTTTTATTTAACATGCTAGGCTAGATTTATCTTGTGTTTGCTTAGATCTAATGAAACCTAACTATTGATTATTGGTTGTTGGTGTGTTATTAATTGTATTGGATGATTGTTTATCGATGTTAGGCTTAAGAAAACTGGCTAACCTCCTATACGGTAACTTGCTTGAACGTCTTAAGAAACATGAACCAATGCGTACTAAGGTTTTTATGGTTGTATTTAATGCATGAGCGAATTCTAGTGATCCCATGTTAGGAGCTTCTTAGCCGGCTCGACATAGGAGTGAAGTAGGAGCTTATAGAGTTGGGGAAGTACGTATGCCACCCCACGATTGGTATTAAGGAATACACCCATCATCCACGCAATTAATACACACTAATCAACCGGTAAAAGATAGTTAGGGAGTAAGGAAATCTAAGTAAACACATTTCTCTCCATATAAGTTCCACAACCTTTTTATTTTCAGTCATTTTATTTTATTTGTAATTGTAGTTATTTGGGTTAGTTGACTAGCAACTAATTCCGCCCACTCCTTCAAACCCGAGATTTTACTTGCTTTTATAAAAATATAAAAATACAAAAAGAATCTTCCCTCACCCTTAGACCTATTAGAGTAGTTTTTCAATCCTAACGACACTATTCCCCTAGAGAACGATCAATCCCCCGGTACTTGCCACTTCACTATACTACATCGGTCAGGTACACTGCCTGGTGGGGATTGCAAGCCTCTTGAGATCCCTCGAGAGGTAAAACCTGTTGTAAGGTCGCAAAACCACACATCAATAAGAGATCCTATATCAAGGCCAATAATAGATTTCGGATTTGGGCCGTTGTAAACCCAAATCTTTATCGTGATAGCCCATGCGTGATGGGCTTGAATATTGGTCGGGTTCGTGACCCGGATGCGGAGTATACGTCATTTGTTTTTGACAACAATACTTGCAATTCTTACTACTGATTTTTTGCATTATTTCAAAGTTAGATAAATCTTATATACTGGTCATCTTATCTTACTACTCCGTATATTATAACAATATTATTATGCTGTACATACACCTAAATAAAGATCTTCACATGATAAAAAAAAAAAAAAAAAAAAATCTTCACAAAAACATTGCAACAACTCTTTGAAAATAAGTATACCAACAAATTTGATATATAACATTCTACAACCATGGTACTTTTCATGGGTGCCGTCTCTAGGTATACGGAGGCCCTGTGCAAAATTTAATTTAATTACTAAAACGATGCCTAATAACAGTAGTTAAATAGTGTTTTAAAGATATAAAATGAAAAATAATCATTATAAAACCTCTTCCGCTAGCATTTTCCGATGCAACATCTTAAATCAAACGTTTGTAGTTATTTTTTAGAACACGTATGGATATATACACCTATTATATATAAAATTTGAGGCCCTAATAATTTAGAGGCCCTGTGCGAATACACACCTCGCACATCCTCGAATACGGCTCTGCTTTTCATCAACAGTGCTCATAGATTCTTTTGTCAATTTTTTTAAGAACACCTCTTCAAATATTTCAATATAACATTTTACAACCATGGGTATTGCTACTCATGGTTTTCTCAAATTTTAAAAGATATTCCCTTAATTACTCTAATAATACCAAACTAGATGAGTACCCGTGCATAGTAACGAGATTTTATAGTGACATATAGTTTTAGTGATAAAAAAAAGTTTATGGGTTATAAACGAAAAATAATAAAAGTTTGATGATTTGAGGATTAAATATAATGTTTTGAAACCCGATTCGACCCGGGTGGTTCAATTGAACCGTTCTAGTCAAAAAAATGGGTCAATTTAAACCGGGTCAACCCGACGGGTTAGGTCGAAAAAACGAGTCAAGTTAAACCGGGGCAACCCGCCGGGTTTGAAGCGTCCCAGGTCAACCCGGTTTTTTATATGTATTAATAGTTTCCTTTTGAAACATATGTTTTCAACATTTTTTTTTAGTTTCAATTTTTCACTTTTTATTTTTTGAATTTTCCTTTTATATATAGTATAGATATAGAAGTATAGATATAGAAGTATAGACAGCCCTAAACTTTATACTTTAAATTTTTTTTAAATTTAGATATCTTAAAACTTCTAAACCCTTTAAAGTCTTTTCTTACTCTTTTACATTATTTTTTATATTATTATTAATTTTTTTATCAAAAAAACATAATATTGCTAAAAAAAGTTCCGTGGCTGCAACATAAATGTTTTTGTGTCCCACAAAGCAACACTATTCTAGTTCAATTATCATGGTAACTAGGTCAGCTTTTTAAGAAGTTTCAATAAATATGGAATATTTTTGTCCTTGGTAAACTTTTTTTTTTTTTTTTTTTTTTTTTTTTTTTTTTTTTTTTAATATAGAAAGGCAATCCTTGGTCAACGTTTGTTTGTGGAGGTTTAACAATATCATGAAATCGCATTTAACTACATACCAAAATACACGTAAAGTATACAAGTATACCACGAAGACACCAAGGCCATTTGTTGAGTTTGGTGTGGGCTATCTTTTGGGATCCTATGATTTTTAGGTTTGTTTCGGGCCATGTTATATACTATCTGTGTCTCCAAATAAGTGTTTATTTTTAAAATGTAAAAAAATTTAGAAAATATTATTAACTACACTATTCATCAATCAAAAATTATATCCACCGGCTAAAATCTCTTCTCATTAAGTGAAATACAAAGTGGACATTTATTTTGAGACATCCTAAAATAGTAATGTGGACACTTACAGTACTATGAAATGGAACTAGTAATATTTTTTACTGGACTTGGCTGTTTGGCTGATGGATAGTATTTCAAAGTTTATAAGTTATTCACTACTTCGACTTGATTAAACCTTATCTATCATTTTTCGGGTAGATTTTTTACTAATGAACTTCAACAAAAGTTAAAGCAGTCTAATTTAGGTGAACATTAAAACACGTTTTTTTTTTTTTTCAACAAAATGTCAAAAATAACATGTAATACAATAAACAATGAGCTTCCGTTGCATATTTTGTATCATTCTTTAATTCTTTAACCTTCTATCAATAACATAAGTCGGTGACTTATATTTATTGATGGAATTGAAAGTTAAAGAATTAAAGAATGATTCAAAATATGTACCGGATTATAGCTCACTGTTTGTTGTATGATATGTTATTTTCATTTTGCCAAAAAAACTAACAGCTTGTTTTAATGAGTAAAAAGCAACATTTGAACAGCAGAAGGGTAAAGTAGTTATAAAATTCACAAAAAGCTATCCTCCATATGCCAAGCCCTTTTTTTTCATTTTTTTTTAATATATGAGAAAATTAGTTGTCATTTACGAATATTGTGTAAAGGTGAAATATATATATATATATGGTCCGGTTCTATGGAAAAGTGTAATTAGATAGAAAAGTGAAAATAAAAGTTATAGGGTAGAATTTATAATATTTGAAACTTGAGGGTAAAAAAAGAAAAAAACTTAAAAAAAAGAGAGGAGGAATCTTACATATCCGTCATTTTCAATTAACTAAATTATTTCAGCAGGTACCAAATACACACTCCGATCGAAAAACCCAAAATCTGATCAAAATCCGATCAAAATCAAATCAAAATCCGATCAAAATACTCGTTTATGCACTAAACTTTTAATCTGATCAATGAAACACGCAAATCAGATTAAAAAACTCTAATTTTTAACCGATCAATATGAGGTTTGCAATCCGATCATACAAAAATGAAGAAAAGATGGATTCCACTCGTAAGTGCACTAAATTTGTTGATTGATTAATCTTTTTAATGTTTTAATATTTTATAACTCGTATTATTTGCATTTTCAGCTACTAGTAGAAGTTGAATATACTTTTTGTCTCGGTGTATTTCTTGCGCATTTATGGAATTTACCATTTTATTTTTAAGTCCAAATAAGCAAATCCCACCCCCGCTTGATTTTACACAACTTGAAAAGAAAGAAACTTGATCATCCTCACTTTCTTCCCCAATTCCCCTGAACCCTAAAAACCAATAAATCCCAAATTACCCCTGAAACATCATCAATTCAATCCATGAACTTCTCACTAAAATCCTCAAACAAACCCCCAAAAAAACCCCAATTATCAAAACAAAAACAATTCATCTCCGAATTCGACCCATCTAAACCCCCATTAAACCCAAATCCAAACACCATCACCCCAATCTCCAACAACTGGAGAAAACCCCTAGACCTCCCCACCAAATCCGACGACCCCAATCTCGCTTTCGAGTCCTCGTCTCTCTCCGTCGACCCAGCTGACGCATCGAATCTCACTTACGGCTTAAACGTCCGTAAAAAAGGTACTACACCTAGTAAAAGTGTTAATGTTGTTAGTAATGTTGATGATGATAATGTGTTTACGGGTAGCGCGATAGATAGTATTATGATTAGTAAGTTAAGGGGTGATTTAGATAATTTGCCTGAGGATAGGGGTTTAGAGGAGTTTGATGAGATGCCGGTCGAGAATTTTGCCAGCGCGTTGTTGAAAGGGTACGGTTGGGAAGAAGGGATGGGCGTTGGGAAGAATAAGAAGGATGTTAAGGTGGTTGAGTTTAAGCAACGGAGTTCCAAACAAGGGTTGGGGTTTGTTGATGATATGCCTGCTCCACCTAGTAATGAGAAAAGTAGTGTTAGACGTGATCGTAGGAACGAGAACAGTAGGAAGGAAAACGGTAGTGTTGAGAAGACGAAGAGTGGAAAAAGGGGTCGAGAGAGGTATGAGAGAGAAGAGACGAGTGTTGGACGGGGGAGGAATTGGTTAAATAGTCGAATTAGGGTTAGGGTGATAAGTAAGGAGTTGAAACGTGGGCGGTTGTATTTGAAAAAGGGCGAGATTGTGGATGTGGTGGGGCCTACGACTTGTGACGTGGCGATGGATGAAGGAAGGGAAATTATACAAGGGGTTGAGCAGGAGGATTTGGAGACGGCGTTGCCAAGGCGTGGTGGGCCGGTGCTGGTTTTATATGGGAGGTATAAGGGGGTTTACGGGAGTTTACAGGAGAAGGATATGGATAGGGAAACTGCGGTTGTGCGTCATGCGGATACTCATGAGTTGTTGAGTGTTAAGTTGGAGCAGATTGCGGAATATGTTGGTGATCCTGATGATATCGGGTATTGATTAGTGCCTTGTTTCAGGTAATTGAGTTATGATTCTGAATCTATACGAGATTGTAGAATTATATGATGTAAACTTGTGTTATGTTATTTTGATTGTTGAAGTTATCAATTTGATATAATTGTCTACTGGTTTGAATTTTAAAAAGTTTATTGTCTTGCTTAAATGCTTTTTTGCTACATAATTTGATTGTTTGGATTTTGCTTTTTAGGAGTTAGGACATGGCAATCAAAAGCAGATGTGAGGTTTGCACATAGTCAAAGTTTTACTAATGTAATATTCAGTTTGAATCGTGGTTTAAGTGACCGTAAATAATTCATAATGCATACATGATGACTAATAGAACTATGTGTTATGCATATCGTTTAAATTTTCCAGAACAACATGACGACTTTGTATTTCCTGACAAAAATCAGTCCAGAATATCGCTTTTGAGCCAAATGTACAATTTAGGCTTGCTTATTAGAAGTCTAAGGTTTACGAGCTGATTATGCCAGGAGACTTTTAAAAAGTAGGGCTTTACCCGGTTTGAGTCTGTGTGGCGGTCGGCTCAAACTCCATGAATTAATCGCCAACAGGTCGGAAGCCATGGTTACCCAAACAAAAGAACTCCGCATGTAATTTTCTGTGTAAAAATTTTGTAGATAGTAGTAGCACCATTGTTTTTGGTCTCTATCACCCAATTTATCGCTAGTGCTGAGCTTTATTTCTTGAACTTCTGTGAACATGTATCACTACTGCGATTTTGCTCTTCTAGGTAATCTACTCATGTTAGTAACGGAGAAGTTTTACATAAATACTCTATTGATTACATAGGTGGCTATCCATTCCATACAACTGTACATAGAGGTATATGCTTGACATCGTAAGCACTTAATTTTGATCAAGAAGAAAGCTGGATCATGACACAGGAAATGGAGAATAGAGAGTCAAACAAGGAAGAGAGACCAAATACCAGTAAAGTTAGTACAAGATGAACACCGTGGAATAGCCTAGGCTTAGAGGACCTTGGCGCAATATTTAGTACAAGATGAACACCGTGGAAGAGTTGAAGGCGAAAGCGATCTCAAGCCGATGTGCCTTGCCTAAGGACTAAATCGAGAGGCGACAAAAAGCGAGGGCCTGAGTGAATTTTACCTTTTGTGTATATGACAGTATCTAACATGCAAATAATGATTAAATACCAAACGAGAAGATGGTTAGTCAGATAGTCTACTATCTTTGTAATCTACTAATTTCTAATCAACTAGTTTTGTTATCTTATATTAGAGGATTAAATATGTAATTAGTTTACTCAAATAAGAGTGTTAAGGTAGGCTTGGAATAGTGTAAACGTGTAATTAATAATTAGTTAACCTATATAAAAAAGGAGTTGCTGCATTAAAAGAATAGCCATTGTGCAAAAATCCATCGCATAGTTACTGACTTAGCGACGCTTTTAGTCACCCCAGTAAATCGTATGGACTATTTGAAATCAAAGTGATTTATTGGAAACGCCTTGCCTTAGTGCCTAGTTTCTCACTTTTGGCAGGAGTTGCTGCATTAAAAGAAACGACTTGACTTAGCGACGCTTTTGTCCATTTGAAATTCAAAATCAGCTTCTTCACTTTTCATTCTTTGTCTATAATATACGGAGTTCTTGCTAAAAGGATGCTAGCAGATCATATTAATCGAATTCCTCTGCAACAAAGGTACTTAATCGTCTCTCAATTCAAAGTTCTTAGGCAAGTAATCTCTTTAAAAAAAGGTAATTGTCTTCATTCTTAAAGGTTTATTGTTTGTTTGATATGATAATACGCTTGAATAAGAAAAGCGATTACTTATAATCTCTGACAAACACAAAAGGATCTTTTTATTGGACTTTTTAGCATATTAAGTTGCATCAGGTTGTCATCTTTTTAGTTTGTAATTGCTTAACTTCTGGCTTTTTTAATGCCCCGGGACTTTGTTTAAAACCCTACATAATCTGCAAAATCTGTTTATTTTGATAGTTATGTTGATGTTAATTGAACAAAAGCATTATTAGCCTCATGTTCGAATTCCATAATGGTATGCATTCTAGGCTTCTAACATATATATATAGTATTTTCAATGTGGTCCTAAACGGTATCATAAAGAAAACGGTTGCTTTCTACGGGGTGTCTCTTCGTTTTGTTTGTGCTGTGAAACTCAAAGGAACCCCCCCTGTTTCTTTAATTGGACTACAAAGCGAGATAGGTTTCATCTTCTGGCTAATCTATGTTTATTGGCCTTGCAAATAGTTTAATCGTTAAAAACATATCTTTCTTTTGCTACAAGTGTGCGTCAACATTCTTTAATAATGATTATTCTCATTTATCTTTTTGGCTTTTGCAGAAGGCTGTGGTGTAGTTCAGTTATGGCTGCTGGTATCACGAAATTGGTTCAAGTGTTACAAAAAGTGGTTCAGGGTGCTACTAATTATGTAGGAATTCTGGAAAATCTGAGGTGTTTATGTTTCAATTTTCCAGTAACAAGAAGGTATTTTCAACTTTAAATTATGTGAAAAAGTAGTTGTACTTCATGTCTGATAGTATAGCAAAAAGTGAGAATATCAATTTTATTTTCTAGATTAAATTTCATCAAAATGAGTAATCTCATGGCAGAAAATTGAAAACATATAACCTATTGTAGCTAATGAGGGTCATGTTTTTTTATTCTATTTACTTTTTAGGATGTTGAGCATCTAACGAAAATCAGTTTAGCAAGGTTTGTGCTTTTAAAAACTAACACTTATATTTTGCAAAGGTATAATGAATTCAAGAACAGGTCTGTTTTTAATAAGCATAGAACTGTGTGATGCTACTTCTTGAGTCAGCTAGACCCGTTTACCCCCTTAAATTTAGTAGCTAATATATTGCATGTTGGTACCGGGTTTTTTCAAAACAAATAAGTTCTTTAAAGTCATCAATCCTAAACTAGGGGTGGCAATTCGGGTCGGGTTCGGGTTGGCGGGTTCGGGTTGTCAGGTTGGCGGGTCAGGGGTCATGTTGATACCCATTTAAATCATCGTGTCAGCTACGTCAACCCTAACCTGTTTACACGTAACCCGAACCTGACCCATTTAACCCGTATATATACTTGGGTTGACGGGTTAAATAGGTTACACGGGTTGAATATGTTAAACGGGTTTCGGGTTGACCTATTTAACCCGTTTTATATACAAAAGTTAGCACATTACACGGGTTAAACGGGTTAGCGGGTCGACCCGCTCAACCCATTTAACCCGTATAATTAAATATAAATAATTTTTAAATTAAGAAAAAAAACTTAAACGGGTTGGCGAGTCGACCCGTTTATTTTATTCCCAACCCGAACCTGACCTGTTTAATAAACGGGTTAGATATGTCGACCCAAACCTGACCCGAAATCTATTTAGCTCAACCCGAACCTGTTAATTTTCGTGTCGGTTTCAGGTCGGGTTTCGTGTCGGGTCAGAAATTGCCACCCCTATCCTAAACATCCTCTGATTAAGAACTAAAATGTAAACATGTTGGTTGTTGGCTGCATAACTGCATTTTTGTAATGCAATAGCCATTTTAATATAACGACATAGTTTATAATTATTGTTCATGTGAAATACCATTTTGTAGTCATGCAAAAATTCTAACAGATTTTATAAAAGTTAGAGTCACTTTTTGAGGTTAACTGGTTTCTAATTTGCTATGCTATCTAGAAAAAACATTGATGGTTATTTAGTTATTTTTCCCTGAATTAATAAGTGGAACAAGTTAGTTCTTCATTATTTGAAAGTGTTGTTGAAAATAATTGATCTACTAGAGTGTCGGAGCTCAGTGGTGCAGAACTCCTGCAATAATATATCTGCAAACTTGGTTTGTGTTAACTAAACAACAGGGTTTTGTATAAACTTTATGTGTTGCTGATGTAGATTGTAAGATATCCGGCTTTCAGATTTATTTTTCAAGTTTCTGTGAACTCTGCTCTTAATGAGAATATGGCTACTGATCCTAATGTTTTTGTTATGGGGTAAACATGTTAAATTGTTAATGTATGTTTTCGATAGGCTGAGCTTCATTTTTTTCTTCTGTGCTCATATTTCTTTTGTGTATTGTAGGAGAACACCAACAACATACAAACTAAGGAATTTGATGCTTCTCTTAAATTATACAAAGTAAATGACATATCTTTATGTGTGTTTGGTCTCATAAAGGTTTCTTTTTTTCTGTTTGTGCTTGACTAGATAACCAAGGGATCATTGGACAAATATGGTCCTGAAACTGATACTTGATACTCATATCACACATCTACAAAAGGTATTCCAATTTTATAAGCATCAAATTCAACTTGTGTTTGATTTCGATTCATTGCTTGAGTTATCCATTTAAGTAAATAAATTGCCAAATTCTCAGAAATTGGAGCTTATTAGGTTGTTGTGCAGGTCTGTACTGTTTACTTTGTTGCTGATGTAGCTGTTAGGTGCTGTGGATCGATGTTTAGGTTCTGCGATTTGTCTATGTATATAAAGTAAGTGATAATATTGCTAATAATTCACATAACGTTTGTTATTAGTTGCTTCGGCTCATATGTAAAGGTGTGCGTATATGGTTGGGTGTTGTCTTTGACAATTAGAAATCATTGCAAGAAAACACTAACCCTTAGTTTAGGCTACAAGATTAGAAGTGAGCAATGTTTGGTTTTATAAGATCCAACTCTCATGTTTAGTTTATTGCATATTAAAACAGCCTACTGATCCGAAGTTGGTTTAGTGGTTTGCCGAATTAGGCCACTAATTATTTGGTTAAGACGTGTTTGGGTTCCCTACTTGGTTTCTGCATTTTACTTGAATTGAAATTAAGTTGAACTTTTTTGTTTCACTTTTGAACAGGAATACCTTAGGAAATACGGAGTACTATGATAAGTTGCCGAAAGAGAATAGGAGGACAAGAAATTGGAATATGAGAGCAGTGGTGAATAGTCATTTTATAATCTTCACTTATTGTGTCGTTCGAGCTCATGTAAAAAAGCCAAGAAGCTAGAATAGGCATCTTCAAGTGAAAGGCTATATGTTATAAGCCTTGGACAATAACAGTATGATAAGTTAGCTGACCTTTTGAGTCGTAATTTTTAAGAAAGGTTATTAGCCCTGCTATTGTTGCATGCTGCGAGTATGATAAAAAGGGAGTCTGGTAAAAAAGATCATTATATAGATTTACAAATTTATGTAGTATTACTTACTAATTCATTATTAGTTTTGGAGTATTTCTTCCAATTGCAATACAACAACTTGATGTACTAAGTTATCTATCTTCAAGTACGCTTGGCTGATATATTTCAAGACTAACTGACTCATCATTTTGGCATGTTTATGAGACGTATATTATATTTTGTAACCTGCTGGTCCATTTCATATAAAAATACGTTATGATCTCTTTTGTTGTCCTTGCAGATAAAATAACGTCTATAAAACAAATTATTTTTTACAGCTATGAGAGTGTAGCAAACTTTTTTTTTTTTTTTTTTTTTTTTGAATTAGGACCTGATATGTAGCATTTTTTTGTAAAATTTTAAGGATGTACTTGAACTTGAATGCAGTTTTTGCTACTATTGGGATTCATGACATTTTGGTAGGTTTGGTTTGATGCCTGTCATTAGATAGTTTGTAAACAGTTGGTAACATATTTCTGGTTTTAGTTTTGTTGGTAGTTTGGTATCATCAGCAATTTTGGTCAAAAGACAAACACTTCTTCAATTTAACTGATACTGTGATGTTTTATGTGTTCAAAGTTTGATATTCATTTTCATATGAAATTATTTTTAAGTTATATGAAACATAGATTTTGAGTTTAGATTCATATGGTGATATATTTTGGGAACAACTTAATAGCCATGAAGTAATTTGTTCAATGAAAAACTCTTTATTGCTGCTTATTTTGTTTTTATAGCTAAACATGGGTTATTGTTTAACTAGAGAATGATTGCTCAAAGCGGGGGAAGTAATATAATGTTTAACCCATGTTTTTAAAGGGTTATTGTAGATCGTAAGACTAAATGACTATAAGAAAAACAAACACAACGTAAGACATGAATAACTACATTGTGAGATTGGGTCAATTGTTAATAGCTTATGTATGTTGCACATCATTTTGGGCAATCTTCGACATATATCTTTTAGTTTTTAAATTTAAGCCGCCCGTGTATTACACGGGTCTTAAACTAGTAGATTATAAGAGCCCAATCTATTCATGCTTGGCCCAACTTCAACCTTATTAAAACCTTGACTTTTTAGATCTTCCATTGATGCTTTAGGTCAGATATGTGTTAACAAACTACACTTATTGGTTTGGGCTTCAATGATATAAGGGTCCGTTTGGTTGGGGGGTGTGGGGGTCGGATTTTGGAATGAAAGTAATAAAATATTGTTTGTTTGCTAAAATGGATTTTTTTCAAAACCTGTCGGGCCCACATTTTTTCAATCCCTACCAAGGGGTAAGGTTTTACTCAAAACCCATGGGGTCCACTTTTTTCCTCTCACATCCTTTTAATTTATTTAAAATATAATATTAAAATATAATTTAACTTATAATATTAATTAAAAATATTATTTTCTTTCTCCAAATCCAAATCCAAATTCAAATCCAAATTCAAATCCTAATCCAAATCTTAATCCTAAACCCACCGACAAACCAAACGGGCCCTAAGACTTCATTTCATCAGTCGCGAGATTTGAACTCAAATTTGAAGAATCTTTATTCTCTCCTTGAAACCTGGGTCACACTTTTCAAAAACTGACACAATAATAGCCACCTCTTTTTCACGGGTACATGATTAAGGTTAAATGATATATTCAAGTTGATTTTGTGTTAATGATATGATAACCAATACAATGTGCTACTATACAGGGAACAAAACTTGTCACAGTTTTGTTAGACAATAAAATAGGTGTACGATGCAAAATTCAACATAACTTAACGTCTACCAATCTTTATGTTCATTTTTCTTATTAGAGCTGCACTTGAGCCTAGATCCAAAATAAAATTGTATACGAATATGTATATTTCACTGTTATTTTTTTAAATAAATATTATTTTCTCTCTCCTACATCAAACCCAAATATTTAACTTTATATCCTGATCCTAATCCTAATCATAAACCCATCTACAAACCAAACGGGCCCTAAGTTATAACAGTAACAATATTTTCATAATCCTTTAAAAAGCTATTCTCCGTATGCCATGCTAAGTTGAAGTAGGATTTTTGGCAAGCAATAAACACTTAAATAATACAATTGAAATGTAACATTTTCTTGGTGTTTTTATTGTCGAACAGAGAAGATGAATTAGAGTAAAATTTGTTGCAAGATTCCACATCGCAAATTTAAGTTTGCTTTAATGCCTAAAATGGAAACACATTATTTTGTCTTTCTAGAAAATAAATCGGTCACATTAACACTTTTAACTAACGAAAAAAAAAAAATCACATACCAGCAGAAAGTAACAATAAACAATCTGAATTAATAGTTTCTCTTTTACCTTTTAATAAAATCTTTTATTACACCATTCTTGAAACAAAAGATGAGATCACTTGAAAAAGAAAACTTACTTTTTTAGTATAACATTTTAAATTATAGAGAATCGACTTTGACTAGTATATTTTTTGAAAAGGGAAATTTGTTTGACTGGTGAATAAAATACTGTAAAAACGAAGGAGCAGAAATTATAAAAATATTAGTAAATTGAAAATGACACGAATGAAACTAGTAGCAAATTACCCATTTACCCTTGTTTAACCCTAAAACCCCAATTTTATACCTTTTCTTATTCACCATATTTCTTTCATGCGGCACAACAATAGCGCAGGCCATACAAAGGTATCTCTTCTCTTCCCATAAACACCTCTTTGTTCTTGATTTAGTATAATAATGTTATGAGTTTATATGCAGAGGATTATTTATTATTTATTATTTATTACACATGTAGTATTTGTTAAAAAACAGAGAATGTACCTTTTTATGTTGGATTTTAGTATGTAGGTGGGGGGCAATTTGAACTTTGGTTGGAGGGCACTTTCGAAAAAAGGTCAAAATTAAAAAAAAAAATTTAACACTAATATCTTATCTTTTTCGGCTAGTCATGGGGGCACCGCCACCCCAAACTCACTATATGTCCGCCCTTGTTGGTTATTTTGTTTAGTGGAGTTATTGTTTGCTTGTTTATGTAAAAAGTAAGTATGTGAGTATGTGACTATGAACAACTCACAACCTTTTGGTTGGTTGATGAGTCACTCACGTATCGCTGCGCCATAGGCCTTGGTTATTTTGTTTAGTGAATTTATTTTTTGCTCGTTTATGTAACATGTATGCGAGTATGTGCGACTATGAACAGGTTCATTTGATTGTTATATGCTACTATTATTTTAATTAGTTAGGGTTGTTAGGGCATATACTTTGTTTAATATTTGATTATACTCCCTCCGTCCCAATTTTATTGTCCCATTTTTCCATTTCGGGCGTCTCAAAATTATTGTCTCATACCAAAAATGGAGAGTGAATAGGTAGTGGAGTTTGGTAAAGTTTACTATATTACCCTTGGTTGAAATTAATATTACAAACTTTAATGAAGTATTAATTAATTGGTTAAGGGTAAATTTGTCATTTGGCAAAAAAGTAAGAGAGATAAAGTAGTGATAGTGATGTTTTTCTAAAAGAATGTGCTTTTTGTTATGGGACAATAATTTTGGGACGGAGGGAGTATATGATATGTGCGATAGTATGTACCCGATACTTACCTTTTAATAATCAAGGTGACAAGGTACACATGATAGTTTTTTGTTTTTTGTTTCTGTTCAATCAACTACGCAATTTGTTATCGATAAATTACACGATGAATTTACAATTTCATGCGTAGCACATCTTGTTTTCTGATTAACTGTAAGTTAACAACTAGAATATATATATATATATATATATATATATATATATATATATATATATATATATATATATATATAGAGTAAATTACACCGTTCGTCCCTGTGGTTTGTCCAAAATCACTGGTTTAGTCCCTAAAGTTTAAAAGTTGCGTATATGGTCCCTCTGACAGCCAACTAATAACACCCATGGTCCCTATCGCTAACTGACGTTATATATTCCGTTAGCAAGTTTCAAGGTTAGTCCATTAACCAAACAAGCGTTTGCAACGTTAGTCCTTTTCCTTAACGGCCGTTTGCAACGTTTGCAACGTTAGTCCTTTCTTGAAAAATATTTGAAATATTTATAAAAATTCGAAAAAACTTATAAAAATTCGAAAAATTTATAAAAATTCAAAAAATTTTAAAAATTCAAAAAACTTATAAAAATTCAAAAAATTTATAAAAATTCAAAAAATTTTAAAAATTCAAAAAATTTATAAAAATTCGAAAAAACTTATAAAAATTCGAAAAATTTCTAAAAATTAAAAAAAATTTAAAAATTCGAAAAAATTTTATAAAAATCCAAAAAATTTAAAAAAATTTGAAAAAACTTAGAAAAATTCAAAAAATTTATAAAAATTCAAAAAATTTATAAAAAATTCGTAAAAAATTTATAAAAATTCGAAAAATTTTTAAAAATTCGAAAAAACTTATAAAAACTCGAAAAATTTATAAAAATTCAAAAACTTTCAAAAATTCCAAAAATTTATAAAAATTCGAATTTTTAAAAATTTTTCGGATTTTTATAAATTTTTGGAATTTTTAAATTTTTTTGAATTTTCATACATTTTTTTCGAATTTTTATAAAATTTTCGAATTTTTATAAATTTTTTCGAATTTTTATAAATTTTTGGAATTTTAAAATTTTTTTGAATTTTTATAAATTTTTCGAATTTTTATATGTTTTTTCGAATTTTTTAAAATTTTTTGAATTTTTATAAGTTTGTTTGAATTTTTATAAGTTTTTTCAAATTTTTAAAAATTTTTCGGATTTTTATATATTTTTTCGAATTTTAAATTTTTTTGAATTTTTAGAAATTTTTCGTATTTTTATAAGTTTTTTCGAATTTTTTAAGATTTTTTGAATTTTTATAAATTTTTATAAGTTTTTTCGAATTTTTAAAAAATTTTCGGATTTTTATAAATTTTTCGAATTTTAAAATTTTTTGAATTTTTAGAAATTTTTATAAGTTTTTTCGAATTTTTAAAAAATTTTCGAATTTTTATAAATTTTTTCGAATTTTTATAAGTTTTTTGAATTTTTAAAATTTTTTGAATTTTTAGAAATTTTTTCTAATTTTTATAAGTTTTTTCGAATTTTTATAAATTTTTCGAATTTTTATAAATTTTTTCGAATTTTTATAAATTTTTGGAATTTTTAAATTTTTTTAGTTTTTATAAGTTTTTCGAATTTTTATAAGTTTTTTTGAATTTTTAAAATTTTTTAATTTTTATAAATTTTTTGAATTTTTATAAGTTTTTTCGAATTTTTAAAATTTTTTCGGATTTTTATAAATTTTTTCGAATTTTAAAATTTTTTGAATGTTTTGATATGTTTCGAATTTTTATAAGTTTTTTCGAATTTTTAAAAATTTTTCGAATTTTTATAAATTTTTTGAATTTTTTTAAATTTTTTCGAATTTTT
Source organism: Artemisia tridentata subsp. tridentata (assembly GCA_021014915.2). NCBI lineage: Eukaryota > Viridiplantae > Streptophyta > Magnoliopsida > Asterales > Asteraceae > Artemisia > Artemisia tridentata. Next base: position 74,853,446 of record CP139507.1, read on the forward strand.
ATAAATTTTTGGAATTTTTAAAATTTTTTGAATTTTTATAAGTTTTTTTCGAATTTTTAAAATTTTTTCGGATTTTTATAAATTTTTTCGAATTTTAAAATTTTTTTAATTTTTTGAAATTTTTCGAATTTTTTAAGTTTTTTCGAATTTTTAAAAATTTTTCGAATTTTTATAAATTTTTTCGAATTTTTATAAATTTTTTGAATTTTTAAATTTTTTTGAATTTTTATATATTTTTCGAATTTTTATAAGTTTTTTCGAATTTTTATAAATATTTCGAATATTTTTCAAGAAAGGACTAACGTTGCAAACGCTTGTTTGGTTAATGGACTAACCTTGAAACTTGCTAACGGAATATATAACGTCAGTTAGCGATAGGGACCATGGGTGTTATTAGTTGGCTGTCAGAGGGACCATATACGCAACTTTTAAACTTTAGGGACTAAACCAGTGATTTTGGACAAACCACAGGGACGAACGGTGTAATTTACTCTATATATATATATATATAGAGACCAAGATCCACTTCCAGGAGGTGGGAGAAACACAATAAACACGAACTAAAGATTAAATATGATATTCGGTTTATTTAACTGTCGAGGTGTGTATGTTTTTCTAGAGAGAAGCTAGAGAAAACACACACACCTCTTTTGTATTAATGAATCTCCAACCCTCCTAGTATTGACATAGGAGGGTATTTATTACAAGCTACAAGTTCTAACTTAGCAATATGACTAAACTAGTCTCTGTACTTTGAATGCTATTGCAATTCCCACATATGACAAAACTTTAAAGCTAACAATCTCTCCCCAAAGTGAAGTCATATAGGAATTGCTTACAATGTTCCATACAAGTAAAATTCAATACAAAAACATGAGAAAGATCTTCAAACTTCATTACTTCGTTCAGCTTGCATAATCTTCTCAGCCGCCATTTCTTTACTTGCAGACGAACTAAGTGAGCAAATCTAATTAGGGTTTAATTCAGAGTGCCCTGTGTGCTCTCCCCTAATTAGTGCTCTCCCCCAAACTGACAACCTCATATTTTGAATGCCCTGAGTGCCCTGCAGTTCGGGGGAATATGGTATCAACAATCTCTATCTCACCAAATGCATCCCAGTTATTTTTCCCATGAGAGATCAGCCCGTTTTGTGATTTTGGATCAAAGTAGCTTAGAACATACCCATTTTCTGCCTTGTTCTTGCGTATGAATCCATAAAAACCACAAAAGCTCACGTTTTTGATAATAAAAACGCAACTTTTGGGTTCTTTTAAACACACAACGAACACAAATATAGCAATAAACTCGGCTGATGAAGAAGATGAAGAGGAACCGAGATAAATCACAACATAACTCACCTGTATCACCTTAAAAACACCACGAATGGCCACCCGGTTAGCTCTTGATACCAATTGTAGAGACCAAGATCCACTTCCAGGAGGTGGGAGAAACACAATAAATACGAACTAAAGATTAAACATGATATTCGGTTTATTTAACTGTCGAGGTGTGTATGTTTTTCTAGAGAGAAGCTAGAGAAAACACACACACCTCTTTTGTATTAATGAATCTCCAACCCTCCTAGTATTGACATAGGAGGGTATTTATTACAAGCTACAAGTTCTAACTTAGCAATATGACTAAACTAGTCCTTGTACTTTGAATGCTATTGCAATTCCCACATATGACAAAACTTTAAAGCTAACAATATATATATATAGTGAGACTTTCTTGCGAGAACCATCTTATCTGCGAGAACTGACAGAACCACCAAAAACATACATGCACGCCTTCAATAATTGTATTTTTGCACATATGTTTTAAAAAAACATGGTTGTTCTAAAGAATTTGATAAGAAATTGGAAATACAAAATTTTTCTTTGAATGTGTTCATGTATGTTCTTATAAGGCGTGCAATGACAATATTGCGGCCGTGTATAAGGTTTTTGTGAAAAAAGAGGATGAGTTCATGATGATATTGAAGAACATAGGTGGATACTTACGATTATTGATGATTTGCATGTATTTTTATTTTATTTTAAAAGGCGTGCATGTATGTTTTTGGTGGTTCTGTCAGTTCTCGCAGATAAGATGGTTCTCGCAAGAAAGTCTCCCTATATATATATATATATATATATATATATATATATATATATATATATATATATATATATATATTACAGTATTAGACTATAATAAGAATCATTAGTTGCCGGAGGTCTCACAGGAAGTGGTCTCCCTATCCTTAGGTTTACCTTTGGACAGAGGTGTTAGCTTTAAAGTTTTGTCATATGTGGGAATTGCAATAGCATTCAAAGTACAAGGACTAGTTTAGTCATATTGCTAAGTTAGAATTTGTAGTCTTGTACTAAATACCCTCCTATGTCAACACTAGGAGGGTTGGGGATTCATTGTAACACAAGAGGTGTGTGTGTTTTCTAGACTCTCTCTCTAGAAAACATACACACCTCGACACCCAATCAATAAAGTTCTATAATGTTTAATCTTTAGATCGTGTTTCCCTCACCTCCATACGTGAATCTTGGTATTTACAATTGGTATCATGAGCTAACCGGGTGGCTAACGTGGTGTTCTTAAGGTGATAAATGTGATTTATGTTGTGTTCTATCTCGGTTCTTCTTCATCAGCCGAGGTTAGAGGTATTTTGTGTTCGATTCGTGTTTTTTAAGTTCTCCACAGTTGCGTTTTTTATCTCTAAAAACGTGACTATTTGTGGTTTTTTCTTTCAAATCGTTCACATGATCAAGATAAGGTTGTGTTTGTTCGTTATTAGCAGTTGGGTTGTGAAGATTTCATAATTTTCTTGTTGTATCTTGCATTTAACGCTTGGAATATTTGGTGTTCTAAGTGTTTTGATCGAAAAAATTCAAGAAGATTTTGTAAAAGTTGTTTTTGGATATTATTGATAAAGTTTGAATTATTAGAGTTGGTGAAAGTCAGTAATAGTTGGTGAAAGTTGTCAGGAAATATCTTGCAAGATAAGGTTGCAAGTGGGCATGTAAAGATAAAGTCAAAGAAGTTGGTAAATGTGCGAATTATCGCAATTCAGAAACTTCAGCGAGTTATCGCAATTCTGCATGGTTTATCGCAATCTTGTATAAGATTGCGATAGTTATCGAAATTGAACTTGACATTTTTGTCGAAATTCAATATCTGGACTTTTATCGCAATTCAGATTTTATCGCAATTGAGGCTGAAGTATTTTATCGCAATTGAAGCTGGAAAAGGCTTATCGCAATTCCATTTGCGATAATTTTATCGCAATTGGTCCATCACCAGCCTTTATCGCAAATCAACTTCATCAGATATCGCAAATCAGCTTTTATCCGAGATCTTTTCCCAATTCAGATATCGGACAACCTTATCGCAATTGCCAAAAAAAAAAAAAAAAAAAAAAAAAAATTGGCGGGAAAAGTTGAGTAAAATTTAATTTTCACAGGAGACTTAACGGTCCATTTTTACGCGAGATTCAAATTCTGGTACAAGAGTGAAAATTTTGGCCTAAAATTCAAATTTTTCGGGGAATTTTTGGCGAAAAATTTCTTAAACTCAAAATTTTCCAGCATCACTAGAATGTCATTTTATGGCATATTTCACAACAAAATCACAAATGAAATTATCGGACTGCACCTTCAAAATCACCACGTATAGCCGAAAAGATCCTGATCAAGATTCACAATCAAATGACAATGACTATATATTGATTGTTGATTGTTATCAACTGTGACTACAAGGATGATGATTCGTTGTTACTTATTTGAAGATGAAGAGGAATGTCACGGGTGCGTGTACTTAGTATCTTGAAGATATCGCAAATCTGACCCTTTCGCAATTGGTTGAACTCTTTTGCAATTGGTTGAACTTTTTCGCAATTGGTCCCTTTTGCAATTGGTCCCTTTTCGCAGTTGGTTGGTTGCATGATTCTTCGAGATCCTTGCTTGATCTTAAACGGCTCTCAGAGCATTCGATGATTAAGTCTTGATTTATCTAGTTTTCATAGGTCAAGGGGTGGACGGACGAAGACCTAGTTAACTATCACTTAAAGGAGATACGTTGTAGTACTCAGTGGCACACAAAGATGTGGATAATTCAAGAGATGTTCATATACAGTCAAGGAAGGATGAATGGGTATATGACACGACCTATGCTTTAAGGAGTTACGTTGTAGTGCTCAGTATAGGTACTTAGTCATACAACAGTGCAAGTTTAAGTCGCAAGTCTGGGTTATTTTACTTCAGTCTCAAGTTCGTCATAGTGAGTTTTCTCCATCAGTAGTCACTACATGAAGCCGTTATTTTTAATACAGGAGGTTAGATTGGGTATATCGACATCTTCTCACGGGCTGATATGATTCCTTATAAAGGGCTTCCAGTTTGTATTTCACGTACACATCAGTATGCTGATTCCGATAAATCGTAACCAGCAGGGGAGAGAAATGTACGGGCTGATCCCTCATGGGGAAAATAACTGGGATGCATTTGGTGAGATAAAGATGTTGATACTACATTCCCCCGAACAGATTCAGAGCACTCAGGGCACTCATTAAATGAGGTTGTCAGTTTGGGGGAGAGCACTCAGGGCACTCTGAATTAAACCCTAATTAGATTTGCTCACTTAGTTCGTCTGCAAGTAAAGAAATGGCGGCTGAGAAGATTATGCAAGCTGAACGAAGTAATGAAGTTTGAAGATCTTTCTCATGTTTTTGTATTGAATTTTACTTGTAGGGAACATTGTAAGCAATTCCCATATGACTTCACTTTGGGGAGAAATTGTTAGCTTTAAAGTTTTGTCATATGTGAGAATTGCAATAGCATTCAAAGTACAAGGACTAGTTTAGTCATATTGCTAAGTTAGAACTTGTAGTCTTGTAATAAATACCCTCCTATGTCAACACTAGGAGGGTTGGGGATTCATTGTGACACAAGAGGTGTGTGTGTTTTCTAGACCCTCTCTCTAGAAAACATATACACCTCGACACCCAATCAATAAAGTTCTATAATGTTTAATCTTTAGATCGTGTTTCCCCCACCTCCATACGTGAATCTTGGTCTTTACAAGAGGTATGGCTGCATCCTACCTCACCTATAACTCACTCTCGTGGGATTGGGAAATGTTGTTGTTGTTGTTGCTGTTGTAGTGATGATTATTAAGATATATTGTTGATTGTTATGATGATTAAAATTTAATATCGATTGTTTTGATGATTAAAATATAATATATGAGCAATCTGTTTGTCGACATGATTCAAAAGACTAAATTCATGATTACGATCAATCTGTTTGGTGATAGATAGATTGATAAAGTACTACAAGTAGTTTATAAGTTATTAGTTTTTGCATGCTATCTAAATAGGTTTTGTAAAATGTCAATGATATAATGTTTACAATGACAATTTAAAATATACCTAAAACCATCTCATGCTTGTATGCCCAAATGCAGCTGAAAATGGAGTGAACATGAAGTTAAAAGTGGCCTGAACAAAATCTGGTGGACTCGTTGCAAACTTGCCCTACTCTGTTTGAGTGAAAGTAGGATATCACAAATTTCTGGAACTGACGTTGGAAAGGTGGAAGAGATTTGTAATTGTCCAAAACCTCAGCCCACTTGTTCCGAAGGAGATGCTGTAAGTTATTCGTTCTTAGGTGTTATATATGTTGTAATAAGGGTTATGTTTTTTTTTTTGGTTATTCACATATAAAGAGAGTCAATTATTAGGTTGCCTAGTTATTTTGCTGGATATCTTAAGCTTATCAAGCATAACCACATCATCATGTTGTTGGAAAGAATGTCAAATCTGTAAAAACAGTGAATAAGATATAACATAAATATAAATATAGATTGAATGGCATAAGGGTCTGATGTCTAATGATCAAATACATTAGAAGCATATTTTCATTTTGGTTACAAATGCTTTAAATTCTTCATGATTAGTTATTTGTCTCTAAAAAAGGACGGACATCACCTTATTTTTCTTGTATTCTAAGACTTGCATTTTGTACAGCTGTGCTAAGCCACTATGTGGAACTTGAATATTGCTATGTTCTCACAATTATTGCAGTCATAAGCGAAAATGAACCCCTTTTAATTCCAAATGCAAAGACACTTTTTCTGTGTTGATTACTTGAATCTAAATTTTGACGTACCAAGATATGTTTGGTGTTGTATATTCTTCTACATAGCCTACTGCAACATATATAACTATGATATAAGAATAAGAATATTCATTATAAGAGTCAAAACACATACTTATTTGACAAGGATCAGCGGGTCACTGCAGGAGTAAAACTGCAGAAAGAATCCAGTACGGAACATTAACAGATCCAATGAAATCGGTGTTGGATAAACCTGAAACAACAACAACGACAGCAAACAGTAAAATAGTGTCGTTGCACGGGAGAAACCCCTGTCTTTAAAGGAATTTACGTGCTCTATTTCGCTGAGAGCCTTCCATCGTAAAACCCCCAGGATTTGATGCAGACACAACGTTGCATATTGGCAGCGATCCACAGCAACGTAATGCCATTGGTGGAAGACAGAAAACATAAGAGAGTAGCCCATCATCATAGGGTAAAGAGAGACTTCATGGTGTTTTTTATGTGAATGTTTTCACGTGTCTTTTTGGTTAGTAAGAGCAACCATTAAAACCCCTTTTATAGCTGAGTACAAGTCGTAGTAGATCGTGATCAAAGTGATCAGTTAAGATAACGATCCTCCTCCTAATAATCAGCAACATGGAAGGCGGTTTCAAGTATTATTGCTTACCAAGTCAACCATGTGGGCTTTAATCACTTGGGCCTTTATCACCATTCACACACACAAAACAAGTACCACCTTATAGATATGTATATCTATAACTCGTAGTGGTGAACCAAGAAATTACATAGAACCCCCACCATTCTCTCAAACTCTTAAGTTGGATTTACATTAAGTTTAACAACTATAAACTCATTAAATTTCCACTCCTACATCAATATATAGGATAAGGAAAACTTCCAACCTCATCATTATTCCAACAATCCCCCACCAGGTTGGAATGTTTTCTGCCACTCTAATGAGTCATGTCACGAAGGTGTCATTACGATTAAACCTCGTTTACTCAAAGTATGCAAAGTGAAATCGATTCAATGGTGTCATAAGGAATTAAACCAAGAACCTTATGACTTCACCGGCACACTTCTACACAATTCTCATTGTAACCAATGCATTCTCACTGAGCGCTAATATGGTCATGCGCTTAAATCCTGTTTCATGACCCTCTAAGAGAGAAACCATAACTCTCCATTTGAGGCAGCACCACCTCTAGATCATATAGGCAAAGCTACTCTAACGTCTTCGTTGCTAAGACGCCTCAAAAGCTTTGTTAAGAGAACGATCTCATCCTTTCTCGGCAACGACGTGCTATCTTAGCTATGCATGAGTTATTTGGTTGATAGCACCTTCTATCAATTAGTAACTTCGTTATTACCCATTAAACTTGAGATGTAGGAGCACTACAACCGAGTCGGGTTTCCATCACTAACCGATTCTCAATGGTTTTAAACCCATGCCTCTAGCAACTCACGATAAGCCTCTCGTCATAAGCTTAAAGGAGATATTCGACAAGTATCTTTGTCGCTTGTCATTCACATCACAAACACTCACCAAGTCTTTCGTCAAAGGCATAGTAGTGTCAACATCAAGTTTCTAGATCACTTGACAAACATGTCGATAATGGTACCATTCTCATATTATTTTCTAAATATTCCATCACATTGGAATTTAAGGTATTGGATCTCTTATCCATTCAAGCACCTCAACTGCCACAACTTAGGCAATGACCTCAGCTTCCTTATTGGAGTGAGAACTACATGATTATTTCTCATTCAAAAACAACTCATTGTGTTGGTATACTAATTCACCAACTCGTGAATTATAGACATCCCAAATGGTTACAATGTCTCATCGATTGAGAAATTGATTCTAACATTATGTCAAAATGTTTTGCATGAAAAGCTTTCACTATCTTAGCTCGAACACTAAACTTTTGATCACCAAATCTTTAGTAACCAGTTTTGTTTCTTTGTCAAAACCAAAACTATCTATGCAACAACATTGTGCATTACCAGTGAACTTATTGCTTGAGAAAAAAGGTTTTATTACAGAAAATATGCAGTAATGTTTAAACAACATATAACTATATAAGTCTTTTGTTCATGTTTTATCAAACAAGTATGTCAATTTGACAGAAATCAAGCCTAAGCTTTAATTCCATACAATATATGTAGAAGCTTCTTTTGACCTTAAATTATTTTACATAACCAAATATAATCAAATATTCTATTCACTAATTACGTGTCAAACATCAGTTTTCTTTACTTTCTTTAAAACCAGAGGCAATAAACCATACAAACACTTGTTGACAACTAACTCATCATCTACTATATATCCAACACTTCTGGAAATTCCTCCTCGAATTCCTAATGATACAACCCACGTTGGATGTATCTATAACGGGAAAAATACGTCTCATGATCCAGACTTGAAATTCGAGATGCTTGGTTAGTCCAAGTTCAACCAAGTTAACGAGGCACGCTAGATTATGTATCAGTCAAGCGAGGAAATGTTGACGTTATAAATCATACTCTCGAAGTGTATATGTGGTCCGCTTTCACGAACACTTTTCGTAACCAAGCCTTCACATATCCGCGGTACTAGACTTCCCTCTAAGTACTTCATTATTTCGCAACATTAAGGAATAAGGAACATCATGAAAATATCAATCTCACTTTGATCTCTAATTAGATGTCACAACAATCAAAGTCACATATTCCATTATTATGTAAGTTTAAATCCTCATCCTAAATATGGTTCGAAAACTAAATTTGTATATCTCATATACAACACAAATTTTATAGAGGTTCTTATAAAATTCAGTTTTCGATCTCAAACATATATATGACTCCTTTAAAAGGTTTGGACCACCTACTCAAATTTTGTTTTGACTCAATAAATTCCTTTAAGATTGTTGTATATTCTTCTACATAGCCTACTGCAACATATATAACTATGATATAAGAATAAGAATATTCATTATAAGAGTCAAAACACATACTTATTTGACAAGGATCAGCGGGTCACTGCAGGAGTAAAACTGCAGAAAGAATCCAGTACGGAACATTAACAGATCCAATGAAATCGGTGTTGGATAAACCTGAAACAACAACAACGACAGAAAACAGTAAAATAGTGTCGTTGCACGGGAGAAACCCCTGTCTTTAAACGAATTTACGTGCTCTATTTCGCTGAGAGCCTTCCATCGTAAAACCCCCAGGATTTGATGCAGACACAACGTTGCATATTGGCAGCGATCCACAGCAACGTAATGCCATTGGTGGAAGACAGAAAACATAAGAGAGTAGCCCATCATCATAGGGTAAAGAGAGACTTCATGGTGTTTTTTATGTGAATGTTTTCACGTGTCTTTTTGGTTAGTAAGAGCAACCATTAAAACCCCTTTTATAGCTGAGTACAAGTCGTAGTAGATCGTGATCAAAGTGATCAGTTAAGATAACGATCCTCCTCCTAATAATCAGCAACATGGAAGGCGGTTTCAAGTATTATTGCTTACCAAGTCAACCATGTGGGCTTTAATCACTTGGGCCTTTATCACCATTCACACACACAAAACAAGTACCACCTTATAGATATGTATATCTATAACTCGTAGTGGTGAACCAAGAAATTACATAGAACCCCCACCATTCTCTCAAACTCTTAAGTTGGATTTACATTAAGTTTAACAACTATAAACTCATTAAATTTCCACTCCTACATCAATATATATATAGGATAAGGAAAACTTCCAACCTCATCATTATTTCAACATTTGGAACATGCTAGGTATTCAACCTACAATATTTACAAACAAACTTGAAATGAACGAAAACGAAAGGCATATATGTTTCAATGAATTTTATTTGTTCCAAAATGGGTGGATACAGCCTCATGATTAACCTTTCTCCAAACAACCTTAAAAGCACTTCTATATTTTGATCAAAGATTGCAAGCGAACTTGTGAAATCATTGAAAAATACAATTTGCGGCAGTTTGACCCATTTCCTATCATTTAGCTTTTATTTAATTATTTTACGTGCTCAAACCTTTTGGAGATAGAAAATAGCCCAAACAGGTCGAATTTGCCACTTTTAGTTTATATCATTTTCACGATTTCAAAAGTATCAGATCTGTACTTTGACAAATGGAACCTACTATCACTATTATACTTTGATAATGTGCTCTAAGCAAGCTTTACCATTGACATTCTTTCTTTCACATTGTAATATCCTTTATGCCACTTGTTACTTACAATATCAAGAAAAAGGTGTATAACTTCAAGCACAATGAGAGCGTACTTCTACCTCAAAGCAGATAGGTCACTACTGATGCATTACATTTATTACATACCCGTGTACATACACCCGTGTACTGTGTGCATTTAACCTCTTTCTAATAGCAACATCCAAAAACATGTATCCAAACACTATCTTATATGGTCCTCTTTGTTAAAACTATGTCATTTTACTTGATAGTGGTTTGGTCCACTCTTAACTTTGAAGACAAGAATATCTGAAGCTGGGATAAGACAACCCATATTCATTTAAATATTCTCAAGCATACTTCTCCCATGTGGTGAATTTTTTCGAATTAAGACTCCCAAATAAGTTGCGCTTTAATAGAACAGAATTTTCATTCTAGAGGTTTATGGAATGCAAGTATAGAATTACAGTAGCTTTTATGAACCAATAAGTCATTTTTCATTAAAAAAGATGGGTAAATTAGGATATCTAAAACAAGTTAAGTTTCAACTATTGAACCTACTGTCCAAAAAGTTGCAAATATAACCAAGAATTATAATACTTGGAAGGCATTTTCTAGTGAAGGAAATGCGTGTAACCAGTTGTCATAATCAGTTATACACATAAGTGGAATTATAACATAATACAAAACAAAATAGCCATACACCCTTGAACTTCTTTCTTTTCTTTATCTAGTTTTTGTCAGCAGAGATAAATAGGCATAACGACTAGGAAACATAAATACCATGATTAGAAAAGAATTTACCTCCTACAATCTTTTATATAATAAAGCAAAACCCCCTAGTGGGGACTTTTCCATTAAAAAAAAATCAAATCATACCTTATTAAGTAATTATTTAATTATTAATTTATTTTATTTTAAACACTTTTAATAATAAAAGCTTAAATATTTCTTAATTTAGCAAAAAAGGATTGTAAATTCGTTTTATATACTTCTGCATAGAAAAAAAACCAGAAATACACATGTACTCACAATTACATTATTTATACTTTTGGGCCAAAGTGTAAATACATAAAACACGGCTCTTCAATCCCCATTCGTTCCTAAAATCCTCTGGTTTCACAATCACCATTCATTCCTAAAATCCTCAAATTGATCGAGCAAAATTACCGTTTACTCATTAACAGTAAATATCAAATTTTCCCAAACCAAAAAACCTATTGAAGAACAAAAGATCCCACATTCATCAACAAAGCCTATGAAGAAAAAAGGGGATTTCTTAGCCTCAAACCCTAAACCAATTAATTAATGATATTCACCGACGGATTATGTTAACTTGCAAGAGCTGACTTGACAAAGCTGTAAGCATAACTTAACTAGAATTCAATGTTATCACGCCATTTTGTGATTAGTTCAATTTAATATCTTTTGGTATTAATTCAACTCATATGTTTTATTTGTATGTGGTTATTTTCTATTGAGTTCATATATGTGTGTTTCCTCTTAATTTGATGTTTTCTTTTACTGCTAAAATATATGTTTCTATTGAACTTGCTTTCTTTGAATCAACTGAAGAATGTTGTTTCACCATTGTTGAAAGATATTAATATAAGATACTTTTTTGGTGTTCATCTGTAGCGCTTAATGATATTGTTGTAAGTGCATACGTGTTGCACAAGAATTACTCCACAGATCATACAATGTGGAGGCAAATAGAGTATTATTGTTTTCAAATAGTATATGTTATTAAGGCCATTCTTTTTTCTGGGTCTGAATCTGGAATCTATATGTGTTGAGGGATGATCCTAATCTTAATTCACTTTGGCCTTCCGTAACTCATTAGCCAAAGTTTTGTTAAAAGACTTCTCAATAAGGATCGTCCGAAAAGAATAAATGCTTCCCAAACCTTGAGTAAGATTTTTATTAGCACCGATTCTTTTAGTTTTCTATATAATTGGTAGCGCATTAGGTGTTATAATGTTTGAAGAACTGATAAATGACGATCTACAGCTCACCCTTGGCTATGAGACGAGGACCGTGTAGTCCCTTCAGATATTCTGATATACAAATTAGTCAAGTCATATCATCAACACTCACCATTTAAGCGTGCAATATTGAAGGTATTTTTTTTGAGTTTATTTGCCAGTAGATACTTTTTTAAGGGGTTTATGCACTACTACACAAACTGGTTTTACCCACAAACTTTACACACGGAAAAAAGTTTGTGGGAAATTTCACACGGAATACACACAAATTACACACTAAATTATTGACCAAATTTCCGTGGGAAATATGTCGTAATTTTCCCACAGATTTCCCACTATTTACACACTAAATTGTTGACCAAGTTTTTGTGGCAAATCCGTCGCAAATTTCCCACAGATTTGCAACAATATTCACACTATTTGTGTTGATTAAACTTCAGTGGGAAACTTGTCGCAGATTTCACACATATTAGCCACGGCCAAAAGTCCGTGGCAAATTTTAGCTACATTACTCACGGATTTCACACGGTCTATGTGTGTAAATACCAATGTGATAAATCCGTGGGAAATATGCGTGTAAATACCTACGGATTTCCCACAAAATATCATTTTTATGTTTGTGTGCACTTACACATTCTCACATTAGTTAGTATGTATTCATATGTATTTGTAGTTTCATATTATATGTGTCTATTTATTAATGTAACTATTTATGCGAGTATCACTTATTTATGTAACAAACCATTGCATATGTATGAATATCTACACATGTATGTTTCGTATGTCCGTTTACGACCTTCATTGTATCTTTAGATGTTTTGTATGTAGGTATACGGACGTGTATACGTGTACCTATATTAAAAAGTAAAAGAAAATGATTATGCCCGTGGGAAAGTTGTCGGTAATTTCCCACCGATTATCCACAAATGTGATAAATCCGTGGGAAATATGTGTGTAAATACCCACGAATTTCCCACAAAAATACCGTTTTGATGTTTGTGTATGCTTACACACTCCCACATTACTTAGTATGGCTTCATATGTGTTTGTAGTTTAATATTTTATGTGATTGTTTATTAATGTAACTATTTATGCTAGTATCACAAGTGTATGTCTAAGTTTAGGTATAACATATATGTGTAACAAATCATTGTATATCTGTGGATATCTACACGTATATGTTCCGTATGCCCGTTTATGATCTTCTGTGTGTATATAGATGTTTTGTATGTAGGTATACGGACATGTATATGCGTGAACGTGTAACTATAGCAAAAAAAATAAAGCAAAACGCTTATGTTTGTGGGAAATTCGTCGGTAATTTCCCACTAATTACCTACCGATTTGTTAAATTCGTGGGAATTTTGTGTGTAAATACCCACGGATTTCCCACAAAGAATAGAGCTTTTATGTTTGTGTATGCTTACATATTCCTACATTACTTAGTATGTCTTCATATGTGTTGGTAGTTTCATATTATTTGTGTTTGTTTATTAATGTCACTATTTATGCGAATATCACAAGTGTATATATAGGTTTAGGTATAACATTTATGTGTAACAAATAATTGTATTATGTGGATATCTACACGTATATGTTCCTTATGTCCGTTTATGACCTTATTTGTTTATATAAATGTTTTGTATGTAGGTATAGATGCGTATATGCATGAATGTGTTACTATAGCAAAAAAATAAAAGAAAACGCTTATGTTTGTGGGAAAGTCATCGGTAATTTCCCACTGAAATTTTCCCACGGAAACAAAACTGTGTGAAATTTCACACGGGATACCAACAAATTACACACCAAATTGTTGACCAAATTTCGGTGGGAAATATGTCGTAAACTTCCCACGGATTTCCCACTCTTTACACACTAAATTGTTGACCAAGTTTTTGTGGGAAATCCGTCGCAAATTTCCCACAGATTTGAGACCATATTCACACTATTCGTGTTTATTAGACGTCCGTGGGAAGCTTGTGGCACATTTCACACATATTAGCCACGGCCAAAAGTATGTGGCAAATTTTAGCTCCATTACTCATGGATTTCACACGGTCTTTTTTTATAAAGTAACTATTTAACCGGTCTGTGGGAAATCAGTGAGTCACTAGCCACGTATTTCCCACAAAATGTTGTTTTTGTGTTTGTCGTGGGAAATATCTACACGAAAAACCATTGTATATGTGTGGACATCTACACGTATATGTTCCGTATGTCTGTTTATGACCTTCATTGTATCTATAGATGTTTTGTATCTAGGTATATCGATGTGTATATGCGTGAACGTGTAACTATATCAAAAAAGTAAAAGAAAACGATTATGTCCGTGGGAAATATGTGTGTACTTTCCCACAGATTACCTACCAATTTAATAAATCCGTGGGAAATACGTGTGTAAATACCCACGGATTTCCCACATAAAATATCCTTTTTATATTTTGTTTACTTACACATTCTCACATTACTTAGTATGTCTTCATATGTGTTTGTAGTTTCATATTATATGTGTTTGTCAATTAATGTAACTATTTATGTCAGTATCACAAGTGTATGTGTAGGTTTGAGAATAACCTTTTTGTGTAACAAACCATTATATGTGTGTGGATATCTACACATATATGTTCCGTATGCTTGTTCATGACCTTCATTGTATCTTTAGATGTTTTATGTGTAGATATACAAGTATGGGTTTGTGCGCGAACATCTAACTATATCAAAAAAGTAAGAAATTGATTATGTCGGTCGGAAATTCGTCGGTAATTTCTCACAGAATACCCACCAATATTAGAAGTATGTGGGAAAGTGGTGGGTAATTACCCACAAATTTCCCACATAAAATCAAATTTGACTTAACGAATTCATAACTTTTAGTAGAGACATGCTACATGTACGATATGAGTATAAATAAATATGATAAAAAGTCATTTGCTACTAGGGATGTCAAAAAGGCCGACCCGCCCCGAACCCGGTTAAGTCTATTCGGGTCGGGTTTAACCTGTTGCTTAGGCCTACTCGTATATGTACACTGCGTGTTAGAGTCGATATTATACTTCGTAAAAACTTTTAAGGTCAAAAAATAAATTTGTCACCTAAGATAACTAACAAACAAAAATTGTAAGATCAAAATAGGGCCAATTCTACAAATAGCCCGGTAGCTTAAGGTGTTTACCTTTTTTAGCCCCAAAAATGGCGCTTTCTCAAAATAGCCCAAGCATTAAGCGCCTAAAATGTGAGAGTGACATGTGTCATTTTTTTTTGGCTTTTAGCAAAATGGCGCTTAACAGTAGCAAAATAGCGCTTAAAAGTAGCAAAATGGCGCTTAAAAAATTAGTACTGCTAGTTCAAAATTTTGGTCGCTTAAGCGACTTGCTGGAAGTAGCTTAATTCTGTGGGCTATTTTGGGGAAAGCGCCATTTTTGGGGCTAAAAAAGGTGAACACCTTAAGCTACCGGGCTACTCCTATATTTAGCCCATCAAAATATTATTGTAGTTGAAAAAACTAGAGTACATGTTAGGTTTCAAAACTATTTTTATTTCATTCTTTAATTACCTTCTTTTTACGACATTTCAGTTTACTTCACTTATAATTTTATTATGTTTGTAGAGGAGTCATTTAAAACCTTAGATGACTTCACCAGGATTGCCAACATGGCAAATTCAATGGCCAAGATTCAACTTAACATCTTAAGCACAACAAACACATATGTATCCCTTTATCTCATATTACCCCACACACACACTAAACCTAATCTCTTCAAACAATACGCAGTCACACTATCTATTCTCTCAAACAAGAAATACGCAGTCACCCAAATCAATCTCAGCCACCAACAAAAATAAACAATTCGTCCCTTGTTTTTCTTCTTATAATCTGAACACCAAACGAAATTTAAATACTTACTACAGTTTGAAACTTGTTACTCACGAAGAACACACCACTTATATTTCGATTATGGTAGCAGTCGGCTTCAAGATCTATTTGTAAAGGTCTAAGGTAGGTGTGATTTGTTGTGTTTTTGTTTAAACCGAATGAAATGTAAGGATGAAACCGATGGTGTTTTGTTATTTCTTTGAGAGTGTTCGGATATTTAAAGAAGTTTATGCTTCGAAAAGATCGATGATGGTTTTGGTTCTAACACTCAAGATCTTTTAAGATCTGTAATTATGTTGAACACACTGCGATCTGGTTATCCTTTTTGTTTTTGTTTCAGGACAAATATATTTTGGAGAAGATTTCGACATTGGGGGATTATTACGAGGCTCAGGATTATATGAAGTTTAATGAAGAAGGCAATGAATAAGTTAATAATTTGTGTTGTTTAAAAATGAGCAACGGCTGATATGAGATTGTTTGCTTTTTTTTGTTAATGCTAATTTGTAAATAACTTATCTTATATAGTGTATTACTAGGCCAATGAATAACTTTATAAACAAGTGAATTTTCTTCTTTTTCAAGATGTAATTCTTGCTGATGTTGGTGTTCTTTTAGTTGGCTAATGAGCTACTATGTGGCCTTTTAAGATACTATTTGTGGGACTGGTATACGCCAAAAAAAATGAGGTATTTGCCGAACAACAAATGAAATCGACTAAAATATTTTGTAGCTAAACATCCCACCGCGAAGCGCGGGTCTAAAAATCTCGTTATAATACAAATACCACGGAATTTAGCCACGTGTTTCTCATGGATTAATCACAAATTTTCCACAGAATTGTTTGGGGAAAAATTAATTTTTCTGTGGGAAATCTGTCAACGCCCGTGGGAATTCTTGTGGGAAAATATTTACCCACGAGGTTTTTACACACGGAACGAATCCGTGTGAAATCTGTGGATAACGGCCGTTTCACACTAATTTTCCCACTGATTTTATGTGAAAAATGGATGCTAAAAATGTGGGAAATCAGTGGGAAAATGTTTGTTGGAAATCTGTGGCAAAAAAACCACTGATATATATGAAAAAATGGATGCAGAAACTGTGGGAAATCAGTGGGAAAATGTTTGTGAGAAAGTTGTGGGAAATTAAAACCACGGATTATCCACAGTAATATCCGTGGGAAAAAAGTCAACGTTCGGTGGGAAAATCAGTGGGAAAATATTTACCCACGAGGGTTTTACACACGGAATGATTCCGTGTGAAATCCGTAGAAAAGGGCCCTTACCCACGGGGTTTCCCACGGATTCTACCGTGGGAAAAACCAGTTTGTGTAGTAGTGATGGTTTTGTGTTTTCAAAAGGATTATATGCGGTGGCAATGATTTAGATAAACAAATTTTGCTTAAATTATATAATCATATATGTTGTATTGGATAATCAGTTTCATACTTGCAATCAAAACTGCTTATCTCACAAGGGGGTGTTTCGACATGTGTTTTGGAATCGAGTATTGCAACTTGAAGTCTCAGCTTTTAATGTTTAGATACAAAAACTGTGATCAATTTCATACAAGTTGCAACTAAGCTCCCTCCTTAAGGGTAAAATAAAATTTCCAAAATTATTTTTTTGGATTGCTTATTACAATTGTTAACTTGGATATTGTGTTTTGAAATTTTGATCTACATATTATATTTAATGTCAGATTGTGGTGAAAATTGCTTGCTATTGATTAGCCTCCCAACTAATTCTCTATCTTGATCAGGCATAATCTTGAAGTTAAGATATGGTCTTATTATGCCTCATTCAGGTATGGTCCAAAAGACCTTGACTTTTTGTTTAATCTGATTTGTTGTTAAGTTTTCCACTAATTTCTCTGTTCTTAAAAGTGATTATATAATTTGGAATGACCAACATGCAAACTTTGAATATAGAACATTTTAAAACCAAGATATAAAGCAATTTCAATAAGCAATCCCAAACACCCATTAGTAACGCAATAATCGTAGAATCAGTTTGCAAATGCAATGTGTGTTTATTTGTTTGTATATTTGTATTGTATAATGTTTTGTATAATGTTATAACATTGAATCAAGAAGAAAGTAGAAGTATATGACTTGTGGAGAGTTGGGGTTAACACATCATGCTTATTGGCCACACCATTAATTGCTTTGGCACATCAATCAAGGTCATTGCAACATTGCTCACTAAACTGTACTGGTAACTATATATTTATAAAACATGCTTCTTTGTTTAAGACATTATATATAAAGTTCAAATTTTATAAATTTATGAATATGTACATGTGCATCTTTTGGTCATGGGGAAGATGGGTACCCATTCCTGATATGAGAGGAAGCGATGTTGAAAGGGCACTACTTAAGCCAATAGAAAATGATCCCAATATTATGGTTTTGAAGCATCATTTGGTATTGACTTTTAAGGTTTGCTTCTTAATGGATTATAATGGTGCGTTCATTATTATGCCGAAGCATATGATTTTAGACTCTATTTGTTTAACTAATAAAGTAACTGATTTTGGTTGAAAAAGTAGCACTCACCTTCAATGTCTCTGTAATGTAAAACTGAAAAATTTTGATGCATTTTAGGGAAGATAAAATGACTTTACGTCACATTGTGGTTGTAGTGGTACTGGTAGTTAATAGCAAATGAGTTCTATGTAAAATACTAGAAAAAGAACCACACTCATATTTATTCCACATAGACAATGGCGATCTTTCTATTATTCTCTTCTAACGCAGCCTTCCAAACCTACCGTGAACAAGATCCACACAAACGAATAATCAATCACACAAACTAACGACATAATTATTGAAGCGAATGAGACCTATATAAAAGATTACATAGGTATATTGTTTATCAATCATCAAATTTACGTGTTATTGTGATTTGATATCTTAGATTTGTTTATGAGTTTTGTTTAGTAGCTGTTATTGCATATAGTTTTTTTTTTTTTTTTTAGTTTCGCCCTTGAATGTGATTTGATGTGTTTTTGCAGTTTTATCACCGAGTGTTTAATGAATTGAGCTGAAAATGTGGTGTGCAATGTAACTTTATTAGCTTTATCACCACATAATCATTTGAGGGAGACAAGTTACACGAACACCCGAATACTTTAGTCTTATAAAGTTAATTACGTAGGTCAGCTACTTTGATGAGTCAACCTTTCATTACACGTACTATCTAGAAAAACAATAGATCACCTCACGTGCTCGAGGAAACTATGACAAAAACCAAACGTGTGATGTCAACATTGGCTGTTACAAGAAATTTTGTATCATTGGAACTTTCAGTTGTGCTTTTCTGACATGACTTTGAGTAGAAGACTAAAAAAAGATGGAAAAGGAAGATGGTTTTTGTTTGTAGTGTGGCTATGAAGCAAATTGTAATGACCCAAGAATCGACTTTTAACACCTTCGGGTGGACGAGGTTGACTAAAGTAGGATCGATCCATGTTTATTTTAGTGAGAGGTTAGAGAGAAGGAGGAGTGTTAAACTTTGGATATTATTCTTGTGTTGAAAGTTACACACAGCCACACCCTTCAAGTGATAACTTGAAGGGTATTTATATGCCTAGTTTGACAACTATTAGAGTATTACACAATAAGTCCTTGCACTATGTGCAAACTAGTTGTCTATTTCCAATTCACGTAAATATCGTCCAGCTTCATTTCTAACAATCTCCCTCCAGCTGGAGATATACGTGAATTGGTTACAATGATTCCTAACAATTACATAACAATGATAAAAGCAATGCTGATGTAGAGCAGTCTCCTTTTGAGGATGTCTTCGCAGCTCTTGATCTTCTCGTATCTTTCTCAGCTTGCTTGACTTACTTGCAGAATCACTGTAATGACCTAATTGGGTTATTACTCCCTCCCAATTAGTGAGGCATATTCTTTACATGCTCCCTCCCAAAATGACAACCCGTTTGATATAGCCTTGATGCTTGTAGAAGAAGTTTCTCTGAAATCTTGCCAAATTGTCTTCAGTCTCTTGCACAGCGGAAAATGGATTATAGACTGATGACTTGTAACTTCTTCACAGGTTTCTTTAGGGAGCATCATATCGACATCTTCATCTCACTTAGAATGCTTTCCAGTTCTTCATAAACAGCCCAGATGTACACATTTCATACATTTCTCCCTCCAGGATGATGACGATCTTTCGGACTCATCCTACATATGTGTACATAGATATATCAACTAGAAGCAACATTCAAATCAATACCCCATGAGTGGATGTTGATAACTATTCTCTCTACGATTCTCTTAGGATCAATCTCTTCTCAAACCTCTTGTATCAAATCAACGGCTTTTGGTAGTGACTGCTGATGGATAAACCCACTATGACGAACTTGAGACTGAAGTAAAATAACCCAGACTTGTGACTTAAACTTGCACGATCGTGTGACTAAGAACCTATACTGAGCACTACAACGTAACTCCTTAAAGCATATAGGTCGTTTCATATACCCATCCATCCTTCCTTAACTGTATATGAACCTCTCTTGAATTATCCACATCTTTGTGTGACACTGAGTACTACAACGTATCTCTTTTAAGTGATAGTTAACTAGGTCTTCGTCCATCCTCCCCTTGACCTATGAAAACTAGATAACCCAAGACTTAATCACTATTCCCATGAGTGCCCAAACAAGGATCTCGAAGAATCATGCATCCAACCAACCCCGATATCTTCAAGATACTAAGTACACTCACCCGTGATATTCCACTTCAACTTCAAATAAGTAATAATGAATCATCCTTGTAGTCACGGTTGATAATATAGCCATTGTCATTTGATTGCGATTCTTGTTCAGGATCTTTTCGGCTATACGCGGTGATGTTGAAGGTGTAGGCCAAAAATATCATTTGTGATTTTGGTGTGAAATATGCCATAAAATGACATTCTAATGATGCTGGGAAAATTTGAGTTTTACAATTTTTACGCCAAAAATTCCCCGAAAAATTCGAATTTTGGGCCAAAATTTTCACTCTTGAGCCAGAATTTGAATCTCGCGTAAAAATTGTCCGTTTAGTCTCCTGAAAAAATTAAATTTTACTCCAATTTTCCCGCCAAAAAACTCTTTTTTTTTTTTTGCCAAAGGTTGTCCGATATCGCAGTTGTAGAGTCGTCCGATATCGCAATTGTACAAAGTATCTCGGACATGCCTGAAATGCGATAAGTCTGATCTGGCCTGAAATGCGATAAGAATATCGCAGTTTGAATCGCGATAAAATATGCCAGACCAAATGCGATAAAACCTGAACTGCGATAACACTATCTGAGTTGGAAGACTTCAAATGCGATAAAGTGTGCCAATTGCGATAAAATCTGAAACGCGATAAAAGCTGAATCGCGATAGGAGTTTGTCAAATGCGATAAAACGCCTGGTGATGCCAATTGCGATAAGACGCAGATTCCCACCCACTTTCACCTACTTTTTGACTTTTAGCTACTCCCCATGCAACTTTTCAGACCTTGTTTCTTTCACCCATGCTTTGTCTAATATTCTATACTAGAATATTACTTCTTTTTCATTAAACAAAGCAAAAACAACATTATTCCCAATAATTGTAACCAAGATCGATCAAATCACTTAGAACACAAAAAAAATCAATCTTGAAACTGAGATTTGAAACTGAGGAATAATCACAAGTAGCCTTTCCAACTCTTAACTTCACTAAAAACACAACCTTTGAACTTCAACATGTGAACGATTTCAAGAAAAACACCAAACTGTCACGATTTTTGAAGAACAAAACACGACAGTAGGGTATTTAAAGAACATAGATCGAGCACAAAAACCTTCAAAACTGCTACTGATGAACAGTAACGATCAAGAACACACCAAAAAATCACATTTTACCTTAAGCACACCACGATTCGCCCCCGGTTAGCTCTTGATACCAATTGTAATGACCCAAGAATCGACTTTTAACACCTTCGGGTGGACGAGGTTGACTAAAGTAGGATCGATCCATGTTTATTTTAGTGAGAAGTTAGAGAGAAGGAGGAGTGTTAAACTTTGGATATTATTTCTTGTGTTGAAAGTTACACACAGCCACACCCTTCAAGTGATAACTTGAAGGGTATTTATATGCCTAGTTTGACAACTATTAGAGTATTACACAATAAGTCCTTGCACTATGTGCAAACTAGTTGTCTATTTCCAATTCACGTAAATATCGTCCAGCTTCATTTCTAACACAAACTTAATAGTCTAATTTATGGTTCTATTAACTCTTATGTTCAAGTTTTTAGACTCCTTTGTTCTTTGTTTTAATATGAAGGTATAAAGTATTAGGAAAAAAGGACACTATATGAGGTGATAAAGTAATCACCATTTAAAGTTTTCAAATGTTTTTTTTCCCTATAAATGCTATGGATGGTAAATTGATTGGTATGATACAAGGGTGCTGCCATAAACGCCTCGAAGTTACAGACTCTTTTCTTTAACCTTTCTTTTGTAATATGACTGCACTTATGTGGATTAAAGTCCAATTAGAAATATAAGCATGAACTTAAAGTATCTTTGAGATGTGCTAACACTTATATCAGTTTATCATCCTTAGCAGACATAGATATAGAAGCTGCGTCGCTAAGATTGTGCCTATTGAGAGAGGTAAATTACCTTAGGCTTTATAGGTTTTATCGATTATTTTTTAATCAAGTTCTGTAACTCATGCTTTTTGTAGTGCATTAGCTGGACAAAGTGAACATGAGAATAACATATAATGAACTTTCAATATATATAAGATTAAGGAAGAATTTTTTTATGTGACAACGTGTCATTGAATGTTTTCACTAAGACTATATATATAACCAGTTTTCAGATAAATATAACGGGTAAATTTAAGAAGAAATCATTTTATTAAAAAAGTGTATATTGTTTTTGATATAGCATAATTTATAATGCTATTCATTTATAATGATAGACAAGGCACTTGAGTATTCTTTTGGTTTGTTTAACATAATCCAAAGTAATTCTCCTCTTTTGTGTTAAAAATGACTGAAGTGAGACATATAGTTTATAATAATGACCACTAAAAAGATTATACTTTTGATAGAGAATCAAATTTGCATGAGTAAATGAGGTTCTAATTTAGTTCATTGTAGCTCACTTCCTCTACTTCAGTAAAGGCCTATCATCAAAAGCATCGTGTTTTTGTAATTTTGTTTGTTGAACAAATTTTTTTTGTATTCATTACCGGATTTCATGTTTGCAGAGTTGTATAACAGAACTTAATAATAATCATTGAATTTGTTATGAGGTATGTTGTTCACAAAAGGTTCTTTATTTAACTTGCAGATTATCAATAAGATGTAATAGAAGTTAGTATTGATCATCTAAAAAACAAAGATTCATTAGTTAAAGGCTATTGTAATAAAAAGAAATGGTGAAAGAAAATAATCATTTGAAACTTATGTAGCAAGTTAAAAGCTCAAAAAAGGAAGCATGATTTGGCACATAAGCAAAGGGTAGTCAACATGCTTAATTTGGACATGAGCCTTAGAGTTTCAAAGATTGCTTCACTTGGCTCAGGCAAGTGCAAAAGATATGGATGATTAGTCGTCTTTAGTGAAATAACTAAAAGGTTTGTATGAAAAAGTTGCTCAAGCTAAAGCAGATTATAAAAAAGTTGTATTAGAAAATTGTTGATGTTGTTTTCTTCATGACTTATATAGTTTGAGATAGTATTCTTAAAAAACATGATGTGATATGTCGTATAGTTACGATAATCCAAAAGTTATATATATTCGGGTGTTTACACTAATGGGTTAAATAAGGTGGTTTATCACAACAAATTATCGGTTCATAATTTGAGCTTCCTTTTGTATCTTTTAGTGAATCATCTAGGGTCTCATTTGGCTAGGAAGACTATTGTAGCATCATTGGCTCCAAAATCATTGTATAATAAAAAAATAAACAAAAACATATGCATATAAGATTTTCGATTTTCAATCCTGTAAGTAAAAGTATCTTGGACACATACATTAACCGATTTATGTTACAATTTAAATTACAACTGGTCAAAATACATTATATACAATTTAAATTAGATTACAACTGGTCAAAATACATTATATACAAAATTAGAAAAAAACCCGCGCGTGCGCGGGCATTATAACTAGTAGTTATCTAAGATAACACCCCAAGAATATGTAATAATATGATCAGATATAATACTCTGTAACAAATAGTCACTTGTGAAGGTTAATGGTGTTATTTCTAGTCACTACTTGTTCCTTCCTACCTTTAGCCATTTCCACCATTCTCAAGTCTGCCTGAACATTAACAATTTGAGTATGACTTCAAGGAAAATGCATCGTCAATTTGTGAGTATATACATAGTAAATAAAAGGGTACACACACATTAGTGTGACTAGACGACCAGTGAGCTGGTCCTAACTCCTAACTCCTAACCGTGCATATTGCGTATACAACCCCCACCTTACCATCTTGTATTGATCATCTTAATTTACCCAAAAGTTATTTGATATTATTTATGCTACCATTAGAAAGGAGTCTCTTATATTAAATAAGGGATTATGTTTATATGCTATTTTAGTTTTAGAAAGTAAATCATCAGTGTTGGATATTTTAGCTTAATTTACATAATTAGGTTGCATAAAGTTGTGATCTTCTTAGTTCATACATGGGGTTCTTTGGACTACTTTGGTGGGCTTACCTGCTATTTATTAGAATTTTGAAAAGCAGATATAGGCTCACTTTTTTGAGCTTATCAACTCGAGCATATGGCTTATGTGAGTGTATAAGCTGAATTTGATAAGCTTAAAAGCCCAAAAAGGCTTATCAAAACACTATTGTGCTTAACGGCTTATTGTGTTATCAAAACACAATAAGCTTATCGAAACACTATTTAAAAACGTGCTCCTTAGCTTTTGAAAGCTTTAAAAGTGTGTTTTGATAACAACTTAAAAGGTGTGTTTCCAAAACACAAAAGTTTTTGTCTCTTTTCAAGAAGTTTACCTACACAACTTTGATAAAAGAAACACTTTCTCACCACCTTACTTTTTACAGGGAAGAATATTTCAGCAAGATTGGCCCCATTGAACGAGTGCGTTTGATTCACAATCCAGGCAATGGTTGTTACATGAGAAAGGCCCTCGTCCTGATGAAATCTGAAAGTTCTGCTACAAAAATTGTATGTTTTTATCTTATTTTTATAAAAGATTAATATATATATATATTTAATGTGATTGTATATCTGATTTCTTTGAATAGATTTGTAAAAAACGTCATTCAGGTGGCACAGACGTATTTTTTACAGCTGTGGAGTATAAAGGGTGAGTAATAAAGTTAATTATTAGAGTACAGTATGCTGATTTTGGTTCATTAGTTTAACAGTGTCATCTAATATTTACAGGAGTATAAGACAATACAAACACGGCCGTTTCAAACTATATCATATTATTCCACTGCCATGGTCACAAAAATCCGTGGACGATCGTTCCAAAATGGGTTATCTCGTAATTTTGAGAATAAAAACTTTTCTTGGTCTTTTATATTTTATTTAAACAATTCCTTAATCATATATCTCATGCAGCTCACACATGAAATAGTGGAGGCATATCACGGCTATTTGTTCACATCTATTAAGCTTGATGTAGATGACGATGATTTTTACTCTGGGTCTGCACTCTGCACATTGTTTAATATACACACAATATATATATATATATATATATATATATATATATATATATATATATATATATATATATATATATATATATATATATATATATTATATATATATATATATATATATATATATTTTATACATATATGTATATTTTACATGTTGACATCAACAATTTGTTGTTGCAGAGTGGCCACGGTAAGGTTTGAGTTTGAGACTGACAAGGAAAGGATTCTAGAAAGAACCAAACAAAAACTACTTGCTGGAGCCATATGGACAGATACCGAGGACGAGAGTAAGTGCAAAAATCCTTAAGATTATAATAGCATGCCAACCCTGTTTTTATGTTTGCAAACATGAAAGAATTAATGTTATTCTTTTTAGGGTATGGTCAATTAATGTAAAGAGCGTTAATCACAGTTAATGCTATGATTTCACTTTCTTTTTTTCTGTTAATCACAGATTATAATGCAGTGGAGTGCCTTAAGACGCTTACTAAAAAGGTAACCAATTACTTATTGAAAACTGTGTTTCTGATTTAGCCCGGTATTTCATTTTATCCTTGTTTCATTTATCATTCGACTTCCTACTCGCAAGCCTCATTGTTTATGATCCCGGTTTATGATTGAATTGGCATATTTTAGCTATCAAGCCTCATTGTTTATGTTAATACAAACAGTCCATGTATTGTTAATATGGTAGCAACTGTTTAACATGAAAATTCTTACAGAAGTTCACATGATTGAATTGACATATTTTAGCTATCAAGCCTCATTTCTATTTATTTTGTGCAAGGGTGTAATGCAATAAAGCCTTTGATTTTATATTTAAAGTTATTTATGTCTGTCACAGTTTGGTGTCAATGGTAAAGAGGTTAAAGATCATGCTTTAGATGAGAAGGTTGAAGATCATGTTTTGGTTGAGAGGGTTGAAGAGGTTAAAGACCCTGCTTTGGACGACAAGGTTGAAGAGGTTGGAGCTTTGGATGAGAAGGCTGAACAGGATACTAACGACTGGCTCCCTTGGGATGTGAAGGAGGAAGAATGGTGACAGTGTCGAGTAATAGCCGGAAGTAGTCACTATTCATATCATGTTTTTGCTGTAAAATATTTGTGATCTTTTGAGCCTTTCTTTTTGTTATCATCCTTCCTGGGTCACATGTACAGAAGAACACTTTACTAGTTACTACTACATGATGAGTTTGGTTGATAACTATTACAGTACTAACTTGTTCTGCCAGCTACGTTAGCGCGAGCAAATTACCAATTTCTGTATTTGGATTAAAGAAGAGCAGAAGAGATCAGATTTACCTAGTACATGTACAAGTATCAATGCAGAATCTACCATCGTCATTGCTTATAACAGTATGTGTAATTTTATGTTTGTGTTATAGGGTGTTTTTTTAATTTCTTTTAATAACCGAAATGTTTTACTACTAAAAATGCGATCTTGCTTTTGTGACACTAGTTTGCCGATGTAGGGCTGGTTAGATGGGTTGCACTAAA
Source organism: Artemisia tridentata subsp. tridentata (assembly GCA_021014915.2). Classification (NCBI taxonomy): domain Eukaryota; kingdom Viridiplantae; phylum Streptophyta; class Magnoliopsida; order Asterales; family Asteraceae; genus Artemisia; species Artemisia tridentata. Next base: position 74,880,818 of record CP139507.1, read on the forward strand.
TGACCAAAAAATGCTTTACTTTCCGGCTCGAGTTCTCCTAATGTCCTCAATGGTCATCATGGAAAATGTATTGTTCCATCTGTACCATTCCGTACATTTGTTGACAGTATTTGTCTTGCGAAAATTAAGGAGGAACATTACTTCCTTCGTGATTGCCTTTGGACCTAGGATAACCTTCGTTACCCTAGATGCTTTAGAGGACTGTTGCAAGGTAAAGGAGTTATTCCTTAACCTACTGAGAAATTTTTTGGCTTAGGGTGACCAAGTCCTTCGTAGCCTCGTAGGTATCGAAGATACCTCATAACTCTCGTCCAGACCTTTAATTTTAGTCCATGCAACAACAATGACGATGACGGTGGCAGCGGCGGCGACAACAACGACAATAACAACACGATACTCAATCTCGCCGAAGCAAAGCACACTACAAGAATATGGAGAACGGGCGACGAAATGGTCCCGACGACAGAATGTCGTCGGCACCAACCAGAAAACGACAAAAACGTTTGACCGAGACCAACTGCGTCGAATTTTTCAGATTAATATGGTCCCGTCGACATGTCGTCAGGACCATATTGGTCAAACTTTGCTATCTCAATAATTGACAGTAATTAGGCGGGAATTTGTCCCGCCATTATGGTCCCGTGGACATGTCGTCGGGACCATATTAATCAAAAATATTATTGTAATTAGCGTTTGATTAGCGTTAACCACTGTTATTAGTCTTATGCTCCCGACGACAAGTCGACGAGAATAATTTAGACCAAATTTGGTCTTCCCTCTATTGTAAATATTAGCGAATATTTGGGCGGGGTTTTCCCGCCATTGTGTTACCGACGACATGTCGTAGGGATACCCGCCAATTTTTACTTATATATAACCAATCATTCTATAACCGGCAAAAAACACAAATAACTCAATCGTCAATTCTCACAAAACACACATAACAATGGATGGTTACACGCCGGAAGAGGAGTGGTCAAAGGTTTTATCACACGAGCTCCTCTTTAATGAAGTTCTTTTAACTTTTGGTTGGGTAGTTTATGATGAATATGGTTCTTTTAAGAACTGTGCACCGTGGATGAGAGACCAGATTCTGGAATGGTTGAGGAAAAATCCGGACTATAGAGAGTATTTGGAGAGGCGGGGGTTATGATGTTGAAGGTGACGATGAAGCTGAAAGCACGTTGGACACCAAACTTGATGATCTGGGAAATAGGGTAACAAATCTCGAAGCTACGGTTGAACATATCAAGCAAAGGAAAGTAAGGAAGGGCAAAGATGGTGCAAGTTCTAGCAAAGCGGGAAGTAGTAGCAAAAAAAATAAATGGGCGATGTTTGTTATGGTCTATGTCGTGTTTTTCATTTGCTTGTCGAGTTGTTTCGTTTGAGTTGTTTAGTTTGCTTGTCGAGTTGTTTCGTTTGCTTGTCGACTTGTTTCGTTTGATCTGTTTCGTTTGCTTGTCGAGTTGTTTCGTTTGATCTATTTCGTTTGCTTGTCGAGTTGTTTCGTTTGAGTCTGTATGAAATGTATGTGGTTGAGAACTCGTGCGTGTTTTAAATAAACGGTTTGCCTTCGTGTTTGTTAATTGTGATATTGTTCCTTCAATTCCATTCTTTGTGCATATGTAATTTAGTGTTGAAAAATTGTATATTTGAAATACCATGTTGTTTAAAGGGGTGTTTGGACACCATCATCTGTTTAACTCAGAACCTGGTCAACTTTACAAATCCAGAAGGTGCTTTGATGTATAAAAATCTTGGGTGTGGTTCGACCCACCAAGAGACGGGTGTATGTCATATGTTCGATAAAGTAGCCCACTACATACGAACTTTTCACAACAACTTTTATTAAACAACAACAATAACACAACAAACAACAACAACAACAATAACATAACAAACAACAAAAACAACAATAACACAACAAACAATAAAAACAACAACAACACTACATACGAAGATTTTTCATGTCACCTAACAGGTCACGGAGTATTACATCCGACTGACATGCGTGGTCGTAGTCGTCAGGATTCCTTGCCATTTCAAGTATTGCCTCCAGCATCCTTACTCTTGTCTCTAGCACCTGTTATGAGGTAGGCTCAGGCAGCGGGTGTGGCGCGGGAGGCAGTGGCTCAGCTGGCGGGAGCGGGAGTGGCGGAGGCGAGTGTGGTGATGATGAGGATGACGACGAAGGGATGTAGAGGTACAGACTTGGGTTACTTTGTGTTGTACTTATGTTTGAAACAATATTTTGGCGACCCGTATCTTAGTATTGTGTATTGGAACATTTTGGCGACTTGAACATTGTGGATATTGCAACATTTGTGGATATGGCAGCTAGGTTTAGAGATTATCACACCCGTTTTGTTGACTTTATATGTTTTAATGCATTTTGAGGGTGTTTAGCGATAATTTGCAAGTGTTTTAGCCGATGTCGAATTGTACGTGTTAGGACATGGTAAATTTTTTCCGGAAAATTTTCCTGAAAAAATCTGGAAATTTGCTGGTTTGTAGCCTGCTGTTTAGCAGCAGTACTCTTAGGTACCGACGTCATTTCGTCGGCACCATAAACCATATTTTATTCATATGGCTTATGGTACCGACGTCATGTCGTCGGCACCATAAACCATATTTATTTATATGGCTTATGGTACCGACGACATGACGTCGGTACCATAAAAAGGTTGTTGACCTTTTTGTTGACTTCGACAAATTGTTATCGACGTCATGTCGTCGGTGGCATTTAAAACGTAATTAACATTTGATAATTAAATCGATAATTAGTGATATGGTCCCGACGACATGTCGTCGAGACCAATTTGTCGAACCAAAAAAATCTTTGACTGAAAAACCGTGTGGGTCCCACGATGTCGCCGGGGTTGGTCGTTGGGACGGTGAATGCCAACGCGGCATTATCGACAAGTGGGTGTCGACGTCATGTCGTCGGGAGGAGATGGTGCCGACGTCATGACGTCGGCACGATGGTAAAAAAATCGTCCCCGAATCCGGCAATTGTACTAGTGGCATAATGAGATAAGATATAGATAGTCGAGACACAATTCCGGACGAAAGAAGCTCACATTAAATCATTTATATTCATTGGTTTTCCAGACCTCCGATTGATTTTCGTAATTCAATTTAACCACAATTGCATAGTGTCCGCGTCGAGATAGACACTTTACGTTGAGACCTACATCGCTAAGGATCTCGCACCTACATATGCCTAGCCTCCAAATTTTTCTTCATCGTTTCCAAATATGAAAGTTTCTTGCACTTTTTTGCATAACCCCGAAACATTGTTATTACTTATATAGATGTTACTATAACCAATGAGATAGCTACTTCACTAAACCAACAAGAGTCAACATAGATATCAGGAAACGAAAGATGTGATCATCATAGATCACAAATTCTCAAATGAACAAATCTTCACCACTCATTGTTTCATCAAATTAAAAAAATTCATTTTCACCCTTCTTTTTAAACAAATATATTACAAACCATTAATCATTACGCGAAACTAATCATATCATTACGACGAGAATTAAATCATCTTTCTATAGAGGGGCACTTTTGTATACTTTTGACGAACTTTTTTTCCAGTTCTTTTTGTCGGTATTGAAATTTACACAATACAAAATCACATGTGTTTTGTCAAATACTTTGATTACGCACCCTTAAACCTATCCCTAACCACTAAACGCTAAAAACCCTAACCCATAAAACCTCTAAAAACCTAACCCCTGAAAACCCTAACCCTTACTAAACCCTCTAAAAACCGTAAACCCCTTGAAAAGTCTAACCTCTATAAAGTAGTAACCCATAAAAAACCCTAACCCTCACACCCTAAAAAAGCCTACCGCATAAACCCTAAAAGCTAAAAACCCTACCTTAAACCCTAACCCCTAACAAGCCTACCCAAAAACACTCTAAAAACCCTAAACCCCCCTTAAACACTTAGAGGGCGTTTGGTTTCTTTAGACGAATGACTATGAGTATTGGTATGCGAATGGGTTTGTAAACCCACCACTCTTGGTGGGTTTTGATAATATCTTGTTTTGAGTGTTTGATATTCTCATTTTTAAATACCAAACCCATAAACCAAACAATTATAATGGTAATGAAAGTCATTCTTCCATACTCAAACCCTCAAAACAAACGCCCCCTTATTGTTGAAATTTAATGATTTGCATCATAAATCACATTGATTTTGTAACATGTCAATTTCAATACCCACAAGAAAACTTGAAAAAAAAAGTTTGTCGAAAGTATAAAAATGTCCTCCGGTAGAAAGATGATCTAGTTTTCTTCGCGATAATATGATTTGTTTTGGGTAATGATGAACAGTTGTGAGATGCTGTAAGTTTCAAAAAAAGTGGTGAAAGCGGTTTTTTTAGTTGATAAGAAATGAACGGTAAAAATTTGTTTATTTGAGCTTTAGATAATTTTTAATCTATATTCGAATTTTTTTTCCCCAGGAAACAAAATGAACAAGAGCTATTTGATGACTATTGTCATGGATGACAATCTGTTGGAACTTGACAAATCATCACCCGTGTAATCTGTTGGAACTTGACAAATCATCACTCGTGTAATCTTGGTCACTATCCCCTTAAGACGTGTTTAATAATTCGACAATATTTACAGATTTTCCTTATGCTTAAGAACTAACAAATACAAAAAGTAGTAGTACTTCAAGTTGGCCAAGCGTAATTATGCATAGCACTACGTGTATCATTTTCCAATTCATATAGATATTAAATTATGTGCCCATCATGCCATCGGTACGGCATACCTTGAGAACAAAATCAACAAACTTCCATACAAGAAAAATACAAATTTGAGTAACTAGAAAATACATCATGGTGAAACATCCAAATTCTCAAGACCTTTTTAGTTGAAACATCCAACACATACCTAAAATACTTGAAACAGACTACACACCAGGGTTACAGCTTAACAAGTTTTCTTGTGCTCTTTACTCCAATCTAATTTCTTCCCATGGATTAGCTCCCTTTGCTTCGAGGTCAGAAATATCGACTGATATGCATCCACAAAAACGATAACGTCATAATGTAGAAAAAGACGAGAAGTTTCGTATATAAGTTTAACACAATTCATCCCTTTCAAGTATGTTACAAATTATGAGTCCCAACAGCAGCCTTCTTACAATCAAGGGTAGAAACAGTGTCAAAATTACAAGGATTAGCAAGAAAAATAACGACCAACACATTAATGCTATATAATAGTGTTGGATGTATGAACCAATTAGATGTTTGTAACACAGATATACTAATAGAGCCATATCATTTAAATTGGACTTCCGATTTACCACCACAGCCATACAGGTAAAACTCAGAAACTACTATCAAGAATCATAATAAACAGCTACTTCCCATACCATTATTCATCATCGTAAACAACTAATTTACCTGTTCCATTCAATAATGGGTTGTAGTAGTCGTAACCATTACAAGTGGTACCCTTCACCCTACGCACCATACCACTACAACAATCATCGCCAGACCAAACACCTGCAGGAAGATTTGATTGTTTACTTAAAATCAAAACCTACATTATCGAGACGGATAATTAAAGAAAAAAGAGTGGACCTAGAAATGGCAAGGGGGGGGGGGGGGGGGGTCTTGTCGAGTTGACCCGCAAATTTTCTGATAGCCGTTTCGGAAACTTTTGACCCGTTAGATGCCATCTTATATGTATCATAGTTAGATAGTTTATTGACTAGGATGACGCACAACCAAAATCCAACTATTCACAAATAACCAGTAAACGGGTGGAGATTGCCATCTCTAGGTACCATACTACCAATAATAAAAAAGGAGAGTAAAAAAGAACTCAGAATAAGCCTGGTAGGTTGGTTAACCTGGATAAGTCATTCGATTACGATCTGGTGGAAAGTGGAACTCTCTGTGTTGGCCAAGTTTATGGCGAAGACCTATTGAGTAAGCAACGCATTGTAGATTCTTTTATAAGAGGATGGTATAATAAATATACACAAAAAACGATTAGATTGACAATTATTTCCTCCATTAAGAAAGTCAAAAAGCTTTTCTTAATGATACATTCATTGCGATATTGACATGTGATATTGAATACTACTAACCTTCGCAAACTTTAGCTTGGAGATGTTTAAGGCGATGAGCCTCATATATCGCTCTCAGTCTCACAGGATCTGTAAAATGATACAAAGTGAGAAACCCATTACATGCCAGTTGGAAACAAGATCTAAAGCTTAGGAATAACATGTTTAGCGGAAAAAGAATTAGATTTCACAACAAAGGGAGAATAAATACCTTTCAAATTTCTATATAATTCTTTCAACCTACCCAGTTTCTCTTTAAAGAGATCTGCAGACAAGACCCCATTGTTAATAAAGAATGTAAGTAACAAACAATCCTAATCAATGTGCAAACAACGCTTACTCCAATGCACTTAACGAACACAAAATCTTTGGTTAACCTTTCATTAGTAACTATCTTGCATAAGGTGAAATACAAAGCATTGTGGATGTATTTTTATCAGCATGAACGTTTTGGTAAAGAAAAGGTGTAGCAATTAATTCAATACATGAAAAAACGACTAACCATCCATAGTTTCACATATAGATTCCAGGCAAGACAAGTATGATACTGCCATTGCTTTCGTACCTAGATGAACAATAAGGAATCAAGACAGAAGACAGCGAAAATAAAAGAATAAATTAAGTTGTAATCTATGTACGTTAATTTTCAGGAAAAAGTGAAAGGATGTATGACCACAAGCAAACCAAAATGCTAATAGTTGTAGATATTATTAGAGGTGGTATTTAGGTAAATATTTAAAGCAGGATGTTTGAGTTGGCCTGCAAAATTAAAATTTTTAATCTGGACTTTCATTTCAAAAAATGAGTTTGAACTTGATATGATTAAAAATTCAAAAAAAAAATAAACTAAAAAAAAAAAAAAAAAAAAAAAAAAAAAAATAGGTGCTCTTTTTATTCAAGCAAAAGATAATTTGAAATGTGACTTCAATCAATATAGTGCTACAGAACAAACAGGAAAAAACCATGCTACAGAAAAGATTTATTACTCCTAAAACTTGAAAAAGTTATCAAATGAACTACTTTATATTTGATGGATTCTCTTGCGACAAACAGAACTATAAAGAATTGCAATTAATACAACACGTGGGCCTTTTGCCTGCTGAATGCATGCACTTTTCAGCGGGTCCTTTGTTTTTATATTTTAGGGGGAAAAAGTTTACTCCCGTCTATTCAGCCCGTTTGTTTAAAATTAAGTCTAGCCAAATGTCCACGAGAAAATTACACATGGCCCAAGTTATAACCCATTAAGGTTAAATAAAGAACGGGAACGACCCAAATTTAAGAGTTCAGTTCCTTATTGCCGGCTCCAGTTATGGGTTCAATCAGTCATAACCAAATCAAGAAATAATCACATACCGCATGGTTTATAATCGGTAAGTACAAACTTGCATAGTATGCTCGGACCATCAAATCTATCACAAGCAACTTCAGCCATGTAGGTGCCGCTATTTCCTTTTTGGGTGACCTCTATGATCATGTAGAAGTAATAAAACTGGGGATATTTTAGGTATTTGCACTCCATAAATTCAAAATCATAGAGGTTCTTGTGTTCACCCTCCTTAACATGCAAACATCAATAAATTTGTTTATAATTAGTTACAGACTTACAGATTAAAAAATAATAATAATAATAATAATAATAATAATAATAATAATAATAATAATAAAAAGTTGAAAACATTGCTGAAGGCACCATACCTTCCTGCGGGCATCGTTAAAAGCAGCAACGGCAAAGTTACCAACAACACTAACAATCGGGTGATCAGCTTCAAGTGACCTCATCTCTTCATTAACAAACTCGGGATTTATAACTTCAGCTTCACGCTGCCAATTAAACAATTGAAACATACTCAGATGTGTATAAACATTAAAACAAAAAGAGAAATTGAAAAATATCATATACATACAGTCCCCTCATCAAACTTTTTAAACTCCAGCCAGATTTTCTGCTCATCCTTATCAGGGAAATGATATATACCTGAACCGGAAAGTTACCATGAGCATACCAAACCAATAACCAAGACAAGTTAATGAGCTTACTGAATTGCTTTTTTAGCACAATTAACATCAATCAAAAATAAAATTGCCAAACAGAATGATAGAAATGAATACCATGTCTCCTCTGCAGACACGGATATACCAAGGGGCTGGGGATGCCCAGATTGAGTCTACCAAGTCTAGAAATATCCGGATCCTCGAAGGGTCTCTCCACAGTCTCGCTTACATTCACAGACTCGCATTCGTCGTCATCTGACTGAATAAGTTATGATCAACCAAATCAACAAAATAGTTTTGTTAAAATGGGGATACATTGTCATTAGGAGGAAGGAGTGCAGACATAACTCTATTTCAAAGTAAAAGACATAAACGTGAACCAATCATATCAAGTCATTTGCAATCTGATAAAAACATTATTCACATAATCTGAAAAGCTTCTGATGAGTGTATGTATGTACCGGAACATATTTAACTTCTGGTTTTGTAGCCATGAGTAGATCATCTGATTCCACCTGGAATATATTAATCATTGTGTCACAAAAATGAAGTATTAGAGAGGTAACACAAACATGTTTAGTGTCTAAAACTAACAATGATGGCTCTCTCTTCTTTTTCGTTTTTATGAAAAATGTAATACGTTTTTTCTATTTTCTTGGTGCATTTCTATAAAATAAAAATTAAATTAAATTAAAAAAATTCGGAGCTTGTTTGTGAAATAAATAGTTGAACAACCAGCCACCTTGACCGAATACATAAAAAGTCTAGGAGATAGTGAGCAACATATTATTAGAGCAAACAAAAGTATTAAAGAATAGCTATCAATCCTTACATCCGGATAAGAAAGCTTGAAACCCCGCTTGCTATCTGGAAGAAAATCCCTCCTGTTGATAAAATCACAAGGCGAATGAAAACATATTATTAATTTGTTTGTAAAATTTAAATATTATAAATATAGAGGCACGAAACACGCACTTTATCCAGTCAAAAGGCAGATCCCTGCTGGCCTTGTGGTAGATATTAACCCAACGGATGATGTTTTCAAGAGAAATCAATAATTTTTCAGAATGCTTGTTGGTGTTGTGGTTCTTTATGTGTGTTTCCACAAGCTTCTTGAGAGCAATTGCTTGCCTAGTGAGCTTATGTAATTTCTTTGAATCTTTATATGTGACCCCTAACTTGCTTCCAAGGTGAGATAAGTCGACCTGAAGAAATGAAAAGCATACAATAAGACGTGTTTATTTATATCTGAATGAAATAATAAACACTCTAACAAAAACAACAGAAACTATATTCTTTTTCTAATAAATAAATTCGAAAAAAAAAATCTTACAGTAGCTAAATGGTGCTCCCATGATTCAGCTAAGGCTTCTTTTTCTTTAAGAAACTTTCGAAATTCAGGACTAAGACCCCAGGTTATTGGTTTTATCGTGCTGTAATCGAAATCCTCCCTGTTCGTTCACCATTAACAATTCATTCTAATCAATCACTTTTCATGTAAAAAAAAAAGGTTTTGAATTATAAAAGTACATACACGATCCTCCTCCTGTGCATCCTCTTGAAATCCATGTTAAAATTGCCCTAATTTCACATTTGGGGACGATGCCGTTTATATCTTTTATATATGTATATCTGTATCTTTCCTATATTTGCTATTTAAGCCCTTTGATACTTTTTATGTTTAGGGTAAATTACACTGTTAGTCCCTGTGATTTCACGTTTAGTCCAAAATTATACTATATAAAGTAAAACCTCTATAAATTATTTACATATTTCCCCAAAACCTTGCTTTAATAGCATTGTACATCATGCCTTAAAAACTTGTGTTTGGAAAAATATGTAAATATTGATGTGCATGTGGGGATGTATGTAAATCCCCATAAATTAATAACTTCGATAAAATTAATAATTTGTCCAGTTGGGACCAATACAAATTTGGGCATTAATCGATAAAATAATAAGATAATAATTTTTTTGAAACCCCAGTGTATATATATTAGTCCAACGAAGCTATAAATTAATAATTACTAAAAACAATTCTACAATTTCTTCAATGCCTTGAACCTCGTAACATTCATTAGTATACATTCATTAATTTCTTCAATGCCTTGAATTCGTAAAATGTTAATTGGAACTTGTTTTTTAATTTACTTTTCATCTCTAACTGATATACATTGTAACTATTATATTGGACTTGGAAATTTTAAGGTCCTATGTAAAACCTCTTTAAATTAATAAAATTTTAATTTATCGATACAATAATATCTCGCTAAATTAATAAAATATTTCGGTCCAACATCATTAATTTATAGAGGTTTTACTGTACTAAAACCCATTGAGGGTATGTGAGTGCAAAAGCATTATAGCAACTACAGTGCAGAACAGTGATTTCTACATATCCCGCTAAACTTCCTTTCTTCACTTCCTAGAAATTCTAGAGAACCCACTAAACTCAAAACACACTCCATACTCTTAGAAATGGCATATGTTAATTCATATAATAAGTTTTATATGACCCAAGGTTGATATTTACTTATGATCCAAGGTTGATATAATAAGTTTTCTTCAAAGAAACAATTTTTGTTATACGTGTTAATGTTTTCTAAACATCAGTAATCTAAATGTTTTGTATGATTTTTTTTTTTTTTCTTTTCAAAAACCTATGTACAATCATCTATTTATAATATGGCTTCCTTATAAATTATGTAACGGGGAAAAATCCCTGATTCCCATTGGGGATCCCCGTTCCCCGTCGGAGACGGGGATGGGGACGTAATTGTGACCCCGACGGGGATGGGGACGGGGACGGGGATAGCTATTTAACTTCGAGGATGGGGATGGTATCAACCATTCCCCGCATACCCGGCCCCGTTGCCATCTCTACATACTCTTCTTCTCCACAAAACCAATTATACTTCACTTCCCCTGATTTACATATCCACAAATTAAAACCAAAACCGGAAGAACCAAAACAGAATCAAACAAACAATGGGAGAATAAAAAAAAATTACAAATTCATGATCTAGATCTAGACGAGTTTTGTAATTCCAGGTATGGAGTTATACAATTTTACCTAAATTAATTTTGTAACTTTACTAACACCAATACCCAAAAATTGTTTCTTCTAATTTTGTACTACTTTTGATTTTGATTATGGGTTTGATGATTTTTTTTTTTTTTTTACCTACTTTTTTTTTTTTTGGGTTTTTTTTTTTTTTTTTGTGCTCTACCTACATTCGATTATTGAACCATTAGGTCGCCTATTTCTTAACAAAAAATTGAATCTTTTTTGTTGATTGGTTATGTTTTGAAGCAAAAGGTTGTGGATGTTGCAAGGGTCACGTCACGAAGAAGCTTGCTGAACCAAGGTAAATGGTAGATTTTAGAATTTTCTTTCAATGATCTTTGTTTTTTATTATTGGTTGATTGAGTGCTCAATTTAAAACAAAAAACATCATATCCTTCATCCTTAATTTCCTCTTTTGAAATAAGTTTTAAAGATACACAAGTGCTCATTCAGGTAGCATTAGTGTCCTTGAGAAATACAACCATTTAGATGTCTACATTTGTTATTGATGTTTTTTTTTTATGTTTGTGAAATAGGGGGTGGACATGTTTCGAAACCGTGTTGGATTTTTCAAGTTTAGAGCCGATGTCATTGACAAAGAAACAAGAGAAAAGGTACCTAAAATACCGATGTCATTGTAAGAATAAGCTTAAGTTGTGCTAAAAATAAGCAATTCCAAACAGGCTGTTAGTCTAAAAAAACTGAAATTTTATTATCGAAACATCTTTATATACTACAATGCTAATTGGCTTCATTCGCTCCATTTAAAACTTATAATGGTATTTCAGAAACATTTGTTTCCACTTTTCTTGATGTTGTTTGGGGGCTGAAATGGGTGAGTTTGCGGGCCTAAATGGGTGGGTTAATTGGGGTTGAAATGGGTGGATTTGTGTGTCGGTGCTGAAATGTATGGGTTTGGGGACTCAAATTGGTGGGCTCGGGGGTTGAAATGGATGTGAGTTCGGCATCCTCACCTTCTCTCAACTCTCATTATATTAAGAAAATAAAAACCACACCCTCCATTTTTTTGTGCTCTACCTACATTCGATTATTGAACCATTTTCTGACGACATCATTTTTCGGTAAATCTAGACTTAAATAGTTAACATGTTTTCACATACTTGCTCCCCCACTCTCTCTTTTTTTTACAAAGATTTAGGCATATAAAATTTCCCAAATATCCCTATAAGTTGTTTCATAAAATGATGCATTCTTTTAATGACATGAACTTTGTTAACAAGTAACTTTGATCATTCGTGCAGCCATTGTAGAGATTCTCAATAACAACGGATTTGTTGTGGAAAAGAGTAAGCATTCTTAAGGATAGTTATTTGTAAGTTGTGCATAAATGTGTATATTCTCTATATTAGTTATGATTAAAAATCATGCAGAGATCATGACTTCGAGTGTTGACGTGAAAGAGGCGTCCTATCCAAAAGGCCAAGGTAACGTTTACGAAAAATTACGTATGTGCTTTATCTTTTAAGATATGTTATGCAGTACATTTGAGCTCTGCATACACCTGAAAAAAAAACTCTTTCAATTATGTTTTAAGCCTATAATTTAATACCCATGAATTCCTCGATGTAAGCTAACCGTTAGCATGTATCTCAAGACACAAATGACATCAGGTTGGAATACCTAGGAAATGGTCTAGACTCTAGAAGACATTAAAGCCTGATTCTATTGAGGCTATGATTAATTATTATATTTTGTTTTCTGCTCTCTTATTACCATTTAGTTTGCAACTAACAGTAGTTAGAACGGTTCAGCTGTATAGTACTGGATTAAGAAAAGTTATCTTAAAGTTAAGTACTACATCTAGAGGTGGCGATGTGGGCTTGTCATGTACGCTGGGTAATGGATAAAAACAGGCTGGGTCGGGTTCCGTTGACCAATAAATGCTTTTTGTCCTTTTTTCCAAATTTATTTTTATAATTTATCAATGTTTTTAATATGATTACTTGCAACGATATTATTTCAGTTAGCATTGATTTTATTTGTTGAAGTGATGGTCATTCCAAATATTAGAACTTTGTATTTGTGTCGTATGTAATATTGTAGAATAGATGATGGGCGAGTGGGATTGGACAAATATATGTATCTTCTTCTAAATACATAAGTCCATATAATGTATGTTAAACCAAGTCCAACCCACAAGCCCACCTTAGCCCATCAAAAGCCCACCTAATCTATTAGGGCGTGGCTGTGAGTTTGCTATATCAACACACTCCCACCACATAAGTCTTTATGCATTATTGTGGATAAGGTGGGAGTGTGTTTTCTCTCTTGTATTCTTCTTCTTCTCTAAGCTAATACATTCACAGTTTCATTTATTCCCTATAGTGCATCGATCTCATCTTATCTATCATTCTTATATCTCATCTTTATTTCCATCTATTTCTCTTATATCCTTGCTGCCATTCGATCTCAATAGAAATGGGTATGATAAAGTAGGATTTCAAGCTATAACAAGTGGTATCAACAGCCGGTCAACGAGGTAGGAAGTTAGTGTGTTCGGTTTGTAAGTAAAAGAAACCAACTTTCGTGGCTTTTTGCTACTTAAAAAGGCACGAAGTGGGTGATTTTTCTTGGAATCGATATAGCAAGAATCTTGTGTGAAAGTTGTGTTTGTTCTTGGTTTGAAAGATTTTGTGATTATTCTTCACTTAAATCTTGGGCAAAGAGCTGCACTTTTATTGGTGTTCATGGCTTCTTTGATCGAAATATTGTAAGGAAAGAATCACTTTATGTGTTTTGAATATTATATTTGTAATATCTTTGATATTATTGGATCAAGTGGTGAAAGTTGTCAGGAATACTTGCAATTGGGTGAAAAGTTGTCAGGGAAATAAGGCTTCACGTGGGCAAAGTACTCAAAAGTCAAAAGTTAGTGAAAAGCTGAAATCTTTCGGAATTGCAAAAAGAGTGTCGCAATTCATCTCGCAATTGCTATTCTGTCGCAATTCATCTCGCAATTGCTGTTCTGTCGTAATTCATCTCGCAATTGCTGTTCTGTCGCAATTCATCTCGCAATTGCTATTCTGTCGCAATTAGTCTCGCAATTCAGAACTTGTCTTACAATTCAACTGCTTTCGCAATTGAAGTGCTGCTCTCGCAATTGGAGCATCTTATCGCAATTGTGGCCTCGCAATTCACATAGTGCCTTTCGCAATTGGCGAATTTTCTCGCAATTGGCCATTTTGTCTCACAATTGATGCAGTTTTGAGAGTTGGCAACTTCAGTTCTTGTACTTTCAGCTGCATTAGAAGATCTTTCGAATTTGACACTTCAGGCCCTCGCAATTGTGATTAAAAGACTTCAAAGTTAAATAACTTTTAAGGATTTGATTCGAACGTAATTTCGTCAACTCGAAAGTGAACTCGGTATTTTATCACTTGTATAAGTGTGTAAAATACTTCGACAAACGGTTATCTACTTTCTTGTATAAGATTGTTAGATTTTATATAAATTACGAATTTATATAAATAAGATATATTTCTATCTAAATTGATATTTTGCCATAATTTGTATAAATTTTGGTCGAATTGAAATTTCTATAGAAAGTGTCGTGTTTATCTAAATTGTAATTTACATAACTTTTTGTCGAGATTGTAAACTCTTGACTTTGTCTTAATTATACTTGAATCAAGTTTCGTAACGTTATTTAATTTGTTACAACTTCAACGAACATCATCAACAAACCAAAGCTTCACAACAACAACCAAGTTTAACCTTCAACAACAACATCTCCTACTTTGTTGCAACGATCCTGTATCATCTTTATCATACAATCATCATCAATGGCAAATCAACAAGACGATATCACAACTGCTTTGGCAAATGGTTTTGCTTTGTTATCCAGGGCATTAAACATCGAACCACATAACAACAACCAATGGAATTCACCGTACACTGACAATACGCAGTTATATATGGGACAAGAATGTCAAATGGTTGATGTTATCGGGAATCAACAAGGAAATGCTATGGGTATACAGACGGGGAATCAAATGCAATATGCAGGGCAGTATATGGGAAATCAAATGGATCAGTTTGTGAATCAGAATGGGGTCAATCAAAATGAGGATTATTGTTTCATGACTTCATCTGAAATCCAAAGGAGTGATATAGGCATAATTGGTAATGTTCCTGCAATGACGAAAGTAGAAAAGCTCCAGTACATGCTGATGCTAGCCAACAAGGAACATTCGGGAATACCTTTGACTGCTGAGGAATCCTACTTCTTGCTTTCAACCAGAATCAATGATAATTCTACAGAAGTCACAGGAGTCTCCGATCCTATGCCTGATCTGCAACAAACAACATCATGCAGTGATTCTGAAACTCCTCCGTCCTATGACACAGAACCACTCCATGAGGTACCATCATTGTTTGCTCATGAAAAGCCACATTCTGTGCCTCTCGAACCTAATTTCGATACATATGTGGGGGAGCAAGTTAATAGCAATGTTAACTGTGAAACTTCATATATAGATCCTAATGAAGTTCAAGTTGCACAAAATGATGCTAATGATGAGGAAACTCGTGCTTTCTTTGAATCATTACTTCATAATTGTCAAATTGAGATTGAAAAGGTCAAAAAGATCAATCTCGAGGTAAAAGCCGCGAATGAAAAATTGACCACTGAGCTTGAGAGTTATAAGGTGAATGCAAGAGCTTATGATTTTCATAACAATCGACAGTCAGAACTTGAAAATAGTTTGAGGGATTCTGTTTTAAGAGAAAAACGTTTGCAAATCAAATTTGACACTCTTGATGTTAATTTGAACAATAAAATCAAATCTCTAAACAAGGAAATTTCTGAACTAACAAACCAGCTTTCAAAACAAAAATCAACTTATTCTAATCTTGAAAAAGAAAAGAAGGAGTTGAATGAAAGGTTTTCAAAACGTGAAATGGATCTTCTTAAAGAGATCAATGACAAAAAGGAAACCATTGCAAAGTTGGAAGACTTACTTGTAAAAACGGGTCATTCTGCACAAACAGTTCATTTGTTAATTAACGATCCAAACCCGATTTTACATACGTTAAAAAAGGTGGCTATCGGTTATGAAAACCCTTATATTCTCAAGAAAGCTCAAAAAGAACAGAATGTGCTTTTTAATGGTAATTTAATAAATGCTATCCATGACCCTCCTTCGGGTTATGATTCTAGCGAAACGATTGCGCTGTCGGAAGAGAGTAGAAAGAAAATGCGACAATTGAACAGAGAAATAAAACCCATTGACTATAATGAAGTTAACAAACTTGCTGGGGTTCATCTTGTTCAAAAGGAGTCACCTCTGTTTTTTCAAAAACCAGTGGTTTTCACAAGACAAAAAGCTGTTTCAAAACATCTGCCTAACATCGAACAAATGGCATCTAAAAACACTTATGATTCAAGTGCAGCTAGACTATATTTGGTTGATCTTAAACAGAGAATTGAAACACTTCAAAGTATTGTGGCATCCAAAACAAACAATAAAAAAATGGAATGGTTTTCAAGTTTTCAAAATGACCTGAAAGAGATGTTCGAAAATGAAATCAATCCACATATTGCTGCAATCTATGCAGTTGTTCAAAATGTGGAACATAATCTTTTGAAAGAGTCAGCAGAATTCGTTAAGGACCACAAATCCTTAGTGAATGAAGCCAATGCATACTTGGAACACATAAAAGTTTTGGAAAAGCAAAATGACTCTCTCTCCTTCGAAGCTCTATCGACAGATATTATGTCCATTATTTTCCAAACATATTCTGTTGAGGATGATGAAAGACTTCGAGCTGAAACTTCTGAAATTGTTTCAAAATATGAAAAGGCGCTTTTTAAAATTGAAAAGCAAAACGTTACATATTTTAAACAACTTGATCAGAAAAAGGAAGAATGCAAGTATGACAAATTGTCGTATGAGCGTTCTTACAAACAAATGCAAGAACAAATTCAGTTTTTGAAGTCTCAGCTTGCAAGTCAACCAGGGAAGGGTGAGGAACCAAAGGGTATTGGACCATTAACCCCCTTGCCTAGTGAGAAACAAAAAGGGAAAGCTGTTGTCAAAACAAAAACATCGAATGTAATAGCGCCTGGCCTTGATAGGATTAGTCCCACTAATGCGTCTGCCTCTACCTCTCAAACATATAGGGCGTTAGACAAATGTGCAAAAGATAATCCAAAAGAGTCTAGGAATGCTAATACAGATTCAAAGGACAACAAGCTAAATCCCAATGTGTGTGCCCCTAGGAATTGCTCACCGAATGTGACCACTCAAACAGTTAAGGAATCAGTTGGTTCAAACAAAACGGTCACAATCTCTACCTAGAAACAGCTAGGCAAAAGGCACAGGTTCGACAAGACGGAATTTTAGGAACAAAACCTAGAGTGATGAATTCTACAACATTACAAAGCACTGCTAGTAGTAGTAAACCACTACCTAGGATCATTCAACTAAAGACTAGGGATTGGCTTGCATCTAAGAGTAGTTGCGAAAAAGAAAATGTTATTCACGTAGAATCCAACACTATGAACTCAAATTCCTCTTCGAACCAGAAACAAGCTTCAAATGACTGTAGTGACAAAGTTAAGGTTGCTGTTTTAAACTAGAATGTTGAATTTGTTTGTCCTACATGTCAAAATTGTGTCCTTTCAGGTAATCATGATGCATGTGTTGCACAATATATCAAGAAAGCAAATGCAAGTGCCAAGGCACAATCCTCTAAGACACCAAATAGCAACAAACCCGTTGCTAAGAAGCAAAAGGCTAAGAAACCAACTAGGTGGATCTCTACAGGACGTAGTGTTTCTCAAAATGAGACTTCCGCTGCATCTGAAAAAGATACAACTCCTAGATCTTGCCCTAGGTGGATTCCCACGGGAAAAGTTTTTAAAACAGTTGGTCTTAGATGGATTCCCACAGGGAAGATTCTTGATAGTTGCACCACAACAAGTAATAGTGAAAATCATCAGGATAAGGATGTAGAAACCACTACAACCGTTGATAGTGGACACTCTCAATGTGATGATTCATGTTCTTCTGACACTATTATTTGTGCATATTCTTCTTTTGTGGATTCTGTGATTGCAGGTACTCGTGAAAGTGTTGAGAGTTCACTCGTTGAATGTGGAAAAGAAGACCTTTATGCCAACATCGCATTTAGAAATCCTGGTCTACATCCACTCTTAACTCCACTTTTACTTGTTCATACTTAATCATTCTTTGTGCATATACATTTTTTGAAAACATCAAAAAGAATATACAAAAATGGAAAATTTTCAAAAAATTCAAAAACAATATAAAATCACAAAAATCCAAAAATATTCTTCTCCGACATGTCTCTCGTATAATCAATATTCTGTACGTACTTAGAAATATCATTCAACAATGATACGGGCATGTACAGATGCTTGAGCGAGAGTTCTTTAAATGTTTTCAAAACATGTCGTTCCTCAAAATTTCTATATGGCTTATGCACACATGTCAGTGCATAACCCGTTTTTCAAAGAAAGGAAAGTGCTTAGTCAAAATCTTTCGAGCACTTATCCTAAAATCAATGGCTTCTAATCATATCGGATTAGGACCCGCGCTTAACCCAATGGCTTCGGAACAACTCAGTTTCGGACCCGAACTTCAAATAAAGGAAAGTGTTGTGCAAATCCAATTTCTTTTTCTAACACTTATCCTAAAAACAAATGAAGATATTTCTCCTTACATATCTTCAAAGATTTTCAAAATCTTCTCTATCTTGAGCACATTTTCTTCAAGATTTTTCAATAAGATTTTTCCAAATCTTTCATAAAGTGCTCAAGATAACTCCCTCCTAAACCCTTAAAACTGCTTTTAAACTAAAATGTTTAACCATATGCTTTGTTTAAGGGGGAGTAGAAAAACAAAAATGTTCCAATTTCATGCTCAAATCCGTCTATCTCTCCAAAAAGTTTCATTTTAATCAGTTGATATCAAAAATATCACTGCATGCTATTTTTGAGGGGGAGAAGACGTGATTAAAATGTGATCAAAAGAGAATCTCAAGAGTTCTTCAAAAAGACTCAGCATGAACCCTCGAATTGACGAAAGATAAATGTCAGTAATCGAAAAGACTAGTCCGGGACGGGTAATAATTTCAAGATGGTTATCCATTGATGTAAACGTGTCTCGCAAAGGAATTGTCTGAGTAGAATGTACCAATTCAAGAGATGATCTTTTGATATGACCGGGACGGGTAATAACTTCAAGCTAGTCTAACTAGTGATGTAAACGTGTCTCGCAATGGTCATATTAATTGAAAATCGATCAGTTCAAAAATGTGCAAGCTCTACCAAACATGTGCTATTCTTTCTTAAATCTCATAAGCACATGTGAAGGGGGAGTATTTCAGAAAATGCAAAACTCTCTAAGTGTTATCCAAAATGTGTTTATTCATAAACACTTTGAGAGATTTTCTCAAATGGTTTTATGGCAAGTGATCAACAAACCTAGGATAATCATGGAGTTATAAGGTGATTATGGTTAGGTTATGTCCTATGATCCGCCAGAGCCGGAGGGATCTTCCCAAGGTCAACTCCAATAGTCTAGAATTAGAAGTCCTTAGGTAAGATTGAAAAAAGGAGTAAATGAGAAAGGAGAAAGAAGGGGTTGAAGAATGAAAAAGAAAAGTTTTTGTAAGGGTGAAAAGAAATAGCCCTCCATGAAAACTTAGGTCAGAAACCGGGTTAATACATCTGCTATCAGTATTCACTAAGGTGATACTGGTATTGAAGACAAGACGTCATGGACCCAGTGACGCGATGCACAACCCCTCTCAGCCACTCAGATATCTCTTAAAAGATATTTGTTTCATTTCTCACGGAGAACACTACATAATCTATCGGCCTCTCATTCCGAGATGTGTTGATATTGAAAAGGTGGCACTCTGCTCCATGCCTCCGACGACTAAAACCAAAACGCACATAATTGAGTCTAGAGACATGAGATTCATCAAAGATCTCTTAGGAACACTTCCTATGCAATACACTTGTGTTCATCAAAAGGATACAAGTTGTATGAGTCTTAATGAGATCTAAGGATCTTGCCTCACGACATGATGGCCGCTGGACGATTTATTGCTAACTGTCTTATGCTGGTACCGACGAAAGTCCATTCACCATCATCATCTACAACGTAGACGCATCTGATCAGAAGAAGTAGATCAAGGCAAGAACATTCAAAGTCAATACTTTGAAGATCACAGAGCATGAAGGAACAATGAATCAAGTCTATTCTACAACGACACACAAAGTTCAAGACATCAAAGTCAAAAGATCTTATCAATGGGATCATCATTTGAATGACCATCCCTTAGGGGGAGATTGTTAGCATTGATTTTATTTGTTGAAGTGATGGTCATTCCAAATATTAGAACTTTGTATTTGTGTCGTATGTAATATTGTAGAATAGATGATGGGCGAGTGGGATTGGACAAATATATGTATCTTCTTCTAAATACATAAGTCCATGTAATGTATGTTAAACCAAGTCCAACCCACAAGCCCACTTTAGCCCATCAAAAGCCCACCTAATCTATTAGGGCGTGGCTGTGAGTTTGCTATATCAACACACTCCCACCACATAAGTCTTGATGCATTATTGTGGATAAGGTGGGAGTGTGTTTTCTCTCTTGTATTCTTCTTCTTCTCTAAGCTAATACATTCACAGTTTCATTTACTCCCTATAGTGCATCGATCTCATCTTATCTATCATTCTTATATCTCATCTTTATTTCCATCTATTTCTCTTATATCCTTGCTGCCATTCGATCTCAATATAAATGGGTATGATAAAGTAGGATTACAAGTTACAACATTATTTCAGTAATAAAGAAAGATCTTTGAATAAAACGATTATAGAGGTTGTATGCATTGGAAATAGACATTTGAGCAACTTTCAACCCGTTTGACCCATTCCAGTTCCCTTTTATCTCACCCGATTAAGATAAACACAAGTCAACTTGACTCATTCATAAGTAGGGTCAAAATTGGCTACTCTAAGAAGGTAAAACTTTCAAGTTTATATCCTAGCCCAAACCCTGCCACCACCTAGAACAATCATCTTATATCGAAAGAATTTGGTTCAGTTCTTAAATAAGAAATGCATATATGTTTCTACAGCATGGGGTTAGAAAGTAGAAACACACATAACACTGATCTAAATAACTCAAACCAGGAATTAGGAAAAACTAAAACCATGTACATTAAAGAGTTGGCTGGTCTGGTCTTATCTCAAATCTTAAAATGTTTTTTAGAGTCCCTTGAAGTCCAAGGAAGTGATTTTTAACGTGAGACAATCTTTTACTTCTTCTTTTGTAAGCATCACTACTCACTATGCATATTTAGTCTTCGATGTAGAAAAATTATCATCTTTTGAGCCATATTGGTATCATCGCTATAGGTTACAGGAACACAACACTTTGGTGAGCATGGTTGATAATTATTAACATCACAAGACTTTCACTATTTTTAGGGCATTCTAAACTGCGTTGGCTGGTAACCCTGGTTCACGTTCCTTCTAATAAATCTATAGAAAAAATGATCACCTTGAGCTTATAATTCTCTACTTAACGTCTTATTTTGTAATGTTACAGAATAAAACACGTGTATAAAAATTACTTTTGATTTAGAAAGTGTGAAATACCTCCTCATTATCAGAATCCTTTTTGGAAACCTCTTCTTCCTTAGCCTCCTTTACTTGTCTAGCATCAAGCTTCTTTTCTACCAAATCTGCACAGACAACACAAAATATTATCATCAAAATTTATTATTATGCACATGCATAATAAAAAAATGAACGCAAGAATCTGTTTCATACTCCCTAATTTTGACGCTGCAAGGACAGCCTCATCTTTCTCATCATCTGGACACAAGAAAAAACATATTTGTAAGAGTCAACAAAAAATAGGTGTGTGTGGATTGCTTATTTTGAAGACTTATCAATAAAGAATAAGTAAGTAGGTGACATCCTGCTTAGTTTAAATGCTTTTTTTTAGTGTAAAACAAGCAAATGAAGGGTTTCTGTCAAACTCTAAAAACTACCTATCTCAAGCAGATAAGTACTTAAATAAGCAATTTCAAACACCATCTCAAAGAGAAATATAGGGTACAGATTTACACTAACCAACATCGCCATGGAGAGTGACGCAGCAGAAAAGAAAGTATGTCAAGGAATCAGCAGAATGCAACTTAGATATTAACACAAAGAAACTAAGAACCGATAAAAGAAACTAACAAGTGTGTAAGTAAAAAACAATATGATGGCACATGAAGGATATAATTTATCTTCGCCAGCAGGTTGATCAGTTTTGTATCCAGATAAAACCACACTCCCATTCTCCCAGTTATTTGAAACGGTAAATGTTCTTTCAAGCACCAGGTCACAAAATTGTTGAGGGAACCTTTTGGGATTCAATGCTATTAAAGCAAAAAGCTCGCCCCCGACTTCAATATGCACAGAAGTAGGTTCGCCCAAATGGTGCTTCTCGACCACAAGAGTAGCCTGCATACAGTAAAGTAGATGCTTATATGCTCAATGTAGCAACAGAATCATATAGCCTTGTACAAAAATATATTTATACCTGGGATATGTGTAAGACTTCCTCCTCATTAATTTCTATCTGACGTTTCTCGCCACGTTCAAGCGTAATTCCTGCATCAAAACAAATACCA
This sequence comes from Artemisia tridentata subsp. tridentata, assembly GCA_021014915.2. Lineage (NCBI taxonomy): Eukaryota > Viridiplantae > Streptophyta > Magnoliopsida > Asterales > Asteraceae > Artemisia > Artemisia tridentata. The sequence continues at coordinate 74,903,675 of CP139507.1, forward strand.
ATAAGCAGAGTCAACAACAGAAGACAATAGGTCAAAACTAGCATACATAAACTGTGAATACAATTTATAGTGACATCAGACTAACAAAAAAGCTTGGGCTTCATATTATGACCACCATCTAAGAAACTAGAATCTACTGATATGAATTATCACACCAAATACCGAAACATGTATCTACATAAGTATCAATTACAAGAAACTAAACAATCAATCGACCCAAAAAAATGGATTCAAGTACCCATAAATATATATATCATGTAAGGCATCAAATAAAGGTCATCCGGACCATCATTTTATCAATCTAACTAGAGAATTTGTATACATATAAATTATCTACATCATCCCACAAATATATATACTTGTATAAGCAAAGAACATAGTGATAGAAAAACAAATCTCTTAATACACAACAAACAATTAGTCTTACAAAATATGTCAATCCAAACGATCTGATTAAAGTAATAGCGTCGCATTGGTGATACTAACTTAACAAAATGTCTAAACCTATCAAATGAGAAGTAACAATATCATTAAGTTTCTATAAACTTACAGTAAAACCACACAAAAATCATATAAAATACTGCGATAGTATGAGATCTCTTACCCCAACTTATTATTGTAGAATGGTAATCTGCAGAAAAGAAAATTTAGGATTCTATAAGATGAATAATAAGGAGAAACATAACTCTTTTATTTAGCGAATTGCAGCAAAGGTCCATGTCGTTTGTAGATAACCATGGATTTAGTTCAACATCTCATTTAACGAATTCATTTCAGATTGTCTGAAATTCAAATTTGATAATTTTGTGTTTAGTATCATCTAAAGATACATGTATATAGGAACACACGTACTCAGTTAAAAGGAAATGTAGCCCATGGCCCGCAATGAAATGTAGACTCTCTTAGGAATCAATGGCAAATGTTGAACACAAATTATGTACATTATATGGGAATCAATAACCATAGCACAGATTACATAAACAACACACAAATTGACTCAAGTAAAACTAATTCACCTATCTGGCCCTTTTATGACCGGGTCAAATAAATGATCATGTAAGGGGATGTTTGTTTAAGCTAATTTTTGGGGCTTATGAAACATAAGTCAAAACAACATAAGCTCATAAGCTCAAAAAATAAGCTTAAATAAACACACCCTTGAATAACAAAAAATGTCTACTATTAAACCGCGACTTTGTCAAACCCTCAAACAAATTTATCCTTTTATGCACTCAGAAAGAAAGACCAAACAGAAGTTTACCATATCCCAACACACTATAAAGTAATCTGTAAAACAACATTGTTTAATCCCTTAACTTTATTTTACCATTTGATTAAACTCCATAAGATTCATAAACGTTTAATTAAGACACTTAACTAATTTGGTCAATGTTTTTATTTCTAACTTAAAACGGCCTATTATTTTGATCATTACGATCAAATGTGTTCATGATTCGGTTGAAAAACATCAATAACAATATTCACGGAGGAGGTAAAATGTTTACAAACTCGAACCTAACCTAAAAGGTGACGGGTACCCAAACTAGAAATTACATACATATCAGATCGAGTCGATTAGACGAGCATCTACTTTTCTTACCGACACGCCTCATAATACACCAACTTTTTTGGTTTTCACTTTTCAATTACTTAGTTGTTATTATTTTTCTCGTTAAGATCAATCGGATCAGTTTTTGCCATTCTTTTGTAATACCCGAGTTACGACCAATTTTTTTTTTTTTATTCGAACCGGTAAAATGTACACTTATCCTCCGACATTTATTGGGTGTTTGTTTCGACTTATGACTTATTTGGTTTTGGGCTTATGCTTCATAAGCTTACTTTTTGTAGCTTATCTGAAACTTTTCGGCTTAAATAAGTTTATTCTATCATAAAAAGCTTATAGAAGCCGAAAAGTAAGCAACAAAAAGTGAATATGAAACATAAGCCCAAAACAAACACCTATATAAGCCAAAACAAACACCTCCTAAACTATGTTTTTTGAGTTAAAAGTATCAAATGTTTTAATTAAAAGTTATAGATAGGTCACGAATATATGAAGTTAAAATTCAAAAATAAAAAATTATAATTGAGGATAAAAGCATGGAAGTTGAATAAAATGGTCAAATAAAGCTAAGTTTAAATACATTGCAAAGAGAAATGAATATGTTAAAGTATAATTTGAGTCAAAGTTAAGATATTAAACTATTAACTAATCAATAAATTTAGACCAACTTACAAACATAGCAACTACTCCGTAATTAAATTCATGTAATAATAATACCTGATGATGACTTCAATAAAATTGGGAGCGGTAACAGCAAAGTGGAAATCTTAAAATAGAGGGAAATGAAACCTAGCTCCTCTTTTTGTCTTCGAAATTACTAAGTTGCCCCCTTTTGTTGACTTGGTAAGTTGTGTTTGGGGACCAGATTCTTGGGAGATTATGGGGGCTATAGTTTTTTTTATTGTCCAAAAAGTAGTATCGTTTGTCTGCCAAGATTAAGAAAGATTATAGGAAAAATAATCTTTAAAATTAAAAGTTCATCCAACCAGCTTTTCAGAAAGGACTAGAGATTATTTTTTGTATAATTACCATTTTAACCTTCAAAAAACCCACATTCATTATAAATTATAATAAAACCCTACTTTAATATGGAATGCACATCGTGAATGATAATTTAACATCATTTTAAGGTTGTTTGTATTTTTACATGGATTTTCATGCAATGCTACATATTTATGATTTATATCAATAATTTTATTTACTATTCTTATTCATGTTGGGTTTGTTATTTGTATGTCCAATTACGTCATTTTACACTTTTAATCTAAAATTACAGGTAGTTTGCCAAACACTACTACAAAAAAAAACTACATTTTTAATCTTTTTAAGCACCAGCACCCGCATCAGCACCAGCACCAGCACCAGCACCAGCACCAGCACCAGCAATTTTTGCCAAACACACCCTTAATTGTGTTCTCTAGATAATTAAACGAGTATTCGTACATAGTGACGGGACTTTATAGCGACAAATAGTTACAGTTGTAATATTTTGGTTAAGTGTTTCGGATAACGTTTATACATACAACTAGAGGCGGAGCCAGAATTTCAAGTTAAGAGGGGCCGAAAACTTTCCGGTTTGTAGTTTTTTCTTTTTGCCCATTATTCAAAAAAAAAAAAAAAAAAAAAAAAAAAAAAAAAAAAAAAAAAAAAAAAAAATGAAAATAGTAAATCAATCTTAGAAATTTACCAAAACTAAACAAGGTAACAATGTGAAATCATAAATGTCGCATTACTCAAGTTGAGACTTTACTGGCTTTTTTAACCGTGTGTTTTAATACTTCTCATTCCTATTAATGTGTTTCAGAAGTATTATTAGGAGATATTAAAGGGTAATTTAGGCAAAACATTTTATTTATTTTTAAGCTTTTTTAAGTTTCGAGAATTAGTAAAACTCTTTATAAGTAGTAGAGAACTAGAGATAAAGTTTGTGCTACTAAATTTTTTGATCCAAAATTTGATGTTAAAGTTTGTGCTTCTAAATTTTTGTAAAGAGAAATACTCTAATCACATAAATCCTATAAAAAATCACACAATAAAGTGTGACAAAATAATTTGCTATGAAATAAAGAGTTGGTGAAGGAAAAGAAACAATGAGTTGTCTAACTGTTATGTCACATCATTATCTATTTTTTTAAACACTATGTGATTACAGCAAAACTCTTCTATAAACCTAATTTTGAACGTGATTAATTTAGTAAATGCTGATGCCATGTTAAGGCTATGTTTGGCGCACGAGCTTATCAGAGCTTATCGTAGCATGAACTTATTTTTTTAGAAAAATAAGCTACCATTGAAAATAAGTCTCGTTTGGCTGACACGGCTTGAAGGAGCTTGTTAAAAAAATAAGCTACTAAATGAAATGCTAGTTGTACTAGCATGTAAAAAAAAAACTCCAGCCACCTGCTCCAGCAACCAGCTCCAGCAACCCGCTCCAGCGATCCGCTCCAGCAACCCGCTCCAGCGATCCGCTCCAGCTCCTACTTGTGCCAAACATACCCTAAGAGCACAAGGTGTCATAGCTATCCAAAACTCCTCATTTGGGACACACCGGGTGCCACATCATTTTAAAAAACCTCCATAACTATCCCCCTTATCATAACTAACATCAATTTACTCATTTGGGGCCTACCACTTATAAATTTATTTTTTTAATTTAAATTTCCAAATAAATTAAATTCATTTCATTAAAATTAAAAATACATTACAACATATTAAAGTTAGACGCAACTTAAAATAACAATACGGAAAATAAAAAAACGATACGGGAAAAAAAATACAACACATATTAAGCATTTTCCTCGTCGATTTGATATTTCTTCATGATTTGTTCTTGTCTCCTGCGAATGATAGCGGCTTTTTTCGGTGTGGTCTGGTCGGGATCAATCATGAGAAACTTCGTCTCCTCCATCTTTAAGGTCTTCACTTCCTTCTGTCTCCTCGCCTCGTACGCGGCCATTTGAACGTCGGCTTTTTGAGAATATTTTTATGATAATTGTCCCGAAAAAGAACTCGTTTGACTCCCCCCGGAGCTCGCTGCGCTCGAAGTATCCGTCGACTTTTGTTTCTTTGAAGCTCGACTCTTTCTGGCGCCGTCGAGACGAGGTCGTTTGTCAGGGCCGAATATATCCTCGAGACATGAAATGTCAATCGGGTCCAAGGCATCCCATTTGGGGAATTTTTTCAAAACCTCCCAAACGTGAACATACATGAATTGTTTCGAACCAAAGCGTTGTTCAAAGTTGGTCTTCGCATTTTCGAGATGATCAGCGTCATTTTCACCGCTTCTACGCTGCAAATGTTTGTAAACAGCGTTGAATTTTTGACAATCACCATTAATCCTCGTCCATTTACCCGTGAGCATATTTTTGCTATGAGGGTCACGGTCAGTCTGAAGGTTGAACATCTCCAAAATCTGGTTCCAAAAGAAATCATCGGAACGGTCATTTCCGATTTCTTTGTCTTGAGAAACTTCTATCCAAATTTCCGCAAGTAACTTTTCTTCTTCCATGCTCCACTTCCTATTCACACGTGTACCTAGTTCCTCCATGCATCTTCATCGTCCGCGTCCAAATCCACGACTTTTTTTGATTTTTTGGCCATGGTTTTTTTCTCCTCTACCTTTGGCCGGTTCACGTGCTTGTAGTATTTTGAATTGTGAACCTGATGGTTGTGATTCAAAGTGTTGTTGTGGTTGAGATTGAGGAAACGTTGAAGGTTGTGACGGGTTAAAAAACTGTGGTGTCGGAATCGTTGTTGGGGGTGATTTGCGAATCCTTGAAACGCATATTGTTGATTAAGGTAATTGCCTCCGGGTTCAATTGCGTACCATATGGCGACGACGAGTTAGAATTTTGTGACGAGGGGGTAGACGGGTTTGACGAACCCCCGTATTGTTGTGGGTTTGACGTGAGGAGGTTCGTGAAATAGCCGCCTTCATTTGGTTTTTGAGACTTTTTATTTATTTATTTATTTTTTGAAGTTGAGATATAGAGTAATTTTATTTTTTGGTTGAATTGTATGTGAGAAAAATAATATGTAATGGTTTGGTATTTATATGGTGTAAATTAAAGTGTGTTAAGTTTTTTTTTTTTTAAAAAAAAAAAAAAAAAAAAGCAAACAAAATTGAAACGGTAATATTACCGTTTGTATTCTTTCTTGGGCCCCATGTAACGTTCACCTTGTCAGTAAATAAGCTCGTCGTGCAGACGACAAGGTGGTTAGTGGCGAGTTTTGGCGAGGCACCTCGGTGTCATGGCGAGGCTTGGCGAGGAGGCCACTGTGGACTGGCGAAGTATGAGTTTGTCCACACCTTGTGCTCTAATTATCTTGCATCCACTAAATTTCTTTTTGTGATTTGACTTATGCATATTAATTTCAATGGAAAGTGTTTTGGATATAAAAAGTTTAATCACAAGTAGAAATATTGAATTGCTGAGATCTTCCTTTAAGGTGGACATACGCTTTCAATATCACCTATAGTATAAAGAAAATATATTAAAGATTTTTTAAGTTTTAGAGGTTGTTTGGCTAAGCTTATGAATTGGGCTTATGCTTATGTTCTATAAGCGTTTTATGGCTTATATATCATAAGCTAATAAGCCCTTGCTAAGTGTTTGACTTAGCCTTTTATAATTAATAAGGTAAAATGACAAAAAGATACATTAACATTAAATGATGTTGTTATTAAATGAGGTTATAAAAGTCTTTTTATATAATATTGTTATAAATCTACCCATCCACATATAAGCCACAAAATCTGTGCTTATCAAAACCCCCATATATAAGCTCATAAGCTCACTCATATAAGCTTAGCTAAACACTTACTTTAAGCTTATTTAACACATATAAGCTAATAAGTTCATAAGCCTATTACATAAGCTTAGCCAAATACCCCCTCGGTAATCTAAATGGATTTCACTTGTCATTTAACAAAAAGAAATGGTTGATTTCAGTACTCTTCCTTATTCATAACCCCCCCCCCCCCCTCCCCCGCCCGTAAAAAAATGAAATGGTTGATTTCAGTTCTCTTCCTTATTTTTTTTAACTTTTTTTGATTTTTTTAGTTTTGTTTTTTAATCATAGAATTACGAAACAAAAAGTACAGAATGTAAAATATAAGTTTGACAAGTAAAAAATTATGAAAGATAAAAAATATGAAACAAAAATGGATAAAGAAATTGTCTTGTACTCTTAATAGATGAGATAAAATGTGATCTATAAAAGGATTAGGTTAAAAGGTATGAATAATAAGACGCTTAACAAAAACGTCTTTTTTTGCAAGCTTTATTGATCCCCTAGTGATCTTATTGCACACAATTGATGTATATGAATTTGTCACACCTAATTTCGAAACTAGAATAAAATGGCACTAATAAATCAAAACCAACGATTTATTGTAAATGAGAGTATTAAAAACTATAAAATACAAAACTCGTAATAAATATTTTAGGACAAATCCAAGAAACCAACGATTAAACGTATCTAAATATTCCAACAAAACGACATAACTAAAATAGGTTGCGTGGGTATCGGCTAAGTCCAATAGATCCAATAGCTCTCATTCAGATATCCCACGAACCCGTTGAAATCTTGGCGTAGAGAAGGAAAAAGAAAAACTAGAAGTGTACGTGGATTACATAAACAATATGCACAATTCAAAGAGTTTTATTCCAACGAAGTTTTCAAATTTGAAGCTCAATCCGAATCCAGCTTATAAAGTCATGTTATTTATAGAACAAAATTTTTAAAATCGGATTAAAGACTAGATAATATTCATACAAATCAAACCAACATTTCTTAACTATTACTACATATAAAGTGAAAATGGTCAAATGTGAAATGTTGAAGGTTGAAATTGGGCAAATGTGAGATAAAAATGTGAACCACTTAATCTTTAATCTGAAATTACTTAAACTAATTAAGGCAACTTTGAAATTGTAATTACAGTAACTTAAAACTAAATGCAGGCAACTTTGAAAAAACTTAAAACGAAATCAACAAAATCAACTTTAAGCTAATTAAGGCAACTTTGAAATTTGTAAAAGTTGACTTTGTGATTGTATGCTCGATGACTAAATATGAAGACAGGTTCATAATCTAAAATAGTTACAGAAATGAAATTTTAGATAAGTTAGATTTTTATAAATATACACAAAGCTTTTTCAACTTTCTAAAGCTTTTTATACACGTTCAAAACTTATTATTTGTGATATCTCTATTTCTTATAACTAGGCGAGTTTTAGCGCTTGCAAATCTTTACTACATATAAAGGGTGTATACCCTTTCTTAAATCTTGAAAATTTAAAAAATTAATGCAACTTATCTTTCAAAACCAAGAACAAGACTTTTAAATGCAGACTGCAACTTATCTTTGGATACCAAGAGGACTTTTAAATGCAAACTTTTGTATGCCATATGAGAATCACAAGGCATAAGAGAAGACTTTTGTTAATACACACGGTTAGTAATGATATGGCATATGTTTTTGTATTTATCTTTTGAAATAAAAATGGTCTTCATTACACCCATGTATTTTTAATATGTATAACTTGGTATGTTGTTTCCACATGTGTCAGTAGTTGTTTGCCGCCGGATATCCCGTCGCTATGCATTTTGGTTATTTCACGTTTTATCGCAACTATAACTATTTATCATTAGAAAATTTCGTTGTTATGCACGGGTACTCGCCTAGTACTTACAAAAACATATATATATTTTAGTGAGCTCTTACAAAAGTACACATTTCTATACCAAGTCCAGGGATCGATAAGCAAATGCCCGACATGTGTACCCAAAGTACGATCGACGCCAAGTCTTGGGTCCTCGGATATTTGTACAAAAGTTTATGCCAATAGTTTTTCTTCCTCTTGAATCCAAGTCGTACGGACAATATCGGTTTTTTTGGGTTTAGGCTTTCTTCCTTTGGCACGTCCTTTTCCTTTTCGAGATGGAGAAGGCTCGTGTTCATGTGATGGGGATTGTGGTGCTTCTTGTTGCAGTTGTGATGGTTGTGACGATTGTGGTATATGGTCATATATTGGGTGTTGTTGTTGAAGTTGGAGTAAAGCTATTTGGTTAAAAGTTTCTTGGTTCATATGGTAAAGTGCTTGTGGGAAACTTGGTTGTGGGATATATGGTTGTTGGGAAGCAAATTGTGCAAAACCTTGAAATGGTGTGTGTTGTGACAAACTAGAGTTGGCGGGTGATGGAGAGGTAGAATTGTCGGACGAAGAAGGTGGTGGGAATACATTGGATTGGTTATCCGTTTTGGTTGAACGTGATTGAAAGTGGATGTGAAAATGTATAAGATGGTGAAAATATGATTGTGTTTGGTTGTTTATATGATAAAAGTGGGTATTTATTGGGAAATGGGGTGTGTTATTTTTTTTGGGACGTTGCATACTAGCCGTTGGAATCATTTCTTTATTTTTATTTTTAATAAGCCAAAAACGCACGGTGTGCCTATAACGCGGCTATAACGCACCATACGGTGCAGCTATAACGGCGTTATAGGCACCGAAGAATGCCTATAACGAGTTGCACCTAGCTCTCTAATGACTAAGCAATCCCGAAAAACTACAAAGTAACATACACGATCCAGAAGAACCAAGTTAAAATATAACATACTTAAAGAGAAAGTTAATGAGCTCAATTCAGCTTCAGAAAGTCGAGAAAATGATCTCGAAAAAACTTAAAATGAGTTATTACTTTAGTTGCAACATTATATACAACTCAATTGACTAAAATTTCTACTGTTTTTATACTACATTTGCTTGATAGATGCTTTGGATTTAACTTTTTTGTAGCTTGCTAAGTGCATGGAGCAGTTGAAGAAAGAAGCGGCAGTGAAAATGAAGCTTTACCTTTAGCGGCGACGATTGCTGTAGCGGGATGGTGCCTAGGGCCAAGAGTACCACTTGTAGTGGTTACAACTACTACAACCCATTTGTTGAGGATATCATGTCAAAATTGTATGTTCAGTTGCTTATGTGAAGTGGCTGTTTATCATGATTCTTTGATAGTAGTTTCTGAGTTTTACTTTTATGGCTGTGGTGGTGGGTCGGCACTCCAATATAATTATATGATGGCCTTATTAGTATAAATGTTCTACAAACTTTTTAATTGGTTCTCTCGAAGAGGTAATCATGTGATTTCGAAGATCCAATTAATGTACCCACCCGTCAGTCATTGTTGCAAGCACATGAAACTTCTTGTTTTAATCTACATTATGATGTTATATTTTTTATGGATGCATTTCAGTCTTTGGTATTTGTGATCTTAAGCAATGGGAGCTGATGCAGGGAAAGAAACTATATTCTTGTAAAAAGAACATAAAAACTTTATAAGCTGTAACCATTGTGAATCGTAATTTGTTTCAAGTTTTTAGGGCTTCTAAACGGCATCGGTTGATTGTGATATTGCTTTTGTTTGTCTCTCAAAATTTATTATTTGTGATATTAAATAGTTACAGTATAATTTTATAATCAATTATGTAGCATTTCATAGTGGTTGGACACAGTTTGTGACCAAAGATTTATTCAAGTGCTTACTACTAGTAATACATTGGACCACCATATATAAATACGAACACACACCAAAATTCTGTTGCTTAAGCATTAGTTTCGTCTCAAAATACACTTAACTATCGGACCCCCAGGATATACTCAAAAGTAGGATGTTACAGAGCAATAATCAGATCATGCAATAATTCAGCGCAACCATTTGCTCAGACATCTTGTTCAATCTGTAACGGATATTTCTCACCAATTATTAAAGATCTTCAACCAATTTCAATTTGTGGTCATGTTTGGGTACAACTTTGGTGTTTAGAATTGTACCTCAATAGTTAGATAACCAACGAATTGCACAACTGAAGATAAGATAATACAACACGCCAAAAGCAGACACATTTTGAACTACCAATGTAAGGCGCTAACATTGGGTTAGGATACATATAGATTAATTAAGCAAGTCAGCAGGCACCTGCCAGTAGAGTTGCAGTCTCCCAAAAACCAACATAGTAATTTTAACGAGTTAGAATTTTTCTACCAAAAGAAACTTAATACATACTACTTAATAGCTAGTCACATAATCTGCAATCCTCCATCATTACTACAATCACCACTACTTGTGTTAACTGATGAGCATCATATGTCTTAAAGTGACCTGCATATAACCAATAATACAAGATTAAATTCACTCCAATAAGTGTGGGTAAGAGTAAGCTTAGAAGCTTTTGCATCCTAAAAAAGCTCCAATATTAAGAGCTTAAGCTCATTGTATCTTTTCGTTCACAGATAAACTAAAGCTTTTAAAATAAGTGTCACCCACACTTGTCTTGAGCTTATTGTTTTTTACTAACACCAGTACAAAGCAAAGAAATTTCAACCAAACACTTCCCTTAAGCTTTTGGCGTAGAAACACTTTCAAATTTTAATATGCTTAGCCACGCCACCCTCTAAGCATAAAGTATAAACAGATAAGGTAAGCTTAGCCATGCACCGTCTAAGCTTCTTTAATATAAATTATAAAGTATAAACAGATAAGCGTAAGCTTACCCTTTAAGCTTCTTTAATGTGCTTCATCCAAACATGTGTTTGAGCTTACTGTGTTTTAATAACCCAATCAGCTACCAAGCACCATAGATTTACCCAAACAACTCCCTTACGTATTTGGTTTACAGACACTTTTAATATGCTAATTTCTTAAAAAATATAAGGCAAATAAACTGTTAGGATTTATAAAAGCGATGGTCATTGTCGTTATTTATTGTATTAAACGTGTCGTTGTGTAATTAGTATATTTAGTCAATAGGGCTTGGACTTAAGCTTATATGTTATGTATTGTATTAAAATGAGCCCATGTAAAAGCCCACCCAAGTCCAAGCCCATCCACCTCAAATACTATAAATAGAACCTCCCACTATGGTTTGAAATAATCAACCTCACCTCATGATAGAGGGATATGATCTCAATATATACAAGAAACTTACAACAAACAATCCGGTAATTGAGGGATTGATATAAGACATAAAAGGAAACAAATAAAACAATAAATACAATAGTCAACAGAATATTATTCATTTAACACCCCCCTTCAATCGAAACGGTGGCGGTCCGAGGCGAAGCATAGCACGAAAGGCTTCAAATTGAGGGCGCGGAAGACTCTTGGTAAAAATATCAGCCACCTGTAGATTGGTTGGAACGAACTTCGTATATAACTTCCCAGAACTTACCAATTCTCGAATGAAGTGATAGTCCAAATCTATATGTTTAGCACGTTTATGAGCAACTGGATTTTGAGTCATGAAGAGAGCACTTTTGTTGTCACAAAGTAAGGTTGGTCGATCAGGTGGTAAGGCATGAAGTTCCCGTAACAAATGCGTGATCCACACAATTTCTGCAGCAGTGTTGGCCATGGCGCGATATTCAGACTCACAACTGGAACGTGCGACTGTGGGTTGCTTTTTCGCACTCCAGGAGACAAGATTACCGCCTAGAAAAATCGAATAACCATAAGTTGAGCGACGTGTGTCTAGACATCGCGCCCAATCGGCATCCGAATAGCCAAGCACATAGTTTTTAGGAGGACGACTGAAGATGAGACCAAAAGAAAGTGTGCCTTTAACATAACGCAGTATACGTTTTACCGCCTGAAAATGATGAACAGTAGGTGCATGGAGAAATTGGGACACCTGATTCACCGCATATGATAAGTCCGGTCTAGTAATTGTCAAATATTGCAAAGCGCCTACAAGAGACCGGTAGGAAGTAGGATCTGAGTGAGGGAGGCCATCAGCAACAAAGGACTCATGAGGAGCTAAGGGAGTGGCAACTGGTTTAGAATCATATAAGTGTGCCCGTAGAAGTATGTCTTTGGCATACTTAGCTTGTGTTAGAAAAAGACCCGAATCAGTATAAGCAACCTCTAGTCCCAGAAAATAGCTCAAGTCTCCAAGATCTTTGATAGCAAACTCGTGATGAAGATGAGAGATAAAAGTGGTAATCGCAGAGTTGTTATTACCTGTAAGGATAAGATCATCAACATAAACCAGTAAATACATGAGACATGAGTCTTTGTTGAGCACAAACAAGGATGTGTCGGCACGACTGCAAGTGAATCCATAAGAAAGAAGAAAAGTGCTCAAACGTTGAAACCAAGCACGGGGAGCTTGCTTGAGACCATATAATGCCTTGGATAACCTGCATACATGATTAGGATATTGAGAATCAATGAATCCTGGAGGTTGTTCCATAAAAACTGTTTCATTCAAATGACCATTTAAAAAGGCATTTTTAACGTCAAGTTGGTGTAACTTCCAATTGTGAAGCACAGCAAGGGATAACACAATGCGAACTGTGGAAGCCTTAACCACGGGACTAAAGGTATGAGAATAGTCCAAACCAGGAATTTGAGTAAAACCCTGGGCCACAAGACGAGCCTTATAGCGCTCAATGCTACCGTCTGAGTGATATTTAATCCGATAAACCCACTTGGAGCCAACGACATTAGAAGAGGAAGGACGCGGGACAAGAGTCCAAGTTGCATTATGTTTTAAGGCTTCAATCTCATCTACCATAGCTGCCATCCATTTCGGGTCCTTAGCTGCAGATTTAAATCCACGTGGTTCGGTGGCAGTGGTTAAAGCCACATGTAAAGCATGGGTGGCAAGAGAAGCAAAATCAGCCCGGTGTTTTGGTTTGGAGATACCTGATTTGGCGCGGGTAACCATCGGATGAAGATTAACAGGTTGAGCACCAGCGGCTTCAGTAGGGGCAGGTGAGGAAGAAGATGTCGTAGCATGTTGTTCAGGGACGGAAGGGTCAGGAATTAATGAATCAGGTCCTGGTGGTAGACGTGAGTTGGAAGATTCAGTTGGGTTGGTGACACTTTGGGCTGGAACAGGTGAGGAGGCCGAGTGTGTAACAGGTTCGGTTGGGTTAATATGAGGTGGGCCAGATGAAGGACACAACGGACAGGTGGTTGGGCTAAGAGGGATGGATGGGCTTGGAGAGGTGGGAACGTCAGGAGGGTTTGGAAAAGGCGAGGTGTGAGTTGAATTAAGAGGTGAAGGGTGAATGTCATCGACAAATGTAGCAAGCTCCAAGTTATGTATAGCAGAGGAAGAGGAGTCCTTTTTGAAAGGAAAACACAACTCATTAAACCGAGCATGACGAGTAATAAAAACTCGATTAGTGACTGGATCCATGCATCGATAGCCTTTATATTGAGTACTATACCCGAGAAAAACACATGGTAAACTCCGTGGTTCAAGTTTGTGCTTAGCATAATCTCGTAAATAAGGAAAAACTTCACATCCATAGACCCGAAAATTTGAGTATTGAGGCACTTGATTAAAGAGAACTTGGAAGGGTGACTTGTTGTCGAGAAGAGTAGTGGGCAAACGATTGATTATGAAAGTTGCCGAAGTAAATGCATCCACCCAATAACATGCCGGAACATGAGCATTGAATAACATGGCAAGACCCATTTCAACAATATGACGATGCTTTCGTTCCGCACGCCCATTTTGTTGAGGCGTATACGGACACGAATATCGATGAAAGGTTCCATTATCTTCAAAAAAATTTTGAACCGTATGATTTATAAATTCAGTGCCTCCGTCACTTTGAAAGATTTTTATTTTCCTTGAGCATTGTGTTTGCACGAGATTTATAAAGGTAGGCAAAACAGAATAAAAACCCGTTTTAGATTTTAATGGATAAAACCATGTAAACCTTGAGTAATCATCAATGAAAACAACATAGTAACGATATCCATCCGTGGATGAAATAGGTGCGGGTCCCCATAAATCACAGTGTACCAAGTCTAAAGGATTAGAAGAACGCTTTAAATTATTATCAAAAGGTAAGCGTTGCCCCTTTGCAAGCTGACAAGAAACACAAACAGTGGGTTTTGGCAACAAGGAAGTAACTGACAAAACACCAAATTTGTTTAAAATAGAAATAACATCACATGAAACATGGCCCAAACGAGCATGCCATAACTCGTAGGACGCCTTATTAGAAACTTTTGAAACAGCAACAAGGGCTTGTGGGTCTTCCTTGAGCACATAAAGTCCATCTTGACAAATTCCTTTAGCGAGAACCTGTTTTGTGGTCCGATCCTGAATGTGAAAAAAATGTTGAGAAAAGAAAACATCAACAGGATGATCAGCCGTGAGCTTGCTTATTGATAACAATTTCTTGGTGAGATTTGGAATAACAAGGACACCTTTCAAAGGAATTTTATTAGAAATAAATGTTGATCCAGTATGAGAAATCGGTAGTTTCTTACCATTACCGAAAACCACTTGATGATTACCTTGATAAGGGGCTGTAGAGTGCAAAGATTCAGTAGAAGGAGTCATATGGTCCGTGGCCCCGGAGTCGGCATTCCAATCGGGAGTGTCATGGGTAACATGGCATTGGGCATGAAAAGCCTTGGCCAAGTTATCATTTGTTGAAGAGGCTTGAGTTGCATATGTGTGGAGATTTGGACAAGCCGAAGCATAGTGCCCATTATTTCGGCACAGTTGACAGTGTGGTGCCTGACGGGTCTGGCCACGACCCCTGCCACGAGAATAAGAGCCTCCTCCACGACTGTCGGATCCACGACCTCGAGATTGCATTGAAGATCCATGATGTTGTTGAGCATGGAATGCAACCGGAGGATTAGAGGAACCGTGCAGCGATTTTAAAAACAACTCATGGCTCTCGGCTTGAGCAACTAAATCACGAAATGTAGGGGCTGGTTTGGATGCTCTTATAGCTGTTGAAAAGACTTCATAGGAGGGTCCCAAACCACAAAGGAACCAGTGTACCTTGTCGATTTCAGCCACGGGATGACCAATGGCAGCAAGTTGGTCACAAATACCCCGAAAACGGCGAGAAAATTCAGAGACAGTAGATGTACCTTTGGTAAGGAGGCGGAGAGAATCACGCAGGGACTGAACGCGTTCAACGGACGCATTACTGTAAGCATTCTCAAGCGCTTGCCAGATCTGTTTCGCTTGAGTGAGACCAAGAACCTCAGCTGCTGCCTCCTCGGTTAGAGAAGAAAGAAGAAACAGAGCAGCCTTTTGATCCGATTCTGTCCATTTTAGAAACTCCGGATTTGGTGAATCTTTGTCGTCAATAAGAACAGTAGCAGGTGGGGGGGTAGAAGATTCATCAATGTGGTCCGATAGTTTATGAAGGGCAAAAAGAAGCACCATATGATTTCTCCACACTAGGTAATTAGAGGGTGAGAGTTTGATGTTGGAAAGATGGTTGACATGGGTGGTTGAATCGACAGGGGCAGAAGTAGCCATGGTGAACAGAAAAGATGAAGTTTGCAAAGGGAAGGGAGAGAGAAATTAGCTGGCTGATACCATATGGTTTGAAATAATCAACCTCACCTCATGATAGAGGGATATGATCTCAATATATACAAGAAACTTACAACAAACAATCCGGTAATTGAGGGATTGATATAAGACATAAAAGGAAACAAATAAAACAATAAATACAATAGTCAACAGAATATTATTCATTTAAATAGAACCTCCCACCCTCATTTAGAAGGTTGGTGTTCTTAAGGTGCTCTCAAGGTATTGTAGCCATTAGGGTTTGTATCTTTGATTTAAATGTGTGATTTATATGAAGCTAATATTACTAGTTCCACTCTTATTTCTTTGATCATTACTAGTAGTTGTTGTATTGGTTAGGATAATTATTAGTATTAACAAGTGGTATCAAGAGCATAAAAAATTAAAGTCTAGGATTATATACTTTTTATCATCACGTTACTGTTTCATTTGTTTTTGTTTATTACGAATTTGTTTTTGTTTTTGTCACGTACTGTTCTTCTATTCTCACGTACTGTTTTTGTCACAAAGCTGGTTTTCCATCGAACAATTTCAATTCATCATCGAACGTTTCACTTTATCAAACAATTGACATATCGAACAATTGACATATCGAACAAAAGAGTAGTCGAGTTAGACTCTCTTCGGCTGATCGAACGATTTCATCGAACGATTGACATCGAACGATTTGTACATCGAACGATTTGTCCATCGAACGATTTGTTTCATCGAACGATTTGTTTGTCGAACGATTTCTTTGTCGAACGATTTCTTTGTCGAACGATTGATACTTAGCTTTGTCGAACGATTGATACTTAGCTTTGTCGAACGATTGATACTTTGTCGAACGATTGATACTTTGTCGAACGATTGATACTTTGTCGAACGATTGATACTTTGTCGAACGACTGATACTGTGTCGAACGATTTCACTTGATCGAACGAGTTACCCTTCATCTAACCAGTACCTTTGATCGAACCACAAGATTTTGATTTTCTCTCATCCAAGCAACATATATTTTGTCGAAGAAAACTCATCGAAGCAACTAGATCATCGAACCAACTTCATTGAACCAACTTCATCGAAACAACTTCATCTCATCGAACCAACTTCTTCGAACCAACCTCATTCCATCGAAGCAACACTCATCTCAATCAAACCAACTTCATCATCGAACAACTTACTCTAATCGAAGCACTTTCTCTAGTCGAACAATCTCTAGTTTTTAGTCGAAGCATCTCTTCACTTGATCGAACAAAGGATAGTTGAGCTAGACTAGTCGAGCAACAAGTTGATCGAACCACCTTAACTTGATCAAAGAACTTAAATTTGTGGAAGATTTCGACGTTGAAGTTGATACTGAGTTTGTTGAAGTTTTAAGTTGATCTTTGTTTTGAGTTTGTTTTGAAGAATTGTCAAGAAGTGTTTGCTTTTAACGTGAGTATGCCAACTTTGCATGTGAGGTTGGTATCTTATAACTTTTGACGTGTTTTGCTCAATACGTGTGTAGCATGAGATGTGTGCAAGAGATACTGTGTTTGTGCTTTGACGTGTGTGCATGAGATACTAGTTTTATTTATAGCATTGACTCTAGTTTGTGTTTTGACGTGTGTTTTGATGTGTGTTTTGAGATGTGTTTTGAGATGTGTGCATGAGATACTAGTTTTATTTATAGTATTGACTCTAGTTTATGTTTTGATGAATGTGCTTTAGACGTGTTTGTATAGGATATAAGTCTTTGTGTTTAACTTTTGAGCTTGTTTGTGACTTTGTAACTTTGTGAGTAATTCTCAAGGTTGGGATTTATCAAGTTTGAAATTTATCAACTTTGTGAACTTATCAAGTTTCTAAATCTCAAGTTTCTCAAGGATTCTCAAGTTTCTCACAAGTTATCAACTTTCTCGGTTTCTCAAGTTTCTCAACGACTATTCAAGAACAACGACAAAGGACTTTAAAAAAACTAAACTCGTGAACAGTAACCAACCGTATCCTAGTTCTTTAACCGATCCAATACCATCTTAACCATTCAACAACAACAATGACTACTCAACAAGACATCCACGCAGCCGGTGCTGAAAATCGTCCTCCCATGCTTGCAAAAGGTGAATATCTTCCATGGACAAGTCGCATGCTTCGTTACATCAAAACCAAACCAAATGGTCAAGGTAAACTCATGCTTAACTCCATCGAAAAAGGTCCATTTAAGCCTCGTCAGATTCAAACAGCCGGAGATCCAAATGCAACACCTCCAGTTGCACCAACCTCTCGTGATCAAAAAGAAGAGGAATATACAGCAGAAGATTTGAAACAAATTGAAGCTGATGACATGGCAATGCACCTAATTCAACTTGGTTTACAACAAGAAATATTCTGTGCTGTGGACAGTTGTAAAACTGCTTATGAAATGTGGGAATGAGTTAAAAGGCTTTGTCATGGCACTGAAATTGGTCAACAAGACATTGAAAACAAGCTTCTGACTGAATGGGAGAAGTTCACATCAACTCCAGCTGAACCAATTGAAAACTACTACACTAGGTTTTGTACTCTAATGAATGAGCTCATCAGGAACAACTTGGCTCCAAGGCAAATTGTTCAAAACATCAAGTTCATCAACAACCTTCCAGAGGAATGGGGACGATATGTCACAATCGTTAACCAAACAAAGAATCTTCATGAGGTGAACTATGATCAACTGTATGACTTTTTGAAACAAAACCAGAAAGAGGCAGATGAAGTTAGGAAAGAGAAGCTTGCAAAACAACATGATCCTTTAGCATTAATTGCTCAGTCACCATCTTCTTCTACAGTGAACACATCATCATCAACTCCCACTCAAAACTATATGCCACATGAATACTCAGTACCATCATCATCAACTCCCACTCAGAAATATATGCCACATGAATACTCCTTTCCACAACAACAACTCTACCCTCATGAACAACAAGTCATTCCACTACAACCATACAATCCTAATGATGACATGACTGCTTTGTCTCAAGCATTTACCCTTCTCTCAAGAGTTGTCCAAGGCCGCTATTCCACACCTACCAACAACAATCAAAGGATCTCATCAAACACTCGCTACAGGCAATTTGCACAGCCGGGTCTCAACATGGGTCAACAAGGTCAAATGGTTGGAGGTTATGGGAATCAACAGGGATATGCTCCTCAGATGGGTAATCAGAATACAGGACAGTATATGGGAAATCAGATGGGTCAGTATGCAGGGAACCAGTTGGGTCGAGCTGTTGGGAATCAAAGGGTTCAGAATGTTGGGAATCAGAATGCTGGTAATCAGAATATGGGAAATCAGATTGGGAATGTTGCTGCTGCTGGGAATGCTGGGAATTTGAACCAAGGGAATGGGATAACGTGTTTCAACTGTCAAGGAATTGGTCACATGGCAAGGAACTGTCCTACCAAGCCTAACAAGAAAGATCCAGCATATCTGCAGAAAGCATTGCTGTTAGCACAAAAGAACAACGCTGGGTTTCAGTTGAGTGCTGAGGAACATGACTTCATGGCTTTGATGGATGATGCAGAGGATCTTGAGGATATTGATGCCAACTGCATCTTCATGGCTAACCTTCAGGAGGCTAAGTACGACACGGATTCAGATGCACCTCCTGCTTATGATGTCAATGTGATATCTGAGGTAACACCATATGCTACATGTCACAATAATGAAATGTTTGATATGTCTCCTCAGAATGAACAGCATCCTGCGACTCCTAATCTCACTTATGATACATACATGGACTCCCCAAGTTGTAGTAATACAAATTTGGCTACTCCAGATATGGATCCTAATGGAGGCTTCGAGTCACATCATACTGAGAATGAAGAGGAAACACGTGCTTTATTTGAGTCATTATTGAATAACTGTAGTATAGAAATTGAAAAGGTCAAAAAGATCAATAGCGATGTTAAGGCCGCTAATGAGAAATTGACCGCTGAGCTTGAGAGATATAAGGTAAACGAAAAAGTTTTTGAATTTAATCACAAACGTCAGTCTGAACTTGAAAATGGTTATAGAGATGCTGTTGAGAGGGAAAAAGTCTTGCAACTCAAATACGACACTCTTGATGTCAACTTGAACATGCAGATTAAATCCTTGAAAACGGAAATCTCTGAATTAACCAACCAACTTTCTAAACAAAAAGCAACTTGCTCAGATCTTGAAAAAGAGAAGAAAGAGTTGTATGAAAAGTTTTCAAAATGAGAAAATGAACTCCTTGATGAAGTTCTTGACAAACAAGAATGCATTAAAAAGTTGGATGATATGCTTGTAAAAACGGGTCAGTCAGCACAAACAGCTAATCTAATAATAAACGATCCTAACCCGATTTTATATACAAAGAAGAAAATGGCTCTCGGTTGTGAAAACCCTTATTATCTCAAGAAAGCTCAGATGAAACAGAATGTGCTTTATGATGCTAGTATTATGAATGATGTACATGATCCACCTGCTTGTTCTGATTCTTATGAAACGATTGAGCTTACCAAAGAGAGTAGAGATAAAATGCGACAATTGAACAGAGAAGTAAAACCAATTGATTATGACAAGCTTAATATAGATTCTGGTATTCTTCTTGTTAAAAAAGAGTCACCAATGTTTTTCAAAAAACCAGTGGCTGTCGTAAAAAGAAAAACTATTTCAAAACACCTTTCTATCATCGAACAAATGTCCTCTAAAGACACTTGTCACACAAGTGAAGCTAGACAATTTTTGGACGATCTTAAAAAGCGAATTGAAATACTTCAGACAATTGTGGCATCCAAAACAAAAAGTAAAAACAATGATTGGTTTTCAAGTTTTCAATCTGAACAGAAAAAGATGTTTGAAACAGAAATCAACCCTGTAATTGATGCTGTTTTTGCACTAACTCTTAATGTCGAAAGATGTATGTTAAAAGAAGCAGCCGACTTTGTCAAGGACCACAAATCCCTGGTAAAGGAAGCTAATGAAAATATTGAACACATAAAAGTTTTGGAAAGACACAATGACATACTCTCTGAGGTAGCTCTATCAACTGAAATCATGTCCATTATTTACCAAACATATTCTGTTGAGGATGATGAACGAATTCGAGCTGAAACGTCTGAAATAGTTGAAAAATATGAGAATGCCTTTGCTAGGATTGAAAAAGAAAACACTACATATTTTAAACAACTAGATCAGAAAAAGGAAGAATGTAAGTATGACAAATTGTCTTATGAGCGTTCTTATAAGAGCATGCAAGAACAAATAGATCTCTTGAAGTCTCAGCTTGAATGTCAAAATAGGAAGAGTGAGGAAAATAAGACTGCTAGACCAAAAATGTCTATTTCTACACCCTTGCCTAAGGAAAGTGTTAAGTCAACAAGTGTTGAGAAAGGGAAAGCGGTTGACGAAAACCCAAAAGTGATAGCACCTGGTCTTTATAAGATTAGTCCCACTACTGCGTCTACCTCTACATCTAAAACATATAGGGCGATAGACAAAAGTACTAAAGATAATCCAAAAGAGACTAGGAATGCTACAACTGAATCAAAGGACAAAAAGATAAATTCTAATGAGTGTGCCTTACCTTCTACAGGAGTAGAAAGTTCCTCTAGGAGCAGCAGACCAACGCCTAGGAGCAATACAAGGAATAGAGTCTCGACTGCCTCTAAGAGCGAAATCAAGAATAAAACAGAAGAAGTAGAAGAACACCCTAGGAATTTATTGCTTTCCAAGAAGAAACATATGTCATCAGAATGTAATGTTAAGACTAATGATTCTAGTGCATGTAATGACTCTGTTTGTTTAATGAACAAGAAATCGTTGTCTGAAAATGTGTGTGATGATATTGTTTCTAATGCTGTGCATATGAATGATAATCCTGCTAAGAAAGATGTTCCTTTAAGAACCAGTGCTAAGACTAGATACATTGAAAGACTTATTGCTAAGTCTAAGAAAACCACTAGTAGCATGCTGCCTAGGAATTATCTTAAGATGTGTGTATGGATCCCAACGGGAAGAGAATTCAGTCTAGAAAACGGTAACATAAAAAATGCTAAAGTAGAACAAATAAAAACCGTCTATGATTGTATTTCGCCTGTTACACCTAACCCTACGGAACCAAATGATAAACGGTTTCCAAACGCACAATCATCTGTTATTGGCAGGTTATCGAAATATGTCTTTGGATCGTCGACTCGGGTTGCTCCAAGCACATGACCGGGAATCTAAAGCTGCTGATCAACTTTGTATGGAAGTTCATGGGAACAGTTCGGTTTGGAAATGATCATGTAGCAGCTATTCTGGGTTATGGAGATCTACAGTTTGGAAATTTCTTGATCACTCGGGTTTACTATGTCGAAGGATTGGGTCATAATCTATTCTCAGTCGGGCAGTTTTACGATGCTGATTTAGAGGTTGCATTTAGGAGAAACACTTGCTTCGTT
Source organism: Artemisia tridentata subsp. tridentata (assembly GCA_021014915.2). Taxonomy (NCBI): domain Eukaryota; kingdom Viridiplantae; phylum Streptophyta; class Magnoliopsida; order Asterales; family Asteraceae; genus Artemisia; species Artemisia tridentata. Next base: position 74,926,022 of record CP139507.1, read on the forward strand.
AGGAATTTGGTTGGGGATGATCTCTTAATAGGAAATCTTGGAACCAATCTCTATGCTATCGACATTAACCAAATGGCCTCTTCATCACCAATTTGTCTTATGACAAGAGCTGACGAAACCAAGTCCTGGTTGTGGCACAGATGATTATCCCATCTTAACTTCGACACACTAACCAATCTTGCCAAACACAACATCGTCACTGGTCTCCCAAAATTCAAATACACCAAAGATCACCTATGTCCATCCTGTGAGCAAGGCAAAAGCAAACGGGCAACTTATAAACCTAAAACCGTACCAAGTTTGGTCGATAAGTTACATTTGTTGCATATGGATTTATGTGGCCCAATGAGAGTTGAGAGTATTAATGGAAAGAAGTATATTCTTGTGATTGTCGACGATTATTCAAGATATACATGGGTAAAGTTTTTGAGATCAAAAGACGAAGCACCAGGCATCATCATCACCTTTCTGAAGCGAATTCAAGTTCTACTTCAAGCTCCAGTTAGGATAGTAAGAACTGACAATGGCACGGAATTCACGAACCAGGAGTTAAGAACATACTTTGAAGAAACTGGAATTACTCACCAGACATCAGCTGTTAGAACTCCACAGCAGAATGGGGTAGTTGAAAGAAGAAATAGAACTCTTGTGGAAGCTGCTCGCACAATGCTGATTTATTCTAGTGCACCGTTATTCTTATGGGCTGATGCTGTTTCCACTGCTTGTTTCACTCAAAACCGATCCCTTATCCATCCAAGATTCAATAAAACCCCATATGAATTAGTGAACAACAGAAAACCCGACATCTCTTACCTTCATGTATTTGGCGCTCTGTGCTATCCTACGAACGACAGAGAAGATCTGGGGAAACTGAAAGCTAAGGGTGATATTGGTATCTTCATTGGGTATTCAGAAAACTCGAGGGCATTCAGGGTGTATAACAGAAGAACTAAAAGAGTAATGGAGACGATGAATGTGAAGTTTGACGAAATTTCACAAATGGCTTCTGAGAGACTCGCTCTAGAACCCGCGCTTAACCCGATGGCTTCTAATCGTATCAGATTCGGACCCGCACCCCAAAGTCAAACTTCTGGACATATCAGTTCAGGACTCACACCCCAAGGAGCTCAATCAACTACCACCGACAAACCAACAAATCAAGAACTGGATAATTTCTTCGAGTTTATGTATGATGAGTATTATGGTGGAGCTTCGACAAATGCATCACAACAACATTCCGCTGCACCCGCTCAACAACATCAACCACCACCAACACCACCACAAGATGCATCTACCACATTCGAAGCTGACGCACCAACTCCCTCAACGTCATCAACATCTACTCCAGCTACTCCAGTGATTGAGATTGTGTTACCAAGAGTTGATGAGCAAAACCTAACAACACCAATTCAAGAAGAACATCAACAAGACAATGTTGTGTTAGAAGAAGAACCGTTTGAAAACCCATTTGCAACGGAATCTGCTGAATCTTCTTCTAGGTTACAAGAACCAATCAACACGCATTCGTCTAATCCAAGGTACCCTTCAACGTTAAAGTGGACTAAAGACCATCCAATAGAACACGTTATTGGTGAACCTTCAAGGCCAGTTCAGACGAGAAAACAACTTGCCACCGATTCCGACATGTGCATCTTCGTCTGCTCAGTCAGTCTAAAAGAGCCAAAGAACATTCGGGAAGCAATGGCAGACAATGCTTGGATTGAAGCGATGCAGGAAGAACTTCTCCAATACAAATTACATGACACTTGGGATTTAGTGCCGAGACCAATTGACAAACTAGTCATTGATCTTAAGTGGTTATGGAAAAACAAAAAGGATGAAGAGATGACTGTCATTCGCAACAAAGCTCGTCTAGTGGCCAAGGGATTCAGACAGGAAGAAGGAATAGATTTTGAGGAGTCGTTCGCGCCAGTAGCCAGACTTGAGGCGGTCATGATTTTCTTAGCATACGCGGCTCACAAGAACATCACGGTCTATCAGATGGATATCAAGACAGCGTTCTTGAATGGAACTCTGAAGGAAGAGGTGTACATGAGTCAGCCAGATGGATTCGTTGACAAAGATCATCCAGAATACGTCTACAAGCTAAAGAAAGCTATCTATGGTTTGAAACAAGTCCCACGGGCATCGTATGACGAATTATCATCTTTCCTACTTTTGAATCATTTCACCAAAGGAACAATAGACCCGACCTTGTTTACTAAGAAGTTTAATGATGACATTTTGATTGTTCAGATTTATGTGGACGACATAATCTTTGGGTCCACTAATCCAAAACATTCAAAACATTTTGAAAATCTCCTGAAAAGTAAATTTGAAATGTCTATGATGGGCGAATTAAAATTCTTCCTTGGAATTCAAATCCATCAATCCCATCATGGTATTTTCATCAATCAGGCGAAATATACAATTGAGATTTTAAAGAAACATGGAATGGAAAATTGTGACTCTGTTGGTACTCCAATGGTCACTTCACCCAAAATAGGTGCTGATTTATATGGGAAACCCATTGATCCGAAGAAATATCAAAGAGGTAAAACGAATACATTCTGCTAGTCGACCCGATATACATTTTGTTGTGTGTTTATTAGCACGGTTTCAGGCAAGGCCTACCGAACTTCACCTCAAAGAGGTTAAACGAATCTTCCGGTACCTACGAAGAACCATTAACATGGGACTTTGGTATCCGAAGGATTCGGAGTTTATACTAACAGCCTTTTCAGATGCCGACTATGCTGGTTGTCAAGTCACTGCAAAAAGTACATTCGGCAGAGCACAATTTCCGGGAGAAAAGCTAGTAGGCTGGTCATCAAGGAAACAAGATTGTACGGCATTATCAACTGCAGAAGCCGAGTATGTGTCTCTATCTGCGTGTTGTGCCCAAGTTCTATGGATGAGGACACAACTCACAGATTATGGTTTCTCCTTCGACCGCATACCTATGTATTGCGACTCGAAAAGTGCCATAGCCATCTCGTGCAATCCCGTGCAACACTCGAAGACCAAGCATATTCGAGTCCGCTACCACTTCATTAAGGAACACGTCGAAGAGGGTACTGTTGAATTATTTTTCGTGGGGACTGAATACCAACTCGCCGATCTATTTACTAAAGCCCTCCCACAAGAGCGGTTTGATAACTTAGTTCGTCGAATTGGAATGCGAAGCCTAACTCCCCAAGAGTTAGCCAGTCTTCTCGAATCTTCTTGAATATTATCTCATGAAGCTTCGCATGTAAATATTTTTCAAAAACAAAATATAAAAATAGAAAATTTCAAAAAGACATAAAAAAAAATATAAAACATAAAAACCAAAAATATTCTTCTCACGACATGTCTCTTGTATAATCAATATTCTGTACGTACCTAGAAATGTCATTCAACAATGATACGGGCATGTACAGATGCTTGAGCGAGAGTTCTTTTATATGTTTTCTAAAACATGTCGTTTCTCAAATTTCTAATCAGACGGCTTCCGTATATTTCAGTACGGAAACCGCGCTACATTGATGACTTCTGGTTATTTCCGATCAGGACTCGCAATGTTAATGGCAAAACAAAAGGAAAACTCCCTCTTAAACCCAAATGTTTAACAATGTGCTTTATTTAAGGGGGAGTATATAAAATTAAAAAGAAAAATGTTCCATCTTCATGCTAAAATTCGTCTCTCTCCAAAAAGTTTCATTTTAATCAAGGTGATATCAAAAATATCACTGCATGCTATTTTTGAGGGGGAGAGGACGTGATTAAAATATGATCAAAGTTCGTGGAATCTCAAAGTATGCTCACCAGACAGACTCAGTTCTAACCCTCGAATTGACGAAACTTGATGTCCGTTATCGAAAAGACTTGTCCGGGACGGGTAATAATTTCAAGCTGGTTTTCCAGTGATGTAAACGTGTCTCGCAAAGGACTTGTCTGAGTAGAATGTACCAATTCGAGAGATGATCTTTGAATATGACCGGGACGGGTAATAATTTCAAGCTAGTCTAACTAGTGATGTAAGCGTGTCTCGCGAAGGTCATGTTCATTGAAAATCGATCATTTCAAATGTGCGAACTCTATCCTCACATGTGCAAATTTATCAAAAATGCATGAGCACATGTGAAGGGGGAGTATTTCAAAAACTGTAAAACTCTCGGAGCGTTAACTAAATTTGTTTACTTATAAACACTTTGAGAGATTTTCAAAAGGTTTATGGAATGTGATCAATAATCTAGGATAATCATGAAGTTATAAGGAGATTATGGTTAGGTTATGTCCTATGATCCGCCAGAACCGGAGGGATCTACCCAAGGACAATTCCAATAGATTAGAATTAGAAGTCCTTAGGTAAGATTGAAAAAAGGAGTAAATGAGAAAGGGAAAGAAGGGGTTGAAGAATTAAAAAGAAAAGTTTAATGTAAGGGTGAAAAGAAATAGCCCTCCATGAAAACTTAGGTCAGAAACCGGGTCAATACATCTGCTATCGGTACTCACTAAGGTGATACTGATATTGAAGACAAGACGTCATGGACCCAGTGACGAGCTGCACTACCCCTCCTAGCCACTCAGATATCTCTCAAAAGATATTTGTTTCATTTCTCACGGAGAACACTGCATAATCTATCGACCTCTCATTCCGAGATGTGTTGATATTGAAAAGGTGGCACTCTGCTCCATGCCTCCGACGACTAAAAACCAAAACGCACATGATAGAGTCTAGAGCCATGAGATTCATCAAAATATCTCGTTAGGAACACTTCCAATATGATACACTTGTGTTCGCCAAAAAGGACACAAGGTGTAAAGAGTCTTAATGAGATCCAAGGATCTTGCCATTTACATCATGATGGTTACTTGCTTCAAACGGTCTACAGTCGTGGGGTGATCTCCAGCGACTCACTGAATCGTGGGTGCACTTCGGTGTGTCCATGTAAGCCCTCTCGGGGGTATCCGGTTCAGAACGGCCTGGGGAAGGATTAGGGAAAGTCTTCACACTATGCTGTTGACAATCTCAAAGTCCCAACCTGTAAGCGCTGGATGATTATTACTAACGGTTTTATGCAGCTACCTATAAACATCCATTAACCATCACCACATACATCAATCATCTTCACCTCAGCATACTCATACTTATGAAGAACATCTCCAACAAAGCTCAAGTGTAAAAGTTCAAGACAAAAGGATCAAGTTAAAGACAGAGTGTTAAAGACAAAAGTCAAGAAGCTAATCAAGATGTCAAGAACAAATTCAAATGATGAAAGATTATGGGGAGATTGTTTGCATAAGTATAAAGTCCAAGATGTATGAGTATGTTGGAGGTCACGACGTCATAATCACATGAAGATGCTGATCGAAGGCAAGAACAACCTCAAAGACGATTCTTTGAAGATCACATAGCATGAAGGAACAAGAACAAAAGACTATTGTACAACGACACACGAAGCACATTGAAATGAAGACAAAAGACCAACTCACTCCGAGCAACATTTGAATGACCATCCCTTAGGGGGAGATTGTTAGGATTTATAAAAGCGATGGTCATTGTCGTTATTTATTGTATTAAACGTGTCGTTGTGTAATTAGTATATTTAGTCAATAGGGCTTGGACTTAAGCTTATATGTTATGTATTGTATTAAAATGAGCCCATGTAAAAGCCCACCCAAGTCCAAGCCCATCCACCTCAAATACTATAAATAGAACCTCCCACCCTCATTTGGAAGGTTGGTGTTCTTAAGGTGCTCTCAAGGTATTGTAGTCATTAGGGTTTGTATCTTTGATTTAAGTGTGTGATTTATATGAAGCTAATATTACTAGTTCCACTCTTATTTCTTTGATCATTCCTAGTAGTTGTTGTATTGGTTAGGATAATTATTAGTATTAACATAAACCAACAAGCATTCAACTGTCCAAACACTTCAAAAGTGTTATCTTGCTTTTAAAATATGCAATAAGCGCTAAAATAACATGACATACCTTTAAACGGACATGCAAATGTGTGCCTCCTCAGCTGCGGACTCGATCCCCTAAAAAAACCAACAAATATATAAGCACTTCATCAACACAATCTTTAAACTTTGTACATGTTTGTGCTACATGAAGCTTTAACCGAGTGAACAAACATGAACTGCCCAAAAGCATACAAAATCAAAAACTATAAAATATTTACATAATGCATTTGAAGACCGTGCAGAAGTAAGTTACCGTGCAGAAGAAAACATGTGTATGCAGAGCATTTTCAGTTAATAAAGTGCAAAGTACCTCATTAGAACCAAAACCATCTTTCAGCATCTGTTCTTTTTTAGCCTCCACTTCTTTAGCCTTCTGTGTTTCTGCACACACAATTTTAAATATTAGAATCATAATTAGTAATCATGCACTTTCGATCAAAACATGACCTCGAGTAAAGGGGTGTTTGGGAGTGCAATTTTAAAGTACTTATATGCTTAACTATAAAAAAAGCAGGTGGCAACCTGCTTAGTTTCAATGGCTCATTTGAGTGTACAACAAGCAAATAAGCATTTTTTTTTTCAAGCACGTAAAACTGACTATACACACAAGAATAAGCAGATAAATACTTAAATAAGCTATCCCAAACACTATCTGAAGGAGAAACGTAGGGTAAAAATGAACACTAACCAACATTGCCAGGACGATTGAGCACACAGCAAAAAGGTAGTCAAGGAATTAACAAGTTATATTAACAGAAAGAACCAAAAACCCATTAATGTGATTAAAAAAAATAATAAAAAAAATAAAATAATAATTAACAAGTGTATGTACTGTGTTACTAGAAAAACAATACTGTGGCACATGAAGGATATGATTTAAGGTCTCGAGCGGGTTGTTCGGATGTGAATCCCAAGCAAGACACGCTGCCATTTTTGGAGTTGTGTGATATAGTCAAGGTTCTGTCAGACACAAACCTAACAGCTTGGTGAGGCAACCTTTCAGTCTCTAATGTTGCTAATGAAAACTCTGTGCCATCGATGTTGATACACACGCAGACAGATTCATCTACATGGTTCTCGGTCACAAGAGAAACCTGCATACCGTAAAATAGATGTTCATATGATCAATTTAGCAACAAAATCATATAGCATTGTACCAAATTATATGTATACCCGTGTAAGATGCAAAAGTTCTCCCTCACGAACGACTACCTCAAACTTTTCACCAATTTTAACCTTAACACCTGCGTCAAAAAAGAGCAATAACCAGAGTCAAAAAAAAAAAAGTGAACGACTGAATACAATCTATATTAAACTAGCAAAAACGTTTGGACTTCATATGATTTTTGTAAGAAATTAACATTTGCTGCCATTAACGACATATACCCAAAAAAGTATCCATATAAATATTATTTACAAAAAAGGTAGTAACACATTATGTTAAAACTAGCATACAAGAACCGTTGAATATAATCTATAGGTCATATTAAATTAACAAATACATTTGGGCTTCATTTGACAACCACCAAGGCAAGAAATTAGCATTTCCTGCCATTAACAATAATACCATATACCCAAATGTGTGTCCCTATAACTATCAATTACGATAAACTAAATAATAAAATCGACCCTAAACAATGAATTCAAGTAGCCCGTAGATATATCATAGAACTAGGAACATAACTAGGAATATAAGGGCTGTTCGGGATTACTTATCTTTTCGGCTTATTTTAAAGCATAAGCAGTTTTTATGTTATCCAAACTGCTTCTGCTTTTCTTCTTATTTTCAGTTATAATAAGCATGTACAGAACTGCTTATTTCATTTTTCTGAAATTAATGTTACTTTTCTACAAACAATTTAGCTCAAAACCTTTTATAAATGATAGCATCAATTAAATTTTTGCAACAAATGATTAGTTTCCGAGAGTTCTTGCATTTTTACAGAGAAAGCAAATCCAAACACTATTTTCAGAAGTACTAATTTTTAAGCAGAAAAAGATAAGCAATCGCAAACACCCTCCTAAATATAGATTAACTATGTCCATCAGGTCTCGAATATATGTTATTTATGGATTTTTATTAATATATGTATGACCGGTTTCGAACCCGAGACTTCGGGATTGCACACAATACGTAAGAGTCTCAATGGTTTGAATAAATTAAATATATTTTATATTTTATTTATTCATTTCACAAACGATACTTAACGGTCGTTAGTACTTAACGATTACGGTCGTTAAAGGACTAATTATGAAAAAGAAGTATAGAAGGATCTAGAACCCATTCTTTGGGTTAAGATCCGGCCGACCCTCCCTTATGGGCTAAGGATTCGGTTGGGTTGGAGTGGGGAACAAGAAAACTAGAGCCTATAAATACAATCTCATTGTATTTGGTTTTTCCCTGATACGACCAAGAAACACGTTTGGAGGTGGAGGAAACACCATAAACTCGAACTAAAGATTAAACTTTGAATTTTCGGTTTATTGATTGCCGAGGTGTGTATGTATTCTAGAGAGAGAAGTCTAGAACACACACACACCTCGTGTGTTACAAATGAATCCTCAACCCTCCTAGTATTGACATAGGAGGGTATTTATTACAAAGCTACAAGTCTAACTTAGCAATATGACTAAACTAGTCCTTGTACTTTAAATGCTATTACAATTCCCACAAATAACAAAACTTTAAAGCTAACAATCTCTCCCCAAAGTGAAGTCATATTGATACGACCAAGAAACACGTTTGGAGGTGGAGGAAACACCATAAACTCGAACTAAAGATTAAACTTTGAATTTTCGGTTTATTGATTGCCGAGGTGTGTATGTATTCTAGAGAGAGAAGTCTAGAACACACACACACCTCGTGTGTTACAAATGAATCCTCAACCCTCCTAGTATTGACATAGGAGGGTATTTATTACAAAGCTACAAGTCTAACTTAGCAATATGACTAAACTAGTCCTTGTACTTTACATGCTATTGCAATTCCCACAAATGACAAAACTTTAAAGCTAACAATCTCTCCCCAAAGTGAAGTCATATGGGAATTGCTTACAATGTTCCCTACAAGTAAAATTCAATACAAATACATGAGAAAGATCTTCAAACTTCATTACTTCGTTCAGCTTGCATAATCTTCTCAGCCGCCATTTCTTTACTTGCAGACGAACTAAGTGAGCAAATCTAATTAGGGTTTAATTCAGAGTGCCCTGAGTGCTCTCCCCTAATTAGTGCTCTCCCCCAAACTGACAACCTCATATTTTGAATGCCCTGAGTGCCCTGCAGTTCGGGGAATATGGTATCAACATCTTTATCTCACCAAATGCATCCCAGTTATTTTTCCCATGAGAGATCAGCCCGTACATTTCTCTCCCCTGCTGGTTGCGATTAATCGGAATCAGCATACTGATGTGTACGTGAAATACAAACTGGAAGCCCTTTATAAGGAATCATATCAGCCCGTGAGAAGATGTCGATATAGCCAATCTAACCTCCTGTATCAAAAACAACGGCTTCATGTAGTGACTACTGATGGAGAAAACCCACTATAACGAACTTGAGACTGAAGTAGAATAACCCAAACTTGTGACTTAAACTTGCACGATAGTGTGACTAAGAACCAATACTGAGCACTACAACGTAACTCCTTATAGCATAGATTGTTTCATATACCCATCCATCCTTCCTTAACTGTATATGAACAGCTCTTGAATTATCCACATCTTTGTGTGACACTGAGTACTACAACGTATCTCCTTTAAGTGATAGTTAACTAGGTCTTCGTCCATCCTCCCCTTGACCTATGAAAACTAGATAACCCAAGACTTAATCACTATTCCCATGAGTGCCCAAACAAGGATCTCGAAGAATCATGCATCCAACCAACCCCGATATCTTCAAGATACTAAGTACACGTACCCGAGATATTCCACTTCAACTTCAAATAAGTAATAATGAATCATCATCCTTGTAGCCACAGCTGATAATTTGACCATTGTCATCTGATTGTGAATCTTGATCAGGATCTTTTCGGCTATACGTGGTGATGTTGAAGGTGTAGGCCAAAAATGTTATTTGTGATTTTGGTATGAAATATGTCATAAAATGACATAATAATGATGCTCGAAAAATTTGAGTTTAAGAAATTTTTACGCCAAAAATTCCCCGAAAAATTCGAATTTTGGCCAAAAAATTTGAATTTTGGGCCAAAATTTTCACTCTTGTACCAGAATTTGAATCTCGCGTAAAAATGGACCGTAAAGTCTCCTGTGAAAAATAAATTTTACTCAAATTTTCCCGCCAAAAAACTCTTTTTTTTTTTTTTTTTTTTTTTTTTTTTTTTTTTTTTTTTTTTTTTTTTTTTTTTTTTTTTTTTTTTGCAAATGCGATAAGGTTGTCCAATCGTGATAACAGTGAAGATGGTCAACTGTGATAAATCTCAAATGCGATAAACCTCAACTGCGATAAACCTCAAATGCGATAAACCTCAACTGCGATAACCATCTGAGTTGTCAACTGCGATAAGGTCAAATGCGATAGAGCAAAACAGCGATGCCAAATGCGATAAGGCCAAATGCGATAAGGCCAAATGCGATACCTATCGCAATTCTCATACAAGAAATGCGATAATCACTACGAATTGCGATAACCTCGCTGCTTTTCTTCAATTGCGATAAAACGCAACTTTTGCCCACTTTTGTTGACTTTGTTGTGTCACTTGCCTAGACCTTATCTTGTAAAATATTTCTACTGACAACTTTCACCCACTGCTACCAACTTGGACCAATAATTCACACCAATAATGCACTATCTTCACTTAAAATAATCAATAACAAATCTTTTACAAACTTTGTTAGTGATTTTCGATCAATGAACCAAGAACAAACCAAAGTCTATTCTTCCTTTAAGTAAGATTTGAGTGAATAACTAGTGAACTTTCACAGCCCAAGTCGATATATCACAAAACAAACACAACCTTTGATCTAATATTTGTGTACGATTGCAAGAAAATCAAAAAGGCTCACGTTTTTATAACAAAAATGCAACCTTTTTGTTGCTGTGAAACAAAATCCGAACACAAACATGATAATACACACCAAAATCACATTTGTTACCTTAAAAACACCACGATTCGCCCCCGGTTAGCTCTTGATACCAATTGATACGACCAAGAAACACGTTTGGAGGTGGAGGAAACACCATAAACTCGAACTAAAGATTAAACTTTGAATTTTCGGTTTATTGATTGCCGAGGTGTGTATGTATTCTAGAGAGAGAAGTCTAGAACACACACACACCTCGTGTGTTACAAATGAATCCTCAACCCTCCTAGTATTGACATAGGAGGGTATTTATTACAAAGCTACAAGTCTAACTTAGCAATATGACTAAACTAGTCCTTGTACTTTACATGCTATTGCAATTCCCACAAATGACAAAACTTTAAAGCTAACATTCCCTAATCTTGTTCCAAGTAAAACCCTAATTCTCTTCTTCTTCCCTCTATTGTGGCCGATCGGAATTCCCTATCACCTAGGGTTTTCGATTTTTGCTTCAACCAAAGTTAGGGTTTTGTTTGTGAATTAAGAACCTAGCTTTTCTCATTGAAACGCTAGTATTACGTGTGTACAAGAACGGAGTACAAGCTTGCTTTAGCTTGTTGTTATTTGCCCTATTCGACTACCTAGTGGTCGATCCTCTTTAAACCCATATTAGGGTTTATATTGTTCTTGGTGATCACGTGGTTTCTAGTTCTTACTAGAAACCTAAAGGTACGCATCTATTTAATCTATTAGTTAATTATTTACATGTTATTGTAGATCCATATTCCGCTGCGTATACTTTGATGTTATATTGTTTATGTTTATGTGTTTATTGTTTTTATGATTCACATATTTCAACAGTGGCATCATGAGCTCGTTTTTAACATGTAATTAATTACTAAAAACATAAAATTGAACCTATGTGAATAATAACATGCAATAGGTGTTCTAGGGTTTTGGTTTTTTTGTAAACCCTAATTTATGGGTCGACACCCTTTTATTATATTTAGGGTTTTTGGTTTTGATAAAATCTTGTAGAAACCCTAGGATTGAATGCAATTTTATGTGGAAATTAATGAGTACCTATGTGATGTCATTAATTAGAATGCGTACATTATATTGACATGATAATATGTGATTACATGATTATATGTGCAATATGAGATCCATGACAAAATCTTGCATATTTTGTTATGGAATGGTTGTTGATTATTTGTTACATGTTCTACGTGCTAATCTTGCGATTGAATATTAATTAGGGCTTTAGTTATTACTAAATGTTAATTAATTAGGTTTTTAGGGAAGACCTAAAATTGGGGAAGACCCCATTAATCGCATGTTTAATCAATTTTGTGTGTTGTGTATATATTAATTATATGACTTACGCGGCCAAGAAATTGGTGCTGTGGTCCATGGGGTACAATGAGCTCGAAAACCCATGGGAGTCATATGATCGATATATACATATTAATTGATTTATTAGCATGTTCATTATTTGGTTGTTTATTTTTATAAATTGCGCATTTGTTTAATTATGTTGTAGACATATATTGTAAACAAGGGTAATTTTTCTAAATTAAAAATAAACTTGACTAAATAATGGTGTAACAGTGTTTTAAGCAAGAAAATCATAAGTGTTTAGTTGATTGATGCGACTATACAAAAGTGGTCGAAGCGGCGGACCTAATATTGACAAACTATAAAGTGGGTATAAGTAGGCTTGACATTAAATTGTCATCCGAAAGGGGCGCGTTTTTAATTAGCCTTCGGGCAGACGTTTGCCTCTCCGCTCGCCTGTGCGTCAATATTAGACTTACCAAGTACACCATGAAAACGTACGAAGCATCTTAAGGCAATGTTGTAAGTTTCTCAACGCCTCAATTAAAAAATTTGATGATTTGAGCTTATAAATGTAATGAATGAGTAAACTTGTTTTGAAACATATGATACAAAGATGAATGCATGACATCTTTGTACATATTTTGATTACACACATCAAAAATTTATACCCTTAAATTTAAGTCATATGCCATCCAACTGAAGCGGAAACACCTAAGGTTTCATCCTACATTACTAGCAGCCAAAGCTGAATGTAATGTTCAAAGGATGGTTGTCTAAGGGTAAATTGAGTACTTTCATTGCTAGCAGCCAAAGCTGATGTGATGAAACGACGTCAATTTGCAGTTTCTTAAGTTGGTTAACTTAATTGAGCACTTTCATTACTAGCAGCCAAAGCTGATGTAATGGAACGGCGTCAAGGCATAAAGATTTGGGGATGAAACATGCTTACATTTGCAACTGATATTGGCAAAATAATGTAAGTCCCATGATTCTAGGAATTGCAATTGGATATTGGCAATTGGGATAGACCCGTACCTTATTGAGTACTTTCATTGCTAGCAGCCAAAGCTGATGTGATGAAACGACGTCAATTAGGATCCTATTTTTCAGTGAAAATTAAATGGTTAAATATTATTTACCATGGGTGTTTAATTTTCCTGAAAAGTTTAATTATCAAAAATACTAAAATTGAATTTTGAAAATTCTTTTAATGTATTAAATGCAACGATAAAATCGTAAATGTGGAACATTCCTTTAGTGGAAAAGTTGATCCGCACCCGTAGGGGTCGTTCGATAGAGTCAACTTAACTAAAAGAATAAACCAAGTCTACTTTCCGTGTGAAGAGTAAGACTTAATCCCATTCCTTTTCATGAATGAGAAAGGTATAATAGGATAATTAGAATTGTCTAAATTCTAAGAAATAACTTGTGACAATTTTTTAATAAATTGCATGTATTGGAGTTATTAAAATTAGAAGCTAGACTAATTACCGCGAAATTGGTAAAAGGCAAACTAACATACTTTGTATAGTTGTTGTGCCTTAACCATTTAAAGGTGCTACATACTATGATGGGGATGGTAGACCTAATTGAGGAAGAAATTGCATGCCCAATTTTCTCAAGTTAAGTGTATTGATGGAAATTCCATCATTGACAAAGTCGAATACATTCTCTGAGTACCTTAGTATGTATTACGTAAGGGATTACTCAAAGGTGTAGGAAAGTAAACAGCACGCTATTTGCTTTTACTCGTTTTGAAACATTTATAATGTTGTCAAATCCAGTGGGAGCATTGTGTTGTAATTACTGAATAATGAGTTCATGTAGTGATCTTTAATTCATTGGGAGCTACAAACATTATATCTTGGTAGTAACCCATATTATCTCTAGTATTTACTTGAGATAACTATTTTCTAATTATAGACACTTGTGGTATTAAGGATAGTCGTGTACGTTTCCTTAGTAGACGAGGTGATTTTATAACTACTTATATCTATGACACAAATCATATAGATCACATAAACAAACTGTTGACGTGTTGTTTATCTGGTACATGGTGTTGTTCCATGCACAAGTGGGAGAAATATTTAAAGTGTGCAAGCAACAACACAAAAGAAATATGATTTAAAGGTTTCTCTTGACTGTAAGGTAAGAGACTAATGTTCTAATGTGTTTTAAACACATTCTAATAATTGAACACTTGGAGTTAATATCTACTTTCATTACTAGATATTAATGACAAGGTAAATTACATACTTTTATTATTAGCAGCCTCGGCTGCTGTAATGAAACTATGTTAATTTACAAGTTTCTAAAATTAGATAATTATTAGAACAAGTGTCGATATGTAAATAAGACTACTTCAAATGTGAATATTTATGTATTATTGCAATGACATAAATAAATGAAGTAATCTTATACTACTTCATAATTTGAATGTTTATGTATTCTTGGAATGACATAAATATATGAAGTAATAAATTAACTTGAAATACTATTGAAACCAAGTTGTGGTGTTCATAATTACTTTAGTTATGCATATTTATATTTTAATATAAATATGAAGTCTTTTATTATTATAAGACTTAATAATAAAGTAAGACGTTAACTTGTTATGTTTTTATTAATACATATACAAGGAGTCATTGAGTTGATTAATGACTTATAACGTGGATTGGGTTTATAACAGTTATGTCTTCTTGGTAAGACATAGACATAAAGTGACTTGATCAGAAGTACTTATGTTATAAAGCATGCAATTGGCTTGGAAAATCTATTGTACCATTAAATTTATTTAGTTGGTAAATAGGTAAGCCAAAATGATATATATTTATCTTATATATATTGTAAGAATGACTTACAATATTAATCCTAATGAAATACATAGTATTTATGGTATGTTCAGTTAGGAGAATCAAACTCTTATTATATTGTTTGATTAAGATAATTATATCTTCTATTCTTCCTAAAGTTATCAAGGTTAGAAAATTGAGTATGGATTGGATATACTCAATTAGACTCCAACCTAGAAGATTAATAAGACATCATTTATTATGGAATGTGAGGAATCACATTAAGTCTTAAAATTGAAGTTCAGAATTTGTTAAATTGCTTATGAGTAAGTTATTAACAAATTAAGATTAGGAACTATCAATATGTATTTGTAAAAGTCCCAAAAGAGAACAAGTTTGTGTTGCTCTATTTGCTAAGTATTTATAGTTAATCTATAAATTGCTAAAGGCAAGTGGGAGTTTTATCTTGATAAGATAAAATTACAAGATACATAATCTTCTAATAACACACTAGCAAAATCATAATGAGGATTGAACATGTTAATGTTAAACCTCAAAATGATGGAATTCTCATTTCATAGATCCGCAAGGGTAATCTCAAATATTTGTAGAATATGTTGAGGGTTATGAGTTGTAGGATCGTAGTATGCCTGTTAATAAATTACAAATGTTTAATTTAGCAAATTACTCATACTATGAATAATTAGATGCAATCCAAGAAGATAACTAGTTTGAAAACGTAGTTGATCTTAAACTCTATAGTTACACTATATAATGAAGATGAATTTCTACATAGGAAATGAAAATCCAAGAGATTTAAATTCTGGTGTAGAAACCATAATGGACGAATTTGTATACATATTTAATGTGAGAAAAGATTATCAATCACACTTAAGCAATTGAATGTGATTGAAATTATTTCTAAGCACATTAAATGTATAAAAGATTATGATTGTTTAGTTTCATTTATATGAAATTAACGATGGAATATCAAAACTTCTTATTAGGTAATTACTTGTGCGAGGACGAAAAGTAATTGAAAGGAGTATTTGAATTCAAATAATCTTTGGAAGTATACAAAATGCAAACCATTTGTGAATGGATTATTGCATGCATCTAAAAGATATACTTATGTTTAGTTATTAAATATTTGTTTTGATTTATAATTAAAATAAGATATTTCTTAATATTCCTGAAAGCTAGTGGGAGTAATATATATATATATATATATATATATATATATAGGGGAGGGTTAATGTGAGATCAAACTTAAAGTTCTAAAAGTAAGACCCAATCTGGACCGTTGGATCATTATATTTGTGTTAGATGAGATTAACATTAAATGAGTGACATTATAGTCATTAAATAGAGTTTGAAGGGTAGTTTGGACAATTCAAATCACATTTTTTGAATTAATTTTTGGTGTATTTTCTTTTCACCAACCATTTCCATTTTTGTTTTTAATACGTATTCCACCAGCCATTTTTTTTACAAACCGATACATTTTTTGTTTTTGATATATGTTTAAAAAATAAACAGATACACTTGTTACACAATAAAATAACCTGATATAAATTACACCGGAATCCGTGCTTTTACCCAGAAATCCGATACATAAACAGATGAGATACATATACAGATATGTGTATCAAGAACCTATCTAAAAAAACTGCTACATTACAATAAATCTTCAAACCAAAACCGAACAGCAGGAGATTCTGGTACACCAGTATCCGTGCAATTTACCCAGAAGCAGATACATAAACATATGAGATACATATACAGATCTTGTGTACCAAAAACTACTACACTACTACAATAAATCTTCAAAATCAAAACCGAATACCGGCGACAACAACGGCATACCATGACGTATCCGGTGTACCGGCAACACATACCATGATGTACCCGGTGTACCGGCCAACAAGAAACAGCTTATGACAGCAGATTCCGGTACACCGGATAAACCGAATGTAAAGCTCCACCATCTTTTATACAAATCTGATACATAAACATATCGGCGTATCAAGAACAAATCAAAACCGAAACAAAAAGGATACAGATCTAATATTATCTAGCCCAAGTGACACTAACGATTCATAAACAGATCTGTACCACTTCGTTCATATCGGATAACGAGCATCTTTTATACAAATCTGAGGAAATATCCCAAGTGATTCATAAACAGATCTGTATCACCTCGAATGTAAACAGATCTGTATCACCTCGCCGGAAAAAGTTTGGGATAACGAGGCCTCGCCGGAAAAAAAAAATGTAGTACATTAGATCTGCGACATCGCCTCGCCGGGAAAACTAAGCCGATCCCTTCAGATCGAGATGTGATTTAGTTTATAGCGTCGGACGGTGGAGAGTTTGATCGGAGATCTTCGTCGGACGCCGGATATGCTAAAATAGATATAAAGAGATTGAAAGGGTTTATGAAACTTACGGTTAGGGAGGGAGGGGTTTGACTCACCGGAGCTCCGATTAGAAAAAAAAAAATGAGGGAGGGAGGTGTTTGACTACGGAAAAGTCATCGGAGAAAATGAGGGAGGGAGGGATTAGAAATTAGAAATATAAGGAAAAAAAAGAATGATGTGGCTGTAATTGTGATGGGATGGGAGATGGAGTTTATTTAGGGGAGCATTTAGGGTTATTGAAGAAAAAATATAAAATACCTTAAATGCCCTTAAGCCTATAGAAATAAATATTTACTAATTTTCTTTTTTTCTTTTTTGTGTCTTAAATGTATTGCCACTTGTCCTCCTCCTATTGGCTCTTGAATGGATCTCATTTTTACAACTTTAAGATGGATCTTATTTGATCTAAAATCTATATATATATATATATATATATATATATATATATATATATATATATATATATATATATATATATATATATATATATATATATATATATATATATATATATATATAGGGTAGGGATACAATGAGAAGGGTCTTATAATGAGAAGGGTAGGAAGGATTGTGGGAGTGACATGTGTCATCCCCATGCCACATCATATGACATTTGTCACCCCCACCCCCCCGCTGAAATTTTTTTTCCCCGCCAAATTTTTTTTTTTTTTTACTGCATCACGGTTATAATTTACTGCATCACGGTTACTGCATCACAATTATGATTTTACTGCATCATGGTTACTGCATCACAAGTATGATTTTACTGCATCCCGGTCACTGCATCACAATTATGATTTTACTGCATCATGGTTACTACTTCATAATTGTGATGGAGTAACTTTATAAATGTGATCGCAGTATAAAAAGTTACTGCATCAAGGTTATAAATGTGATGCAGTAACTTATAACTGTGATGCACTAAAAAAAAATTTTTTTTTGGCAGGAATTTTTTTTTCGGCGGGGGGTGGGGGTGACACATGTCATATGATGTGGCATGATGATGTGGCAAGGTGACACATGTCACTCCCACAATCCTTCCTACCATTCTCATTATAAGACTCCTTCTCATAAGATCCCATATATATATATATATATATATATATATATATATATATATATATATATATATATATATATATATATATATATATATATATATATATATATATATATATATTTTTTTTTTTTTTCTTATTTCATGTATGTTGTATAACATATAGGAAGTAACATTCCATTAACATTTATATGTTAAGTCTTAGTTTGGAATGAAACTTCACATAGAAATTTAAGAAAATAAAACCTTGAAATGAATGTTTATTGTTATAAACATAAGCAGTAAAAATAATTGATTCTAAAAGAACATGATATTCTATTAGAAGGCTAGATCGAAACTTATTTTTTGAAAATATATGACATGAATAAAATCTAAGGTTGACGCAAGGATTTTTCATGTATATCATGTTGCTTGTTGTATCATGCTTGGATGCAAGATGATTGACAACATTAATATCTAATTGGTATTATTAGATAGATAAGTGTAATGTATATGGTTTAGAATTTACATCATCAGCCTGGATTTGCTCCTAAATTCTAAATATGAACCATATGGCATATTGTTGCTTGATTGATATAGTTGACAAATCTTGATAGATTTGAAGATATCAAACAATACACGATGAATGTTAAAAGTTTACGGAACTTTAAAGGGCATATTTTTGTTGCAAACAATGATGCTAGTAAGATTGAGATGACACTCAATACTAGTCATGGTAGGATTTTATCCTTATTAATGGTCATGTGTACTAGTTATGCTCAATGTGAGCATAGTTGCATTATACATTAAGATTTAGAATACTTTAAACTATAATAGGTTAGTAGTTTAATTGTCATAAATTCGCGGTTGAGGATGTCACGCAATTTATGATATATTATGTGGCATTGTCATGATGGATGAATACACACATAAAAGAATTTCATTTTTGAAATAAGTATTTTCAAAATTCCGATAGATCAAAATTAGTTGATTTATGCCTTGTCAACAAGTATGGTTGGCATGACTTGTGGCATAATTCATTAATGGGAATTATCATGCTTGATCTATTTAGTATTTGGATAAGGGATGTATAAACAATATTATTTTAATGAAATAAAGTGCGGATAACGTTTATTATCATTTATTAATATTGTATCATATATTTGCATGTTTAAATCCGTGAATAATTAATTTATTCTAAATAGTCCGTTGTCGATTAATGATATGGGAATATCATTAAATAAAGACAAATGTGAGGATTGGTAGAATGTACTGTAAGGTTGAGATACCAATATCACATGATATTCAATATTGGATAAATTGAATATAGGACTTATCCCAACCACATGATTATACTTTATGGATCCTTGTCATTAAGTAAATCATGAATATTTATCCTCAGACTTGAGATACCAGATAACTGCAGAGGATGTAGCTCATTTTCTGTAAGGTAGTCTAACGCTATCCGTAAAAGGTGGTTATAAGGGCTATTTTCGGAGGTGATGCAAAGTTCGAGGGTTATGCTCGTAGTCAATAAAGGATTTGTTCCTTCAAATTTGTTTTGAAGTATAATACTGCTGGGACCCTCGTAGGGTTGACAAGATGTTTGTGTGGCCACACCCAAAGTCTATCTGGAATACGTTCAGATGTTTTGGTAAGATATTTCTTTATAAATAACGAGAAACAGAAAGTTAAATATGGAATGATTTTGATCCATATCCATATTTACGCGGTATTAGAAACAAAAGGATAAGTATGTGATTATATCATCACGTGGTTTTTCCAGGGAAACCATACTCGGATCAAACTGGGGGCATTGGGAAGGTTAAGCTAGACTGAGCCATGTCATTACTATATTAATGAATATCCAAGTGGGAGCTGTTAGAGTTTATGGATTTTTATTAATATATGTATGACCGGTTTCGAACCCGAGACTTCGGGATTGCACACAATACGTAAGAGTCTCAATGGCTTGAATAAATTAAATATATTTTATATTTTTTTTATTCATTTCACAAACGATACTTAACGGTCGTTAGTAATTAACGATTATGGTCGTTAAAGGACTAATTATGAAAAAGAAGTATAGAAGGATCTAGAACCCATTCTTTGGGTTAAGATCCGGCCGACCCTCCCTTATGGGCTAGGGATTCGGTTGGGTTGGAGTGGGGAACAAGAAAACTAGAGCCTATAAATACAATCCCATTGTATTTGGTTTTTCCCTAATCTTGTTCCAAGTAAAACCCTAATTCTCTTCTTCTTCCCTCTATTGTGGCCGATCGGAATTCCCTATCACCTAGGGTTTTCGATTTTTGCTTCAACCAAAGTTAGGTTTTGTTTGTGAATTAAGAACCTAGCTTTTCTCATTGAAACGCTAGTATTACGTGTGTACGAGAACGGAGTACAAGCTTGCTTTAGCTTGTTGTTATTTGCCCTATTCGACTACCTAGTGGTCGATCCTCTTTAAACCCATATTAGGGTTTATATTGTTCTTGGTGATCACGTGGTTTCTAGTTCTTACTAGAAACCTAAAGGTACGCATCTATTTAATCTATTAGTTAATTATTTACATTTTATTGTAGATCCATATTCCGCTGCGTATGCTTTGATGTTATATTGTTTATGTTTATGTGTTTATAGTTTTTATGATTCACATATTCCAACAATATATACTTGTATAAGCAAATAAATTAGGGTCCTTAAATAAAAATGGAACTTGTTCACAACAAACAATTTACGGGTGTTTGTTTTAGCTTATTTCATAAGCCTATTTTTTGGCTTATTATTCAGCTTATGAGCTTATTTTGTTTATCTTTCTTAGTCAAAAGAAGCTCAATTGGAAGATAAGCCGGAAGATATGGGCTTATACAAGCCAAAAAAGCCCATAAGCCGAAAAATAAGCTTAAACGAAGTCTCACAAATGCATCTGATTAAAGTAATAAAGCGTCAAATGATAAATTACTGACAAGGATACTTTTGCGAAAGATTTATTACAAAAAAGTATTGAGTATCTTTTTATAAAGGATCTATAAAATTATGGATTACAAGCTTCTACTGTGCGACCCACTAAATATTTGACACGTTTAATAGTAAAGAATTGATTTCATAAAGACATGTGTCAAGAAATAGTAGATCTCATTTTAGAGGGCCAGGTGTAGTCACCAGAGACCCACGCCGAACTCACTTGGCACGGCGCCAAGCCCAAGCTACCATTTGGTACCTCCTGCGCCAAGCCCATGGCTTGAGCCAAAGAGATTTTTATTTTTATTTTTATTTTTTTTTGTTATTTTTTTATTTTAATTGGTTTTTGTATTGAGTTTGTGATTTAATTGGGTATGATAGGACCCAAAAATGATGTTTTTGCTTGAGTGATTAATGACTGGTTTCAGTGTGCGAGTGCTAAAGGAAGTAAAAAGGAAAGATGTGACAACACTTTTTACCTTTGACTTTGATCTACCACACCCAATGTTCTTAAAACAAGTAGGTGAGCATTATTTTTTTTTTTTACCTTTTTGAATTTGTTTAGAGCTTTTCAAGAAAATACTTCTAAAAACAAAAGAAGCATTTTACTTTTTTGTAAAAACTTTTCAAAAATATATGTTTTTTTTCTTAATCAAAATTCTACCCAACCAACTTTAGCAAAATGTACTCTAAACCTAGTCAAACAATAATTAAATTATCATGTTTTTATAAACTTAACTTCACATAAATAAAAGTAAAACAAGAGACAAACATGTAAGTAATGAAATAAAATGATATCACTTACCCCAGAACTTCTTGTTTTTCAAGTTAATCCAGTACTTAGTCGCAGACATTATTGTTTCAAGCTGGTGTTGAGAAATGTAAGCCGAAAAACAAAAAAGAAAAGTTGTGTTGTGTTAGGGTTGTGAGAAATGAATAAAGGACAGATATGTAACCTTTTTTTGTTTCTTCTTTTTTGCAAAATTGCAAGAATGGTCGCTTTATTTTGTCCTTATGTTGTCATGATCTTTTTATTTTATTTTTAATGAATGACTAAACATATTATTTTGGAAAGTCAATAACTCAACATAACTATTTATACTATTGTATTTCTGCTATGGATAATTATTAGTGGATGTCCATATAACTCATAAGAGGCTCATGACCCAATTAGCTATTAGAGCACTAGGTATCATCACCATAAGTTAAACTTTAACACACCGCCACGTCAGCGCCACATCAGCTTTAACCTTTTCACCTTAACTCACAAAAAAACACCCCTTATCATAACTCACCTTAACTCACCTTAACTCAACTTTACCTCAATTATTTCCAAATTCAACCCCTAAACTTAAACAAATATTTCATTTATTTAAAACCATAACATTAATTCGATCAACATATTACAATACGGAATTAAAAAACACAACATTAAAAAAAAAGTACAAAATTAAAACCATAAAATTAAAAAAAAGTACGAAATTAAAAAAACACAACACAACACAATTATTCATTCTTGACGCTTTTCCAACCCATATTTTTCGATGATTCGGTCCTTTTCGGTATTGATCAAACGCACATTGTTTGGATCCTTGCCGGTAGTGTCGAGCAACAAATTGCTTGATGTTGGAAATCGGAGTTTAGGGTGTTTTGTTGCCTTTCTTGCCAATATTGCATTGCTTGATGTTGTTGGAAAACTTCTTGACTCGACATACCGAATTGGTTTGGGTTATTCCAATTCGGATTTGAAGATGAACCCACGTATGGGTTATTCCACCCACCGAGGAGGTTCATGAAAGATTCGTTGTTGTTGTTGCCTCCCGACATTTTTTTTTTTTTTTTTGCTAATAGAAGTGTATTATAGAGTATATTGAGTAGTGGAAGTGTGAAAAAAATGATTTGTTAAATGGGTATTTATTGTGGTTGGAAATTGGTTTTGAAAAATGTTTTTTTTTTAAAAAAGAAACTAGCCGTTTAAATTAAAGGGGTGAAAATGAAATTTTTTTTTGAATTCCAACGGCTAGTTTCGGCCGTTATAGGGGGTGTTTATGATTTTTTTTTATATTCAAAATCACGTTTAACGTTGCGTTAAACCTTTAACGTAGCACGTTAACGTGACGTTAACGCACACCCACGGTGTGGTTAACGCACCTTAACGCAACTGCGTTAAGGTTTAACGTGGGGTAGCACGTTATTGTACCGAATGCTCTTAGGGTTTTTACCTTATTATTTATCATATATATACCCTTTGTAATTTATGACATTATGATCAATTGTAGAATATTTTCATTCCCTCAATTCTTGTTTATAACACGTTATCAGCACGCTCTAGCTAAAAGGTAATTTTGGAGGTAGGTTTTTTTTTTTTTTTTTTTCCTCTTTTAATCGTCTTTGGCATGTATATGTTCTGAATCTTTAATGATAACAATAAACAACTAATGATGCTCAAATTTATCATACGAACCAATCTTTATCTTTATATATTTATATATATAAAAACAATCAATACTTTAGTAACTTTATTGTAGTGTTATGAATAGAGCTTATGATTTCAATCTGTGTTCTGTTTCTTTAACAACGTAAGTTTATTCCATTCTTCGTATCTTTTTATATCATCGCTAGTTTTGTTTGCTACTGATAACTATTATAATGTGTTGATACAAAAGTTGGGCGTTCCTTGTTTAGATTCATGTTCCCGTATCAATTAGATCTTAATGCTTGAGACCTGCGCACTAAGAGATTAAAAAGACACCGTAAGGCTTATCGTGGGATTGTCTCCCACGATTATCCTCCGGCGTGAGAGTAAGTAATCGGTTTTAGGGTTTAGTTGAAGAGTTAGGGTTATTAGATCGTACCTTAATGAGAGCCGAGATGCCCTCTATATATACACGAAATCCTTATTGGTTTCGTGTTCCTCACTCTTCGGCGTATCCCGCCTAAGTCGGTCGTTTGATACATATCCCAAATATAAGAGATATCCTATATCAAGATCATAAATAACTTCGGGTTTGGGCCTTCATAAGCCCAAACCGTTATCGTGATAGCCCATTCGTGATGGGCTTGAGTGTTAGTAGCGTCCATTGGTCAGGTTCGTGACCCGAATGCGGACAATACGTCATCATGTCCCCCCAGTCTAGTATGCGCAGGGTGGAACCCGCGGATGCTAGACTAACAACTGAAGCAAAAATATTTCTTGATGCGTAGCGGGGAAGTTTCAAATGTTTCCCGCCTAAAAGTCATACAATGAATCTTGTCCAAGTAAATCCGAATATCCCTCGTAAATCATGAGGGGTGGGTGAAAAAGTGTTTCACCTCTTGATCTCTCAGCCACACGATTAGAGCAAGTGGGGTACACGTGTCATCCATCTACGAATATGTGTAACCCTATATAAAGTTGAGCCTTCTTTTCACTGTGGCTATCACAGTAAAAACCGTCATTTTCCACCATTGTTAAACCTTCAAACAGCAATAAAAAATCAACGAAATCTAAGGTAATAGCGCGTGCGCTGCAAGACCCATTGAAGTTTAACCATTGTTCTTCAATTATCCGACTGTACTTCCAATATAACCGAGGACGAACTCTGCATATTCACCTCGGATTATTATATCCCGCTCACACTGCACCCGGTAGTTCCGGAGGCGGATGCGTCTATAGCGGACTTCCCTGAGGGGAAAGTAGGGGTATACACACGTTTTTTCGAATTCGCGAATCAACGTGTGCCCATTTCTTTATTCCTGTGCGATATTCTAAACTACTAGCGCCTCCATATTTCCCAACTGCACTGTATAGGCGCAGTAAAAATAACCAATTTTGAGGTAAATTGTCGCTTGTTGGCGATTAACCCTACCATACATTTGTTCCGCGCGTTTTATCATTCGTCGTGGTCAAATGGGTGGGTATCCTTTTCCAAGCGCGCAGGGCGACTGCAGTGCTATACGGAAAAGTTAGACGCACTGAGGAATTGGAGGGAGAAATTCTTCTGGGTTGATGATGCGTTGTTCCCCTGGGACTTCGAATTCTATACCCAAGGATCATTACCGAAGGATGAGCGCCCAGACCCCGGAATGTATAACGTAGCTGATGCGGATACGATAAATACCAATCGCATACCGATCAAAGCGTATCCAGAGGAGTTTTTGGTGCACATGGGCATCAGTCGCAATTACTTCGGTAGTCCGGAGGAAGTGCCAACTTTTTTGGACGAGAATAGCCGGGGTGGGTGCTTGTCCTTCCTTCCTCTTCGCTTATTAGTTGTAAGCGCTCTTCCCTTTGTAGCTTATCTAACTCGTTTTGTGTTTGTTTGTTGTTTGTTGCGCAGAGATGGATCTATTCGGTGTTGTTCGCTTGGCGAGGCCCACGCAGGTGACAGTGGGGGTGCGCCCTTTGAGAGATGGCGAGGAGCCAGTTCTACAGGCTACCGCGGGGCGCACGATGGAGATCGTGCAGGAGGAGCAAGAAGAGACTCCCCCAGCTATTTTAGAGCCAACTCCTATTCGCAGCTTTCCAAATCCTGCTGTACAAGTCCCCATGGTGGAGCTATCGCACACAGACTCGTCAGAGAGTGTGGGGATCGATGTGGCTGAAAGTGAGCAAGAAGGCGCTGGCCAAGGGGTGAAGCGCAAGTGTTAGACCCGTTTCCCAGGTATTGGGACCCCACCCTAGATGAAAGTGGACCAAGGTCTTTTGTGATGGGCTAGTCAATGAATGTAAGGTTTAGTCAACTTGGTATCAAAGCCTCGGTTTAAGTGAATTAGGTTTCCTTTAGGTTGCCTAGACTTAAACCACTCGTAGACGCGTTAAGTTAAGTTTGAGATAGGCGGGCTAATAGTTTGTGAGTTATAGGATGTGGATGTAGAGTTTGAAACGAATGATGTGATTGTTATATGGGTAGTATGATGGGGACTTAGGGATGTGTCTTGTGTGATTTATGTTGTGGGAGACTTGACGTGTGAGTTGTGGGAGACTTGACGTGTGAGTGATAGGATTACCGTGCACCTCGGGCTGTCTCGGTAATTATTATATGATTATGTAATTGTGTGCTTTGGTAGTTAGCGAGGGCGAATAGGTGTAGTAAGTTGTGTGGTGGTTGTAAGAAATGTGACTAATAATGAAAGTGCGTAACTTGTGTGATAGGGATGATCAAGGCATGGTCTTATGAGTAGTTATACTTAGTGTGATGATCATTAATGAGGTATTAGAGAGGGGTTAGTGGAGAGTCAAGATATTAGGAGCATGATTATGAACGTGTGGTAATGTGAATGTGTGTTATAACATAGTGTGGTGAATAAATGACATAAACGTATACATAATAAGTCCGTGATGAATTTAGTAAAGATTCAAAATGAGAAAAAGGCATAGGAGTTGAGTAAATAGTGAAATAAAACGAAACTTCCTAAGTAATAATAGCTAAAATGAGATGAATATGTGTGAAGCTAAGGTGTTGTCATGAAATAATTATATTACAGCTAAGGCGATTAACTGTAATCATTAATAAATAATGAGCGTGTTATAATTGACGATCTATGTAAGATCTACATGTAAAGGAAGCGAGTGAGACTAAAAGAAGAGAGATAAGATATGGAAATAAAAATGTGATGGATTAAAAACGTAAGAAAGAATGAGAGGAGTATGTGTGAGAACAAAGACGTTGTCTTGAAATTATCATATTACGGCGCTGTAATCACTATAATGAATGCATGAGTTACAGTTGGTAAAATGTGAGAAGTCTAGATGTAAATCAGTCGAGTGGACTAAAATGTGAAGTAAGAATGTGAAAATGATTAACGAAGGCTAAGAATGCAAGAGGTAAAGTAAAGATGTGAAAATAACTAAGGCGGGTTAAAACTGTAAGGAGTGTGTATGAGATAAAGGCGTTGTTCTAAAATTATCATATTACTACTAAGGCGATTAGCGGTAATTACTATAATAAACGAATGTAATAATGTGTGTTTGTGGTGCTTATGGCTTGGATCCGATGTTAAAATGTGAAAGTGGTAAAGTGATGAATGTAATGATCCTTCGGGATGAATGTTAAATGTGGTATCCATCGGGATGACCAAGTAAAGGAATGTTAAGGAATCCTTCAGGATGAATGTTAAAGATCTTTCGGGATAAAAATGCATTGCCTTCACAAGCAATGATTGCCTACATCCTTGGCATGTGTGAAAGTCCTTTCGGGGAAAATGTTAAAGTAAAGCGGATCCAAGCTAGAAAATAGAAGAATTTAAATATCAAATGAAATATAAAAAGAAAATGATGAAATAATAAAAGTTAAAAATTGGAAATAGGAGTAGTGGTGTTATGTCGGGAGTACATAACCACTAGTTTATATTTCTTGATTTACATCGATTGGGACGCCTCTCCATGTAAATGAGGAATTATAAACGAGTGGGCTATGTGTTGCCGACACGGCACGAGTAGGGTTAGAGAAGTAGAAAGCGAGAGTTTAGAATTCGTAGAAATTTTAAGGACTAAGATAGGAGGGTTAGAATTAGACCATGGCGTTTAGTTGAGACTTAGGAGAACCTTGATGGGAGGGAGAAATTGTAATGAGGATATAATGTGCTTTGCGGCATTGTGCAAAATATGATGAATGAAAGTAATGGAATGTGAACGTATTAGTCGAGTGTGATTATGTAAAGTCAAATAGTACGAGTTTCTTAAGTATCGAGTAGTCAAGAATGAGGGTAGAGGATAAAGCGAGTGAAATAATGATGTGCGGTAATAGGGCGGATTAGGATGATGATTGGCAATAATAAGTAAGTCTTGTATTATGTAAAATCTAAGCGAGAGTTGTGTGGTATAAAAGTAAGCGGGGGTAATGTGGATTAGGGCATGTGATATGTTATAGTATGCGTAAATTGCAAGATCACTTAGATCGTCGAACTAAGTAAACTAGGGGTTAAGGTGCTAGTAATGAGATGAGTTATGTGACTAAGTATAGGTTAGTAATGAATGGCAGATTTCCGGGACGAAATCTAAATAAGGGGGGTAGAATTGTTAGACCCGTATCCCAGGTATTGGGACCCCACCCTAGATGAAAGTGGACCAAGGTCTTTTGTGATGGGCTAGTCAATGAATGTAAGGTTTAGTCAAACCCGATAGTCAATATATGACTAAAGGGGTTATGTTAAATATGATGTATAAACTAGAAGGGCCTAAGTTGTCAAGTGTTAATTATGTGTTATAAGTTAGTTGTGGCTAAAATAGGATAAAAGAGACTTGAGGGACCATTCTTGCCAAAAGCCCAAAGATCCACCTAACTAGTATTAACTAGCTTATTCTAGAGATTTCATGAATTATTGAGGGAGAAGTGAGAGGCCGGTTTTTAGAGAGAAGGAAAAAGAGAGGGAAAAACTAGTTATTGATCAAGGATGAAGAAGATGAAGATCTTATGTCCATGGCCTTCCTTAGTTAAGATCTTATGCAAGTAAGTAATCTATTATCTTGTTTTAGTGAAGTTGTAGATGAGTAGGAAAGTGGGATATCATCATATGATCTAGGTGTGATCATATGATGATTTGGTAAGAAAGATGATTTTGTTTAATGGGTTTTGTTAACCCTTGTTTATGTATTTGATTATTATGTTATTAGGTCTTGATTAGTTATGAAGGATGATGATGATGATGGAAGATTGTATTGTTGATGATGTTCTTGATGTTGTTTAGCTTGGACCAAGGTAAGTAAAATGATGATGGCATGTATTATATGGATGTCTAACATGTATGTGTTATGTATGTTTGTGATTAGTGATAAGAGGTTGGATATATGCTTATATGCTAGGATGAATAGGATCTAAGTGGTGAATTTGGTTGTGATGGTAAGTTGATGTTAGGTGATTATGCAAAAATTAGAGAGTGGAGTAGCTAAGTAAGTGTTTGGAGATATGTGATGATTATGTGTTTGATTGAAATATGATGTTATGTGATTATCGTTTTACTTACTAAGCGTAAGCTTATTCTTTTAGTTGTCAACGTTTTGTAGGTTAATGGCGATGAGGATAACTTGGCTTGGATTATAGCATAGGGATTTGGAAGCGGATTTGGGAGATAATAAGCATAGGAGCTAGGTAGAATACCGAGCTCGAGTCAATGTTGTACCCCCGAGAGTCTCTTTTATGAGTCCTATAATGTGTGTCAAAGTCGTGTAATGGTTTGGTGGTCTAACGATGTGTCAAGTGTGTTTCAAGTGTTTTTAGTAAATGTTTAAGGGGCGTTTGGATTTAAGTGTGTTTGTACCCATTTTGGGTTGTAATCGGGTCAAGTATTGTTGGAACGTGCTTGTTATGTTAAATAAATGAAGTTGGTCAAGTTTGGTGTAAAACGGAAGTGGTATAAGTAGTTTGATGTCATGAAATGGGTCAAAATGGGTTTTTAGTGGTGAAAACTGCAGATTTGTTCTTGATGGCCTTCTTGACGGCGTCCCCTTTTAATCGTCCAAAAATCTTCTGGCCCGTCAAGGTTTGACGGCGTCACCATTTTCTTGACGGCGTCACAGTTTGTTGGGCAGTTTTCGAAAAATCATATCTTTTAATCCGTAAGTCGAAATGGGTCGTATGACCTATCGTTTTGAAGCTATTTGAGTCTACTTTCATTTAAAAATAGTCTCAAGGTCTGAAAGTTTATAGATTTTTGTCAGTGGTTAAAAGAGTAAGCAGATGTCTGTTTTAATTCAAGTTTTTCCGCGTAAAAGTCAAAGTTTTTAGTATAAGCGGGCACGGGGTGTTACAGCAAGAAAGCTGCTGGGGATGATGGTGCTGGTACGTCCAAAAGAAGGCGCCATCCTATCTCTGGTGAGCAATCATCATCAGGGGAGACTGCGTCGCAGAAGGATACAACTGAAACTCCTCCCCTCAAGTAAGTAATTAGGCTTGTTTCGTCAAAATTTTGGTTTATATTTTGCGCTGAGATTACAATAATAACCTTGAGCCCTCGTCATTTACGTGCAGTGTTGAAACTGCTGGGGATGCTGCTCGCGCTGGGAAATCGCCATCCAAGGCGAGTCCCTCGCCTACTGATCATCTTGCGCAGGGGAGCCAAGGATCTGGGACAAAGGCTTCTGAAGATGTGCCTACGGACCAGTTGATTGAGGAGTTAAGCTTGGCTGCTGCGCATCAAGCCTCATTGGTTGCACAGCTCAAAGCTAGGCATGTGGGTGAAGGTAGCAGCAGTGCGCAGAAGGATGGGGAAATTGCGCTACTGAAGGCGCAGTTAGCTGATGCTCAGGCTGAAGTAGAGTCAACCACTGTGTATGCTCAGAAGCTTGCTGATGAGAGGCTATCATTGCTTGCCCAAGTGAGCCAAGAGCATGCTAGCTTCAAAGAATACAAGGCCTCTTGTCTTTGGGTTTTGAAATATTTGGAGCATGGGAAGGATGAGCACTTCTCTAGGTTGGAGGAGTTCCGCAAGTCCTTAGAGGGTTTACTGGAGAAACAGGAGAGCAAGCTGCGCAAGCTCAGCATCGAATACGATGAAGAGTTGTACCCTCACCTGGTGTCAACCATTGCTGAGCGCAGGTGGCTTATCAGCCATGGCTTGCGCCTTGCTGCCTTGAGAACTCTGGAGTCTCAAGAGGTGAAGGACTCCTTTGGGAATGTTGTTCAGTGTGCGCTGGCACGTGGTAAGGCAGAGGCTGTAGAGGAGCTGTGTGCGAAAAAGATCTTGACTGTGCCCGCCGCCCAAGTACCAGGTTACAACGAGAACATTTATGATAATCTTGTTGCTGCTATGGAGAAGTTGAAGCTTTTGGAGCTTCCTCATATCGCTCAACTGGAGCGCGACCAGGATTATCCCATAGGTGTGATTATGGAGGGGTTAACTTTGGCTAGGCACACAGCAGATGACGCTGAGGCACAGTCTAATTATTTTTTGAAGCCCGATGTGTCGCAGCTGCAGGTACCCCTCTTTGCTTGTCCGCGTGATATCCTGAATCCTTTCGCTCTTGAGAAGGAAATTCCTCTGAAGGAGTCCCTAGAGGCCCACGAGATGAGACTTGCGAAGAAGAAGGGTGTGAAGGGGAAAGCCATCCTTTGTGGTCTTGGTGCGGCCCATATTCCGAGGTCTGATGGAGTGCCCGTTAGCGTGCCAACGGTGTCACCCAAGGATGTTGACTTGTTGAAGAAGCTTGAAGAGGCTGGTAGTGCGGCGCCCCAAGTGGGCAGTTCAGGGATTAAACGCACACATAGTATATAGGCTGCTTAGATGTAGTGATGTTTTGTAATAGGTTCACTTTTTGTTGCACATGTGCATGTTGAATCTATACTTTATATGAACTCGTAGTCCATAATAAAATGTTGATTTGAAGAATACGAATGTATGCATATTGTATCAAATGTGATTGTGGTTATAATGTTTGTGCTTAGTTATTTTGTCTTTGCGTAAAAGACGTCTATGAAGCAAACTGTTGTGTACATACTTAATAAAATTTGTAAGAATCCATAATCGTGTATGAAGTTCATAAAATTTACAAGTGTATGGATTGATATGCAGCGTACTGCAAATATCATATCAAGGAGTTAAGTGTCTTAACTCCTAATATGTTAAACGCGCACAGTGTGCATTGTTGTGTATCCGTCGTGGGGCGCACATTGAAGGATGCACATCCGTCGTGGGATGCACATTGAAGTTTATGGATTGATATGCAGCATACTGCAAATATCATATCAAGGAGTTAAGTGTCTTAACTCCTAATTTGTTAAACGCGCACAGTGTGCATTGTTGCGCATCCGTCGTGGGATGCACATCGAACTTACTCCAACGTCTTGAGAGTAAGGTGTTTAACAAGGATACGTGATCCAATGTTGATGGGTTTGCAACCCTCTTACTCAACGAGTTATTTAGTAGGTTTACTCATCCTTTTACCATCGTGGGTTTTAATAAGTGCATGCACGCCATGTAGGCAGAAAGTAAAGTAACAACAATATTGAGACATAAATAACATGTAAACAATAAAGTGAAGTGTATTGCGGAGTTAGCTAGAAACCGCGACATTGAATTAATACTTGCAAATTTTTGTAAAAAGGAAAACGTTTGCCTAAATGAAACAAAATGTAAATACACGGATATTTATTGAGCACTTACTAAAGTGCGGAGGTGTCCGTGTGTGAGGCCGTAGCCTTTCTTAAAGATAACATCTCTTGAGATTGCAAACATTCCATGTGCGTTGTAGCTCGCGGCCATCCGTGTCACGCAGCTTGTACGCGCCTTGTCCTAGTGCCTCAATGACCTCATAGGGTCCTTCCCACTTTGGTCCAAGTTTACCTGTATCTTCTGCGCGGCTCGCATCATTAGCGCGATATACAAAGTCGCCTGGTCTGAATGAGGTGCTTCGAACTTTAGCATCGTAGTATCCCTTCATTTTTGACTTGGCTTTTGCCTCACGTACCGCTGCGCATTCACGCCTTTCTTCCAATAGGTCCAAGTCTATACGCCGCTCTTCATCGTTGGTTGCAACATTTACTTCCGTAGTACGAATGGTTGGCATCCCAATTTCAGCTGGTATGACAGCTTCTGTCCCATAGACAAGAGAGAAAGGAGTGTCTCCGTTGCTAACTTTGATTGTTGTGCGGTGCGCCCACAAGACATGCGACAATTCCTCCACCCATCTTCCTTTGTGTCTGTCTAGGCGCGCTTTAATTCCTTCGCCCAGACTACGATTTGCGCGTTCAACCAAACCATTGGTTTGTGGGTGTTTGACCGACGCGAAGTGTTGTGTAATATTTAGTTGCGCGCACCAATCTTTGAACGGGTCGTCACGGAATTGTTTTCCGTTGTCCGAAATGATTTCCCCAGGTAATCCAAAGCGGCATACAATATTTTCTCAAACGAATCGTTTTACTTGATTACCTGTTATTGTCACCACTGCTTTTGCCTCAATCCACTTAGTGAAGTAGTCTATGGCCACAATAAGAAATTTCAGTCCTCCTGCTGCAACAGGAAAGGGGCCAGCAATGTCGATACCCCACTTATAGAATGGCCATGGCAAAGTAATAGGCGTTAGCTCTTGTTGTGGTTGGCGCGGGATGTGTCTATGAACTTGGCAGTCGTTACACTTCTTTATCATATCACGCGCATCACGGTGCATCGTAGGCCAGTAGTATCCTGACCGCAAGGCTCGTGCTACAACGGACCGTGGTCCTGAGTGCATACTGCATGAACCGGCGTGGATCTCTCGGAGTACGTAATCTGCCTGAATAGGTCCAACGCATCTAAGCCATGGTTGTAGAAATGAGCGCCGATATAGGATACCATCTCGAAGTTCGAACCTCTGCGCTGTGCGCCGTATCCGTCGAGCGTCCTTCTGCTCCTCGGGCAATTTGCCCTTACTTATGAATTCGATGATAGGGGCCATCCATGTAGGATCCTGCTCTTCTATCACCGTAGATATCTCCATCTTCGAGATGGATTTGTTCTTTAGGATCTCCACCAATACTTGTTTTGACAGGTGCGCGAAGCTTGTAGATGCGATCTTGTTTAGTGCGTCCGCCTTTTTGTTTTCCCCTCTAGGAACTTGTTTAATGGTAAACCTGTCAAAACCTTGGATTAGTGACTTGGTCTTGTCGAGGTATTGAACCATATTATCCTCTTTAGCCACATATTCGCCCAATACATGGTTGGCTACTAATCGAGAATCCATGTTTGCTTCTAGGTTGCGTACGCCCATTCGAGTTGCAATGCGTAATCCAGCGATCAGGGCTTCATATTCTGCCTTGTTGTTCGTGGCTGTGAATTCAAAGCGCAGTGCGTAAGTGAATTCCATTCCTTCTGGGTTGGTGAGGATAAGGCCTGCGCCCGATCCGTCTACGCATGAAGATCCATCCGTGAATAAGACCCATGGTTCTTGTAGTTCTACCTCACTTCGTGAAGGTGTAGCATCAGTGTCTGGTTTCTCGATGATGAAGTCCGCTAGTATTTGCCCTTTAACCGCAGTGCGTGGTCTATAAGAGATGTTATACTCGCCTAGCAACACACTCCATTTTTGTAATCGCCCCGATGCGTCAGGTTTAGAGATAACTTGCTTGATAGGTTGGTCTGTGATCACCGCTATTGGGTGTGCTTGAAAGTATCTACGCAGTCTTTTGGCGGCAAATACTAACGCCAAGACCAACTTTTCCATTGGGCTGTAGTTAATCTATGTCTTCTTGAGTGCTTTGCTTACAAAATATACCGGTGTTTGTATGGAGTTCCTATCTGTCAGTAGCACTGCGCTGACCGCTCCATGAGTCGCAGATAAGTAGACGATTAACTCCTCCCCTGGTCGGGGTGCGACTAGCTTAGGAAGCGCTGTTATATGTTGCTTAAGCTGTGTGAAAGCTTCTTCCGCTTCTGTAGTCCAACGAAAGTCTCCCTTTTTTGTACACTTCTTGAGTGTTTTAAAGAGAGGAAGTGACTTATCCGCTGATTTGGACAGGAATCTGTTCAACCCGGCTAGTTTTCCATTCAGAGACTGAACTTCTTTCAACGTGCGTGGTGAAGGGAGTTGGATGACAGCCTCTGTTTTTTCTGGGCATGGCTTAATTCCATCTGGTTCTATCAAGTATCCCAGGAACATGCCTTCTGTAGCGCCAAAAGTGCATTTCTTAGGATTTAACTTCATGTTGATCTTTCGTAGTGTTCTAAATGTTTCTTCAATGTCGCGCACCACTTCGTCTTCAGTATGGCTTTTTATGACAAGGTCGTCCACATAGACCTCTAGGTTGCGGCCCACTTGCTTTTCAAATGCATTATCTACCAATCGCTGGTAGGTGGCGCCCGCATTCTTCAGGCCAAAAGGCATCTTTGTATAACAATAGACACCTTGGCTTGTGTGGAAGGCTGTTTTTTCCTCGTCTTCCTTGGCCATTTGGATTTGGTGGTACCCTTTGTATGCATCTAAGAAACATTTAAAGGGATATCCGCACAAAGATTCTACCTTCCAGTCTATCTCTGGCAGTGGGTAGCAGTCCTGTGGACATGCTTTGTTGAGATCAGTGAAATCCACACACATCCGCCAACTACCATCACTCTTCTTGACCATCATTGGATTGGAGAGCCAGTCATGGTAATAGACTTCTCGCATGATGCCTGCATCCACAAGTTTGTATACTTCCTCCAGAATGGCTTTTGCGCGCTCTGGAGCCTGGGCGCGCTTTTTCTGCCGTACTGGGGAATATCCTTGTCGGATTTTCAGCTTGTGTTCTGCAATCGAGCGTGGCACACCAGTCATGTGCTTTGGTTCCCATGCGAAGATATCCAGATTCCTTTGCAAAAGCGCGCACACGGTCGCTCTGCCTTTGTCAGACAACGATCCTCCGATCGATACTTCTTGCTCCGGGTAGTCAGGGTGAATTGCGACCTTCAGGTTTGATAATTTAGCTGCGCTCTGTTCTGGGGTGTCCGTCGTCTCATATGTAACCGTGTTACACTCTCTAGGTGGCACGGCATTATTGTAGATGGTGACAATGCCGCCTTCTACCGGGAATTTGAGCATCCCATGTGTTGTGGACGGTACTGCGCGTATGGCCGAAATTCCTGGTCTTCCAATAATGCCATTGTATGGCGAAGGAGACCTGATCACCATAAAATTCATCCAGGCTGCCGTGGAGTGTTCTTTATTACCAACAACAACTAGTAGTCGTAGTTGCCCCATGGGCCATATCTTTTCTCCAGTGAAGCCAGTCAACGACGTCGTGGCCGGGCTTAACTGTCTTTGTATCTCAGGTCGCAATCTTTTGAAACAATGCTCGTACATTATGTCTGCGGATGCCCCTCCATCAACATACATGCGGTGGATATCGTGACCCCCCGTATTTATCTCGATGGTAAGTGCTTCCGCCACTGCGTTATCCGCAGCCAAGGTGGGAAAAGAGATTTCGCTTCCATGAGAAAATTTCTGGCTGATCTTTTGCCTAGTCTTTCGCCGCCATGCTTGTATCATGTAGATAGTATCAGCCTTTTCCTTAGGTGCTTCTTTCTTGCTCTCGGTCTTTTGTTTGTTTTTCCCATCCTTGATGTTCTTAACCAGATGATCCAATCTGCCTTCTTTTACTAGCTTATCAATTAGTTGGCGCAATTGGACACACTCATTGGTGGTATGGCCCTTCTGTCCGTGATACTCGCAGTACCCGTTCCCTACGCGTTGCCCTTCTGGGGTGCGCATTGGTGGGGGTCTCGGAAAGTTCGCGCCTTCCGTTGCAAATATCTCCCTTGGAGTCTTCGTTAGTGGGGTATACTTGTCGTTTCCCCGTCCGCCCCCTGACTGCGGTAGCTTTTGTTATGGTTGCTACTCTGGTCGTTGGATTGTCTCCTGGGCTGTTCTTGTAACCTGTAGTTTGAGTAGCTTTTCTTGCTATCCGCAGCGGCTGCTTCTCCTTGGATAAAGGACCTCGTGCGCTTCATGAGTTCGTCAAAGGTTTGGGGAACCCTATCATTTAACTTTTTGATCAGTTCTGGGTTATTGATTCCGTTCATAAACCCTGAGATCTTTAGTATTTCTGGGCATGCCTTGACGTGTATGCATTCGTCCTTATAGCGCTCCACATAAGCACTTGTGGATTCCCCTTGGCGCTGTTTCACCCTAGCGAGCTCGACAGGGTTTTTGGCGCACTT
Organism: Artemisia tridentata subsp. tridentata; assembly: GCA_021014915.2. Classification (NCBI taxonomy): domain Eukaryota; kingdom Viridiplantae; phylum Streptophyta; class Magnoliopsida; order Asterales; family Asteraceae; genus Artemisia; species Artemisia tridentata. The sequence continues at coordinate 74,963,151 of CP139507.1, forward strand.
CTTCCTCTGAGTAAAGTTCAAACGAAACGCCTTTCGCAACTCTTCAAACCCATCGATACTTCTACGTGGAAGCTTACTGAACCAGTTTCGCGCGTTCCCTACTAATGTGGAATTAAACATGTGGCACCACACAGGTTGTGGCAAATTTTCGATAGTAGCTGCTGATTCGAAAATTTTTAGGTGGTCATCAGGATCACCTGTCCCATCATAAGTTTTAACATTAGCGGGCATGCGCCTTCTCTTATTTTCCAAAAAATGGCTGATGCGCCGAGTGAACGCATCAACTTTTTGGCGGCGCCAGGGACGAGACATGTCTTCGTCCTCCTGGTCGCGGTATCTTCCCCTTGATTTCCAGTGTCCTGTTTCTTCGTCCTCGTTGTCCGAGGAGTCGCTTGAGGATGGGCTTACTTTTTTTCGGCGCTTGCGCCTACTGTCGTCGGAATCCGGTCTTGCTCTTCTGCGGCGCTTGCGCCGACTGTCATCAGAATCCGAGCTTGAAGGGATTTCGCTTGGGGAGTATCTTCGCCCAAGTCTGTCATGGACTCTGCGCCTACCAAGCCTAGCGTGGGCATTGGTACGCCATCCATCGTCTTCGCGCTCCTCCATATACTGTAAGTCAGTTTCCTCATCAACCACCACCTTTCTTCCAATCCTAGTAAATACTGGGTGTCGGCGGCTATCTTTCTCGCGCCTCTCCTTTCGGTGACACGATGGAGATGCTTCATATTCAGGGTTGAAGTTGAGCCGGGCTTGGAGACTCTGACTTGACCTCTTTTTCGCTTTCTCTTGCATAAGCGCAGCCAAGGTTTCATAGTTTTGGGACACGAAATCACTTGGCGCTAGTTCAGCTACTCCTTCTAGCTCGGGGATGTCTGTTTCCAAGTCAGGACCCCTGTTTCGATTAGGTGCATTTGGCGGCTCAGTGGGGTCTGTTTCCAGCGTGATGAGAGGGGTGCGCTGTAGGTCTTCCGCGCTAGTACTTGTCGTAGTAGCATGGGTAATCCCCGCAAGCGGTCCTACTGCAGTAAAGACCAGATCTGAGCCTGATCTTTGGTTTCTGGGCGCACTGGTTGTTCCAGAGGCCTGTTTTTGGGCTGCATCACTTTGTTGCTTCTTCCCCTGTAGGTCGCCATGCGTTTTCTTCGCCTGAGGAGTCCGCTGGTTTAGATTTCCGTGCTTCGTCATTCTAGTTCTTAGCAAAGTTCTTAGTGTAGGGTCCCACGGATGGCGCCACTTGTTGATACAAAAGTTGGGCGTTCCTTGTTTGGATTCCTGTTCCCGTATCAATTACATCTTAATGCTTGAGACCTGCGCACTAAGAGAACAAAAAGACACCGTTAGGCTTATCGTGGGATTGTCTCCCACGATTATCCTCCGGCGTGAGAGTAAGTAATCGGTTTTAGGGTTTAGTTGAAGAGTTAGGGTTATTAGATCGTACCTTAATGAGAGCCGAGATGCCCTCTATATATACACGAAATCCTTGTTGGTTTCGTGTTCCTCACTCTTCGGCGTATCCCGCCTAAGTCGGTCGTTTGATACATATCCCATAAATAAGAGATATCCTATATCAAGATCAAAAATAACTTCGGGTTTGGGCCTTCGTAAGCCCAAACCGTTATCGTGATAGCCCATTCGTGATGGGCTTGAGCCCATTCGTGATAGGCTTGAGTGTTAGTAGCGTCCATTGGTCGGGTTCGTGACCCGAATGCGGACGGACTATACGTCATCATAATGCATGCAGCATGCATGCAATGTTTGACTATGAATTTATGCACTATTATTATACTATAATATTTCTTTGGTTTATGCAATCTTTGTATATATACGAATTTATGCAATCTTGTTTGCTACTGGTACTTATCATATTATATCAATAGTTCATGCACTATTGTTTGGACGCATAGCAAATTTGAGGGATAATTTTAAATTTTAATATGGGACGTAATATGCTTTATAATTGTTCTAGCTAGTCTATATTTTGTTTGTTCATCTTGCTATAGATATACAATGATTTAGTTTTGAACCTAGTAAACCTTCTTATGTTGACGATTTTGTTTTTGTTTACTCTTGTTTTCCATTGGTATGTCGCAATCTTTTACACATGTGATTCGTCATGAATTGGCTGTTAGGAACTTATTTAATAAGTTAATAAGACACTATGAAGACCTTTAATGTAGTTTAATGTACTACAGTAAATAGTTTTTCACATATTTTTTTGTTATATGTTTATATGTAATGTGTGGTGTTGACTTGTGGTTCTTATATATGTATATTTGCTGCCAGACTCTCTGTTAAGTTATGTTTTGTAATAACTTGTATGATAATATGTTTAGAGTATTGATGCATAAGAATGCTCATCTGTGTGATGTGTGAATGTAGCAATTGTTTGTTTTAGATGTGTATTATTTGTAATCATATAATATGTGATCAAATGATATCTTAACAATGTATTGTTATTCAGTAGGTATGGTTATGCTAACTTTATGAGATCAAATACTTTCTTGAATGCCTCATATGTATGATGTGTTAAAATATCTGATATGATTATTACTTGTATTGAACATTACCATGAGATATATCAGTTAACTATTTGCACTAGACCTTGTATATGGCACATATAAGCTAACTATTTGCACTGGACCTTGTATATGTTCAGAGGAGTATTTGATAGTTCATGATCGAGTTTTATTTATTTGTATGTATGAGGATATTGAACTTGTTGCCTCTTAATGTGATATATGTTATATAGTTTGGTTATCATATTGAACTTGTCGAAATATGTTTATTTATAAATGAAGAGTATGTTTATTGGTCGGGGAAAATTAAGCCTCTAAACTCAATTTAGATCGTACAACTGCCTTGCACCTCTACGATTTACAATAAAGTAGATTTTTTTTCCTTTCTTTTAGTAATTCGATTTTATAGCTATGACACTACTAGATTATGCTTTATTTTTAATAGCAAAAGTTTATTAATCTAGAAAGAGCATTTAAGGCATGATTAAGAAATTTATGTGATCGTTGTAACATCTTTATAGTCAAGGTTACCCAAGAATAATTGATATCTATCTATCTATCTATATCTATATCTATATGTATATCTATATCTATCTATATCTATATATATATAAAGAATGAGTTCCCCCTATTGAATGTATTAATGTCACAAGCTAAGAAACTCAAATATGTAGTTTAAGCTAATGAATTTAGTACATGTGGAGCTTATTTTGAAGCTTTTAAGAATTCGGTTTAGCAACCCATAGATACAAACTGGACACACAACTCATTAATAGCTGAGGACCCTTACCATTCCATACATTTTAATTACCCTCATAAAAAAAAGAGGCTTCATCTTCAAACCGATTAATTAATTGCAGGCATCTTTCACTACCCTTTATTAAATACAGTTAACTACAAAAGATCATTTATAAGGTATCCTTTCATTTCCCTTTAGTAAATATATTTGTTGTTACAATTTTAAACTTCTCCTCTTTTGTGTATAAATAACCATCTCTCATTGTGTGCATCTCAACCTAGCAAACTCGAAGGGAAAAGCCTTTCCTTAGACAACCTTTGGAGCTTATTTCTCATATGCGGCATTGCTTGCTTCATTTCTATCTGCATTTTCTGTTGTAAGAAGATGCATGAGTATCACCCGTATAGTCCTGACGAAGAGGCTCATGAAGTCGTGGAACCGGACTCAGCAACATGCAATAGTACAGGGCGGCTCTTACGCCCCATCAGCTTCAATGATTTGATCGATTTCTATGATAAGAAGGAGGAAGAGATCAATCAAGTTCTAAGTAGAAACAAGAGTCAAGTTAGTGGGAACATAGAAGCATAGCGAAGTGGAGGATGCATTTTATAAATTTATAATTTTTCTAATTCAGAAATATATGTAGGGTACATTTATTATAAGTGGGTCATATGTGTCACTATAACAAGTTGTCCACGATTTTAGGTCAGAAGTTTGATTCTGGTGAGGTTAGTTTCACGATCAATATCTAGACGCGCTTCTCCGGTTCATGTATATTTGACGCTAGCGAAAAAAAGAATCTTAGGTTATGCATAGTGAAAGTAAAAGCTTTTCTTTAGTTAGATAGACCACAAATCTAGCGCTTCACTTCCGCTATATGTATCCGGTATGTTTCAAGTTCATTCTATACAATCTATCACATTTCATACACTTTACATGTATTGGGATGATAGACGTTTTCATTTCCTTTTGTACTAGAGTAAGTGTGAAAGTCTAAACACAATTCTAAGTTTTCATTTCCTTTTGTACTATTCTAAGTTTTCGCTCACGGTTTGAGTTCATCTTATGTGTACAAAATGATAAATGATACTATTAAACCCTACTAAATGCTTCATTCCTTTCAATCTTCTATCTTCTATTCAGGTTCATGCTATAGACTTAGAGTATTTTTTATCTAATCACTAACTTATATGGCATTTAAATATTTATGCTTTGATCTCTAACTGAATGTATCTTTCCATGCAACAGTTTTTAAACAATTGTAAATCTTATAAAAATGAATTAAGATTTATATATATATAGGAACTGAGTTAGTAAATCTTTGTTTGTGTGAATCTATTACTAGATAAGAAAAGTGCAATATTCCATAATTTCTTTTAGCATTGAAATATTTAGTGGATATCATTACTAATCTTTCTTCCTTCAAGTTATGAAATGGACCTCTCATAAGTATTGGACCGTTACTAAAAATGCAAACATTAAATGAATTGTTAATGGGAAAATTTCATATCGTTAAACTTTACAGCTTTATTAAAATACTAGGCGAGTACCCGTGCATAGCAACGGAGGTTCCTAGCGGCATACAATTAACGATATGCAGTATTGTGGTAAGTGTTTCGTATAACGTTCAAAATAGAACGTGAAAAGATCAAAATGTAATTGCAAATGTTTGTACCATGCAATAATTCAACAAGATCAAGCAAAAATTCGTAACATGTATCAAAGAATATATAAAAACATTTAGTGAAACGGAAAATAAAATATTACATCAATTATGAGATAATAACTAACAATGCACGTTACTCGTCACGTAAAACTTCTTGGTACACGACATTTGTGACATTTGTAATGGACTTTTATAACAATGCAACTACACCTTGATTTAGGGGATCCTCACGACTTGGCTCCTGCAAAAAAATATTTGATTCGTCAGAAGTAGGACACAATTCCAAGATGACATGCTAAGAATCCCTTACTCAATAATACTATATTTGAAACAATTAGTTGTCAAAATGTTAAATAAGAATGACATAATAATTGTTACCTGATTCAAATATATACCTATTGAACCAAACCATTTTGAAAAAACTTGAGGTTATGGATCATGAAGCATTAATTGAAATCTTCAAGCAAAAATAATAGAGACTACTTGTTAATAACTTTTTTGTGTAAAACAAACAAAAACTAACTGTTTATAATTTTTTGGCTATACAATGACCATTTAGTCTCAAAGTCAATTTTCAAAAAATGGTCTCACACTTTGTCACCTGCGTGGGTGCTTTCATCTTCTTATGTCAAAAAAGATGTCCTATCAAATTCTTTTTGCTGCAAGGGATTTAGGTTATCCATGATAAAATGTTAGTTCCAAAAATGATTCAAAGAAAAGTATTGTGTCGTGTGTTATAGTATGATTAGTATCTCCAAATTAATTAAGGAGGCAAAGTGTTATTGCACCATTTGCAGAAAGAAGACCATTAGTTGTTCCCTATTTTTTTGGCAAATGATATTATTACATCATCTAAGATATGAAAAACCTTACCCAATAGTGGGAATTATTATCGTAGGTATTTGCTAGTTGAGGTGTATTTCTCCGATACTATAATTCATACGCAGACCTATAAGAGGCGGAAGCTCTTCTATACTGTTGGCAAATCTTCTATTCATGCCATTCCACATTCCATCTTCATGATACTTTGACCTCTACAAAGTTAATTCCTTTGTTCCCAGTTGATGAGCCATGGCCAGTATGCCGTAAAGCGTGTTTGGATTCTTTCGGTGAGCACGCGATCCACTGTAAAGAGCTACCGGGTTTTAAATATCGGCATGATTTGGTGAGAGATGTACTCTGTGATGTCCTTAAGCGGGCCGGGATTTCTGCTAAAAAGGAGGCCCCAGTGAACTTCCTGACTGATCCCTTAGAGGGGAGATCCACCTTACGCCCGACGGACATTCTTGTGTTTGGATGGGAAGGGGGAAAACACGCTTGTGTAGATCTAACTGGGGTCTCCCCCCCTGTCGGGCTCAAGGACATTGGCTTTGTTGCAGGGCAGGCGGCGCTCAAAGCAGAGTCGAATAAAGTGGCAAAACACGAGAAAGCATGCCTGGAGAATCAACACGTGTTTGTCCTGTTTGCTTTTGATACCTTTGGTGTTCTCGCTCCTGAAGCTGTGCGACTTCTGAATCGGGTTCAGAAAGTCGTTAATAGCATTTCTTCGTCCCTTAAGGTTTCAAACTTTGTATTTAGTAGAATAGGATTTGCTATTCAAAAGGGGGTAGCGGCGCAACTTGTTGCCCGGCTACCTCCATTGTATTGTAATGTCATATTTCGAAAGGTCAATATAACATCGATCATGTTATTAAAAAAAAAAAAAAAATGAAAAAAAAATTACAACTAAAGATGTATTCAGCTATGCTTCCCCAAAAAGCTTATAGCTTTCGCTAATATAACAATAACTGAAATTTACCAATACATAGTTAGCAAAAATGATTATGCTTCTCCTAAAATCAAATGAGCTGATGACTCTATAAAGTTAATGTTAAAAAAACATCTAAAATACTTAATGTTAAAAGAACATCTAAAATACTTTCTGTTTGACATTTCATCCACAAAACATAAAAAGCTTCAAAGAGTTAGAGACTATATGTACCAAATATTTCCAATCCAACAAACACCAATGAAATCAAAATAGCTGGAAAAGGTCTAGACCTCATAAGAAATTGTTATTAATGGATTTAAGAATAAGTGAAGTGTTTATCCTTTTTAAAATATCTTTTGCATTACAGAAAGGATTAGAGACACTTATTTAAAAACATATCTGATCTATGACCATAATAAGTTCATTAAACATTGAACCAACACCTTGCAATTCTTTTTGTTAATGCTTTATTAATCAAGCAGAAACACACATAAAAATGTGAAAATAATCAAATCTTGAGGACTAATGAAATCTTAAAAAATAATGGGAATCAACTGTTGGCCGATCTTTTTTTTTTAAACTAACAATATAAATGCTTTTAGAAAATAAGATGGAATTTATCAACCCATTGGCACAAATTAAACGCTAACCTCCAATCAAGATAAAGACCTCCATCATTACTTTTAGTATTCATCTCCATCAATCTTCATCCGCAGCAAAAATCTGGCATTTTATATCCACATATCAAGTGAAAACTAAAAACATAACTTAATAACTCACGAAAAACCCTATAGCCAAAACACAAAGCCGGGAATTTGTTTCGTTGAAACATAAGATCAAACAGATGGTGTGCATGTAAACTTAACCCAAAAGCCTTAAACTTGCCAGTTATTTCAACAAAACTTACTCTGCAAATTCATGTCAATCTAAGAAATAAAAATTTGAAAAAAAGCATGAGGGTTTATGAAAAAACCAAAAAGACTTGAAGATGAAATCACTTGTAGGAAGATGAAGAAACATCGAAACAAAGATGATTAAATTTAAATAAGACGAATTATATACAACTGAATGGTTAAATTGACAAGAAAAATTAAATAACATACGAAGAAGAAGCATATCCATGGAGAATTAGATCTAGACTAAAATGATTATCATTCTCAAGAGTTTCATCAAATCTAAGATTAAACATAAAAGTCAAATAAATAGTGTCCAAAATAACCTCAATAGATTTATACATAAACACACAAAACACCATAAAAGCCCACCTTTTGCTCGAATATGATGGTTCACAAATCAAATACATAATACATACTTTTTTTCACCATCCTCAAAAACATATCTCAAAAGATCAAAAACCAAAAGGACCCAAAATCAAAAAACAAATGCCATAAAACTCTGTCAACGATCTTAAAAGTTAAAGAGAAATCTCCACCGCGAGATGGAAACCACCAAAAACCCATCCCGGACTACCTGAGACCACCTAAACCACCGAGAGATGGTGGCAATTTCGGCAGATCGTGGCGGTAAAGAGGTTATGATGGCGGCGACGGCTGTTGTTTGTTCAATGAGAGAGATGTTGTATGTTTTCGGTGAGAGAAAAAACACTACAAGAAAAACTGGATTTAGTGACAAAACGAATATGGTCACTATCAGTATAGAATCGGTAACTAACACTGTTTAGTGACCAATACCTGGGTGGTCACTTTTCGTCACTATAGCTCCGTCACTATTTTTATTAGAGACCAAAAATTAAAATCCGTCTCTAACCATTGACCATAATACGGTGGTCACTATATTTGTGACGATATTTTCGGTCACTAATTTTGGTCACTAAGAGTCGAAGGTGGTCACTGAATTGATAGATAGTGACCGATAACGATGGTCATGAAAGTGGTCACTGATTTGTTAAAGATAACGAACCCGTTAACTCACCGTTAACCCCCATCAGTGACGATATGTGTGGTCACTTCGTGTTAAATTTAGAGACCAACTGGTGGTCACCTATTTACTCTCAAAAGCAAAATGGTGGTCACTTATTCAATCCTAATTGCAGAACGATATAGCAATTTCACAAAATATATAACTGCGATAAATTGAAACCTACGAATTTGAACAACAAAGATATCAAATATTACTTATAGTTGCATAACATAAGATTCTTTAAACATATAATGTTTTGTATCTCGCTAATCAAAGGAAACAAATATAAACACAAAAGAGAAAAACATAATCTCTTTAAGTACTCGCACCTTTTCCTCTAAAGCTGTTGATTTCTTCTTTTCTAATTCGACAGTTCTCCTTAAATTTTCCACTGGTAGAATCTCTGAATTTGCCATTTCATACTCGCCATTTTCTAGACACCTTTGATCTGGTCTTAACCTTGAATCAGTTGGTGGAAGCTTCTCCTGAAATAAATATACAACAACTAATGATTTAAGATTAATAAGGAAACATTACACACAGAAAGTGTTATGAATGATGTTTAAAAGACCAAAGGTTGCTTAATTTAAATCAGAACATCCCTTCTTCTTTAGATAATAAGGAAAATATAACTAGCAAAATTAGATGACTTAGCAAGTGAACTCACCTTCAGTCTAGGGGTAAGCTCATTCAAAGTAATAGCAAAGCGCGTCAGGTTATATCTTGTGGGAACCTTTAGAGGTTTGCTCCTTCTCCAGAGCAAATGAGCATCTGTAAATGGGTCTTTTCCCTTTCCAGAACAGTCTCCATTCACAAAATGCATGTTCTCGTCCCATTTGCCAATTAGTGTTGCCGTAGTCTTTCCACTTTTATCTTGAACAACACCTTGTACCTGAATCAAGAATGAGTGTTAAAGTTCAAATTAGCGATAAATTGATGTGGGTTGTGTTCTATGATAAAAAGGGAAAAACCTGATGTGGGTTGCGTTCTATGATTGATTGCTCCTTAAATTTCAGCTTACAGGAATAGTTCTGGTTCCCTTGGACACGCATCGTGCCATAGTGGTCGCAATACAGTTTCCCCAAAATAAGGTTGTATATGGATGTTGTAACCTGAAAGAAGATTCGATATGATACAGATATTGAACATAGATATAAATAAAAAAATAATAATAAAAAAAAATAATAAAAAAATAAAAAAATAATGAACATTTATGCAGTACCTTACTCCACTGAAAAACTTCTCCATCATCAAATTTCAAAGTTAAAACTCCAACAGGGTCAAGCTGAATCGAACGAACCCAGTTTCAAAGTTGCTATCTCCCCAAAATTTCCATCCTTTACCCTCACAGTGACACGCTACAATCATTGGATGATGACTGACCTGTTGCAAGAGAAAACCTGGTAAATTAGAGAAATCGACACAATATTACACAACAAAACAAACTTAAGAGAAGAGAATGTGTTGGTGGTGGGCATGCACATATGTTCAAGGACACTCTTACTACCAATATCATCATTTTAAGAACCAACTATATAATGTATTAGAATTTAATAAGCACATATGACTCTATAAAATACCCTGCTTGTCAATTGCTAGAATGCAGTCAAAACTATGCACTGACAATAAGATATCAAAACATCATCAGAGTGAAAGTCACAATAAGAAAAAACCGAAGTCCTTTATCTGGATAGTCTGCCTCGTAAGTCTCTCCTAGCAACAGGTTAAATGGTTTGCAGTTTCTTCCTTCAGTAGAAGCATATCCAGATACTGCAAATGCAGCCACATTCAAAATCCGCATAAGGCTGTTACCCTAAAACATATTCCATAGTTAGAGGTGTGACTCAAATGAAAGAAGTATATAGTACAGTCATTCAAAGAAGTATATTGGATATTAAAAAAGACAATATGTCAAACATAGAAGAACCAATAGCAGATAAATCAACATTAAACAAACAAGAGCTAATAACAAATATATAACCATAAACTAATCAACATAATGATTTCTTATTACACCACTTGCGATTAGAACCTCACAACACCCACTACTGACACCTCCACCAGCATCCAATACAGCCACTAAACACCACATGAACTAATGTTGTCGCCAGTTGATTGGCAACCATCCATACTAGTAATCAATTTCACTATCAGCAAACAATGGACATACTTCTCAATTTATTTTTATAGAAGCATGAACAACCATGGAAGTAATTATCTAGTGTCATAACAGAGAAACAGATAGTTTCCTGAACAGCTGGTCTCTACTGTCTCTACTGTTGACTTATGGGGAGAATCAAACCAAATCAATATACACCTTGCGATGGGGGATAAAGAGCAAGGATGATAAAGCTTACACAGCATGACTTCAGGGAGCCAAATTAATTTAAGACTCCCTCAATGCCCAAAACTTGTCACACTCAAGTAGATGAATATGCACTCAAATATCTACAACTCTCAACCAAGATACCCTTGGGTGAATTCATATGATAAAAATTCACGACTACTTGTATATAGATAGTATTCAAGTTATTTCACGACCGCTTCTATAAAACGGAAGACTCAAACAAAATCACGAATCTAAAGTACTAGTTAGCAGCTTAAGGCAACACACGAACTAGTTCATAACTACAGAATACGCATAATGCACAAACAAAATATTACTAAAAAATACACACAACTAAGTCAGGCATTTCGTCAAACACTTGATCTGCACATCCAATCCACAATACTTTTAGCAAAAAAACACACACAACTAAGTCAGGCATTTCATCGAACAGTTATTCAGCACAAACAAAAAAATTACTAAAATCCTAAATAACATAATGATAAATTTGACAGCTAAACTTAAACTACATGATAAATTGAACAGTTATTCAGCGCAAACAAAAAATTACTAAAAATACACACAACAGAAATTGAACTTGAATTTGACAGCTAAACTTAAATTACATGATAAATTTGACGAAATAAAATACCTCAAATCGATAGCGGTTGTGGTGGTGAGAGGCGCGGTTGTGGTGGTGAGCGATGATTGTAACATTTCTTATGTATGTACATTCATTTTAGTTATTCACATCGCGGATATTTTAAAAAATCTCGATCTTACCGACTTGTGTTGTTGTGTAAATTTCATAATTTAATGAACACTAATTTTAGTTTTTAATATATATAGTTATGTGACCACCAACCAAACGACCTCTAAATTTTAGGGTATAAAATATAGAGGTCAATGTTTATTTGACCACCATTTATTGTCTCAATATTTTATAAATCAGTGACCACCAACTTTGGTCTCTGATTTGAAAACCTAGTGACCACTAATATTTGGTCTTTAAAATTTAGGTGCTAGGGTTAAAGTTTAGAGGTTAAGGTTTTAGTTTAGGGGTTAGGGTTTATCTGATCACTGTTTTTGTCTCAATATTTTGTAAATCAGTGACCACCAACCTTGGTCTCTAATTTGAAAAAGTAGTGACCACTACTATTTGGTCTTTAAACTTAGTATACTTTCTTTTGGCAGTGATCACCACTTTTAGTCTCTAACTCAGCAACTCAATGACCACTGCTTATGTGGTCAGTGGAATATTTTTCTACAGATTCAGGATTTAATGATTACGTGACCACTATTTGTTGTCTCAATATTTTATAAATAAGTGACCACCCACCTTGGTCTCTAATTTAGAAACCCAGTGACCACTACTTTTTGTCTTTAGACTTAAGTTACTTTTTTTTCGACAGTGACCACCACTTTTGGTCTCTAGTCTAACTCGGCAACTTAATATTTCACTGAAAATATTATATTTACGGTTTAGGGACTATGTGACCATTATTTGTCGTCACTAATACTTGTCATTTGTGACAACTTAGTGACCACATTTTGTAACGGTCACTAATTATGTGGCAATGACAAAAATGCAGTGACGACAAATATATTGGTGACTAAACTATGTTAATAGAGACCAAAGCATGAGTGGTCACAAAATAATTGGTCACTAAAGGCACTTTTTCTTGTAGTGAAAGTGAAGAGAGAATAAAGGAAAGAAAGCATGTGTATTTGCGTGTGTTTGTTGTTTTTATATAAATTAGGTTTGAAATAAATGTGTTTGAAATCGGTTTTGTCCAGCAATGTTCCAGCAATCGTCTTAAATACTTTCCAAATGCCTATTTCTTTCCAAACGCTAATTTCTGTCAAGATGTTCACTTTTAAGGTTGACCAAGTTTCAATTGAAAGGGCATTATGGGCATTGACCGAAAATTCAATTTTCACTTTTTCATTTGACCCTTTTCTCTTTATAAGTAATTTAGATTAGGCGGTTGACATGCTTCTAATGAGTTGTTTGGATTTGTGTGCATGTCTATAAATTGTTGCAGGGTACACATACTCATTCCACATACCAACCACACCTTATTGGTATCTACTTACTTAAATTTTTGAACACTATGTCAAAACAACCTAATGATCAATACATACTTATTTCTTTGATGAGTTAAAGGAAGGCGAATTTATGACCTACAAAAGCTTGAATGAAATATGCAAAGTGTAATGAACGTAAAAACCCCGATAGTTTTTACGTCGAAAAACCATTTGAATCATTGAAGGTTACTTTAAGTACTTGGTGTGTCATGAGACGTTGGCTGTGATTGATTGGTGTATCAATATGTGATAAGCGTGATCGTTGTGTGTTTGAGATGAAGAAATTGGTTATACTTGATGATGATAGTGTGTGTTAATGGTGAAAGGCTAATTATCACGCTATGGTTTTGGCTTACGAATACTTTTAGATGTGGTTTTTGATTATTTTGAGTTACTGTTGTTGTTTGTCACCTAATGTTTTGATGTTTGATTTATCAAAATTTTGAGATGTGTTGTTTGTCATGATCTTATGACATTTTCATGCGAGTTAAAAACCAATCATGTTCTTTTATTAAAATATTGTGCAAAACTATATATTATAGGGTAAAAAAACAAGTGTTTTATTTCTTTATTAAATGAAAGTAAAAAAATTTGTAACTTTTCTTATTACATTTATATTTTTAGTGTACATACATGCTATGGATAGTGTTTAAATAAAGGCAAGAATGAATATAAAAGAAGTGTATGTAACTTTAAACAACCATCTTTTGTACATAATGAATTATATGTTTTTTATTACTCAACCAAAATTCGATCTGAGCACTTATGACCTATCTGTTTTAAATTACTTACACAAACTTAATTTAATCATTTGGGTGCCTCCGATCTAAACTAAGCATAATAACTAACTACACATAATTCTTTCAAAACCAACGATTATTTCTTTATAAACAAAGCCCGTGCATCGCATGGGCCATGATGTCTCGTATTAAATATAAAGATGTCTTAGTTGACTTTATTGTGCGATTGAGTTTTTCATATATGTGGGCATTATTTATAATGGGCTCTTATTTGTTTACGAGACATTTTATTAAATGGTTAATAATATATATGTGTTTTCTACGAAACATGTTTAGTAATTGAATAATTGGATTACATTGAATAGTGTTAAAGCTCTAAATGTGCTTATATAAATTTGATTGAACAAATATAAATTTAAAAGTGATGATGTATAACATTCTTCATATTATTCGGCTTTACATAAAAGTCAAGTGCAGTTGAAGCACATGTGGTCATAAAATATAAGTTTATGAGCCAAGATTGTTGTATAAATTGGCATGACCGGTTGGACCATCCCGAGTCATAATGATGCGAAATTTATAAAAGAAAGGTGGGTTCTTCAAGATTGATTTTTTTTTTTTTTTTTTTTTTTTTTTTTTTTTTTTATTTTTTTTATTGTTGTTCTCAATGGAAGTTAATTGTTCATCTATCACCGTCAAATATGAAGGGATGTATGTAGGCCTATACATCCGACATGTGAATCATTTTGAGTTTAAAAATGATGCATCGTCAAAATGATCATCAAAGACGCAACTTAAGGTTAGCATGATTAATGGCTCGTCTTATAAAATGCGAGCATGGTTTTCCAAATTATATATTAGGAAATGGCGGTGAATACTTCCTAGTATTAGGCGATTATTGGAATAAGTGTTGAACTTTATGTTGCCCAACTTCATACGCGAATTGCTTTTGTTGAAACGTTTATAAAACGTCTCAGTTGATTGCAAAGCCAATAATTATGAGAACAAAAGTCTTAGTTTATGGGGCATGCTATATAATATGAATTCGCATTTTGCCAAATTTATAATGAATCCTCCCCATTAGAATGGTTTTTGGTCACAAACCATAGTTCCCAAGTGAGATTTTGTAATTGTGCGATATTTCTTATAGTAAATCCACCACAACGCACAACAATGGGATATTGAAATGGATAATTCATTCAGGGGGAGATAATGAGCAGTGAGAGATATGGAATGAATAATGATTTAAATGTTGATCCTCACACTAATAAATATGAACTTGAAGTTCACGGGACAATTTATATTCCAGATCTAGTAATTGCCAGACATGTTTAGTGACCTACAGAAAGTGGCTAGATCATATATACGCTGCTAGTGCTCCGATTACAATATGTGTCCCACCAGTAAAACCAATGATTGGTAGTAAGTCTATGGCACGTCTGCAGCGTGATAGACTAATCGATTCCAAACTGAAAGTCCTCGAATGAATAGATAAAATGCAGCAAGAAAATTAAGATGGTCAAATCAAGGTAATAAGACCCCGTAATAGTCAAGAGACACTAGACATGAAGGTTATTGAAAAACCCCGGGTACATGAAAAGCTATGAGATCTCAATAAATGATATATAATGTCTAGTAAAGTGTGGAATCGAAAAGTAATGAATCGACGTCGATAGTACTATTGTATATGATAATGGGCATGGAAATGATAATGAAAATATATAAGATAGCGCTATAATCATGGTGAGGATCATGGAAGCATACCTGCAGAAAGTGCAAATGAATAAATGAGTGGCCAAAGGATATAAAGACGCAAAGAAGTAATGAAAGAATGAAGTCTCTTGTGACGAGACATGGTTACTGGGACTTGAAGTCCGTACATATGAATGTGTAAATTATTGGATATGCGTTGGTCTTTATGAGGAAGCGAAATTAAAGTATTGAAACTTTTGTATTTAAGGCATGACTAATGGCACACAATATATTTGTAAAGACATGAAAATGATCATAAGGAGACATGTTTTCATGTGGTGGATCCAATAATGTATTTAAGTGTGGCAATATAATAGTAATTGATATGCGTCTAAAAGTTAATGAATAGAGCTCATGTGATTTTGAGATTTCATTATAGCATATAAAATGCATGTAGCATGCTAGTGATTTTTATGTTAGAGCATATAAGATTAGTTCTTGAGAAAATTATGCAATTTGAATAATTTTTTTTATATGGGTTGAAACAGTCGGTACGAATGTGGTATAATCGTCTTAGTGAATATTTGTTAAAGGAAGGCTATAAGAATGATTCTGTTTGCCCATGCATTTTTATTAAAAGATCCGGATCTGAATATGTAATAATCGCAGTGTATGTTGATGATTTGAATATAATAGGAACTCCTGGTGATATTCTTAAGGCTATTAAGAGCTTAAAGAGAGTTTGAAATGAAATATCTTGGAAAGACAAAATTTTGTCTTGGATTACAAATTAAGCATATTAAGGATGGAATTCTTGTTCATCAAGAAGCATATATTGAAAAAGTGTTGAAAAGATTTTATATGGACAAATCACATTCACTAAGCACTCCAATGGTCATTAGGACACTTGATGTTAAAAAGGAGCCATTTCTACCTCGAGAAGCTGATGAGGAAATTCTTAGTCTTGAAGTTCCATACTTAAGTGCTATTGGAGCTTTAATGTATCTTGCTGGTCATACACGACCGGATATAGCATTTTCTATAAACTTATTAGCAAGACATAGCTCATGCCCTACGAAGAGGCGCTAGAATGGAATTAAACAGATATTTCGATATCTTCAAGGTACAAAGGATATGGGTTAAATTTTCACTAACCAATCAAATACAAGTTTAGGTGGTTTTGCAAATACGAGATATATGTCTGACCCTCACAATGGTCAATCTCAAACTGGATATGTATTTACAAGTGGAGGAACCGCAATTTCATGTAGTTTAGTTAAGCAGACGATCTTAGCGACTTCATCCAACCATGGAAAAATTCTAGCGATACATGAAGCAATTCGAGAATGTGTTTGGCTAAGAAGTGTGATACAACACATACGTAGATTATGTGGTAATTCTTCAGAGAAAGAGGCACCAACAGTTTTGCATGAAGATAATGCAGCATGTATTGCTAAACTTAAATAAGGTTATATCAAGGGCGATAGGACGAAACATATTTTACCAAAATTCTTCTTAGCTCATGACTTACAAAAGAATGGTGATATTATTGTTCAACAAGTTCGTTCAAGCGACAATTTGGCGGGTCTATTTACCAAGGCACTTTCTACTTCAACATTTAGGAAACTAAGTCGCAACATTGGGATGCGTCGACTCAAAAAGCTCAAGTGATATAGTCATCAGAGGGAGATAATACACGTTGCACTCTTTTTCCCTTAGTCATGGTTTTGTCCCACTGGGTTTTCCTGACAAGGTTTTTAATGAGGCAGCAATTCCTAAGTGTATTAACAATATGGACATCCAAGAGGGAGTGTTATGGATAATTATTAGTGGATGTCCATATAACTCATAAGAGGCCCATGACCCAATTAGCTATTAGGGTTTTTACCTTAATATTTATCCTATATATACCCTTTGTAATCTATGACATTATGATCAATTGTAGAATATTTTCATTCCCTCAATTCTTGTTTATAACAATTTCATATTTATCCAACTTAAACATTCAAATGCTATATATACTTAACATACAAGTTTTTAATACATGATGTACAATATAGTTGCAACATGTTTCGGGTAAATATGACATTTTGATGTTTAAGTTGGGTAAATATGAAATTGACCCCAGACTAGTTTTTGATAATTGAGTCATTTTTCGATCACTAGTCCCGTATATAGTTGATGAATATGTTTGGTGGTTAAGTTTTGTGGTTAAGGCTCTCACCTGGGATCAAGGGATTACTCGAACTGGTAATTTTAGCATTGTTTCTTTTTTGTTAGTGGTCTTCACACTTCCTGAGGTATTTTCTCACTTAATCGCTCATATTTTTCAAAGTGCCACCACTATGTCGGGTTTTTATGACCATAATTGTTTAGTTTGAGATTTCAGTTGTCTCCACGTTTTCTACCGGATAAATGCCTTCTATGATTTTACATTTTGTTGGTTTGATGATTGAAATTTACAATAATTCACAAAGTAACACAATCTTTGTTGTGTAACAACTTTACGAGCTTCGAAGGTAGTGAATTGTCACATTTCATAAAGTTAGCTAACACACTTCTAAACATAGTATATATTCATCTTTACATACATATTTATAGTGAAAATTTTGTGAATATCATCATCAAAAAGTCTTAATCAATGATAGGCATAAAAGGCGCAAACAACAATTATCAATTATGCTGTAGTAACACAAATTTTTTTAAAGACAAATGAAAGACTTTAACCAAACCTTCGTAACATACAATTGGTTTCAGACCCTATTTAAGTCTAAAAGCAGATAAATACGCTAAACGAGTTAAATTGTATTGTTAGGCTGGTCGGCAAGAGGCAGGTGAGCCTCTCACCATGCTACCAATTCAAGCGGCATTGCTTTGCCATGCTTCCCCTCTCAAGCACGAAATTAAGTTCCCAAGGTGAAATGAGGTGAGCCGTTCACCTTGCAGGGTTTGAAAAAAAAAGAGCCCCACTCAAATGTTTTATATTTTCTATTTGGTTTGTGATTGTATGTGGGGTATTTAGTGGGGTATATTTTTATAAAGTGTGTATTTTCATGAAAGGTGAGCTTAAGGTGACCTTGCCCACAAAAAGGTGAGTGAGAGTGAGGGGAAGTGAGAGGAGAGAGAAAGCTGAGGTGGCGCTGAGGTGTAAGGTGAACTTGGTATTGCCTTGCCATCCAGCCTTATTGAGTTCGGTTACATTGCAACTATTGCATCTCTAACATTCTATTTCTAATTGGGAAATTTACGTGACTCATGATAACAATTATTTACAATTTGACTCAATTTTGTTACACATTGTTAAAACTAAAAGAGTAAATTTCACATATCGTCCCTGAAGTTGACCATATTCGCCCGTTTGGTCCCACCATTTTTTTTGGCGAAATGGGTCCTTGATGTTCCTAAACACTGCGCGTTTGGTCCCTGGCATCCCGTTTTCGCTAACGGGCGTTAGCTTTCAACGTTAGTTGACAAGTCAAATGGTTTCATGGTCTTTTCACATTTTACAAATTGAATCATTTGATCCCTCACTATAAAACGGCTCTTATAACCCTATTGGGTCACTTGTAAATGTGCAAACCCGATCATCTTCCAACTGTTACTGTTCAACCCTATCATTGTCACACACACAACCCTACAAACCCTAGAACGATTACAATGGCCAACAAAGATTGGAGCAAACTGACATTGACTGAAGACATGAAAGATTATATGTATGAGAAGTATAAGAATAGCTGGAAGGCAGGTGATGATGTGTCTGACGAAATGTTAGACGACTTATGGAACTATGCAATGGTGAAAGGTTAGCACATTGTTGCATTGTTCTTGTTTAGAATTATATTTTGCCTTAATGACTTGAGTTGACCTTTTGTTGATCATCTGCCCCATCTTATTTGGCAGTAATCTCAAATGGACCTAGTGAGCTTTTTCCAACCCTTGATGCTGTGTTTGGTCAGACCCAAAAACCCATGGAGGGAAAACAAGCAGAGGCGAATAAAGGTATGCATTTTGGTAATTTTTTGAAATGGCAAACATTGAGCATGTGTTTGGACCTTTTGATGTTGATTTGCCCTTTTGTTGTTGCCCAATGAATGCCCTTTAGGTTAGTTTATTATTTTCATAACTGAAACTGCAATTTGACTTCCCTAGCGATCTGACCCTGAGAGGTTTAATCCGTTCTTTTCTACTGAGGGCATCGGCAACTACATTTGCCTTGCCTGGGTGATAACGGATTTCGCAATCATAATCACTGAGCAATTCCAACCATCGGCGCTGTCTCATGTTTAGCTCTTTCTGGTTCAAAATATGTTGTAGGGTCTTGTGGTCGGTGTACACCACGCACTTAGTACCATAAAGGTAGTGTCTCCAGATTCGGAGTGCAAACATGACTGAGCCTAACTCCAGGTCATGAGTTGTGTAGTTCTTCTCATGGGTTTTCAGTTGCCGAGATGCATATGCAATCACCTTCTCTCTCTGCATCAACACGGCTCCTAATCCTTTGTGTAAAGCGTCGCAATAAACGACAAAGTCTTCACTATCCTCTGGTAGGGCTAAGATGGGTGCACTGCACAACTTCTCCTTAAGGAGTTGAAAAGCTTCCTCTTCCTTATCTCCCCAGTCATACTTGACGTTCTTCTAGGTTATTTTAGTCAAAGGGTTCGCTATCTTGGAGAAACCTTCGATAAACCTTCAGTAATAGCTGGCAAGTCCTAAGAATTGGCGTATCTCAGTAGGTGTCGTAGGTGTCGCCCAATCCTTTATAGACTCGATCTTGGCATGATCCACGTGAAGACCTTGTCTATCAATCACGTGACCCAAAAATTGCATAGTCGAAATCCAGAATTCACACTTCAAAAATTTTACATACAATTGCCCCTTCTTCAAGAGCTCTAAGATTAGCTCGAGGTGTTCCTCGTGCTCTTCCTTATTCTTAGAGTAGATCAGAATGTCGTCAATAAAGACGATGACGAATTTATCCAAGTACGGTTTACACACTCGATTCATGAGGTCCATAAATACAGCTGGTGCGTTGGTAAAACCGAACGGCATAACTTGGAATTCGTAATGACCGTATTGGGTTCTGAAGGCGGTCTTCGGGATGTCCTCTTCCCGAATCCTGAGTTGATGATAACCCGACCTCAGGTCAATTTTGGAGTAGACGGACGAACCTTGAAGTTGATCAAAGAGGTCGTCGATTCGAGGGAGTGGGTATCGGTTTTTAATAGTGAGTTTGTTCAGTTCTCGATAGTCGATACACATACTGATGGATCCATCCTTTTTTTTGACAAATAGAACCGGCGCTCCCTAGGGTGAAGAACTCGGTCTGATAAAGCCTTTCTCTAAAAGTTCAGCCAACTGATTTGACAGCTCTTGTAATTCCGTCGGTGCTAATCGATAGGGTGCTCTTGCTACAGGTGCAGCTCCCGGCACCAAATCGATCTGGAATTCGATCTGTCTGGCTGGCGGAAGTTCAGGTAAATCTTCTGGGAAAACTTTCGGAAAATCTCTCATGATTGGCACATCTTCGAGACGTTTCCCTTCAGTCTCTTTCTCTTTCTTCTCAGCAACCTGGGCTAGAAAGAGATGTCATCCTTTCTCGATGTACTTCTTCACCTTAGTACACGAGATGATGTTTAATCTTGACGAGCGCGCACGATCGCTTCGATCTCCTTCTACCATCAGAAATTCGTTCCCATAAGGTGCTCTGACGGTCTTTTCATCACAGATGATGACGGCGTGGTACTTAGACAGCCAATCCATCCCTATGATGACGTCAAAACTTCCCAACTCTACAGGCATAAGGTCAATGTTGAATGGATGATTCAACAGATTAAGAGTGCAACCTCTTATGATGGTATCTACCCTTTCTAAGTTCCCATTGGCTAATTATATGTCAAATATGGTTTCTAGAGTGGTCGGAGCAATGCCAATTAAGGAACTAAATTTAGCAACCCCTTATGATGGTGTCGACTGCATTTAGGTGGAAAATGGCAACGATGAGATGATAAGTTTAGGTGGAAAGTAGTACATGTGTGCAAACGAATCACAGGTAGAATACAAGAACAAAGTCAACCACAGAAGGAAGCAAAATCGAATAGAAAACCAAGCTTGTTATATATATATATATATATATATCATCCAGAATAGAAGTACCCAAAATTACAAGCAAGGTCAATAGTTCATCACTAACTGACTACTAATCAGTTTAGTGGAATACATCATCAGTGAAGCCTAAACTAAGCTCGGTCACGCTCAAGGTGCATCTGCTCAAACGCTGCGGTCATCCTTCCGATAGCAGCCTCTAAGTGAATAACACGCTGACGCAACTCCTCATTCTCCCTCATCACAACACCAATCATATACTCGGCAGTCATGATCCGCTGCCACTGAGCGCGATCAGTACCCCGAGCTCTCCTCAACATCCCATAGATCCTAGTCTGGCCTCTGCCCAAACCAACAAGCCTAGAGTCCGACTCTCTGAGCTCCCTACCATGGGATCTCTCCAGTACCTCAAATATGGCTGTCAGGCCAACCATCTGACACCTATCACTAAACATCTCCTCAAACAATATACATGAAGCTCGATCAATGGAATCAACCCTATACTCAATACCCGGAACACGAGCTAGCTGTCCCAACCTCTCTAACTGATCAGAATGCACATCAAGTAAACTCGCATGATGTGCCAACTGAATAAACACCTGCTCAATAGCAGTAGGCTCCTCAACCTCCGCCGATGAGGCTGGTAGAGTGAAGAAGTAACTGGTGATGGAAGTGGAGAAGGTATCGGTGATGTAGGTGGCACGAACAATGGAGATGATGGAATGTACTCCGGACTAGCAACATGCACAGCCGCCCTGGCATCACAAACAATATCAACCCACTGAGTATCATTGACGTCCTGAACATGGGCATCTCTGGAACTCTGCCCTAACTCAAATATCCCTTGAACATCCTCCATGATGCCCTTATCATCTCGTGGCATCATCACCTGATCTGTCTCAACTTGTAAACCCCTGTCCCCGTCACCACATACCAAGTCAGGAGTGGGATCAACTGGTAAACCCACAGCTGGTGCGACCTCTGCATGACCATGCATTGGATCCTCATCCTCATCAGAATCTGTCTTAATAGGTCTACGTGGTCTCTGGCAGAGTGGAGAGTGGTCTTGTGATGACTCAGGTGAGTGAAGGAAAGGTGAAGTAGAGGTACCCTCGAAAGTAGAGCGGGTTCTCCTCCTGGGAGATGATAGTATAGATGAAAGCTGAAGGCGACGCCTGCGGACCCTCCTGTAAGAGACCCGGTGCCTGATAGGTGGAATCTCAGTGGATGGGGTAGAGTGAGTAGGCTGGGTGAGAGAGTAAAGCTGAGCTGGTAAGGAACGATGAGCTGTGGCATAGCGAGGTAGGTATGGTGAGGTAGATGCTGGAATGGGATGTGTGGTGTGAGTGGTCTGAGTAGCTGCTTGGATAACCTCCATCAAAGGGTCATCCGAAGATGGAACTGGTAGTCTGAGTGAAGATGAGTGTCCAGCAGTGACTGGATCTACACACACTCCTTGTGTTAGATGTGATACTTTGAATTATATGTAGTCTAGCACGCGGAATTTACTAGCTAGTACTTAGAAAATCGGTTTGTTTGTGTTTGTATGAATAAGAATGTAACAATGAACAAGAAACACGATATACTTCAACGATTCAATATTATTAGAATAATAATACGAGTGATCTAAATATCACTAGGGTTTACACCTTGAATCTCTTCGTTTAATACACACTTACATCTATATTTATTCGTATAACCTAGGAGATCCTTTTATAGACTAAGGATTCCTTTACAAGATAACTATCAACTAATCTTATACGATATACACAAAATCTTTTCTATATTTATCTTTAACAAAAACATAAGCCGTACTAACTTCTTCACATAGCCGTACTAACTGCTCTTGTTCTTCAGTCTTCATCAGCAGTACTAACTTCCTTCTCAGCCATACTAACTGCCATAGCTTAATTCCTAACAATCCTCCCCTAAACTTATGATTTCTTCTCAAATCACTAAGTTTCTTCAATTAAGCTTCTTCTTTCAGATGTGGGGGA
This sequence comes from Artemisia tridentata subsp. tridentata, assembly GCA_021014915.2. Taxonomy (NCBI): domain Eukaryota; kingdom Viridiplantae; phylum Streptophyta; class Magnoliopsida; order Asterales; family Asteraceae; genus Artemisia; species Artemisia tridentata. The sequence goes on from CP139507.1 coordinate 74,986,687, forward strand.
TTCTTCCAAACACATATCACATCAGTCATTGTAGTTCTTGACTTTTCTTTGCTGTGCAAGATTGAAGATCTTTGTAACTAACAAATCTGCCATCTCCGAATCTTCTTCAACCTTGAGTTTTGCTGATAACATAGCCAATAATACAAACTATCTGAGTGGATAATCTTTTTCTACCAACATAAAAATTTCTATTCCATCTTTGGTAGAAACTCTGTGTACTCCACACGTTTCAAATAATTCCCATGTGACATCCTTGACTTGTGCTTGAAATCTCCACATTGATTCTCCACTATCCGGTTCATAAATCCTCTTCAGCTGTACTCATAATTCTTTGTCTTTATCTTCAACAGGGTCTTGAACTTTGAACTTTTCTTTTACTAAGCTCTACAGCTGATTAAGATCTTCTCTGTCAAAACCTTTAATTAGATCTTCAAACAACTTATATCTCTCAGAAATACCTCCAAGTCTAATTATCTTCCATCCCTTCTTCCTTCCATCAGTGAAAACTTCCCAGTTGATGATAGTATATTTAATATCTAAAGGTTTGAGATATGTAGATTCAGGAACTATAACCATCATGCTCTTGAGTTGTTCATCAGTTAACTCTTATCCAAATTTCAACTTCTTGCAGCTTGAGATTCCAAAACTTCTGGTTCTCTTTTCTTTTTCTTCTTGATGTCATCCCTGATTGGAGTATGTAGACTTGCATATATTTCAAAGAACTTCTTTTCAATTTCAGCATCTGTCCTTCCTTTGAAGTAACTCATCTTGTAACTTGCTTGATTTTTCAGATAATGCTTCATGAAATCAACATTGTCTTTTCTGGTAGGCAACTTTGTCTTGTAGCCATACATTTGCCTTTCTCGTATTCTTTGCATCAAATCACTCCATGTAGCTTCTCATTTTTTCTTTAAGATGAATTCCTTAAGCTTCTCAAACTTGTCTTCTTCACTCAGCTCCTTGTCATTTAGAATCATCACTGCATGAGCTTTCATAATAATATCATAATCCAGCAAATATTGTAGTTTCTCATTGAAATCTTCTTCATTAAAATCCTCTGTTCTTGTTCTATCCATGAAATCAAATATTTTCATTTCATTATCAGCATCCAATTTCCTTGCAAATTCCTCATCTTGAGCTATCTGAGCTTGTTTAGCTTGTTCATCAGCTAAGTCTTTTTCATAAATCCTTCTGGCTACCTCTTTATCAAAATCAATTTGAATATGAGTTTTTGGTTTTGATTTCTTGAGCTTTTCCAATTCATGAGCAGCTTCTTCTTGAGTCATTTGCTTTTTACCCTTGTCTGCCCTTTTTCTTTGATATACCTGCTCAGTTTTAGTGTCACCAGTTGGAACTATCAATTTCTTTGTCTCAGCAGTTGGAACTGCTTCAACAGTTTGACCTGCTGTAGATGATTGAACTTCAGTCTGAACACCTTTTTCTTTATCAGCTTCATGAATCTCTGTATCACTAGAACCAGAACCAAATCCATTTGTTCTTCTTCATCTTGCCTCCCCTGAACTTTAGAACTATCTCCTTTGTCTTTACCAACTTTCCTCCCCTGATTGGAAGAATCACCATCATCACCATTATCATCTGAAGAGTCTGAATCATCATCATCAGTATCCAAGACTATCTTTCCTCTTTTCTTTGACAACTGCTCTTCAAGCTTCTTTACCCTAAGAGTCAATTTGTTGTAAACCTGAGCAGATTTCTTCTTATGTGCTTGGAACTCCTCCTTGGTATTCTTTAGCTCAGCCTCCAAATTTTCAACCTTTGTAACTAGCTTGGTACATAAAGCCGTCAATTCATTTTGTGATGTACTACCCTCATCACTTCTAGCTGTGTTACCTGCTATGAGAGGTGAATGATGGGGCCACTCTAGTTAGACTAGGTGTGGACCTTCTCCTATAAGTTGTGATGATTGGGGGTTGAAAAGTTTCAAGTACTTGAGTGGATGTGTGATGGGGATCAGTTGGAACTGTTGACCTTTCACCCAACTCAGTTTGAAGCATTTGAGGAAACAATGGAATTATCTCCCCGGAAAACAATCTACTTGCCATAGCCATATTTTGAAAAACCTTTGATTTCAGGCTAGGAGTAGGAAAAATTTCTTTGTGCTTCTTGAGCAAATATATTTTCTTGTTCAAAATAGTTTGAACAAATCTTGGGTACATAAGAAATTTTGTTTTGCTGTTGACATTTGATTCCATACCCTCAAAAATAAATTTTGAAAAGTTTAAAACCTTGTTTGTAGACAAACAAATGAGAGCAATAGCAAAATTGCTACTGAACTGCTCCCAAGCAGTCTTTTTAGGACTCAAACAATGCAGAAGGGTATGTATCAAATATCTCCACTGAGGTGAGAAACATCCTTTTTGAAAAGTTAATTTATGTTCAAATGTATCATACCCCATTTTCGCAAGTTCTTCCCATATTTCAGTGTTGGTCCTAGTATTGATACCATCTGAGTCGTTTAATTTAAGATGACTCCTAATTATAGACTCGGTAACAAAAAAATTTACACCATCCACTTTGGATTTTATTTGTAAGTCTCCATCTTCACTAGTCAAGACAGATGAATTCTGCCAGAACTGTGTGATGTGCGAGACATATAGAGTAGGAGAGATAGTTAAAGCATACCTTATGTGAGAGTGGTTAAGAAAATCCACAATCTCAAAGAATTTTGGTCCATCTCCTTTCTCTGTTTTCTCCAAGAACGCGACCTGATTGTGTCTTTTTACAAATTCCAAATTAGCCATTCTTAAAGATGAGAAGTGAAAATTATGTCCGTAATATGATCGATTAGTATGGAATTGAGAATTTATGCAGCCAATTGGGTTTTAATAGATACTATTAGGGTTTTGAGAATTTTGCGTATGAGATAAGTTATCTTAGGAATGAGAATAAAGCAATATATGGTAAAAAGATAATTATCTCTAGAAAAATCCCTATAAGTATGTTTAGAATAACGGTTTACCCCAACGGCTATAAAATTTTTTTACTGACAGATTTTTACAACGGCTAGTTGAGCCGTACCAATTTTGCACGAGCAGTACCAACTGCTGGAAAATTTTTGTTGAGCCGTATGAACTTATTGAAAATATTTAAAATACCATGGCTCAAATATAGTTTTTAGCAAACTATCAGCTATCAACGGATTTGATTTGTCTTTACCAATAGCCGTTTGCTTTGGACTAGTTAACTCTTCACAGTAAGATATGGTGAGTTAATACTTAATAACCATACAATTTTTGGTAAATTGTCAACCATCAACGGATTTGAGAAGTCTTTACCATAAACCGTTTGCTCTGGACTAGTTGGTTCTTATGTGGATTAGACATGGTGAACCAATTACCATTTGTTGTGTGTACAGATTACATACTTAGCTCCAAATCACCATTAAGTCCAAAACATATAAATTCCTTGGTGATCTTCATCCAATCCTGCAAGTGTTAGTCCAAAGAAACAAGCCACAAATAACTTGTCTCACAATATATAATCATATGACTAACATTGCACTCAAAAAGAAAAATTAATTTTCTTGTGGAACCCAAGTCAAAACCGACTTAGGCTTTCCACTTGCATCAACATAATTCATTCTCTTCAAAACAATTTTAGCACCATTGGGTTTAATAGGTCTCCATACCCAACATGCTGATGCACTTACTCCATTGCCCATGTTTCCCTTTGCAGTGTTTTTATTAACACCAGTACCAATTACTCTGCTAGCAGTTGGAATTGCTGGCTTTGTAGTTGTTACCTTAGGTTTCCAAACTTGGTTTTTCACCACTGCATTGTGATTAAAGGGTCTCCTAACAGTTATTGGTGTTGATTTAAAACTTGTTTTTACACCTTGAACTGTTGATCTTGGGTGATTAGCTCTAATTTGTATGACAGACTGAACTGCTGGTCTAGCAGCTTGCATTGGTCTTTGGCCAGACTTTAAAAGAACAGATCTGGGTATCATCCTATCATTCCTAGGAAGAGGTTGAGATCTTACTCGGCTCATCCTGTTGTTTGAGTACTGATGCGTGGTTTTGCAACCTTACAACAGGTTTTACCTCTCGAGGGATCTCAAGAGGCTTACAACCCCACCAGGCAGTGTACCTGACCGATGTAGTATAGTGTAGTGGTAAGTACGGGGGATTGATCGTTCTCCACAGGGAATAGTGTCGTTAGGATTGAAAAACTATTCTAATAGGTCTAAGGGTGAGAGAAGATTCTTTTTGTATTTTTATATTTTTATGAAAGCAAGTAAAATCTCGGGTTTGAAGGAGTGGGCGGAATTAGTTGCTAGTCAACTAACCCAAGTTACTACGAATGCAAATAAAATAAAATAACTGAAAATGAAAAGGTCGTGAAACTTATGTGGAGAGAAATGTGTTTACTTAGATTTCCTTACTCCCTAACTATCTTTTACTGGTTGATTAGTGTGTATTAATCGCGTGGATGACGGGTGTATTCCTTAATACCAATCGTGGGGTGGCGTACGTACTTCTCCAACTCTATAAGCTCCTACTTCACTCCTATGTCGAGCCGGCTAAGAAGCTCCTAACATGGGATCACTAGAATTCGCTCATGCATTAAATACAACCATAAAAACCTTAGTACGCATTGGTTCATGTTTCTTAAGACGTTCAAGCAAGTTACCGAATAGGAAGTTAGCCAGTTTTCTTAAGCCTAACATCGATGAACAATCATCCAATACAATTAATAACACACTAATAACCAATAATCAATAGCTAGGTTTCATTAGATCTAAGCAAACACAAGATAAATCTAGCCTAGCATGTTAATCAAAAGACAAGAACAAGATATAATCAAACAACACATAGACATATTGAATGATTAAACGATTACTTATCTTCAATTAAACATGGGAGATCCAAGGGTATGAAAACCCTTAAAAATGGCAGAAATTTGTCTTAGGGTTTCTCCTCCAAAGTTACACACAATAAGTTCCACCCTAATGACAAAAAATTGCAAAACTATATATAGAGTTTAAGGGCTGACGGCGTCACGTTATAGATCCTGACGCCGTCACCTCGCTGCTTTTAGGGTTCCCGGATGGCCTTCCTGACGCCGTCCCTCTTTAGTGCTCCAAAATCCGCTCTGGCTTATCAAGGCTTGACGCCGTCAGAAATGGGCTTGACGCCGTCCCTCTTTAATTTAAACCGTGATGGCCTTGATCACTTCAAAGGGTGACGCCGTCAGATTTTTCATGCAAAATTCTCTGGCTTATCATGAGTAATTTTCATATCCACCTCTTTTGCCAAGCCATGACGCCGTCTGGGCCAATCCCTGACGCCGTCAAAGGTACTTTCCAGCATAATTTTGAGACTTTGCCGTTTTCTTCACTTTTATGCTCCAAAAACGTCCAAAATGCTTCCTTTTCCAGATTTCTTCTCCAAAGTACCTAAAATGACAAAAGGAACGATTTAGGGCAATATTTGATCAAATAAATACGATTTAGGGCTTAAATGACCCCCTAAAAGCGGTACACTTTTCGCTTCATCAAATACCCTTACACTTGAGATTTTCTTGTCCTCAAGCAAATGCGCTTTTATTCTAATCAAAATACAAGTTAGGGGTCATTTAACGCTAATATAAAAGTAATGACAACAAATAGTCGTTCCACTTTAATCATAATAAGCACGGAGATTACAAACTAGCACCTCACAAGTAGTGTTTAGATACTCACATCTCTCAAGTGTCATCAAAATAAATCTCATAAATGAAAACGGATATTATCTCTCACTACCTGTCATAGCAAATAGATTACCATAGGCTTGGGCAAGGATCGAAAACCTTCTCCACTAGGCGTAAGCACCTAAGATAAACTATCAAAGAGGGCTTTTACATGGGTTATAACATGAGGTGTAGGGATATGATAAACACGGTTTTGTTGGATAAGGGATATTTTACTGGTGGCGAGTTAAAGACCTTGATTAATTACATGTACTATACAATGTTGCTAAGCCAAGACTCGACTCAATCTTAAGGTAAAAACAAAATAACAAAACCATAAAATAAACATAAAATAAAACGGGATGGTAGTCCGTATGTTTTTTTTCTACTTTTCTTTTTCTCTTTTTTTTTTTTGAATTTTTCTTGATTTTTTTTTTTTTTTTTTTTTTCTTACACTTTTGCCCTACCATCCAAAATAATACATCATAGGGGCGTTGCATTCCCCTTACACTTGAACTTTTACATAACTTTACAAATACTATTCTAATGACTCGAATTAAGATAATTGAAAAACTTGGAGTACTTTTAAAATATTTAGCACATATGGGGGTAATAATGATGTTCTTCCCCATTACTCCATTACACTAGTACTTTACCCATGAGTCCCAATCGTCCCAAAACAATATGTACAAGGATATGACTCGACTTAGCAACCATGTAATCAACTAGATAATTAACTTGGGGTTTGAACAAATGTTGTCACAATAATGCACTAAAAATGAGTGCATACTAGGTAGGCTAAGGCGATTTGGGTGTACATTTTAGTGGGGTGTAACAAATTCTTCCTTTAAGTAAAATGCTTAAAGGTCGAAACGAAAAGATAGGCTCTGAGGGGTGTACTAGGGGTATCGTGTACTAAAAATGAGTACAACGCAAAGGGTGTGGGAGAATTACTTGACCAATGTAGCCAAAGTAATTATAACAAAAACACAGGTGTAAAACAATGGGTTAATCCTAATGCCTCTTATCATGTAGTAAATTTAACTACACGAATGTAGTCTCACTTGTGGCCTCGGAATGGTCCTAACGCAAGTTCTAGAATCTAAGTGCTACCGGTACACACATCATAGCATAAATGCTTTTCCTACCAATTCTAGGGTCGAACCTCACATATTTGGAGGTGGAAAATTTTTTAGTGGTACGGTTTTGTGCTAGTCATATAACTCCTATCCGTGAGACGCTCATTAAGATCAAAGTTTCACTCCTAAATGTTGTAAAAAATTTTAAATTTAGCACTAAAATTGCCCTAACAGGTATTTCTCTCAGTTTTATTACACATATACTATTAAACAAACAAAAATCAAGCGTAAACGCATTCTCTAATCGTACTTTACCCCCCCTTACACTTAAGATGAACATTGTCCCCAATGTTCAAATACAAAGATGTAAAAGTAATAAGGTAAAAGAATGAAATCAAATACTCCCCTGATTCGCTCGGTGGATAATGTGGTAACACGGTTAGATCTTCTTCCAAGAGAATATAGAAGCTTTACGACTAATGCATCGCCAAAAGCTTGATTCCACAAACATTTCCTTGTCCAAAATAACCTGTTAAACCTGAGAAAACAAACACGAAAACCTGCATAACATCGGCGGGATAAATTCTATATATAAGGATATAATGCTTGTGGAATGATTATTTTGCAGATTCCTGGAGATTATAAGTTAGAGATTTAATAAAAACTTTTTATGAAAACAAAACTTTCAAAAATTTTCAGAAAATTAAAACCTGACGCCGTCAGGTTGTAAAGCCTGACGCCGTCAGAAATGATCTGACAGAATTCTCATGTTAAGTTTTCGGAAAAATTTTGGAAAAACCTATACCTTACTTCCTGGAATTCCTGTAAAACATCATTATGACTCGATACAAGCATTTGACTCAAACAAATACTAATATGTATGTTAATTTAATATTATTACGATTCATGTTCATTTGTTCTAATAAACCGATTTAGATTTCCCTTACACTTAACTTTTGCAAAATACCTTTATATGTAGTTAAGACGAAGTTAAAAACAAGATAAAACATTTTCACAATTTAGTTTAGAACATGAATCAATAGTAATAAAAATTAAACATACATACGGAAGCAAATAAAATCAAACAAACAAACAATTAAACACACAAAGCAAATAAAGCTTGGGTTGCCTCCCAAGAAGCGCTTTTCTTTATTAACGAGTCTTGTAGCTAGACTCAAAGTCACGGGTTCTACATGATTCGATCATTGGTCATGGTTTCTAGGTCATCCTCATGTCCGGTTCTATATTCCGGTCCTAATTTTAAACAATCCTTGTAGAAACCGAATATCCTTCCCATAACATAGTCTACTCCTTTACTTCTATCTCCACCATTCCTATAGTAGACTGCTTGCTTAAGCTCCTTCTCAACATTTGACAAGTGTTGGAATTGCTCTATCTTATATGGCATTTGGTAGTTTATCTCATCGGTCTCATCCTTAAATCTAACTATCCCTAAGGAAGGCTCATAAGTCATTCCAGAGACCTCAACAAATGGTTTTCCAAGAACTACTTGAGTTAAGGATGCATCGACTATTGGGCGGATGTCTTCTACAATTACAAAGTCGGTGATATAGGTGAAGTGTAACACCCCCAAAATATCGCAGCGGAACGATAGTGTCACTGGGGTGCTACTTCTCAATACAAAGCACAAGGTATAGAAAACGACCTCTAAATGAGACGTTTTGAAAAGTTACCATTCAATTTATTTAAATCAAAGTTATTACATGAGGTCCCTAAATATACTAATACATAAGAGTTTTTAATATAGGTTGAATGGTAAATGATAGACTCCAAATCATGCAAGTGACTCTACGATCCATGCATCCACTATCGCCTTTCTAACCTGAGATAAACATGCTAAAAAGTGTCAACACAATGGTTGGTGAGTTCATAGAGTTTATTGAAAATAAATTAAAATGGTTTTAAAGAATGTTTTCACAGCAAAGGCATTATAAATCCACTCAGTTGCAAATCCCGCCCATACAAAACTTGCAACCTGTGTGTTCACAACCCACTGCTAAAATATAGAATGAATAAGAATGTTTTCACAGCAAAGGCATCGTAAATCCACTCAGTTGCAAATCCTGCCCAAAAATAGTTCAAAACGTATAAAAGTAGGGGCTATGAAACTCACCTTGATTAGTCTGAATGATAAACGAATTTAACTAAAGTTGATAAACGTCTCCGGCACGCTTCCTGAATTGGTATGTCAAATTTTCAGTAATCATTTCTGATGATTATATGTTTATTTGTTCTTTTCGTTTCGTTCTTATGTTTTCTGTTTATTCGTTTGTTCGTTGATTCGTTAATAAAATAAGAGTATTATGTTAATATTAGATCGGAAAATAAAATAGAAGTGATAAAAATAATAGTTAGGAAAAGTTACACTTTAATCCCTAAGGTTTGGTCAAATGACAGTTTATACCCTGAACTTTTGGAAAATGACAGTTTCTACCCTTAAGTTTTAAAAGTTTCATTTTCTACCCTTTTTATTTAATATTGTCAAAAATAGTCCTTGACATAAAGTATTTACAAATTCAGTCCTAATAAAACTCTTATTAACTTAAAAATGGTGCATAGAAAATAAGTGATATGGTTAGAGTTTTGGTTTCGAATATCTTGGTAAATGATGAATCATTTTACATGTTCTCTTTTTCTATAATAAGCTAGCCAGGTCGTTATTAAATATGCCAGGTTTCGTTATTTTTGAAAGTTGTTTGATGGTCGAATAAATTCTAAAAACTAGTCGAGTGAGACAAAGATTTATTAAATCTGAAAATTTAGTTTTAGTACCTAGCGAGAGAACAAATCTAGATTCGAATATCTTTTTATCCATTAAGTCTTTTTACAAAATTTCTTTTCCTATGTTTTGTTTGCTGGTTGAACTTAATATATACCAAAAATCAAATTTTATTATGGTCGTTTGATAATGGGTTTTTGGGTTGAAAGTTTGGAAGTTGGGTCGAATGAACTGGAAAAACAATAACTGGAATTTGACTTTTATTCCTATCGATATTGAACAGACTTTAGAGCCCTATAACTAAATGAATACTTAATCATTCTTCGAAATTCTTTCTCCTATATTAAACTTACTAGATGAACTTTCTAAATACTAAAAATCAGAATTTATGAAAATAGTTTGGTGGTCGATATATGGGTCTAAAGTTGGTGTGTGGGTCGACTAAAGCTGAAACTTAGTAACTGGTAATTTAGTGTTCTATCTTAGCGATTTAGGGAGAATTTTAGGACTCGATAACTTGATGAATAGTTAATCATTTTTCGAATTTCTTTTTCCTAAATAAAGTTTGATGGGTGAACTTTACTTATGCCGAAAATCAGATTTTATAGGGATGGTTTGGGTGTCGGTTTAGAGGTCACAAATTGGCCTCCTGGGCTGTTTTTGGCTCGACCAAAATACAGAAAAAGAAACCAAATGGGTTTTTGAGTTTTTAAAGGTTTTTAACTAAAATTTTATGTAAGATATTTAATGTATTTTAACATGTTTCATTGATCTTTGATTTGTTCTAACCATATTTCGAATAGATTGGGTATCCTAAGTTTCTGTTCGAACAGACCATGAAAAAGAATAAAACTAATTTGTTGTTGATCCTGTTTATTTATTAGTGATCATGTTTTATTGTTTTTAGGAACATATTAAGTAAATATACTGAATTTAAAATAGTTTAGAATACTTACTTAGTTTTTGTATCGACTAGGGTTTTATGGATTGAATGTGTTGGACTCTTGTTCTACTGTGTTTCTTCTCACCTCTGGACCTTCTAGGGTTTTATTTTACTGGTGTTTTGTGGCTGTGGATCAGTAGGGTAAGGGAAATGGTTCTGGGTTTGTTGGGTTCGAATGAAAGGAGTGGATTATGGAGGGAGTTTGATCGAATGGTGTGTGAGTAAAGGGTAAGATATTAGGCTGCTATTTATTGCAAGGAAAGCTAGGGTTTTCAGTATGTTCTAGGGTGTCTTAATGAAGAAGGTGATGAGGTGTGTGGCTATGATAGGCGCCACATATGGAGGAGGGGGAAAGTGAAGTGTGGAGGCTTCTAATCCATACACATAAGCTTGTTTCTAGAAGAAGAAGATGTGTCATGTTAGGGTTCTCTTGTTTGAAGTCTTAAGGTTGAAGGAAATGAGATCTTTGGTTGGTTTATGATGGGATCCGAAATAAAAAAAATAAACTAGGTTAGTTTAGTTCGTTGGTTGCTTTAGGGTGTTATACATAGGGTTTGTTTAGGTAGTACTCTAGGGTTTGGACCTTAGTTAGGGTTTCTAGAGTTAGGGTTTGAGTGGAAATGATTCTTAGAGTTTTAGAAAATAAATATATGTATATCGTATTGTATATATATGTAAGATAATGATTTTGTGCTTGGGAGGGTTGTACCTTAAGTTCAAGGGGTTGTACTTTAATTTAGGATGTAGGAAGAATATAGTTTTAATAAGTTATTAAGTTATAAAAATTATTTGTTAACTTTTATTAAGTTAAAGGTAAATAAATTGGATTTTTAGGTTTTGTGCATTTGGTATTTGTACCTTGGGTTAAAAGACTTGTAAAAATATTTAAGAAGTTTATAAAATATAATTTCTAAGAGTTATGCATAAATGGTTTGTAATTTGTGTTTTAAAAATAATATAAATAGGATTTTTATAAGGATTTCATAAATAAATAGTTTCTATGCATAAATGACTTGTACTTCAGCTTTAATAACTTGTACAATTAATATTTTGTAAAAATATTGTATAAATAAATTAGGGTTTGTGAAATGAATACATAAAATCATGATTTTATGAAATTAGGGTTTTACCGGGAGCTAAAATAGAAGTAGGGTTTCTTATGCTTTGGTGACTTGTACATTAACTCAGATGAGTTGTACTTTTATGTTTTAGGGTTTAGTTATTCATATTTGGTGTTGTGATGAATTTTAGTGTTTCCTAGAAACTCTATTCAGATAATGAATATTTAGTTTATACGTTTGTTAAGGATTTATCGTAAAGTGGTAAATGGTGTTTTGAAATGTTTTCATATAATGATGTTTATGAAATAAACATTAGATTCGTTAGGCAGGTTTGTGTGGGAGCACGTTTATCAAAGATGTGAGCTACGTCACATAAGATAGGAGATACAATTTAAAAAAAAATATATATATATCCGTGGAAAGAGGATAATAATTCTGTAAAGTAAATAGGAAATTTTACGAGTGGTGACAGAGGTGAAGTTTCCTACATAAACCGGTAATCCCTTAACTCTTCCCGTGAAGTTACTCATCCAACCCTTATCAGGGAACATCCTATACCCAAGTTGATTTTTCATTATCAAGTTGTAGTGGGCTCTAGTCATGATGTTTATGGGCGATCTAAGGTCGATGTAAGCTTTCCACACATGCAAATGTCCGATGTTGCATGGTATGTTGAGATTAGAAGGATCGCCTATTTTTATAATTGGTCTACCTAGGAAGTATGGTGTCTCGGGGTCATCGAATAAGTTTGTATGATATGCGCGCTCTTCCTTAGTGGGTAGCCTATTGAAGTAGTCCTCATCATCATCTACTTCTTCAATCTCACTTTTCCTAACTTCTTTATCAACCTCGACTTTCTTAACCGCATCCTTAGGTGCACTATTATCCTCGTTCCTATCAATTGGTTTAATAGTGACAATGTTGACGAAGTGGACATGTTTGGATGAAGAGGGGTCTTTTACTTGGGGTCCGCTATTTGTGTTCCTAGCGTCCTTATGTGGAGGTGATAACACTTGGTTATTGAGGGCTTTCAATAAGTTGTCAATTTTATTGGTCATCTCCGTTTGTTGTTGATTGAATTCGGATTCGAATCTAGCTATCCTAGCTTCTTGAGATGCCATAAATTTAGACATCAATCCTTCAAGATTATTGGTACTACCATAATTGTTGGAAGGATTGTTATTGAAAGTACAGTTCGAGGATGAACCGCTTGATTGAAAACGATTAGTTGGGTTGGAAGAATTGGTTTGTTGTGCGTTTTGGTTTTGTTTCCACCTAAGGTTTGGGTGATTTTTCCATGAGGGGTTGTATGAATCACCGTAGGGGTTTGGCTCGGGTTTGAAAGTGTACCACTTGTCTCCCGCTCCGTCGGTACGTGAGGATGCGTAGTCCGCAAAAGCTTGTTCGGGGAGTTCCATGCAATCACGAGTGTCGTGGGGACCACTACATAATTCACATGAAGAAGTGATTTTGTTCACTTGGCTTGAAGGTTTAGGAGCCTCGTAGGATTTCATCAGAAACTTGACTTGGTCTTCAAGTTCTATGATCCTACGGTCGGAAGTGCTTGAATTGTTCGAAGGCAAAGATATTGCCTTGACCGTTTTATTCAAATCACGGGGATCACTCCAACTTTCGTTGTCATAAAGAGCAAGATCTTCCAGGAGAGCCCATGATTGTTCCGCACTTAGATCACGTAGCTTACCACCGGCCGATTGGTCAATGGTTTGCCTTGTGGAGAGATTGATATGGTCATAGAAGATTTGGACTTGGAGCCAAAGTTCTATGCCATGGTGAGGGAATTTTTGGAGTAAGTCCTTGAATCGAGTCCATGCCTCGTAGAGGGTTTCGCCTTGACGTTGTTGGAACATCAAGATATCATTCCTTAGCTTGGTAGTTCTTCCCGGTGGGAAAAACTGAGCAAGGAAGCGAGTGGTGAGATCATCCCAAGAGGTGATGGATCCTGCGGGTAGACGCTCTAGCCATTGACTAGCTTGGTCCCGCAGAGAGAATTGAAAGAGACGCAGTCGGGTCGTCTCTCGAGTGGCAACATCAAGGTCTATGGAATCAACGATTTTGAGAAAGTCCTTGAGATGTTGATTAGGATATTCGAAACGAAGTCCATGGAATGCGCATCCGCTTTGCACCAACCGGATGGTGTCGGATCGCAAGGGAGTGACATTGGCTCCTTGAGTGAGCTCAATGGTGTTTCGATAGCCATGGTGGCTAGGACGAGAGTAGTCTCCTAAGGTATGGGCTCTAGGAGGTGGTGGTGGTTGTTGTGGTGGTGGGTTGTTGGGATCAAGGATATTACCATCTTCCATGATGTCGAATGGTAATGGTTACGAACAAAGAAACGAAGAAAAAAAAAGATAGACTAAAGAAAACCTAGAAAAATAAAATAAAAGTCTCACTAGAAAGGAATCTAGTGAGTAGACCTATAAAAATAAAAAATTCAACCTAAACAATAACTATTCCCCGGCAGCGGCGCCAAAAACTTGATGCGTGGTTTTGCAACCTTACAACAGGTTTTACCTCTCGAGGGATCTCAAGAGGCTTACAACCCCACCAGGCAGTGTACCTGACCGATGTAGTAAAGTGTAGTGGTAAGTACGGGAGATTGATCGTTCTCCACAGGGAATAGTGTCGTTAGGATTGAAAAACTATTCTAATAGGTCTAAGGGTGAGAGAAGATTCTTTTTGTATTTTTATATTTTTATGAAAGCAAGTAAAATCTCGGGTTTGAAGGAGTGGGTGGAATTAGTTGCTAGTCAACTAACCCAAGTTACTACGAATGCAAATAAAATAAAATAACTGAAAATGAAAAGTTCGTGAAACTTATGTGGAGAGAAATGTGTTTACTTAGATTTCCTTACTCCCTAACTATCTTTTACCGGTTGATTAGTGTGTATTAATCGCGTGGATGACGGGTGTATTCCTTAATACCAATCGTGGGGTGGCGTACGTACTTCCCCAACTCTATAAGCTCCTACTTCACTCCTATGTCGAGCCGGCTAAGAAGCTCCTAACATGGGATCACTAGAATTCGCTCATGCATTAAATACAACCATAAAAACCTTAGTACGCATTGGTTCATGTTTCTTAAGATGTTCAAGCAAGTTACCGAATAGGAAGTTAGCCAGTTTTCTTAAGCCTAACATCGATGAACAATCATCCAATACAATTAATAACACACAGATAACCAATAATCAATAGCTAGGTTTCATTAGATCTAAGCAAACACAAGATAAATCTAGCCTAGCATGTTAATCAAAAGACAAGAACAAGATATAATCAAACAACACATAGACATATTGAATGATTAAACGATTACTTATCTTCAATTAAACATGGGAGATCCAAGGGTATGAAAACCCTTAAAAATGGCAGAAATTCGTCTTAGGGTTTCTCCTCCAAAGTTACACACAATAAGTTCCACCCTAATGACAAAAAATTGCAAAACTATATATAGAGTTTAAGGGCTGACGGCGTCACGTTATAGATCCTGACGCCGTCACCTCGCCGCTTTTAGGGTTCCCGGATGGCCTTCCTGACGCCGTCCCTCTTTAGTGCTCCAAAATCCGCTCTGGCTTATCAAGGCTTGACGCCGTCAGAAATGGGCTTGACGCCGTCCCTCATTAATTTAAATCGTGATGGCCTTGATCACTTCAAAGGGTGACGCCGTCAGATTTTTCATGCAAAATTCTCTGGCTTATCATGAGTAATTTTCATATCCACTTCTTTTGCCAAGCCATGACGCCGTCTGGGCCAATCCCTGACGCCGTCAAAGGTACTTTCCAGCATAATTTTGAGACTTTGCCGTTTTCTTCAGAAGAGTCTTTTGTGTTTTCTTGGTGGATTCATTCCCACCATATCTTGCAATAAGGGCCTCAAATAGAGTTTTAGCACATTTAAACTTGCTAAAATTCAGTAACTGATCGTTAGGAATCGACATCAGTAACAAACTTCTAACCTTTACATCATTCTTATGCCTCGCCTTCTCTTCAGTAGTGGTTGGCTTTGTCTGCACCTTCATATCAGATGTACCCTCAACAACTGTTGTTGTTACTACTGGTGTAAAAGAGTTTCCATCTTCAATGATTTCCCAAAGTGCATAATCTTGCACTTGGAAAAACTGCTCAATTCGTAGTCTCCACATGTCGAACTCACTAGGTTTAAGCATTGGAAGCTTAGCAGCTGTAACACCCCAACCCGATAAGGGTAAAGATGTCATAATAATGGTTTCATATCAGATCAAAACAAAGCGTACATCAACAGTAATACAAGGGTTCTCAAAGGTTACAAATGAAATACTGAATATACAAGGCTACAAAGGAAACAAAAGCTAAATACTATGTCTGCAAATGCAAATCCTTCTAATAGTCTCTACTTCAGAATAATTATCAAGGTCTTCTAAGTCCAAAAGTCTCTTCACTCATACCCAGCTTCCAAATAAAAACCTGCCGCAGGGAAAGAAATGCGGCTGAGCTTAAAAAGCCCAGTGAACAGATATATATAAACGAAAACAAAAGCAAAAGAAAACGAACATGTATAGTTTGGTGCATTGGGTTTACAAAGGTATAGTCAAAGAGTACAAAGTAAGAAAGAAAAAGGTTAGGTCAGTAATCCACCACGAGCCCGAACACGAATCAAATATAGTAACCATGTCTTCATAATAATATAGAGGGGAGACCTCTCAGATAATCAGATAATATGAGGGGTGTCCTCAATCTTCAAATGGAGTAGCTAACTCCCGAACTTGTGAAAGACGTGGATTGCACCCATGCATCAGTCACCGAACAACAATATAATATCAAATCATGTTAAATCCACTAATACGAACACGAACCTAGGATGCATCCATACGCCCCCCGAACAATAATATAGGCCATAATAAATATAATGTGCACGTTACGAAGAAAATGGGGACGGTGTGGAACATCACTCAACCACACTAAAGTCATGACATTGGTGCATCAATGACACAACCATGTTACCTTCATGGCTAGGAAATGAACTTGGCTCGGGCATCAAACTGAAGGGTCAAAGGTCAAAGGTCCAAACCATAGCAAAGGTTCAAATAGTCTAAGTCATCGAATCATAATCAAAGTCCAAATATCAGATGTTCATGGCAAAGGGGTCATATCCAATATCAAAGTCAAACGAGTCAAAATGAACAGGTCAAAGGTTCATAATCAAATGGTTCATTTAAAGAAATCTTTATCAAATGATTTTCATAAAAATGGTCTTTAATAACGGTTTTCACAAAAGTAGTCTTTAACATTAGTTTTCATAAAAGATAGCAAAATTCCATATAAAAGTGGTATCGCATCATTCATAAACATCATTTAAAAAAAATAGTTTTCCTCAAAACATTTCCATGATATAATTACAAAATGTTTTCACATTTAGATACCAAAATCAAATGAACCCTCGAATGTGATTCGAATACTAATATCACAAGGTAACGAACGAATATCAGATGGATCATTATAGAGGCTCAAAGCAAAAAGGGTCATATCGAACATCAAAGTCTAAATGAATCAAACAAACGAACCAAAGTGTAGGGAAACATAGAAATGGCTTAGGGAATCTTAAAACGAATCAAGATAAATGAGTCATGAGAGGGAAAACACCCTTACTGAAAAAGGGTAGAATATCTATACTTATACCGCAAGTGCAAACATATCTAGAAATATAAAGATCGGAAACAACTCCATTTTCAGCGAATCTACACGAATACATGGTCGTCTTATTATTAATATCTTCTTCAAATCAGATTTCTCATTTTAGTCGGCTTTCCATTTTTAGTAACTTTTCATTTATAGCAGGTTTCCAAAATTAGCAAGTTTTCATTTTTAGAAAGTTTCCTTATTTAGCAAGTTTCCAAAAATAGCAATTTTCCATAATTAGACAAATTCCATAAAGTAATTAGGTTAATTCATTTATTAAATATTATTATGGAGATAGGGTTCATTTTAGCAAGTCATGATAGTTTAGGGTTCACTATGACAACTTTTATATTTTAGGGTTTCAAATGTAAATATGCCCAAAGTTAAGGTCCAAAATGCAAATATTACCAATTATCCATTTTAATCCATAAGTTATCCATAATTACAATTTTAACACTTCAACTTTAACAATTTACAATTTATACCCTTTAGTTTACTAAATTACAATTTAAACCTTAAAATTAATTAAATCACCATTTCACCCTTACCATATTTATATTTACACATCAAGCCCTTAATTTTGCAAAATTACACAATACACCTCTTACTTTAATATATGGTACGGAACACCCTTCAAATTTACATAATTACAAAACAAGTCCCTTGATTTATAAAAAGTACCATTCGAATCATAATTTACAATTTAAATCCTTTACTTACAAATTTTACACAAGATACCCCCATATTATATTTTATACGTCTTACCCCTGATCTAAAGTGACTTACAAAAATAACCCTCAAGTTTAATAATTCACAAAACACACCCTTAAGTTTCAAAAACCTAATCGGTAACACTTTTATTTCACAAAACCCTAACCCTAATTTACCAATCATTACCACATCATAAAACAAAATTAAAAACACATTTATTAACCAGATCCAACCTCAAAAACCTAACCCTAATCCCATTCGAATGTTTTCCTTTTTGTTTAATTCAGCCGATTATAACAATAACAAAATAAATCACGAATTCAAGGTTCTAAGCTCCAATAAATCTCGAATCCAATTTTTACAGATCACAAATGTTATATTACAGATCACAAAAATATGTTTGAGGTTCACAAAAATCATATAGGACCGATTCCAGTTTTTATACGTTTTTAGGGTTTATGAATCAATTAATTCCAAACGGCCTTAGCAGCATGCATGGATCATTATATTCATTTTATTTAGATCATATATGATGTAATGAGAGTCATAAAAATACCAGATGATTTTTAGATTGATCGAATGAGGTGTGGGCAAATTAATCCTCTCAGATAGGATATATCGACACCAACAAAACTCCCTTGATCATACGAACGACCCACAAACCTTGGAACCATTTTTCGAACCTCCTTTAGACTTGAGAGAACCCAGTAAAAATATGAAATAGCCTCCAAAAATTCGTATGTAGTAGAGAGAGTTTTTGGTTTGTTTTAGGCGTTTAAATGAATTATAAAAGGGAAATATACAAAACCGTGTGAATGGCTTGAGGAGGGGGCATGTAATTCGGCCCAAGGCATTGTGATAATATCACTTTCTGATTTACAAAGATCTTTTCTTGTTTTGCAATGCTTATCCTTTAATTACTTGATTTTAATTATTTAACAAATAATAAACATATTTAAGTATATATTTGTCTAACATTACAGCGACACATAAGCGTAGAAATGCCACCTCAATAATGACTCAATGATGACTCAATGATGACATGGCATTTTAATGATGACATGGCACACACTAAGCATGCACTAAAATTCGGAAATTTAAAAATTCGTCATTAGTAAGAATCGAACCCATGATCTTTGCTTAATGAAACAAGCATGCCTACCACTAGATCACTTAATGATTTTGGTTTAAAGCTTTCAAAACAATAACTACATGCATATAATCAGCGTATATCCATTTGTGATATACATTTGAAAAACAAAAATGACATGCTTTAACTTCCCTAAAAATCAGCATATCATTCTCTCAATCATTCATTCAAAATCATTCTCTCACTCCTTAATTATCTCCCTAAAATCTCTGAAACTGATTATTGTCTTCCAAAATTATACATACTGATTTTAAATTATTCATTATGATCCATTTTGAATTTCAAATGCATATCACAAAAATAACGGATTATAAACTCAAATTTTTTTTGAAAACCCTAATGTTTATTTATAAAGGCAGTATTAAGAGGAGCCTGAAACAATTGATCCGAATAAGAGGAGCGTGTAGCCATATCTAAATCATTCACATATAACACAAAAATAACCTACGTCGATCCATAAACACAAATCGTGAATCATCATATGTCAACATTTGTTTTCTTTAGAATAATTGTTAATACATCTATAAATTGATAAATTATCAATTATATTATGTATATTTACAATATCCCCTTAATCGCTAATGCTACTGTACATCTCAGAATTCGCAGTTATGGGAACCGGCTCCTTTCCAGACATCTCCAGTTCGAGTGAAACGGTGGGCTTGTGAACATGAGCTTCAACCTGGATTGTATCAGGTGTAACAGCAGATCGGGACTGATGGTAATCTACTTATTTAAGTCATTAAAGGTTTGTGTACTTATTATTAGTGTAAATATAGTAATGTTAATGATTTCTCAATCAACCATGGGACTCGCCGGAACCTTGACCTCCGATCAGCTTCACTTTTTCAATACACAAGGTACCATCATCATAATCATCTTATACTAATACCCATTTAATTAATGCATTTTTTTAATAAAAAATTGAATTGATTTCTACAAGGTATTTGGTTATTGAATCATTTTCAAGTAATGAAGAAGTTGATGCTTTAAGAAAAAGAATGGATCAACTGCTTGATGGTTTTGATCCTTCTTCTTCTGCTTCTGTTTTTTCCACCAAGAATCAGGTTTCTTTTTTATAAAGATTAGTTTTTGGTTAAAGATTTCATTTTTATATATTGTTTTGCTATGATTTTGAGAAAGTAAGAAACTTTGTGTTATTGGCTATTAGAATTACTTCTTTAGGATTGCTTATTAGAATTTGTTACATTGTCTTTTGAGGGTGTTTGTGATTTGCTTATCCAAAAGCTGCTTATCAGATTATTTGTGAATGAAATAAACTGTTTTGAAGAAGCAACTCAAAACCGCTTATTCAAAACAACTTATTTTGAAAAGCTGCGAGTAGATAAGCATTTTTAATAAGCAATCGCGCCTGAAAGTAGTATTCTGTTTATTGCTTTTTGAAACAAGGTGTTTTGGATAAGCAGTTTTAAGCTGCTTATTCAAAACAGTTTATTTCATTCACAGATAATCTGCTAAGCAGTTTTGGATAAGCAAATCACAAACACACTCGAAACTGCCTATCCGTTGTATCAGAACAAAATAAATGAATATATTTTTTTTAAAAGTAGTCCTAGATTAGATGTTGGATTGAGACAGTGGCGTTTATTTGTTTTGTTCAGCAAAAGACAAGTGATGAATACTTCTATGAGAGTGCAGAGAAGATTTCATTTTTCTTTGAAGGTACATTTTAATATATAATTGAACATGATTGCATTCTAACGTGATTGTTTTCGACTGTTAATTATATGTTTAACATACCGTTGCTAACAAAGTATAAGAGGCTATCGTGTGGATCTAACTGATGTTATTCATATTTTTGTAATCATTACCAATGTAATAAGAGATAATCTGGGATAGAAACTTTCCCGAAAATCAAAAAGTATTGTTTCTACGTGATATGAAATCATACATCGACATACCTTTTGTTCTTGATCTGTGCAAAGTCTTTTTGACCCGGTTTTTTGTTTCCTATGAAGTGTTAACTTTCTGTAGTAGAAAACATTGGGTTGAGTTTTGTTTTGGATGGTGGATGCTGAAGAACACTTGCATGTTTACTATATACAAGTTGATGATATTCTTTATAATTTTTGACAGAAAAAGCATTTGATGATGATGGAAAATTAAAGCAACCAAAGCAACTATCTATAAACAAAGTTGGACATGGTAAGTGTAAAAGTGTAAGATCAAAAACAATCTTTTATCAAAATCATTCTCTCACTCCATTAAAGAGAACAATGGTGCCTGGTGGTAACTGTCGCCCTTTGTTAAACGCGTCTGTTACCGGGAAGGGGAAAAGGAAGGTGGATGACGTACGATTATATGAGGTTCAAGGTACTGTTACATACTATGTCACTGCACTTTATGATAGCTTTGTGTTGGTTGCGTTTATCGTGTACCGTGTGTCATCTTCGTTTACAGGTTCCTCTACTATGGATATTGGTGCTTCGAGAAGTTTTTTGTCTAGCGAACAAAATGAACAGCCAGCATACCAGCTTTCGTTTTCAATTCGGATCAGCCATATGCGGGTGCACCGACTTATGTTATGTTGTTTTTATTACAGCCAGAAATACTCAAGTTCTTGCATCCGTTCTGGAGACTATTGAACGTAAGTTGTGGCAGCCCCAGTTTTAGAGCCTTTTTTTTTTTGCTTCCTTTTGCCGAATATTGACAACGGAAGCTTCTCATTCCAGTTCTCATGCGGTCGCGTCTTCTAATGAATGTATGTTGAATATTTACTGCCCGTTGTTGTATCCTTTTATTCTTTGGTTTTACGTTCTCTGGCTACTTATACTACTTAATTGGAACTTTTACAGAGCCGGGTGATGTTCCTGCATTTGATTCGAAGAGCTCGCCCACAACTGCTGTCCCGCACAGAAATTCAGAACGTTCTCGAAGCAACAACGCAATCCCACTCTATGGTAGGCGGACACGCGCACAAGCAGGTACAACTGTTGCATATTCATTATTAGTGCTTACACACTTTCTTTTCTGTGACGGTTGTACTTATACGTGGAAGAGATAATATAGTAACAATATCCTTAGTGATTATCAGTTTGTGTTTGACAAAGACTCATAATGGGACCTTTACCGTTTCTCTTGCCTAAAGCATGCACTCAAACCTGATGCCATTGGGTTTGTAATTGTCACAAGTATTACATCAACGCATTCAATCAGGGGTTTAAACATGTTCAATGGCAATTTAGACCAGATTCTTAAGATCAGTGCCAAATATAGCATTTTCAGATAGTTAGTAGCGAAATAACTTTCCGCACATTTTCGATGGCAAAATTTTCCTTCTTAGCTTTTTTTGAATTTTATAGTAGCAACACGATAAGTTGTCGGAAAAAAAAATTAAAGTAAAACGTTTAAAGGTAAATCTGGCCATTTCGTAATTGAGTCGCCTTTTAGATGATGGGATTAACCATATAATCACTTTTGTCATTTATGAACCAGAGTTTGAAAATTTTTAAGAGATAGGGCCCCGGCCATGTAAATGCTACTGCACAAACTCACCAATGGGACAGGACTAGGAAAGAAATTAAAGTGTATTCTATTAATCGTTATCATATCAATTAAAAGGCGACCAAAAAGTGTAATGGGTATGCGCCTGTTAGTGAATTTAACATTTTGTGCACCATTATGCGATATTATTATCTTTTGGGCATATGAGCTTATAAGCTTGAACAAACACATCAGGCTATACAATTACAAGCTGTTGTTACACAACATGTAACTTTATGTTTTGGCAAATTCGCTTCACTTTTCTTTTTATTTAAGGGGGTGTTTGTTTTAGTGTGCTTGCTGGCGTTAGGGATGTACATTGCTAATTTACGCTAATCTTGGTTTTCAGGTTACCCAACTATGCTAATTTGCCCAAGAAGGCCTTTTTTCCAATATTTTCGAGCGTGTAATATTATCCAGCAAAGACCATCCAAGGTACAGTCTTCTACTTATACAGCTGTACAATATCATAATACAGGACACTTTAATATATATATATATATATATATATATATATATATATATATATATATATATATATATATATGTGTGTGTGTGTGTGTGTGTATATATATATATATATATATATATATATATATATATATATATATATATATATATATATAAATATATTGGGTATTTCAGTAGCAAAGATACAAATGCCCATGTTTGAAAATGTTAATTTGGTCATGCTTAAGAATACTGAGGTATGTCTTATTTCTGGATAGGTGCAAAAAAAAATATTTTCGAGGATGAATATTGGCTCTTTTGAGCTGAGAGACTATCTTGAAAATCCGAAACACCATAAAAGAAAGGAACTTCATCATGGAACCAGGTTGCATTTGGATACAAGCTGAGAAGCGGATTGCCATAAGGTGTCAGCAATTGGTTAGTACTAACATGCTTTTTTCGCTTGAATTGATTATGCTAATACATGTACGACATTATTTGATATACTCAGTAGCAGTTTGCTGCGTATGTTAAAAAAAAAAGGATAAGCAGTTATGCAGAAAAAAATGCAATCCCAAACACCCTTTATGTTAAAAATAAGTGTTAATGCAGGACGCCATTAACGTCGTTTTGGACTTCCGGTATTTTGGCCCGCTTTTTAGCTCGATCCACTTCTGTCCAGCCCAATCTTCTTGACCATACCTCAGATGCCCTATCCACTCGGTAGTCGCTAAGATCCTTTACAGCCTCTTGCAATATGCCTGCCACTACTTTCGAGGGTTTTATGTCTAATGAGGATACCCGATCTGTTTTTACTGTGCCGTCGTGTTCTATGAATGAACAAACACCAACGACAGCTGGTACACTTTTTGGTAAGGCTTTCTTATTGAATTTTTGGCCGTTATGTGTGTCATAATTCGCGTTTGTTTGGTTGACAAACTATAGATTTTTGCTACTTATTATTCAACAAGGACCAACATTGTGACTTATGCTGCTATTCAGGCCTTACAACCACATTTGATTATAAATGCTGCCACTGCTGGTGGTTTTAAAGTATGGTGCTATACTGATTTTAACTTTCATTATTGTGAGCCCGATTTTTTTGGTAGACGGATGCCATTGTTAATGTTTGCTTTTCTGGGATGAAAATCCTGATTCCTGATCTTTTTATGTTTTAGGATGTGCCTTTTATCTGATAATTCCTTTAGTATCAAAGCAAGGAGTTTAGGCCCAGTATTTTTGAAGGACCCAAATTTGTCATGAAAATGAAAAAAGAATAATGTTTGTCAATCATATTTTAGTAACCACTTTACGTTTGGAAACTGCAGTTTTATTAGGCATTATTATGATCTTTGGATGTTTGCAGGCAAAAGGAGCTGGTATTGGTGACGCGTATGTTGCATCAGAGGTTGCTTTTCATGATAGAAGGATACCAATCCCAGTAAGCTTAATATATTCCTTCTTGAAATCACATCTAACGAATCAGCGAATTTATATGTCCTTCTTGAAGTCCTGCACCAGTCATCTAAATAAATTAAATGTGGAGATAAAAATAATACTCCATACTATTGGAGCCATGTCTCATGCTCATTACATTTAAAATGAATTCACATTGAGTTGGTCTGCTGTGGACAATTAAATGATCAAGAAATTTGAAATAATATATTTGTTTCATCATTCCTTTTTCGAATATCAAACCTGCAAGGAGAGTGTGCATCCCTTTTACTTCAAGTTGGTTGTCAACTTATATTCTGACCAATTTTCAGGTTGGCAAATTGTCTACGGGAGATTCTTTGGATATGACACCACATGATGAAGCTTCCATACTTGCGAATGATGCAGTGGTCAAGGACATGGAGGTAACATATTTTCTTATCGTTCTATCTATTTTATTCAGTTCACATATAGTTTCCGATGTGATATGCCACGAATTTATGCTTTTCAGGTTTGTTTTGGGAACTCAAATAGAAGCATAAGCAAGAGCACAGGTACCGTGTCATTTCAGCTTATTTAGATCATATTTGTAGAAACAGAATCCGAATGTTTATGGAAGAACTGGATTTTGATGGAATGTCTAAAAATAGCCTGTGTTTGCATATTCCTTAGATAAGTAATTGTTTGATAAACCTATTATTTTAGGGACTCGGGTAAAATATGGAAGGGCCACAACTAATCTTAGTTTATCATTGGATAGTCAGTTTTTTTTAGTCAAACTCATTTTGTCCATACGCTGAAAGCTGCACGCTTTTTTGTTCTAGGTTGGCACAGTTGAAGGAGGGGCACAACTAGCGTCACAATCAGGCGTGTTAATAGACAACTTTAACAGCCACGGAAGTTATGCCAATCATTGCCGGTATTTGAAGATCAAGTTGTGGCGTGTTCCTTTGAAGAAGGTGTTCCAAGCAGATGTCAAAGCTATCTGGAAGTATATCAATAGACACACCATTAGAGGGTCAACAAGTTGAAACCTATAGGAGCGTAATCTGTGTACCTAAATGTAACTTTTTGATACATTACAAGTAGAATGTACCAAGATGACTTCGTCCTAACCATCTCATGTCAAGCATGCCACTTAATATTACTCTTAAATGTTTGTAGGCTGTTTTTAATGTGTCTTCGGGACTGCTATGAAACAGCAACAGTAAAGGATGAACTGGGTCATTTTCAACGGGGTGTTTGGATGGATTTTAGTGGGATTTCGGATGACTTTATTGCATGCTCCAAAACAACAGCAATAAAGGAGTCTCTTGGTTGTTTTTGTAAGGGGTTTTGGGTACTGCTAAAAAAACTGCACCATTTACTGAAATATTGTTCAGTTATTGCTCTTTTTTCTCGCTTTGTTGGGTCAATGGGACTTGGTAGTTTATGCTAATAGTACATGGTCTTTCACACTAGACGCAACATTTAATCTTTGCAGAGCATTTAAACCATTTATTGGAAAGTTGGCCATAAAGTATTAATCATCCCTATGTGCAGCCATAGTCAGAAGACTCTCCGAGAGATGCACGAAACTATGAGGTGTTGCACCAATCAGCTACGAATGCCAATGTTGCATGCTGTGAGTAGAGGTGATTTAATAAACACTACTACAAATGCTGTATATAAAGAAGTTCTTCAAGGTTTATGATAACACGTTGATCAGGTATGTACAATATACAAATGACATGTTTTGTCGTATTTTTCTTATTTTCACTTATTATAACTCCTAACAATAATTTGCTTACTTTTCTTTTTTACTTATTAGGTGGTCACGGAATTGACCTTTTTTGCAAATTGTAGAATGTTCATCACATGGATTTGTTTCTCAAGACAAACATATTCGAGACCAAGAGGCAATCAACGTTTATTAGACACATATTTACAAACATTGTATTTAATACTTTGACTCACTTATAACTTATTTTTCGGTTAAATGAAAATATTATATCGTTTACGTACGTTGTTTTTTCTCACAATATTCACATACTTATCTTTTCTTGCACAAAAACTCTCTAAAATCCCGTGGATGCCACGAGATTACCACGAATCTTGATCTTGAGTTTTTGTGAAAAATAATGTATTTTATTAACCCGATGATGGAGATGGAGCACTTGCTCTCAAACAAACTACCATTAAAGTTATGTTTTGCAAATAAACTTCATTCTAATAATGGATTCCATGATTTGTATCAAGATAGAATTGTTCTTCAATTTTTTAACATGTATAAATTTATTTTCTATCATACTTATCATTGTTCTTTTTACATATAATACATGAGCACTATTTTTTGTGAACCATTATTTTGTTTAACATATTTGCCGTTATTCATTATTTATTTTACATGCATATAATTTTGTCAAACAATATTATGAAGCGAACCCGCCCATCGGGCGGGTCATGAAGCTAGTATAAGTATATATGTATTTTTGGCTATATGTATATTTTATTAAGTGACAATTATTTTTAGGACATGCAAAATGTTAAAATGTTCAAGTAAAAATTATCATAATTCATATGTTGCTAGTTCCCAAGAGTTTGGGATTTATTTAGTACTTTATATACTTATTAATCAAATTTTAAGTTTCAGAGGCAATTTGGTCTTTTTACATGTTTTAGATTTTTGGGTATTACAGCAGCAATATTGGTTGTGGTTTGTGGTGTCTCCATGTCCATCTTACTTCTTGGATCTTCTAAATCAACGTATCAGCAACCTGTTTCTGATACCACTTGACCGGATCTACACACACTCCTTGTGTTAGATGTGATACTTTGAATTATACGTAGTCTAGCACACGGAATTTACTAGCTAGTACTTAGAAAATTGGTTTGTTTGTGTTTGTATGAATAAGAATGTAACAATGAACAAGAAACATGATATACTTCAACGATTCAATATTATTAGAATAATAATACGAGTGATCTAAATATCACTAGGGTTTACACCTTGAATATCTTCGTTTAATACACACTTACATCTATATTTATTCGTATAACCTAGGAGATCCTTTTATAGACTAAGGATTCCTTTACATGATAACTATCAACTAATCTTATACGATATACACAAAATCTTTTCTATATTTATCTTTAACAAAAACATAAGCCGTACTAACTTCTTCACATAGCCGTACTAACTGCTCTTGTTCTTCAGCCTTCATCAGCAGTACTAACTTCCTTCTCAGCCGTACTAACTGCCATAGCTTAATTCCTAACAAGCACTGAGTGCCTCATCAGGTGCATCGAATCGCAAAGACATGGTCTGTGACAAAATGGTATGGTTTGTGTAAGTATATAGAAAATACTTATATC
This sequence comes from Artemisia tridentata subsp. tridentata, assembly GCA_021014915.2. Taxonomy (NCBI): domain Eukaryota; kingdom Viridiplantae; phylum Streptophyta; class Magnoliopsida; order Asterales; family Asteraceae; genus Artemisia; species Artemisia tridentata. The sequence goes on from CP139507.1 coordinate 75,014,473, forward strand.
ATATATGTTAAGTAAATACTCAAAAGCACAAGTATAGCACTTAAACATATAAATCAAATAGCAGTTAAGTCATGGCAACCGAGGCAGGCAGGCATCTGGTGGCCATAAGGAAACGTTTTTCGTAAAAGTGGTTATAGTTTAGGGTTTAAATGTACCTAGTTCTCTATAACCTTGGCTCGGATGCCAATCTGTAACACCCCAAAAAATTGGTTTATTGGAAGCATACATGTTTTGGGTGTTACTAAATTGGTAATCATAACACAACAGATATAGGGAACGGATAATAATTCAGTTTTAAAACTGTTTTCATTACCAAATTCAAATTGTCATACAACAAGTTTAGTTTAAATAAGATAAGCCCATAAAGACAAGTTGGTCCCAATAAAACGTTTCAAGTTAGTATGAAAACACTTCAGAGTAGTTATGACCAATGCTATGCCTTGCCTCCAACAGATGCATACTCAATTACTTGAGAAAAACATGTTAAAAGTCAGCTAACGCTAGTGAGTTCATAAGTTTAAATTAAATAAGTATAGATGGACCACATCAAATAATCAATGCATCCCTAAGCTCATGCATCCGATGCTACGACATTATGCCAATAGGCATAGGAAAATAATAGTGGGGCCCGGCGAGTGTTTATCCCAGAAAACTCGGCTAGTCCGACATGGAATACGTCCACGTTGACCTCATGTGTGGTCAACCGAACGGGAGAGTCACCCCCAATAGATCTATTTATATCATTCGCGCCTTCTGCAGGACTTGACGTTTGATGATAGTGGGCAAGGTGGGATGGTCAAACTTAGGTTTTCCGCATACTAGTGTGCATAAAACAAGGTTTAGTTTTGGTCCATGAAAACAGTTTTGCATGTTTCTCACCCCAAGATTTATAAAACAGTACTTATAAGAAAATGGGGCTATAAACTCACCTCAAGTAGTAGCAATCTGCTAGAAAATCAAAGTGTGTAGTGAAAATGCTTCGACAAACGACCTAGATTAGTATGGCAAGTCTTAGTGTACAACTCGTGTTTAAACGTATTGACTCTTGTGAAATACTTATGTATGTCTAGTGCTCGTGTATTTCTTGCTTGTTGTGTGGTAGTGTATATTTTCAAAAATGGTTTATTAAAAAGGCTCGTGGTTAAACGTATTGACTCTTGTGAAATACTTATGTATGTCTAGTGCTCGTGTATTTCTTGCTTGTTGTGTGGTAGTGTATATTTTCAAAAATGATTTATTAAAAAGGCTCGTGGTGAAAGTGTATGGCGATAATATTTGTCGTCGGAAAAATATTTAAGTATATATAAATATATATATATATATATATATATATATATATATATACTAGTTTTCAAAGCCCGTCTGATGGGCGGGCATGACTTATAATTATCGTTTTGAAAAAATAAGTTATAAATGTACCAAAGTTTTTATTGAATGCATTGAACGATAGGAATTAAAGGTTAACGAATATGAGTGAAAAAAATTTCAAAGTGGCACGCAAGAACAAAGTATCAAAGCATAGCTCGTTCGATGGGCGAGCAAGCCTTATAAATATCGCTAAAAAACTTAAGTTAACAAAAGATAAGCTATAGTTATAACCAACACTCGAATAGTTTTTCCACGATGTGCATATCAAGCTACCTGAACGGGAACCATTTCTTCTGGTAGTTGTTGCATCTGCATCCCTTTGTTATTCTGGTTCAAGCTTTACTGTGATGTTTCTACTCTGTGCATCAGACACATTTGTTATTACAGAGTAATAAATTAAAAAAAATATAGGTCACCCCGTCCATTTTGACACCCATTTTTCCGTATTAACCAATTAACTTACCTGCCCATTTTCCAACATCTAAGTATTCCTTAAGGTAAAGAAAAGATTAATTATATAATTATGGTCGTTTTTAAGTAATATAAGCTTTTGCTATACGGGCTCTTCATACGAAAGATGTAAGACCAAGTGAAAATTTAAAGTTACCTTGTCTCTTTGAATTCTGGAGACGTGTGGATGTATTGAGTTTCCAAAGCTCATACCTCCCCATGCCTACTGCAACTCTCTCGCCCTTGCTGCCCGCCTAGCCATCATTGGGTTCTTTGTTTTGCTTTCGGGTACATGCACATCCGCAGCAGCCACCTTTTCCCTCTTGAGTCTTGGCCTAAGTTTGCAAGCATGAGCAAGATTAGCACGCATCGTCACGTCTCCTACCTTCTCCTTAAAAATAGCATAAAATTAATTGAGATAAGCATATCCTAATGAAGACATGTTATATCAATTACAACGTCTCCCACCTTTTCCTAAAAAATAGCATAAAATTCAGCAGACACACATTGCATAAGCATACATTCTGAGAGTGACTTATGTACAAAGACAGGAAAAATCTGAAATATATAAAGGAAGGGCCTTATCAGCTCATTTCTATTTTTGATATATTTGGTGAAAGTTATTACCTAATAAAAATGAGCGATATTTATAACAAATGACCAAAAGTATGTCCTGTGATGTCAGCTGCTACATCTTTATCAAACAGAGAAGCTCTATTTTGTCTCTAACTTTAGGCGTGGACTACATAAACAAATTAAATGTATTACTTTAGAAATAGACACAATGTTACTAAATTAACTTCACTGTGAAATGTTCAAAAAAACAATATTGCCTACAATATGATTCATAAAATGGCTTACCTTATAAGAGAAGCAGTTCCAATCAAAATTAACTTTTGGGTTCATCGCCAAAAATTCAAACATTCTTTGTTGCCTTTGAAATCAACATAACATGCTTCACTTATTTGTTCCGTAGTAAAGAATTTGTTTGACTAATATAATAAAAAATTAAGATATGCTCATAACACTATGATAGATAAACCGCTTAATGTTCATCTTTTTATAACCATGAGTTAATGGGGTCAAGTTGAACCAAACCAAAAAAATAATCCGTTTTAAATAATGGGAGGTATATGATTATAAACATTATATCCTATTTGACCCGTTATAGTTAAAAGGGTAAAATTTGCAACCTCTGTCTATATTAGGTGTAACGTATGTTTATTAACACTATATTAAAATACTCCATTTCACTATTAACATGTGTAACCCATTCGTGTTTGAGTCAAATCCGTTAACTTAACCCATTTGACCCATTAGAGTTAAAGATAAATATAAAAGCCAAATGTACCTCAAAGCGTAGATCAATCAAGTGTTTAACGTGCACTCCGGCAAGGCTCTTTCTTATACTATATATAAGTTGTTGTTGCATCACCGACATCAAATGCGACATCTGATGCGGTCTCATTTATTGCACATGCATCGGGGTTTGAGGTAATATAGTGGTTAATTGCATATAATACCGTGCTCAAACTGTTAAAACAATAAAGCATCAATTACAGCTGGGGACTGATGGAAACAGTAAACTAAAAGGCATTTAGTTGAGCATATATATGTGGCATGAGCCACATCAGGTACAACTAGGGAGTGATGGAAACAGTAAACTAAAAGGCAGTAACATTCACTGATATATAGTCAACACCCATCAAGCACATCGTTGAAGAACTGAATGCTCTAAAGGAAACCAAAATTAACTTTTATAATGGAAACCTTCATTCCTCATTATCTAAATCTATTTATCTTGACCGTAAATAATCAGAATATCATAACCATAAGCAGCTTAAACACAAGCTTGTTTGATTTATCCTATTATCTGGGCTAGCTTAATAATCTGGGCATATGGGGGCTGTTTGGTTTAGCCTATTATTTGGGCTATGGGGGTTGTTTGGAGCTTAAATCTAACGTTTATTTATAACAAAACATGAAAGAACCTTACAAATATTTCGATAATCGGAGCCATGAAGTCAAATGGCCAAACATGGTACAATTTTGTATTAGCTTATATCAGGGAGCCTGAAACCAAGGCATGTTCTAGACCAACTCACCAGCCCAAGAAAAACCCATTCCTAGCCCAATTACACCCGAAAGTTGCACAAGTATGAAAAGATATACCTTAAATGCACCACTGAAACTCCACTTAAATTGATTCGTGTATAGCCTGGGATGTACAATAAACCATCAAACATCTTTTTAGTAATCAGATCTCTAGCATTTACATGGTACTCTTCATTTCCTTCAACACCGTCACTCATGTCCTCCAGAACACCATTCCATGTAGCAGAAATATCTAAAAACATTATGTCTGCAAGGTCAAACTTTCCACCTTGTAATTGAATTGAAAGCATAGTAAACGGCTCCACTCGCATGAGACAATACAATACCTGTCATAGAGAAGCACATTTGGATTTAAGCTACAGATGTAAAAGGGTCATGAACTCATGAATGTTAAAACACACTTCAGAGACCATTTTGAAAAGCCATAGGCCAAATTTAAAACGCATAATTCAGTCAACCATTAGGGAAAAATTGGTTGCTAAGGCCCCTTTACTGTTGTGCAAATAAGATTTCCACGGCACGACTAACCTATTAGCCCCTATATTTTCTTGCCCGTGTAACTATCTAGATAAAAAGTAATTTGACCAGTCTGACCTCCATTAAAATGATGTCATTGTTAATGCTCATTAAGTCAAATGTATTTTAAAGAGAGATATTATCAGGAAGTTGGAAGGATAGGCAAAAGGTGATCAAACTGTCCCACAAAGAAAAAAAATTTTAGAACTGGAAATCCTTAAGCGAGTGATTGGAAAACGTACTGTCCCGGAACTTGAGTAATGTGAACCATAATGGAATTTGGGTATGATAGTATCATTAAGCTGTAGCATCTCTCCTGAAACTTCTTCAATCGGTCAACATTCAGTGGTCCAACAGGCTGCAAAATATGTTTGGGTCAATATGTTTGTTCAAAAATATATGTTAGTTCAAAATTCGGCTTTTGCACTCACAAGCGTAAAAGCTACCTAAGGAGAAGCCTGAGTTTGAGAAGGTCCATGAGCTAAGGTTTCTCTCATATTGCGACCACCTGTTGTACTTATAGATGCCGAGATTTAAGCTGGTTGAACATGATATTGGCGGTCGTAAGTTTTCTAAAGTCTGCAGCAGACCCATTTGACCCGTAGTTGAAAATATTTACATCACTGATGCGTCAACTCAGTTAAGCAAATACTAATGACTTAATTTAACTTGGGACATAGAACGCCAGCGCCTAACGTTACTTTCCGTACTGGTAGCAGTCATATTCGCCATTTAGTTGACACCTACAACAATAACGTGTAAAAAAGGGCTAATAAAATTTAAAACGTTAACTATATATTGCCTTGAACAACTCACTAAAAAAGAACAAAAAGGAAAGAAAAAAAAAACAATTACGCGTTCACTCACCCAGACCTATCGAATGGCCACATGTATTGTCAACAGCCTGAAATACAGTGACCTTTTCTGATATTTCGTTAAAACTGTTAGACCCGTATCCCAGAATACAAATAGGCCCCACCCTAGATGAAGTTGACCCGAGCCTAAGTATGTTTGTCTAAGAATATGTGGTTAAGTCTTTTAAGTACATGTCTTATGAGGCTTAGATGCGGAGCATCTAAAATATAGATATGGATCATCTAAGATACGGAGCATCTGAAATGTAGATATGGAGCATCAGTAGATGCGGCGCATCTAAAATATAGATGCGGCGTATCGACCTAAAATGGAGAGAAATGACAGAAATGCCCTCCCAGCTAGTTTATATGTGTTAGGTTCTAGACATTTCCACATAATTCTTGTATATTCCTGTGATGTCGAGATAGAGAGAAGAGAGCGAAGAAGATGGAGCTTAAGATGATGATTTAGAGATGGTTAAGTGTTCCAATTCATGGAACGATTCCCTAAGCTTGGTTCTTCATAAGGGTGTTTATGATGATGATGATGATGATGATAAGATTAATGATTAGGCCTTGATGTGCTTAGCTTGGAGCTAAGGTAAGTAAAATGATGATGGCATGTATTATATGGATGTCTAACATGTATGTGTTATGTGTGTTTTGTGACTAGTGATAAGAGATTGGATATGTGCTTATGTGCTAGGATGAATATGATCTAAGTGGTGAATTTGGTTATGATGGTAAGTTGATGTTAGGTGGTTATGCAAGAATTAGAGAGTGGAGTAGCTAAGTAAGTGTTTGGAGATATGTGATGCTTATGTGTTTGATTGAAGTATGATGGTATGTGATTATCGTTTTACTTACTAAGCGTAAGCTTATTCTTTTAGTTGTTATTATTTTTTGTAGGTTTATGTGCGGCGAAATGTAAGGACTTGGACTATAGCTTAAGGATTTAGAAGCGGATTGGATGATAAATCGTAATTAGGAGCTTAGTATAGAACACCGAGCTCAAGTGACAAGGTTGTACCCCCGAGAGTCTTTTATTGATTTGTAAAGTGTAGTCGAGTGTCAATTTGTATGTTAGAAAGGTCATAACGATTTGGGAGTCTAACGATGGGTCAAAGTGTGTTTTAAGTGTTTTTGAGTATGATAATGGGGTGTTTGGTTTAAGCGTGTTCGTACCCATTTTGGAGTAAAACGGGTCAATTACCGTGTATTATAATTTGGTATGGTTTTGAATGTAAAGTGAGTGTTTTGATACAAGTTATAGTGTTGTATTGAGGTCAAAATGAGTTGTGGGTGAGTATTGAGTTTATGCAGGTTTTCCTGTTGATGTTCTGTCTCAGTTGGTCAATGCGGCGTATCTAATATATTAGATGCGACGTATTAGAAGTTTAAGGTGATGCGGCGTATCACTTCAGGTTGATACGGCGTATGGTCTATCAGCTTTGATACGGCGTAACCATCAAAAGGATACGGCGTATCGTTGGTCACAGAAGGGTTGTTTGGTTGTGTTATAAAATTGTGTGAAATGTTTTGAAGGGTTTTCGAGTATATGTTCTTGCAAGTATTTTAAAGGGTTAAATGTTATAGGTTCTGGTTATTAAATGAAGAATTTGTATGAGTCCGTTTTAGTCAAACGTTTCCGCGTTAAAAGTTTTAAGTTTTTGGTCAAAGTTGGCACGGGGTGTAACAACTTGGTATCAGAGCTTCGGTTTAAGTGAATTAGGTTTCTTTTAGGTTGCCTAATCTTAAACCACTCGTAGACGCGTTAAGTTAAGTTTGAGATAGGCGGGCTAATAGTTTGTGAGTTATAGGATGTGAATGTAAAGTTTGAAACGAATGATGTGATTGCTATATGGGTAGTATGATGGGGATTTAGGGATGTGTCTTATGTGATATATGCTGTGGGAGACTTGATGTGTGAGTGATAGGATTACCGTGCACCTCAGGCTGTCTCGGTAATCATTACATGATTATGTGATTGTGTGCTATGTTAGTTTAGCGAAGGTGAATGGATGTAATAAGTTGTGTAGTGGTTTATAGAAATGTGACTAAAAATGAAAGTGCGTGATTTGTGTGATAGTGATGATCAAAGCATGGCCTTGTGAGCATTTATATTTAGCGTGGTGATCATTAATGAGGTATTAGAGATGGGTTAGTGGAGAGTCAAGTATTAGGAGCGTGATTATGAACGTGTGGTAACGTTGAATGTGTGTAGTGAAGAAGTGACATAAATATATGCATAATAAGTCAGTGACGAACTTAGTAGAGTTACAAAATGAGAAAAGGCATAGGGATTGAGTAAATAGTGAAATAGAACGAAACTTCCTGAGTAATAATAGCTAAAATGAGATGAATATGTGTGAAGCTAAGGTGTTGTCATGAAATAATTATATTACGGCTAAGGCGATTAGCTGTAATCATTAATAAATAACGAATGTGTTGTAGTTGTCGATTTATGTAAGGTCTACATGTAAAGGAAGTGAGTGAAACTAATATAAGAGAGGTAAGATACGCGAATAAAAATGTGATGGATTAAAAACGTAAGAAAGAATGAGAGGAGTATGTGTGAGATAAAGACGTTGTCTTGAAATTATCATATTACGGCTAAGGCGATTAGCTGTAATCACCATAATGAATGCATGAGATTCGGTTGGTAAAATGTGAGAAGTCTATATGTAAATAAGTCGAGTGGACTAAAATGTAAAGTAAGAATGTGAAAATGATTAATGAAGGCTAAAAATGCAAGAGGTAAAGTAAAGATGCGAAAATAACTAAAGCGGATTAAGAATGTAAGGAGTGTGTATGAGATAAAGGCGTTGTTCTTAAATTATCATATTACTGCTAAGGCGATTAGCGGTAATTACTATAATAAACGAATGTAATAATGTGTGTGTGGTGCTTATGACTTGGATCCGTTGTTAAGGCGATAAAGTGTGAATGTAATGATCCTTCGGGATGAATGTTAAATGTGGTATCCCTCGGAATGACCAAGTAAAGGAATGTTAAGGAATCCTTCGGGATGAATGTTAAAGATCCTTCGGGATGAAAAGTGTTGCCTTCACCGGCAAGGGTTGCCTACGTCCATGGCATATAAAAGTATCTCCATGATGAATGTGATAATGTGAAGGATCCAAGTCTAAGAAGAGTAAAAATAATGTAATAAAAAGAAAATGATGAAATAATAAAAGTTAAAAATTGGAAATAGGAGTAGTAGTGTTATGTCGGGGGTGCATAACCATGAGTTTATATTTCTTGATTTACATCGATTGGGACGCCTCTCCATGTAAATGAGGAATTATAAACGAGTGGGCTATGTGTTGCCGACACGGCACGAGTAGGGTTAGAGAAGTAGAAAGAGCGGGAGTTTAGAGTTAGTTAGGAATTGTAAGGACTAAGATAAGAGGGTTAGAATTGGACCAGGGCTTTTAGTTGGGACTTAGGAGAAACATTGATGGAGTGGAGAAATTGTAATGTTGGTATAATGTGCCTTGCGGTGTGGTACAAAATATGATGAATGAAAGAAATGGAATGTGAACGTATTAGTCGAGTGTGATTATGTAAAGTCAAATAGTACGAGTTTCTTAAGTATCAAGTAGTCAAAGAATGAAGGTAGAGGATAAGCGAGTGAGGTGTTGATGTAACAGTAATAGGGCGGATTGGAATAAGGATTGGCGATAATTAGTAAGTATTGTGTTATGTAAAATCTAAGCAAGAGTTTTGTGGTATAGAAGTAAGCGGGGGTAATATGGATTAGGGCATGTGATATGCTATAGTGTGCATAGAATTGCAAGGTCACTTAGAGGCACTAAGTAAACTAGGAAATGAGGTGCTAGGAATGAGATGAGTTATGTGACTAAGTGCTGGAAAGTAAAGGATGGCAGATTTCGGGGACGAAATCTAAATAAGGGGGTAGAATTGTTAGACCCGTATCCCGGAATACAAATAGGCCCCACCCTAGATGAAGTTGACCCGAGCCTAAGTATGTTTGTCTAAGAATATGTGGTTAAGTCTTTTAAGTACATGTCTGATGAGGCTTAGATGCGGAGCATCTAAAATATAGATATGGACCATCTAAGATACGGAGCATCTGAAATGTAGATACGGAGCATCAGTAGATGCGGCGCATCTAAAATATAGATGCGGCGTATCGACCTAAAATGGATAGAAATGACAGAAATGCCCTCCCAGCTAGTTTATATGTGTTAGGTTCTAGACATTTCCACATAATTCTTATGTATTCCTGTGATGTCGAGATAGAGAGAAGAGAGGGAAGAAGATGGAGCTTAAGATGATGATTTAGAGATGGTTAAGTGTTCCAATTCATGGAACGATTCCCTAAGCTTGGTTCTTTATAAGGGTGTTTATGATGATGATGATGATGATGATGATGATGATGATGATGATGATAAGATTGATGATGAGGCCTTGATGTGCTTAGCTTGGAGCTAAGGTATGTAAAATGATGATGGAATGTATTATATGGATGTCTAACATGTATGTGTTATGTGTGTTTTGTGACTAGTGATAAGAGATTGGATATGTGCTTATGTGCTAGGATGAATATGATCTAAGTGGTGAATTTGGTTATGATGGTAAGTTGATGTTAGGTGGTTATGCAAGAATTAGAGAGTGGAGTAGCTAAGTAAGTGTTTGGAGATATGTGATGCTTATGTGTTTGATTGAAGTATGATGGTATGTGATTATCGTTTTACTTACTAAGCGTAAGCTTATTCTTTTAGTTGTTAATGTTTTTTGTAGGTTTATGTGCGGCGAAATGTAAGGACTTGGACTATAGCTTAAGGATTTGGAAGTGGATTGGATGATAAATCGTAATTAGGAGCTTAGTATAGAACACCGAGCTCAAGTGACAAGGTTGTACCCCCGAGAGTCTTTTATTGATTTGTAAAGTGTAGTCGAGTGTCAATTTGTATGTTAGAAAGGTCATAACGATTTGGGAGTCTAACGATGGGTCAAAGTGTGTTTTAAGTGTTTTTGAGTATGATAATGGGGTGTTTGGTTTAAGCGTGTTCGTACCCATTTTGGAGTAAAACGGGTCAATTGCTGTGTATTATAATTTGGTATGGTTTTGAATGTAAAGTGAGTGTTTTGATACAAGTTATAGTGTTGTATTGAGGTCAAAATGAGTTGTGGGTGAGTATTGAGTTTATGCAGGTTTTTCTGTTGATGTTCTGTCTCAGTTGGTCAATGCGGCGTATCTAATATATTAGATGCGACGTATTAGAAGTTTAAGGTGATGCGGCGTATCACTTCAGATTGATACGGCGTATGGTCTATCAGCTTTGATACGGCGTAACCATCAAAAGGATACGGCGTATCGTTGGTCAATGAAGGGTTGTTTGGTTGTGTTATAAAATTGTGTGAAATGTTTTGAAGGGTTTTCGATTATATATTCTTGCAATTATTTTAAAGGGTTAAATGTTATAGGTTCTGGTTATTAAATGAAGAATTTGTATGAGTCCGTTTTAGTCAAACGTTTCCGCGTTAAAAGTTTTAAGTTTTTGGTCAAAGCGGGCACGGGGTGTAACAAAAACCTGTGGCAACACATAAAAAATTTCATAAAATGTAACTGATGTTGTATCTTTTACAGGTTGCAATTTTCTGATGTCCATTTTTTCCTTTTCTTTTGCGATTCATAAACTTAGAACAGACCTGCTCAAGTGGAATATCAATTTTTATTTCCATCAACAGAAGATGAGGTTTCGTAAAGTTGGAAATATATTGCGGTACCAGTTTACTCGTATATTAAATTCTGTATTTTTATGTATGTTGCATCACACCTAATTTATGCAGTCATAAATCAAAGTTATTTTAAAAAATAAAAAAGTTAATTAATGAAAGTTACCTTGTTGATAATACTGTGACACCATCAGCTTTTCCATGAAGCCTGTTGTTGGTTTATCTACGTCGCTACAACCCGGTGTCCATGCTTTTGAGGAGGTTTTCTGTCAGGGCTGGTTGCGAGTAGAGTTGAGCATATACCGATGTTGGTAAAATAACCACCGAAAAATCCCAAGTTCTTCCCAACCGCCTTAAATCAGAAATTGTTTCGGGCTTCCCATCTACTAAAATAAGCAGATCACCAGATATCGTATGGTAATCATCTTTGCCACGTTGACTACTTTGATTTTTCCAAGGGCCAACAGTAACATCATAGAGCATATTTTCACCACTTTTGGACTCTATAATAGATAACATATCAGCAAATGTAGCTCTATAAATGATGTCCTTGGAAGAAGCCAGCCTGAAGCGTGTTTCCTCTAGCAAAGGATAAGCAAATGAGCCAAAATAGTGATCTTCTGACTCAAAAGTAAGGGGTATGTTCTCCACCTATAAACAATGAATCAAGTCATTATAAATATTCATGCAATGAAGATATGTATCTAAACGCAAAAGTATGTTTATAAAACTATTACAGAACAGAATCAAACTACGCAATGATATAAAAACAGATTCACCGTCGAACCATTTTGTTTTTAACTATGAAAGAGTGTAACATGTTTATGTATTCACTTTTTCCAGTCCAAATGAAAAGGACTGTAACATTGAGATCAGGTCAAATGGGTCAAATTTTGACTTAAAAAATTAAGGGGTGTTTGGCAATTCTTACTTTTAACTCGCTCATACTTCCTTATGGTTAAGTGCTTTGTTTACTTAAAATATTAGCATATGAAAAGTTTCATCCAAACGTTAATATATGCTCATATGGTTTAAGAATTAAAGTAGTGGAAACGTTGACTATAAGGTTAAATGGCCAAAAAACTATAACAGTTTAGCAGAAGCATATTGATGAACTCAAATAAGTACATTTTATTAGCATCATTTATCCTATTTATTTGACTTGTTTTATTATATTATTTATGAGAATCGATACGTTAATGTTTACTTTTGTAATTCTCAGATTAAAACAAGCATTAGGTGAAACTTGGCGATTATGGACTAATTATGGAGCAAAATGATCAAGATGTCAAAAGTCTACTGAAGCTCCAGATACGCCGCATTACATTTCATACATACGGCGTATCATTATCAAGACTTCACCATAAGATGATCCAAGACAGCAAGTACATACGCTACATAGGATATTTAAGATACGCCGCATCTGAAGACGGTGTACGAATATTCCTGAATATAGTAACACCCCAACCCGGAAAGGGTAGAAGCATCACATTATGGTGACAAATCAAAGCATACATACATATTCACAGCGGAAGCCAATAAACATAATCATTAAATAAACCAAGTCAACACGACTGGAATTCAATACATAAGTCTCAAATGAAAGGAAGAAATAATCCCAAGGAAATACATAACGAAATAAATCCAATATCAAAATGCTGAAACAAAATGGTAAGACTAGGGTAGGACATCATCTAAGGCAAAAGCTCCACTAACTCTCATCCCAAGCATAAATCCATCTCCCAGCTAGGTACCTGCCGCACACGGAAAAGAAAACGTGCGGCTGAGCTTACAAAGCTCAGTGAAACAGATACAAAATACAACAAAGATAATGAAGCAGAAATATACTGAAGCACTGGGAAATATCATAAGGTATAAATCAGAACAAATGGGTAAAAGAGAAGAATAGGATAGTCATCTACCACGAGCCCAGAAACATATCATATCATACTCATATTCATACACATGCAGAGGGGATACCTCTTAGGCAACCAGATAATATGAGGGTGACCTCATGTATCAAATGGAGTGATCAGCTCCCAGATAGTTGTGAAAGGCATGTATTGCACACAAGCACCAGTCACCAGACAATATCATATCATAGCATATACAGTTAAATCCACTAAACAGATCAGATCTAGGATTGCAATCCATACGCCCCCCAGAAACATATATAATCCATAATCAAAGTAATGCGCATATCATAATCAGAATGGGGACGGTGTGAGGAATCACTCACCCACACATGAGTCATGCCAGTGGTGCATCACAGACACGGCCAGGTTACCTTCCTGGCTAGGTAACAGAAAAGTGGCTCGGGTATCAAACTAAGAGTCATAAGTCATGTCAAATCAGATGTGTCATAATCCAGGGTTCACCATAATAGGTTCATAACAGAGGGTTCATATCAAAGGTGCAGAAATAGTATCAAGGTCCAAGTCAAAGGTTCATCAGATCATGGTTCACAAGCAAAGGATCATAAACAAATGGGGATCATAGCAATGGCTTGGGAAACCTTAACAGAATCATAAGTCAACATCAATGTATAGTGTATAGGAACCCTTACTGAACAAGGGCCGAGTATCCGTACCTTATGACGAAAGCACAAATAGAAACAAGCACAGAAATGAGGGAAAGCTCAAGGTCTCTCCTTCTTCACACCTAAAGGAGTAGAAGGGGATTACAAATTATTCTTAATTAAACATCTTTCCATTTTAAGTAACTTTTCCCTTTTAGTAAGTTTCCACTTTTAGAAAGTTTCCATAATTAGAAGGTTTCCACTTTCAGAAATATTGAGTACATAACTTATTCAGATCATTGTTAGCTGGAAATAAGGTATCTTTATCATGTTTACACCTTTGGTCATCAGGTTTCCACAATTTACACTTTACATCCCTGTATTATAAAAGTTACACTTTAACCCTTTAAATATTCATAGTTACACATTAAACCCTTAATTTATCAAATTTACAAAATGAGTACTTATTTTAGTAAGTTGTACGACTTGACCTTCAAATATTCAATATTTACACAATAGGTCCCTCCATTTAATTTGTTTACATAATTAATCCTTAAAGTTTACATTTTCAATCTTTAATTAATAATAATTACACATTAGTCCAATAAATATCCAAATTTACACATTAGCCCCTGAATATCATTCATTACCCAAATCGACCTCAACTTTTTAGAAATTACATATTTAGTCCCTATATTTATTTACTTTCAAATTCGAACCAACAATTACAACAAATTTCATTATCTCATGAATTTTACATATAGGCCCTTCATTTTATAATTTTTACAGGCTATAATTGATCTATAGAACATGACAAAAATAGTCCATGAATTTTAATATTGACAAAACACTCCCTTTATATTTAATTTCCAAATCGATAAACACCATTTTTAACAAAATAAAACCCTAATCGATCCCAATAATTTTGCAATCATTCCCACATCATTAATGTTCATTTAACATCAGATCTTATTATTTTTGAGCCCTAGTTTAATCGCTAGGTTTTTTTTTTTGTTCTTATTTCCTTTTGCCGATTATAAGGTAATTTCACCAAAAATAGTTTTAAGCCTCAACAATTCAAATGGGTATTTTTTTGGTGTTATATGGTGATAATAGAGCCCACGAAAATTACTCACCAGTCCAGGAAAAATCGCATGCATGCTTTATAGAATTTAGTTCGATTTAGGGTTTATAAACACAATAATTTCTATACGGGTTATATATGATGCATGGGTCGTTTTTACCATTTTTCCCACGTTAGATATGATCAATAGAAGCTGAGAAAAATACCAGGACAATTTTAGAACGAGTGAAGAGAGTTGCACGAATTATTGCTTCTCGGTTGGTTTACTCGACAAGAAGGAATTCCCCACAGCTTCAAATGGAACCAATTCACCTTGTACACATTTTTCACAGATCACACATGATATAAGAACTTCAGGAAAAATGAGAAACGGATTTTAGGAAGCTTGGTTGAATTATAACGAATTTTACCTTAAAAGCGATATATCGACAAGAATAAATCCACAACGAACGAACCAGGCCACAAACGAACTCAACCTGATTTTTCTAGGACTCCTTAGATGATGTTCAAGCTCAGAAAATTACTTTGGTAATTTTAGTGGATCGGATGGAGGCTAGAGAATTTATTTTATGTGTTTTCTTCCAACCGGTAATTAGGGTTTATTAGAAAAATATGTTTGTTGGTTAATATGAGGGAATGCCGAGTCATAGGGGGAGGGATAAGACCAGAATTTTCGGTTTATAGGTTGGCAAATATTCTTGATTGATATTTTCCTTATTTACATATTTTAAAATCATTTTAAATCATAATAAAGCCAACTAAAATCCATTCGGTAATATTAGGGGCATTTTGGTAATTTTGCTACTTGTATAAATGTTAAATGAAGTTGTTAAAATTATTTGGGAGCATAACTTGTGCATTGTCAGAAGTTTGGAATTTATTTGATACTTTACAAGCTTTTAAATAATTTTTAAACTTATAGGGGCATTATGGTCATTTTACATGCTTTTGGATTTTAGGTGTTACAAATATTCCTGAATATATTAATCTTGGACCCCACGCGAAGTTAAGTCGATGCGCCGCATCTATTATCTCTATGCGCCGCATCGATCCTCAGACAGAAACTATAAATACCCCAAAGGTCAGACGATTTTGTGTGTAGAAAAAGAGCTAACCCTAAAAGAAGACAGCCGAATTCAGACGACCAAGCAGCACAAGACACACCACAAACAAAGATATTAGAGCTGTAAGAAGGTCCTGCATGTATTCAATTCATTAAGTAGTTTTGTTTTATTGTAATAGTACTCTTTAATCCATCAGGATTGATGGGCTTGTGACATTTGACTACGGAAAATAATGCACCCCCTTTAATATTGCTTTCCCATCGATTAAAGTTTATATGTTGATGTCTTTGGTAACTTTTATTAGTGCATTGATAACCTCTGTGTCTAGCTGAGCATTGATCGGGTCGCCATGCCTCTTTCCTCGCCTGTTTATTTTATCGCCTATGCATTCTATCGTCTGTAGAAAAGTAGGAAGATAGGTAAGTGGGATAGACATAAGTAATCATTAAGAGTTTACTCGCCGATAAGATTAGAGCCAACGAGAAAGGGTTAATTACATACACTTCATATAAAACTAGCAATAAAACAAGTGACAAGCTACTTAACTATCAGGACAGGTCTTCTTATTGTCTCAAATATCTATCTGTGTACGTGTGTGCTAGTCGCTGATTCGTGCTCATTAGTTTAGTTTACATTTAATTATAACCAAACCGTGCCAGTCTCTCAGACTGAACCCCCTTGCGTTAGATTAGGTTGTATAGCTAACTTAGGATATTAAAATACTGATTAGTATAACTAGATAATACGTTCCACTCTTAGTGATCGACACTCTACTTACCATTATATTCATACTGACCGGGTACACTGCTCGTTAAGTGTGTGTGTTATTGATAAGTCGGCTAAATATAAATTTAAAACTTGAGTAGGCATTAATACTGCTAAACCGCAACGACACATCACGCGCATCAAGTTTTTGGCGCCGCTGCCGGGGAGTGAACTGTCATTATCTGTTAATTTGATTAGTATTTTAATTAGGTTTTTCTAATTAGGTTTTTAGTTTATTTAATTTTGAACACTAACTATGTTGTATATTAGATAGATTGCATTGTATTATTTGCATATTTTCTGTTTTTGTGTGTTTGTGTTTTTATTTTTATTTTATTTTTTGTATTCTGCTGTCGTTGTATTGTGCAGACACAAACGATACGGCGCATCTGTTTTCACAGATACGGCGTATTGCGTTTAATTTTTATAAAATACAACGCGTTTAATAAATTCGAGTACGACGCATCCTTTCCCCAAGATACGGCGTATTCTGTTTTTAATAAGAAAATTTTCTAAACCCTAACTCCATACGACGCATCTGTTTTAACAGATACGGCGTATGTCTATTTAAATTAAAAACAGTTTTTTGAATTAATTAAACAGATACGACGCATCGGTGTTTACCGATACGGCGCATCTACTGAATCAAAAATCTTATATTCTGAAACGTAACAAAAATACGGCGCATTAGTTTCTACTGATACGACGCATTTAATCTTATTAAATATAAAAGATTTTTGATAATTTAAAACTGATACGGCGCATTCTACATATTAAGCGGCGTATCTGCTTTCTGAATAAAAGACTGGTTAAATTTTAACGTAATTAGATACGGCGTATCCATATTTCTGGATACGGCGCATCGTCTGCAGATATCAGTAACTTTTATTTTCCGTATTCCATCTTCGTTTTTAATTTTCTGATTTCATAATTTCTTGAACATACCCTACTGATGCTTTTGTAATGATTTCAGGAAGTGCATGGCCAGGAGTTTAACTAAGAACTTGACTAAACCTTTCGAAGATCCTGAACGGGCCTTTCATTCGCTTAAAAGGCTTTTCAACACAAAAAGCTCTGAAATTCCAAGTTCATTCGAGCTTGATTACTTTTCTGAAGAGAACGATCAAGAAGAAACAGAAACAATGGCTAAAGACACTACTATAGAGGAATACATGAACAAAATCCGTGCAGATTACAGTTCAGGAGTTGCCAGACCAAAGTTTGATGACAAATCAAGGTTTGAGTTGAAGGGTCAGTTTCTCAAGGAGCTAAGAGAGAATGCTTTCAGTGGAACGGAACATGAAGATGCTAATGAACATGTTGAAAAAGTCCTCGAGATTGCAGATTTGTTTACTACAGAAGGAGTCTCTGACGATCAACTTATGCTAAGAATCTTTCCAATTTCGCTTACAGGAGCTGCTAATAAGTGGCTAAGGAATGAACCTGCTAGTTCAATCACAACATGGGAAGATTTGAAGAGCAAATTCCTGAAAAGATATTGTCCACCTGCTAAAACTGCTAAAAAGATGGAGGCTATCAACAGTTTCAAGCAAGAGCCTGATGAAGCTCTTTATCAAGCCTGGGAACGATTTAAGGACTTATTGATGAAATGCCCTCAACATTATCTAAGCCCAATTCAGGAGATAATATTGTTCTATCAAGGATTGGACGTGCCTACTAGACAAATCTTGGATGCTAAGGGAGCTGTGCCTCAAATGAGTGCAGCCAATGCTAGAAAAGCTATCCAAGAAGCTGCTGATCACTCTCAAAAATGGCACGACGGGACCTCTACTAGATCTAAGAGCAGCACTAATTTTGACGGGTTTGCTGCAATTCAAGCTCAATTGGATAAAATTAGTAGAGAGATGAAGAAGCGTGATGAAAAAGTTTATGCTGCCCAAGTTGGATGTGAAAAATGCGAAGGACCTCACTACACTAAAGATTGCCCTAAAACGAATGAAAGTGAGACTTTTGAAGAAGCATACTACACACAATTTGGACAACCATTCCAACCTTCTGGGAGATTTAGGGAAGCTGCTCCGGGATACTATCAAAAGAACAACTATAATCCCACTTATCAAGAAAGAAGGCAGACTTTGGATGACACTCTAAAGCAAATTATGGCTGATGCTGCTAAAAGACATGAAGAGAACACCGCTATGATCAAAGAAATCCGAGCCTCAACGGACACTATAACAAGAAATCAAGGAGCTTCGATCAAGGCATTGGAACAACAAATCGGACAGATGAGCAAGGTTCTTCAAGAAAGGGGACACGGAGGTTTATCTAGCTCAACTGAAACAAACCCGAGAGATCATGTCAAAGCCATAAGCACTACTGAAGAAGCGACGCCTAATACACCTTTTCCTAGGAGATTGATGAATGGTGATGATGCTGCAAAGCCCAAATTTTTCTTTAACTCTTCAATCAGTTTAAGGAGGTTACTCAAAGAGAAGGCAAAAATTGAAGAAGAGATCAAGGCTACAATGAAAGAAGAGAGCTCTGCAACCGACTTGCACGCCTTGCCTCATAAAGAAAAGGACCCAGGAAGTTTTACTTTACCTTGTTCAATTAATGACATGTCTTTCAATAATGCATTAGCTGACTTAGGAGCTAGCGTTAGTGTTATGCCCCTTAAGACATTCACTACCCTAGGACTAGGAAAATTAGCACCAACTAAGCTGCTTATTGAATTAGCTGATAAAACGGTAAAACGACCTGAAGGGATTGCTGAAAATGTGCTAGTTAAGATCGAGAAGTTTGTTTTCCCCGTAGACTTTGTTATATTAAATATGCCCGAGGATGTTAAGATTCCTTTAATCCTTGGAAGACCTTTCTTGTCTACCGCCCGTGCTAAGATTAATGTGTTTAAAAGAAAAATCTCATTAAAAGTAGGGAACAATAAACTAGTCTATAAATGCCAAAATCCTGCTAAGAGCATAATTAGAGGTGTCTATGTGCTAGGATTAAGAGAACGCATGGACCTCGATCTAGAAGCTAGGCTTATGGGAGAAACATTAATTCAAAACAACTCAACTAATCCTAATCATGAGAACCTCGAGGAATTTATTGACCTTAATGTACCTACTGAACTTAGGTGCGGTATTGTTAGTGATTCTGATGACGAGTGGAATGATTGCATAGTAATTAACAAACGGAGGAGAATAGTTGAGAATGCAAATTTGAATAATGTTATGTTTATTGTACTACCACCCCACCTTGCATATTTATGCCAAAATAATAATTTCCTGTCTATCATTTTGTCATCTCTGCCCGAAAGGGACAGGACTTTGTTCATACAGATACTAAAGAGGAATGGCGTGGAATTTAAGGACAAGCAAGGAGTGTGCGATATTACTGGACTGGCGATGAGGGAGCGCGACGCTTCCGACTCTTTCAGTGATCTGTATTAAGGAGCTGAACGTGAGTCTAACTTGAAGACTCTGGAATAAAGACAAGTGCTGACCGGGAGACAACCCGGAAGATTTATCTTTTATTTTATGTTTTCTGTCGAGTCTGTCAGACCTGCAAAAGATACGGCGCATCTCAACCCTGAGATGCGACGCATCACCTGCACTGGTCATATCTTATTTTATTTTTCTGCATTTTTATTTTTGACTTTAAAACTTTCTGTCAGTTTATTTAATGCAGCGCATCCCTGGTTAAGGATGCGACGCATCTTTTATTCTGATTCGTATTTATTCCAGGCTCGATACGGCGTATCCTTTCCCATAGGATACGGCGTATCGACTGACCTGATGATTTTCAATTTAATTTTTTTTGCGTTTTATTTTTACTAACTACTAATGTATTATGCAAGTTTGAACCTTCTTAACTCAGGTGTGTTTTAGTCTTAATGGTATTATAGACTCCTGCAATTTTTGTGGATACATCATTCTTGAAGCTTAAAAGCTCAAATCCACAAGAAATATGATTTTTGCTCTTACTCGATTAATGGAGGATTATACCGAGCAAATCTCAGGGGAGTTTTTCTGTTCTAATTCTATTATTTTCCAGTTTTTTTTTTTTTTTTTTCTTTTTTTTTTACCTTAGACACGAACAACGAGGACGTTGTTCAACTTAAGTGGGGGGATAGGAGAATTAGAACACTTACTTGTCCTAAACTTTTTCAAAATATGCTAAATTGCGCTTAATATATCAAAATTTAAAATTTTTTTAGCATGTTTTTGTTTAAAGTCTAAATTACATATCCACACGCATAACTCTATTCTTTTAAAAATATTAAAACTTTAGTGTGCCGGTGACTTGTAAACTTTAGAACTTGGCTTGTATACTATTCGAGACCACCATAATAAGTATTATTGATATAATTGGAATGACTTGTCTAAATTGGTAAATTTCTAGGATTACACCCAAATAGCCTTTATATGTTTTGTGATATTAACTAGCTACATTGGTTAGTTAACCCCCGTATAAACCCTTTGTTACTCTCACTTTTAGAGTAAGATACCCCTAGAATAACACTCAGAGCCATTCCTTTCGTTTCTTACACCTTTGTTATAATGTTTCGTTACACCTTTACACCTTAGCCTACCCTGTAGATTAAAATCCGTGGTTGATTGCTTTAGGCAAAGTGTGTTTCCTTACATTACCTGTGTTCGCGTGCGTAATTCATTATCTATGGTTAGGTCGGGAAATTGCACAATGCAATTGGAGTGAAAGTAGATATTGTATATTTTGAGTCTTGTTTTTCGTGTGTTTACTACTTTCACTATTACCGTTATTTCTGAAGTCATGAAAAGTATGAAAAAATTATCCAGAGTTATCGTTATAGTGATGTGGTGAAATTTTACACATCTATGTTTATGTTAGTAGTTTCCAAAAAAAAAAAAAAAAAAAAAAAAAAAAAAAAAAAAAAAAAAAAATCGAAAAAAGAGAAAAGAAAAAGTTGGAGTTTGTTTTAACCAACTTATGTAAAGTTTTGTATTAAGTGGGCGATATCACCATCGTTGTGACATCTTTACCCTTATCGGGTTGGGGTGTTACAATTTATGGTATCAGAGAAACGGGCTGACGACTTGTAATACATTTACCCTGTCCTGTGAGTTTAGGACCATTCGGCTTCCACTGTAAGAACATAGGAGAACACCTTGAGAACTTGCTTTAGGATTTCTTATATGAACTTAAGTTTTGACCGGTGAGGAATGGGTAGACTATAAGGCATTTAGGTATCATCGTTTCCGCATCACTCTGATTCGTGCCTTGTTATGACATTTGATCTTGTTGACCTCCGAGACTATAGAAATACTAGGTGGATTAAGATAGATTGTTCTGCTTACGACTCGAGATAAAGTATGATCATCATGAAGGCATATTTATGTGGTGCTGGTATTATGAACGTGATAATACTTACACCATATAACGTGCCCTCATTGTGGCCATAGGATGTCTTGGGAAGTACCTAAGAAGTTTAGAACTTGATTCCCGATGGATTATCCGCGATTAGTGAGACTTTAGGTTCAGCCTACCTGTTCGTATACTCTGCCCTTGTTCATTAGATGTCTGGACAAGTTTGGACTCTTGTTTTGCGTTCTGTTGATTTCAGTTATAAATCTTGAACTCTTGTAGAGCTCTTTACTGTTGACACAGTTAAATTGATTTGAAATCTTGTTCGCATTCCGTATGAGTTTCCATTCTCTTTTCTTTCTGCTTCCTGCAAATTTTGAGGACGAAATTTTTTTTTAGGGGGGAAGAAGTTGTAATACCCGAAATTTGAAAACATGCTAAATGACCAAATTGCCCCTACAATTTTAAAAATTGATTAAAATGCATTTAAATTACCAAATAAATTCCAAACCTTCGGGAATGAACTAGATATGAAGCCAAATAATTTTTATGTCTATAATTTAACATTTAGAAAAGTAAAAAAATATACAAAGTATTATTATGGACGAAAATATATAAAATTCGTATATATTAATTATTAAAAATACAAAATAAATTAAATAAAATACAAGATAAATGCAAATAAAATTAGGAAAAGATCACAATCAGTATTTGACCTTAATTAGACTTGCTTGGGCCGAAAAATATGATTCCTTATCATATATACACGTATAACCTCAAATCGACCAAGGAAAATTCATGACTTATTTTTCTGGAGTTCTACATACTCTAAGGAGGCTAGGAAAAATAGTTTTGAGGTCGTGGGTTCGTTCGTGGATCGTTGGAGCTTTTGTTTGTCGAATATAAGTTAGCCGAGAGGTATAATTCACCATTATCCCTTTGACATGTTCAATTCTTCATGTAACATTTTTCTTGTGTTCTTTAGATCATATAAGGCCTAAATAAAATAAGAAACGTGAATCATGCAAGCTTAATATGGCGTACGAATTTTAAATAGCTAAAACACACTTAATTCCCAATTATTAGTCTACGATTTTTCTGGGCATTGTTCATAATTTTTATGAGTTCTATGGTGTTCATATAAGTCTCGAAAAATAGCTATTTGATTTGTGGAAGCTTAAATCATGTGTTCTTGAATTGTTTTTGTAATCGGTTTTAAAGAAAAAGAAAGAAAAATAGAGAAACAAAGGGTAACGATTTAGGGTTAGGTTTTTTATGATGAATTCTGGTTAATAAATGCAGTATAATGATGGTACAATGATTGGTTAATGATTGGAAGAACTAGGGTTAGGGTTTAGTATTTAAAAGTGCAAATCGATTAGAAAATAAAATTAGAAGGGTGTGTTTTGCCAACTTTGAAACTTGTGTGATATTTTTGTAATGTTAATTAGATCAGTACCAATGTATAAAAATTATAAGATGAGGTCCTTAAGTGTAAAATTTGCAAGATAATGATTTATTGGTTATTTAATGGTTCGAAGTAGAAATTAATTAAGTAGAGGGACTAAAAGTGTAAATTCTGGAAACTTAGAGTTATTATGAGTAAATAATGATATTAGAAGGGTAATATGAGATTTTGGATAATTATGGGCTTAATATGTAATTATTGGTAATTTGTGGATTTAATTATAAGTTTATAAACAAAAAGGATTAAATATGTAAATATGTGAAACATAGAGGTGTAATTCGTACCATATGATAATGTGAGAGTATATTCTGTATTTTAGTAAATATAAGGGCTTGTGATGTAATTATGAATATTAGTAAGGGTTATATTGTAAATTATGTAATTATAAGGTCTATTTTGTAACTTTAATAACTAAAGGGTGTAAATTGTAAATATGGAACTTAATGTACTAAAGATGTAATTCTGATTAAAAGATGTATTTAAAACTAGTAGCTTGTGATATTTCATTTAAAAACCCTTAACTTTGATATATTTGCTTTTAAAACCCTAAGTTATAGAAACTTGTCATAAATTAACCTTGAACTATCATAACTTGTTAAAATGTATCCTATGTCCATAATATGCTTAAGTAATGACTTAACCTGAAATTGTAATATTGAAATCCTACTAATAATGGAAACTTACATAAAATGGAAAGATAACTAAGAATCCTTTGAACTTCTATCTTCTACTTCTTAGGTTCGAGGAAGGAGTAATCTGGTCTCTATCAGCTTTTGTCTTTGTTCTTGCTTGCTAATAAGGTACAGATATTCTGCCCTTCTTGTAAGGAGCCTTCGTTTCTCTTGATCTCTCGTTTTGATTCGTTTAGGATTTCCCAAGCCATTGCTATGTTTCCCTTGTTTTGTGAACCTTAGATTTGAACCTTTGCTTTGAACTCTTGTCTTGATCCTTGTTCTGAACCTTGCCTTGAACCCTGCTATGTTTCTTTTGATACTTGACATGACCTGTTCATCACCTGGTAACCTGAATGATTAAGACCCTTGGATACTTGAAGGTTCATAGGATTTTATAACTGTTTTTCTTAGTTACATATGAAGAGGTTTTGAACATTTCTTTTAAAGACTTTTATTATGAAAATTGTTTTAACGATCGCTTTTATTAAAACCATTTTAAAAAGGATTTCTTTTAACGAATTACTATGAACCTTCTGGTATTTGACTTTTCTGATATTGACCTCCTGATAGTGAACCCCTGCATTGATCTCCTGCTATGAACCTTGATATGAACCTTGCCATGAACTTTGACTTGAACCTCGATTTACTTGATATGATAATTGATAAGAAAACCTTTTTGATTACATCGAAATGTTTTAAAGAGACCATTCCTATGAACACTATTTTGAAAGATTATTTTAACTAGGACTATGATTAAAGGATTTCTTCTAATTAAACTTTTGAATTGAATCTTCACGATAAACCTTTGCTATGACCTCTTGTCTTGAATCTTGTCTTGAACCTTGATACACTTGAATTGGAAACTTGAACTTGGAGCTTGAACTTGGTACTTGAACCCCTTGATACTTGATACTTGACCTTGACCTTGACCCACAGTTTGAGATTACGAGCCATACTAGGCATGAGGGTTTCATGTCCTTGTCATTGATGCACCGATGACTTGACTTTTGGGTAGGAAAGTGATTACCTATCCCGTCCCTGCCATGACTTGATACTTGACTTGCGCGTAGATGAAGACATTGTGGCAGCCTACAGGGGCGCATGGATGCATCCTAGATATGTACTTGACTTGACTTGTTGACTTGCTTAGTTGTATTACTTAGTGACATGATGGGTGTGTGCGATACACGTCATTCACTCTTGGGAGCTTGCAACTCCAACCCTTGGAGGTATCCCCTCATATTGTACTTGGTACCGAGGTCACCCCTCCGTACACCTTGCTTGACTTGATTGGATTTGTTCTGGGCTCGTAATGGATTTCTGTTTCTGTTATCAAGAATTGGTTACAATGGCTAAGTGTAAAGGAAACCATAACCCACCACCAGCCCAATGTTCAATTCAAGTCAAGTCAAGTGTCAAGTCGAGCATAGGTTATAGGGTAACAGAAACAGAAATCCATTACGAGCCCAGAACAAATCCAATCAAGTCAAGCAAGGTGTACGGAGGGGTGACCTCGGTACCAAGTACAATATGAGGGGATACCTCCAAGGGTTGGAGTTGCAAGCTCCCAAGAGTGAATGACGTGTATCGCACACACCCATCATGTCACTAACTAATACAACTAAACAAGTCAACAAGTCAAGTCAAGTACATATCTAGGATGCATCCATGCGCCGCTGTAGGCTGCCACAATGTCTTCATCTACGCGCAAGTCAAGTATCAAGTCATGGCAGGGACGGGATAGGTAATCACTTTCCTACCCAAAAGTCAAGTCATCGGTGCATCAATGACAAGGACATGAAACCCTCATGCCTAGTATGGCTCGTAATCTCAAACTGTGGGTCAAGGTCAAGGTCAAGTATCAAGTATCAAGGGGTTCAAGTACCAAGTTCAAGCTCCAAGTTCAAGTTTCCAATTCAAGTGTATCAAGGTTCAAGACAAGATTCAAGACAAGAGGTCATAGCAAAGGTTTATAGTAAAGATTCAATTCAAAAGTTTAATTAGAAGAAATCCTTTAATCATAGTCCTAGTTAAAATAATCTTTCAAAATAGTGTTTATAGGAATGGTCTCTTTAAAACATTTCGATGTAATCAAAAAGGTTTTCTTATCAATTATCATATCAAGTAAATCGAGGTTCAAGTCAAAGTTCATGGCAAGGTTCATATCAAGGTTCATAGCAGGAGATCAATGCAGGGGTTCACTATCAGGAGGTCAATATCAGAAAAGTCAAATACCAGAAGGTTCATAGTAATTCGTTAAAAGAAATCCTTTTTAAAATGGTTTTAATAAAAGCGATCGTTAAAACAGTTTTCATAATAAAAGTCTTTAAAAGAAATGTTCAAAACCTCTTCATATGTAACTAAGAAAAACAGTTATAAAATCCTATGAATCTTCAAGTATCCAAGGGTCTTAATCATTCAGGTTACCAAGTGATGAACAGGTCATGTCAAGTATCAAAAGAAACATAGCAGGGTTCAAGGCAAGGTTCAGAACAAGGATCAAGACAAGAGTTCAAAGCAAAGGTTCAAATCTAAGGTTCACAAAACAAGGGAAACATAGCAATGGCTTGGGAAATCCTAAACGAATCAAAACAAGAGATCAAGAGAAACGAAGGCTCCTTACAAGAAGGGCAGAATATCTGTACCTTATTAGCAAGCAAGAACAAAGACAAAAGCTGATAGAGACCAGATTACTCCTTCCTCGAACCTAAGGAGTAGAAGATAGAAGTTCAAAGGATTCTTAGTTATCTTTCCATTTTATGTAAGTTTCCATTATTAGTAGGATTTCAATATTACAATTTCAGGTTAAGTCATTACTTAAGCATATTATGGACATAGGATACATTTTAACAAGTTATGATAGTTCAAGGTTAATTTATGACAAGTTTCTATAACTTAGGGTTTTAAAAGCAAATATATCAAAGTTAAGGGTTTTTAAATGAAATATCACAAGCTACTAGTTTTAAATACATCTTTTAATCAGAATTACATCTTTAGTACATTAAGTTCCATATTTACAATTTACACCCTTTAGTTATTAAAGTTACAAAATAGACCTTATAATTACATAATTTACAATATAACCCTTACTAATATTCATAATTACATCACAAGCCCTTATATTTACTAAAATACAGAATATACCCTCACATTATCATATGGTACGAATTACACCTCTATGTTTCACATATTTACATATTTAATCCTTTTTGTTTATAAACTTATAATTAAATCCACAAATTACCAATAATTACATATTAAGCCCATAATTATCCAAAATCTCATATTATCCTTCTAATATCATTATTTACTCATAATAACTCTAAGTTTCCAGAATTTACACTTTTAGTCCCTCTACTTGATTAATTTCTACTTCGAACCATTAAATAACCAATAAATCATTATCTTGAAAATTTTACACTTAAGGACCTCATCTTATAATTTTTATACATTGGTACTGATCTAATTAACATTACAAAAATATCACACAAGTTTCAAAGTTGGCAAAACACACCCTTCTAATTTTATTTTCTAATCGATTTGCACTTTTAAATACTAAACCCTAACCCTAGTTCTTCCAATCATTAACCAATCATTGTACCATCATTATACTGCATTTATTAACCAAAATTCATCATAAAAAAACCTAACCCTAAATCGTTACCCTTTGTTTCTCTATTTTTCTTTCTTTTTCTTTAAAACCGATTACAAAAACAATTCAAGAACACATGATTTAAGCTTCCACAAATCAAATAGCTATTTTTTGAGACTTATATGAACACCATAGAACTCAGAAAAATTATGAACAATGCCCATAAAAATCGTAGACTAATAATTGGGAATTAAGTGTGTTTTAGCTATTTAAAATTCGTACGCCATATTAAGCTTGCATGATTCACGTTTCTTATTTTATTTAGGCCTTATATGATCTAAAGAAACACAAGAAAAATGTTACATGAAGAATTGAACTTGTCAAATGGATAATGGTGAATTATACCTCTCGGCTAACTTATATTCGACAAACAAAAGCTCCAACGATCCACGAACGAACCCACGACCTCCAAACTATTTTTCCCAGCCTCCTTAGAGTATGTAGAACTCCAGAAAAATAAGCCATGAATTTTCCTTGGTCGATTTGAGGCTATACGATTTTTGGTAAAGGTTTTAAGGGTTTTCGGTATATATTATATATATATAATTAAGGAAAACGTGTATATATGATAAGGAATCATATTTTTCGGCCCAAGCAAGTCTAATTAAGGTCAAATACTGATTGTGATCTTTTCCTAATTTTATTAGCATTTATCTTGTATTTTATTTAATTTATTTTGTATTTTTAATAATTAATATATACGAATTTTATATATTTTCGTCCATAATAATACTTTGTATATTTTTGTACTTTTCTAAATGTTAAATTATAGACATAAAAATTATTTGGCTTCATATCTAGTTCATTCCCGAAGGTTTGGAATTTATTTGGTAATTTAAATGCATTTTAATCAATTTTTAAAATTGTAGGGGCAATTTGGTCATTTACCATGTTTTCAAATTTTGGGTATTACATCACCACTATTTGTTGTTGTATATTATATCTATGGATTGAATGGGAGTTGGCCGTTATGGGAACGCCAACTAAGGATATTCTTTGATTGAGATTTTGTTGAGTATAATTCGTGTCTACCTAAAGCGTGTGTTTCAAGTGTTAAAGCGTGAGTTATTCAATGATATGAGTCTTATTCATGGGATGGTTGGGATAGTGATTAACCACACTTAGGATTTTAATTTATCTGTTTTGTTTATTTTTTATTTTTCACCAATTTATATCCCAAATGTTATCCATACCCTATATCATTCTCCATCTAAACCTTTGATTTATTGAGATTAGGGATTTGAGCAATCTTAAGTATCGTAGTCGTGGATTCGGCTATGTATTTATGATTTTGTCGCCCTTTTTGATATAATATTATTGGTGAAGATTACTTGGTCCTATCTTTAGCCTATTCGAGTTAAGGATTTGAGCAATTGCAAGTATCGTGGTCGTGGATTCGGTCATGTATTTGTGATTTTGTCGCCTTTTCTGGAATCTGAGATCGATAGAGATTGAAAAGAATGATCAACCCTTAACCAACAAACCCTTTTTACTGCTTTAGACTTGTTATTCCTTAGCTTTAATGGGGGAGATGTGTATATTTGCCAAGCCTATGATAGAATATTCATCACGACTGAGCAACTAAATGATTTAGAATTGTTTTACATTGAAAATTATTTTGGTTTCTACTTCG
This sequence comes from Artemisia tridentata subsp. tridentata, assembly GCA_021014915.2. Classification (NCBI taxonomy): domain Eukaryota; kingdom Viridiplantae; phylum Streptophyta; class Magnoliopsida; order Asterales; family Asteraceae; genus Artemisia; species Artemisia tridentata. Next base: position 75,043,647 of record CP139507.1, read on the forward strand.
TTAAGTGTTTGGTTGTGTGATTATGACAAAAACGAATATGTGCTTAACTATAAAAATAAACCCTAATATCTTTTAAGATACATTTTCATAAGATTAATTCTAAAGGTTTACTTGGGGACAAGTAAAGTTCAAGTGGGGGGATATTTGATGAACTCAAATAAGTACATTTTATTAGCATCATTTATCCTATTTATTTGACTTGTTTTATTATATTATTTATGAGAATCGATACGTTAATGTTTACTTTTGTAATTCTCAGATTAAAACAAGCATTAGGTGAAACTTGGCGATTATGGACTAATTATGGAGCAAAATGATCAAGATGTCAAAAGTCTACTGAAGCTCCAGATACGCCGCATTACATTTCATACATACGGCGTATCATTATCAAGACTTCACCATAAGATGATCCAAGACAGCAAGTACATACGCCGCATAGGATATTTAAGATACGCCGCATCTGAAGACGGTGTACGAATATTCCTGAATATATTAATCTTGGACCCCACGCGAAGTTAAGTCGATGCGCCGCATCTATTATCTCTATGCGCCGCATCGATCCTCAGACAGAAACTATAAATACCCCAAAGGTCAGACGATTTTGTGTGTAGAAAAAGAGCTAACCCTAAAAGAAGACAGCCGAATTCAGACGACCAAGCAGCACAAGACACACCACAAACAAAGATATTAGAGCTGTAAGAAGGTCCTGCATGTATTCAATTCATTAAGTAGTTTTGTTTTATTGTAATAGTACTCTTTAATCCATCAGGATTGATGGGCTTGTGACATTTGACTACGGAAAATAATGCACCCCCCTTAATATTGCTTTCCCATCGATTAAAGTTTATATGTTGATGTCTTTGGTAACTTTTATTAGTGCATTGATAACCTCTGTGTCTAGCTGAGCATTGATCGGGTCGCCATGCCTCTTTCCTCGCCTGTTTATTTTATCGCCTATGCATTCTATCGTCTGTAGAAAAGTAGGAAGATAGGTAAGTGGGATAGACATAAGTAATCATTAAGAGTTTACTTGCCGATAAGATTAGAGCCAACGAGAAAGGGTTAATTACATACACTTCATATAAAACTAGCAATAAAACAAGTGACAAGCTACTTAACTATCAGGACAGGTCTTCTTATTGTCTCAAATATCTATCTGTGTACGTGTGTGCTAGTCGCTGATTCGTGCTCATTAGTTTAGTTTACATTTAATTATAACCAAACCGTGTCAGTCTCTCAGACTGAACCCCCTTGCGTTATATTAGGTTGTATAGCTAACTTAGGATATTAAAATACTGATTAGAATAACTAGATAATACGTTCCACTCTTAGTGATCGACACTCTACTTACCATTATATTCATACTGACCGGGTACACTGCTCGTTAAGTGTGTGTGTTATTGATAAGTCGGCTAAATATAAATTTAAAACTTGAGTAGGCATTAATACTGCTAAACCGCAACGACACATCACGCGCATCACATATGCAATGGAATTGCACTATGGGCCACTTTCGAGTTTTAACCTGTTCTGTTAATGCAAAATCTCATAATTTACACATTCGGTAGGTTTCCATTTGAACTTTTAAAGTAATTTTTTTGACCCATTACTGATAAAACTTCTTTTATATCAACTAATCTGTAATAGGTTGAGATTATCATTTTCATATATAAATAAATAATCGTGAGGCGATTGAGACTGCATTAAAAAATACAGATGGTAGCATACACTAAAGAACATTTAGTTATTTTCATACACCAAGAATACAGATGGTAGCATACACTAAATGTGATATTCTTCTGCTTTAGCATACACCAAGAATACATGTGCAGTAGCTCACACCTAAAAATTACCCATTTTAACCCTTTTCCCACTTTGCCACCTCTAATGACATTATTATTTAGTTACCGTGGATATGTTTTTATTAACTTTTGTCCAAGTTATTTCCAGTCATAAAAGATAGTTACCTCACAGATTAAGCCTTTGGTTGATCCACTGGAACCATATGTCCAGCCTTTTGTACCTGATTCAGACAAAAACATCATACTAATGAAGCTAATAAAGCTCGTTAACTACTACTCGACGCATGTAATATTTGGAAACACACAGAATGAATACCTACGCGACGCCCATATAGGGATTTAAAATAGATCAAAGTTCAATCTAAATAGAATTCTATATAAGCTAAATTGCAATGGTAAATACCTTGTGGATACTGCACACAGAATGAATAACTACAACCTAAGTTGTAGGAAAACTCCAAATGAGAAACAAAACAGCAACAAACACAGGCCAGAAGCAATCTCAGATCCTGCGCGCACACATAGGAAGTACCGACGTAAGGACTCCTATAGGTAGCGTTGGACTGCTGGCTTTCATCCAATCCAAAGCAATAAAAAAAATGGAATCAGTATGAGGAAGGACAAAATAGCCGAAGAGAAGATAAAATATATTCTGCTTCTGATACTACCTCCGTCCCATAAAAAACTATCCACTTTGACTTTTTTAAGTCTTTCTTTTTCAACTTTGACCTTAAATATTTATGTTTGCGTTATATAACACTTGATGAAAAATATATGAATGGATAAGGATTTAAATGTATTTTCATTGGTATAATTTTCATCAAGTATTATATAACGCAAACAAAAATATTTAACGTCAAAGTTGAGAAAAAAATACTTAAAAAAATCAAAGTGGACAGTTTTTATGGGACGGAGGGAGTATATAAAATAAGTCAAGGGTCAGGCAGTGTTTTGGACTAACATGCAGTAAGACTCCACCCGTGTATTTTTTGTCCCCAAATTACTATTAATGACTTTATACGACTGAACGTGAAGGCACTAACCTGTTACACAGCCCACTGATGTTGGACGCCGTTTACCCATAGACATGAATACTTATCATTCCGTATCCATTAGTTGCAATGTTATTAGTATCTGAAAAGTTTGTGCATTTTTTAACCTTCTCATAAGTGAATACCATTACTCCTTTAAGCTGAAGTGACGCCACCACTTGCGTTGGTTGCATCCCATAATGCTACATGTTTGAGAAAAGAAATGATCAGATTACGAATTATCTTTTCAAACATGATCAAAACACTTTATTAAAAATATTGTATTGTTTTATACCAAACGGGCTACTCTTATTCGGTTTCCTTCAGGCCTCCATTTTACGGAAAGTATACACTCCAGCAACAATTAATAGAGCCAAAAGCACACAACCCCCAATCACAGATCCTTCAATAACTCGTGTATTGTATGAGTTCCTTATCCCGCCTGATGCTACTCCTGTGACTTGACACAAAACAACTTAAAGATTGCACCGTTAATAAGTAGAACTTTTATCTATTTTCGTTTCGTAATCCTTATTAACTTAAATATAAACTCGTGTCCAAGTAAAGAACAGAACGTACCCCCTCAAGATGTGCTTGAATTGTCACAGTGGGCGTAGTTACTCCATTTTTATTCGTCCCATTAAGATGATTCATGTCATGTGAGACCACGTATGTTAAATAATCTAATAAGCAATGTAAAGCACAATTATTTTAACATAGACGTTCCAGCACACGATAATATTTTACAAAGTTAAGGTGATTTACCTAAAAAACTTAAATAACACATATATAAGATAATTTATGCCTTTCTTGATTCTCAGATGAACAATTAGACCAACTAAGATTTTCAAACATATTGGCAACTACATAATAGTTTCCTCTAATAAATAGTTAACAAAAAGGACAATCACATAGTGTATCCATAAATGCATATTTAAAAACCGAATTTGCAAGCTGAGATACAATGAACTTCACATTCATGCAATATCTGTTAAGAAAACTCACCTTTTGCAACTTCACCCTCAACTCATGGTCAAGTTTAGACAATGGACCTTTACAGACCGTTGCTTGCTTCAAATTCTGGACATTACTTCAACGACTCTACATCGAAAATAAACACAAAACAATATTCAACAACTTTTTTTTCCATATCCACAATCAATTACAGTATTATATAAAGAAAAACTCTCATAATAATATTATTGGCTCATTAAGGTGATTTACCTTTTTTATTGGTCCATGCTGGATTACTTTACACTAATGTTGACCTGTTTGTACTTAAATAATTCAAACCTGTATCGTTTCCAACAACATAATAAGCAAGCTCCTGTACCAATAATGTAAAATAGAAAAATATTATAAACAACATATTACCAACAAAGAAGACGAACAACCTGCACATCAATTCATGTGTGTGATAATGAGATGAATGAGTGATATTAGGGTTTTGGAGGAAAAAATACTCCGTATAATGATTAATGAATGGACTGGGCCGTATAAATTAATAATATTGGATTAAGTTTGCTAAATATTTAGCCATATATATATATTTTGTTTTCGGTTCTTGATCACAATCAATGGCTTGGCTCCATTGGTTGGGTTATTTGCATTGTAATCTAAACATGAAGGTTCGATTCTCACTATGGTCTTTTTTAAAACCGGATTTTATGAATTAAAAAGGTTCGCTTACGTGGCATGCTTTGCTTAGGTGGCGTTATAGAGGAGGGTTAACGTAAGTAAGTACCTTAAAATAGGAAGTGTAGGAAGTGATCTAGGCCGTCCGATGTATCATAGATGATGTCATCAAATCAAGATTAGATGAACGGCAAATTTGTAATAACAATTGAACCATGAGGGCATTGTGTACCATCTTCAAAAAATGTAGCGGTCATCTCTCACCAGTTTAGAAAAAAACAACCGGTTGACTTTTCTCAACGTGATTTACTCATTTACGAATACAAATTTGATACGCCGCATTGAAGTAGTGATCTAAAAATTTAAAAGGCATTGATACAAATACTAAATATTGATTTTTATTTCGAAACAAGTGGTTCCATGCAAACACATGAATAAACTCACAAATGAGTAGCAAAAAATAAATTGCATACACAACAAAAATAATAAACTGATACAAAACTATCTTTTGGCTTTGTTGTGCTTCATAGATTTACAAAAATGATACATAACAAAATTGAAACAGAACCACTCAACCACGTGATCCATACACCATATAGTGAGATACAGGTCGATCATGTGGCTAAAAGTACTATGAAAACCAATTGATCTCATATTCATCAACTGAAGCACGCAAATTTTGACAATCCAATTGCTACGCTGCAAAAAAATAACGGATACTTTACAATAACTAATCACAATGCAAAATTCTTATGACATGCTTGAAATAGGACCTCCACAGATTGAAAGAGAACAACACCGAAAACAGATTCATTAATAAAAATGGCAGATCTACGGCGTTGCGGTCGAAACTATAATGCTTCGCCGCCGTCTCTGGCAAAATCATTATGGAAAAAGAACGCCGACAAAACCAATATGGTGGGCATCTAAGAAAAAAAATTAGATTTTATAGTCTTTAGTTTTGTTTCAATCTAGCTATCCTTAATTATAATTATTATGATTGCGGGTTTTGATACACAAAACCTATGCATGGCACACATATTTGAAACAAGGTTGTGTTAGAGTTTTGGAAAAATATTAAATCGTGTATGACTAGAATCGAACCCGGGATTGAGAGATTGCACACTTTAAGTATGAATGATCAAAAGAATAATTAATATGTATAATTGTTATATATTTTAATTATTTGGACACAATATATAACTAACGGACATTAAAGTAATTAATAGAATTGACTAATGACTGTTAGTAAATAAAGAAAGGGTTAAATGTCAAGTTTTGAAACTTAAGAATATATTAAGCTCAAACTTGAATAACAAGTTTGGAGTCTATATATACACCTCAAACCAAAAGTCAGCCGACACAATAATATAACCTCAAAAGATACGATTAATATATACTCAAGAAAAGGGTGAATTGACTTTCTTTTCACATCATGGATCGTACACTATGCATATTATACTATGCATGATCTTTGACTTATGCTAGATATCATTATGTATATTCATTATGGATCGTATACTATGCATATTATAATATCACTTGATATATATCTTTTACATAGGCAATTGTACTGTATGTAAAGGAATAATTATTATTCTATTCCTCCTTCTTGAATAATAGATTCAAGATTTATTAAACAAAATAGTTTTGTTTTAATAAATTGTGTTCATTCACTAGCATCAACTTTTGATCGAGTAATAGTACGTGTGTACAAGATCTCGGATATAACATACTTTTGTTATTCATCTTGGATTGTGGAACAAAATTGTAAGGGGTTCCACGTTAATCCGTTTGATTGATCAAGTGAAGAAAAGAGAAGAGTAGATCCTTGTTCTTGCTAGGATCGAAGGTATGTAACTATTTATTATTCGGTAATACTATTTATGTGTTAAATTAATTGATCTTGCTTTCGCTGTATATGTGCTTTGATGTTTATGGTTTATTTATTTATTTGAATGTCAAGATATTTAAATTCCAACAGTGGCATCACGAGACGTTTAACATGTAATTGTAATTATCGAAACACATAATAAAAATCAAATATTGATTTGGATTTACATGTTTTATTAGTCGATTTTTTTTTAGGGTTTTAATGCTAGATCTTAAAAAAATATTCGATCTATACAATTAGGGAGGGGGTTCGACCCTCTATTAATTAAAAAGTTAGTTTTGTAACCCTAATTAGGACATGTTTATGTGTTTATTTGAATAAAGGGTTACGTTCCTGTTTAATCCATGATTTTTTCATGCAAAGAAATCATGGATTAGGGTTTGTTTTTATTTACTACATGTTTTAGATAGATCTAAAATTAGGGAAGACCCTAATTAAATAAATTAATGAATCAGTTATGTGCTACGTGGTATTTAATTAATTAAAACTTACGCGGTCAAGTTAATTGACGTCTGTGGACCATTGGGCACAATGAGCTCGAAAACCAATGGGAGTTTTATTAATTATATACATAATTATTCACATATAGATTATTAATATGATTTATCAAAAAGGTTTGCATGTGGCTATATGTTTTAATAGTTAAGATCATATATGAGTTATTTGTGGTTATTTATTTTTTTTTTAAATTACTTGTTCTTATTTGTTTAAATTATTTATGATTTGTAAGCAAAAAGAGGGTAGTTTTTGGAATAAAAATAAATGGACTTAATAACTATGAAACCATGTTGTAGTAAATTTTTAATTGCCAAATCTTATGTGCCGATAATGGTTCGCTTCGCACGGTAATTTGCTCCCAGACGAGACTAGCAATTTAATAATTTACTACATTTTTTTGAGCTTTAAAATCATAAATTGTTAATTGATTGATGCGACTGTACATTATGGTCGAAACGACGGACCTAGTTTTGACAAACTAAAAAGTGGGTATAAGGAGGCTTGACATTAAATTGTCATCCGAAAGGGGCGTGTTTTTAATTAGCTTCGGCGGACGTTTGCCCCTCCGCTCGCATGTGCGTCAAAATTAGACTTATCAAGTACACCACTCTAATGTACGAAGCATCTTAAGGCAATGTTGTAAGTTTCTCAACGCCATCGATTAAAATCTTGTTGATTTAAGCTTATGAATTGGTAATAAAAATTGTTTTGTAAAACTTATGATACAAAGATGAGTGCATGATTCTTTGTACATATTTTGATTGTCACATCAAAATAAATACCCTAAAATCTAAGTCACATGCTATCTAATTATAAGAGACACTTGGAATTAATATCTGGCGTAAGTGAGACCTTGACACAGATATTAATGACAAGGTAAATTACATACTTTTATTGCCAGCAGATCAACTGAGTGTAATAAGAATATGTGAGTTTACATGTTTCTAAATTAGACGACTTAATTAAGTTATAAGTGAGACCTTGAGACTTAAAGCATGAGATGGGAAGAAACATGCTTACATTGCAAATTGTTTGGCAAATGTAATTCCCATAAATTTAGGAGTCGGAAATTGTTTCGCGATTATTGTTCGACAATTACCATCTTTTGTACTTTCACTGCTAGCAGATCAACTGATGTGGTGGAACTATGGAAAGTTGGATCCTAGTTTTCAAGAAAATTAAATGGTTATTTAATATTTCCTGGGTAGTTTTCTTTTCTTGAAAAATTATTATCGAAAATACTAAAATTGAATTTTGTAAATTCATTTAATGTATTAATGCAACGTTAAAACCGTAAACGTGGGGCATTCTTTTAGTGGTAAATTGATCTACACCCGTAGGGTTTTTGGTTAGAGTCAAATTTACTAAGAGAATAAACCAAGTCTACTTTCTTTGAGAAGAGTGAGACTTAAACCATATACCTTTTCATGAATGAGAAGGGTATAATGGAAAATTAGAATTGTCTAAATTCTAAGAAATAACTCATAGCAAAATTTTAATAGTTAAGAAAATTGCACATTTATGAGTTATTAAATTAGAAGCTAGACTAGTTACCGCAAAATTGGTAAAAAGGCAAACTAGCACACTTTGTCTAGTTGTTGTGCTTTGACCACTTTTAGATGCTACATACCATTGTGGGGATGGTAGTCACATTAAGGAAGAAATTGCATGCCCAATTATTTCCAAGTTAATTGAATTGATGGATAGTCCATCATTTACAAAGTAGAATACATTCTTTAGTACCCAAGTAATTGTTACGTATGGGATTATTTGCTTTTACTGGTTATGAAACACTTATAATGTTGTCAAATCCAGTGGGAGCATAGTGTTGTAATTACTGAATAACATATATTAATGTAATGATCTGTAATTCAGTGGGAGCTACAAGCTTGTTATCTTGGTAGTAACCCAGATTATCTCTAGAATCTCTTGAGATAATTACTTTCCAATTGTAGACACTTGTGGGTTTAAGGATAGTCATGTACGTTTCCTTACTTGACAAGGTGATTCTATATCTACTAATATCTATGACACAATCATATTGATCACATTAGACAAACGCGTGACGTGTTGTGTATCTGATACATGATGTTGTTCCATGCACAAGTGTGAGAAATCTTAATTGTGTGCAAGCAACAACATAAAGAAATATGATTTAAAGGATTCTCTTTACTGCAAGGTAAGAGAATAAATGTTCTAATGTGATTTTTAATCACATCTAATTAATAGAACACTTGGAATTAATATCTAGCGTAAGTGAGACCTTGACATAGATATTAATAACAAGGTAAATTACATACTTTCATTACTAGCAGATCAACTGATGTAATGAAACTATGTTAATTTGCAAGTTCTAAATTAGATTCTTATTAGAACAAGTGTCAATATGATAAATGAGATTACTTCAAACTAAATATTTATGTATTATTGAAATGACATAAATAAATGAAGTAACCTAATACTACTTCAAATTTGAATGTTTATGTATTCTTGGAATGTCATAAATATATGAAGTAATAAATTAACTTGAAATACTATTGAAACCAAATTGTGGTGTTCATGATTACTTTAGTTATGAATATTTATATTTTATTGTAAAGATATAAATATGAAGTCTTTTAATTGTTACAAGACTTATAATAAAGTAAGACGTTAACTTGTTATGTTTTTATTTAAACATATACAAGAAGTCATTGAGGTTATCAATGATTTATAACGTATATTGGGAATATAACAAGTTTATGTCTTCTTGTTAAGACATGAACATGAAGTGACTTGGTCAAAAAGTATTTATGTTATATAGCATGCATTGGCTTGGAAATTCTATTATACCATTAAGCTGATTTAGTTGGTAAATAGATAAACCAAACAAAATATATACTTATCTTACATATTGTAAGATTGTCTTACAATATAATCCTAATGAAATACATAATGGTTATGGTACGTTCAGTTAGGAAAATCAAACTCTTGTTATATTGTTTGATTAAAGATAACTATATTTTCTATTCTTTCAAAGTTATCAAGGTTAGAAAATTGAGTATGCATTGTATATACTCAATTAGACTCAAACCTAGAAGATTATTAAGATACCATTTATTTTGGAATGTGATGAATCACATTAAGTCTTAAAATTGAAGTTCTGAATTTGTTAAAACTATTTTGAGTAGGTTATTAACAAACTTCATGTAAGGAACTGTCAATGTGTATTTGTAATATCCCAAAAAGAGAACAATTTTGTGTTGCTCTACTTACTAAGTATTTATAGATAGTCTATAAATTGCTAAAGGCAAGTGAGAGTTTTATCTTGAAAAGATAAAATTACAAGATACATGATCTTCTAAAATACACTAGCAAATGTCATGCTGAGGATTAAACATGTTAATGTTAAATCTCAAGATGATGGACAAATTTGTATACATATTTAATATGTGAAAAGATTATCAAACACACTTAAGCAATTAACTGTGATTGAAATTCTTTCTAGGCACATTAAATGTATAAAGATTATGATTGTCATTCTTAGTTTCATTTATATGAAATTAAGAATGGAATATCAAAACTCTTTCTTGGGTAATTACTTATGCGAGGACGAAAAGTAATTGAAAGGAGTATTTGAGTTCAAATAATCTTTGAAAGTATACAAAGTGCAAATCATTTATGAATGGATTAATGCATGCATCCAGGAGATACACTTATGTTTGATTATTAAATCCAAATGTTGATTTATAATTAAAATAAGATATTCTCTGAATATTCCTAAAAGCTAGTGGGAGTGGTAAATTTATTTTCTTATTTCATATATGTTGTATAACATATAGGAAGTAACATTTCATAAGCATTAAATGTTAAGTCTTAGTATGGAATGAAACTTCATTATGGATATTTATAAAATAAACATATAACCTTAAAATAAATGTTTACAGTGATAAACATAAGCGGTAAAATAATTGATTCTAATAAAACATGATTATACTATTAGAAAGTCTAGATAGATACATATCTTTGAAAAGATATGACATGAATAAATTCTATGTTTGACACAAGGATTTTTCATGTACATCATGTTGTTTGTTGTATCATGCTTGATGAAAGATGATTTGACAACATTAAATATCTAATTGAAAGTTATTAGATAACTTGATGTAATGGATATGGTTGGATTTAGAATTAACATCCTCATCCTGGAATAGCTCCAAAGTTCTAAGTATGACCCATATGGCAATTGTTGCGTAATTGATATAGCCAACAAATCTTGTAAGATTTGAAGATATCAAACATTACACATTGGATATTAAAGTTTACGGGATTTTAAAGAGCATATTATTGTTTGCATACAATGATGCTGATAAAATTGAGATGACACTCAATACTAGTCATGGTTGGATTTCATCCTTGTTAATGGCCATGTGTACTAGTTTTGCTTAACTATAAGCATAGTTGCATTATACATTAAAGAATTAGAGTACTTTAAACTATAAAAGGTTTGATAGTTTGCTTGTCATAAATTCGTGGTTGAGGATGTCACGTATTTTATGAAATATTATGTGGCATTATCAAGATAATTGATAGCACACATACAAGAATTTCATTAATTGAATTCTTGAAATAAGTATTCTCAAAATTCCCATAGATCAAAATTAGTTGATTTATGTCTTGTCAACAAGTATGTTTGACATGACTTGAGGCATAATTCATTAATTAGAATTATCATGCATTGATCTATTTTAGTATTTGGATAATGGAATGTTATTGAACAGTTATTATTTTAATGAAATAAAATAATGGTTATGTTTATTTTTCATTTTCTTAATAATATATCCTATATTTGCATGTTTATATCCTTGAATATATTTATATATTCTAAACTGTCCGTTGTCAGTTAATGATATGGGAATATCATTAAATCAAGACAAATCTGAGTATTGGTATAATATACTTATAGTATATTGATGCGTTGTCATGCCGATTTCACATGATATTCAAAATGTTTGAATATAGGACTTAATCCCGCCACATAAGTTTACTTTATGGATCTTGTCATCAAGTAAGTCTTATGTATATAGTTATCCTCAGACTTGAGATACCAGATAACTGTCATGCATGTAGTGCATTTCTGTGATTCAATTTAACGCTATACGTAACTGGTAGTTATACGGATTGTTTTCAGAAGCGTTGCGAAGTGCATGAGTTATGCTCGTAGTCAAGATAGAATTTGTTCCTTCAAATTGTTTGAAGTTTAATACTGCTGGGCCCCTCGTAGGGTTGACAAGATGTTTGCATGGCCGTGCCCAAGATCTCCCCTGAATAGTTCAGAAGATTTGGTAATCTTGCTCAATCATAAACAACGAGAAACATAATTATTAATAAAGAATGACTTAGATCCATATCTTTATTAATGTAGTATTAGAACAAAAGGATAAGTATGATGATTAATCATCAAGTGGTTTTTCCAGGAGACCACCACCCGAGTTGTACTAGGGGCATTGGCGTGTTGCTAGACGCTAACCAATGTCATTACCCTTTTAATAGATTTCCAAGTGGGAGCTGTTAGAGTTTTGGAAAAATATTAAATCGTGTATGACTAGAATCGAACCCGGGACTGAGAGATTGCACACTTTAAGTATGAATGATCAAAGGAATAATTAATATGTATAATTGTTATATATTTTAATTATTTGGACACAATATATAACTAACGGACATTAAAGTAATTAATAGAATTGACTAATGACTGTTAGTAAATAAAGGAAAGGGTTAAGTGTCAAGTTTTGAAACTTGAGAATATATTAAGCTCAAACTTGAAGAACAAGTTTGGAGTCTATATATACACCTCAAACCAAAAGTCAGTCGACACAATAATATAACCTCAAAAGATACGATTAATATATACTCAAGAAAAGGGTGAATTGACTTTCTTTTCACATCATGGATCGTACACTATGCTGCATGATCTTTGACTTATGCTAGATATCATTATGTATATTCATTATGGATCGTATACTATGCATATTATAATATCACTTGATATATATCTTTTACATAGGCAATTGTACTGTATGTAAAGGAATAATTATTATTCTATTCCTCCTTCTTGAATAATAGATTCAAGATTTATTAAACAAAATAGTTTTGTTTTAATAAATTGTGTTCATTCACTAGCATCAACCTTTGATCGAGTAATAGTACGTGTGTACAAGATCTCGGATATAACATACTTTTGTTATTCATCTTGGATTGTGGAACAAAATTGTAAGGGGTCCCACGTTAATCCGTTTGATTGATCAAGTGAAGAAAAAAGAAGAGTAGATCCTTGTTCTTGCTAGGATCGAAGGTATGTAACTATTTATTATTCGGTAATACTATTTATGTGTTAAATTAATTGATCTTGCTTTCGCTGTATATGTGCTTTGATGTTTATGGTTTATTTATTTATTTGAATGTCAAGATATTTAAATTCCAACAGTGGCATCACGAGTTGTTCAACGCTGCTTCATTTACAATATGCGTTATGAGTTGTTACACAAAAAATTAATGCTGATACAGCACAACTTAAAATATTTGATACATGCAAAATTTAATATATTAAATGATACTAATTTATGATACAAACTCATCACAGTGATAAATATGATTACAAAATGACAATGATACACGAATGAAAAAAAGCGATATATAATCTGCTACAACGCTCTATTAAAATAATAATATTCATACACTAATCTACACTGAGTTTTTGATACATCAATGATAACTTTGATACGGACCATAAATATGAGAAAGTCTAAAGATGAAAAGAAAAGTGTATGCATAAAACCATGTTGAATCCGTAGTCTAACCAGAAACCTTGATAAAACTTCATGGGTTGCGTCATGAACTAAAAGAAACTGTTGTTAGAGGCGTCTACAATAAGGAAAAGTTAGATCGACGACAAAATAAGGAAGGCAAGAATGTAATTTGTTGAAGCGTTTTTCAATTTGTTACTAGAGAGTGGGAGAGAAAAAGAAACTGCCGTATAATGGAGATGACATGAAAGCTGTAACATACTAGGGTATTAGGAGCTTGTTGAGAAATTATAGGAAGAGCCAAATACCAATTATGCCCTTTCCATTTAGATAATAATTTTTTTTTTCACATTAAACTAACAATTTCCTTATGTCATACAATTATGCCCTTTCCATTTAGATTAAGGCACTTCGATCCGATCGTGGTGGTGAGTATTTAAGCCAAGAGTTCAAAGATTATCTAAATGAGTGTGGCATTGTCCAACAGCTCACATCTCCTTATACTCCACAGCAAAATGGTGTATCTGAAAGGAGAAATCGTACCTTGTTAGATATGGTGCGATCTATGTTTAATCTTACAACTCTTCCCTTATCCTTTTGGGATTATGCTCTTGAAACAGCTGTTCACGTGTTGAATAGGATTCCAACAAAGAAGGTTGATAAGACTCCATATGAATTATGGACTGGAAAAGCTCCCAACTTTTCTTACTTAAAGGTCTGGGGTTGTGAGGCGTTTGTTAAACGTGACTCACCGGATAAACTCCAACAAAGATTTGTTAAGTGTATCTTCGTAGGATACCCTAAGAAAACTAAGGGTTACTACTTTTACTTCCCACCTGACAATAAAGTCATAGTTGCTAGATATGGTGACTTTCTTGAAGATAATCTAATATCTCAAGAAATCAGTGGGAGGGCATTTGATCTAGAAAATGATCATGAAGATACATCACCTTCTGAGAACACTAACGTACTTCCTGTGGAACCTGAAAGTTTAGGTCCTCCACCTGAAGTAGAAGTGGTACCCGTCCGTAGATCTTCAAGATCTACAAAGGTCCCTGAACGTTTATGTTTAAACATAGATGATGAGGAAACTATACTATTGGATCACATTGATGAGCCAACTAGCTATAGAGCTGCCATTGTTAGTCCTGAAAAGGACAAATGGCAGGTAGCCATGGATGGGGAAATGCAATCCATGAAAGACAATAAAGTCTGGATTGAAGTAGACCTTCCACCCAATGCTAAGGTAGTTGGATGTAAGTGGCTCTTCAAAAAGAAGACTGACATGGATGGCAACGTACACACCTATAAAGCTCGTTTGGTGGCTAAAGGCTTTACCCAAACATACGGTATTGATTATGAGGAGACCTTTTCTCCTGTAGCCGATATTAGAGCTATTAGGATTCTTATAGCCATAGCAGCCTACCATGACTATGAGATTTGGCGGATGGATGTCAAAACCGCATTTCTGAATGGTCGCCTAGATGAAGATATCTTCATGGCGCAACCTGAAGGTTTTGTTAATCCACAATTTCCTGAGCGTGTATGCAAACTTCAGAGATCCATTTATGGATTGAAGCAAGCATCCAGGCAATGGAATAAGAAATTTGATGAGGAAATCAAGAAGTTTGGATTTACTCAAAATTTCCATGAGCCATGTGTATACCACAAAGTTAGTGGGAGTAACACTACTTTTCTTGTCCTATGAAGGATTTAGGAGAAGCAGCTTACATCCTTGGAATCAAGATCTATCGAGACAGATCTAAACGGTTAATCGGATTAAGCCAAAGTGCTTACATGGACAAAATATTGAAGAGATTCAATATGCATAATTCCAAGAAAGGATATTTGCCCATGCAAGTAGAACATGGCTTAAGCAGCGAAGTATGTGCTTCAACACCTGAAGAGGTGGCATATATGAAGAAAGTTCCATATGCTTCGGCAGTTGGATCTATCATGTATGCAGTTAGATGTACAAGGCCAGATGTGGCATTCGCTCAAAATTTGACCAGTCGATATCAGCAGAATCCAGGATTCAAACACTGGCATGCTGTTAAGAACATTCTTAAGTATTTAAGGAATACTAAAGAAATGTTTCTAGTTTTCGGGGGAAATCCAGACGCAGAACTGAATGTTACAGGTTTCTGCGATGCGTCCTTTCAGTGTGATAAAGATGATACGAAGTCTCAGACGGGTTATGTTTTTGTCATTAATGGAGGAGCGGTTGACTGGAAGAGTAAAAAGCAGAGCACAACGGCCATGTCTGCTACAGAAGCTGAGTACATTGCTGCATCGGAAGCTGCACAAGAAGCTGTTTGGATAAGGAATTTCATTACGGATCTTGGAGTGATGCCGTCTATTGAATTACCTATTGATGTATATTGCGACAACTCTGCTGCAATTACATTCGCCAATGAACTTGGAGTTATGAAAGGCGCCAGACACTTTAAAAGAAAGTATCACTATGTTCGAGAGCAAGTCGAACTGGGTGAGATCAAAGTACTCAAAGTTCACACAGATGACAATCTGGCTGATCCTTTCACGAAGGCATTACCTAAAGAATCGTTTACTCGACATGCTAATGGTATTGGTCTTCGTTTAGCAGATAGTTTCATGTAAATCTGTTGGATTAGTAATTTCGATAGGGACATGTAAAACAATTATTATTTTAATGAAATAAAGTGCGGATAACGTTTATTCTCATTATTAATATTTGTGTCATATATTTGCATGTTTAAATCCGTGAGTAATTTATTTTATTCTAAATAGTCCGTTGTCAATTAATAATGTGGGAACATTATTAAACTAAGACAAATGTGAGGTTTGGTAGAATGTACTGTAAGGTTGAGACACCAAAGTCACATGATATTCAATATTGGATAAATTGAATATAGGACTTATCCCAAATGCATAATTATACTTTATGGATCATAGTCATTAAGTATATTATGAATATTTATCCTCTGACTTGAGATACCAGATAATTGCCGAGGATGTAGCTCATTTTCTGTGAGATAGTCTAACGCTATCCGTAAAAGGTGGTTATAAGGGCTATTTTCAGAAATGATGCAAAGTTCAAGGGTTATGCTTGTAGTCAATAAAGGATTTGTTCCTTCAACTTTGTGTTGAAGTTTAATACTGCTTGGCCACTCGTAGGGTTGACAAGATGTTTGCGTGCGCACGCCCAAAGTCTATCTGGAAGACGTTCAGATGTTTTGGTAATCTTGATCAATTATGTATAAACGAGAAACTACTGTTAATTATGGAATGATAAAAATCCATATCCATATTAACTCGGTATTAGTAACAAAAGGATAAGTATGATGATTTAATTCATCACGTGGTTTTTTCCAGGAAAACCATACTCGGATCGAGCTGGGGACATTGGGTCTGTTAAAGCTAGACTAGCCCATGCCATTACAATATTAATCATTATCCAAGTGGGAGCTGTTAGAGTTTAATGTTTAATGATTAATAAAATGTATGTCCGGTTTCGAACCCGAGACTCGGGATTGCACACAATACGTGAGAGTTTCAATATTTATGAATTAATTAAATATATATTTTATATTTTAATTATTCATTTCACTAATAACACTTAACGACGGTTAGTACTTAACGGGGTTTGTTTAACGGCCGTTAAAGGACTAATTATGCAAAAGGGAGAGAGAAGGATCTAGAACCCAACCCAATGGGTTTGGGTCGGCCGAATAGCCCATGGAGAAGGGGGGGCCGGTTTTGGGTATGGAGTAGGGAACAAGTTTGTGTTTTTAGGTTTTGCCTATAAATACAATTCACTTGTTTTGATTTAAAACTAATCAAGTATCCCTAACTCTTGCCAAACTTCTCTTCTTCTCTCCCTCTTGCTAAACCTTGTTCGACCCAATTTTTAAGTTCACTAGAACTTGGCGAATCAAGTGTTGCAATAAAGTGTTTGGTTGTTAGTGATCTTGAACCTAGCTTTTCATATTGAAACGCTATCATTACGTGTGTACAAGAACGAGTAACTAGCTTATTTTAGCTAGTGTGTTTGGTGTTAGTCGATCCATATATAATCCCTATTAGGGTTTATATATTTTGTTCTTGAAGCACGTGATTATTTGTTTATCAAGTAATCAAAGGTACGTTATCTATTTAGTTTAATTAATTACTTGTTCATGTAGATCTTCCGCTGCGTGTTCTTTGATGTTATAATATGTTTATAGTTTTTATGATTCATATTTTCCAACAGTGGCATCATGAGCCTCGTTTATGAACTTGTAATTAATTACTAAAACCTAAAAATTGGATCTTTGTTAGATACATGCAATTTAATTTTAGGGTTTGTTCTTAAAACCCTAATTTTGACATATATGGGTCGACACCCATTTTATTTTTTAGGGTTAAGTTTAGTTTTTAATTAAAAACTTGTAGAAATCCTAAGTTTTGCATGAAATTTTTAGGGATTAATTTGTGAATACCTTATGTGATGTCACTAAATTAATTGGATACGTACATGATATTGATTTGTAATATGGACTAACATGATTATGTGATCAATATGGTATCCATGACAAATCTTGCATATTTGTCATGGTTTGATTTGTATGGTTTGTAGTAATTTGCTACATGTTTTATTTAATAAATCTTTAATTGGGGAAGACCTCAATATAAATAATATGTTATGTGCAATATGGTATGTAATTAATCAAAGCTTACGCGGCCAAATTATTTGGCGGATGTGGTCCAATCGGATACAATGGGAACGAAAACCGATTGGGAGCTTTGTTAATTACATACAATTATTAATTACACATAGAATTATTAATTAGGATTTATTGAAAAAGGTTTGCATGTGGCTATATGATATCGTGGATGATCATATATTTGTTATTATGTGGTTATTTATTTATTTATTTGTAAATTACTTGATCTTTATGTTAAATTATGATGGATTGTAACAAAAGAGGGTAATTTTTCAAGTTAAAAAATAAATAAGACTAATAACTATGAAACCTTTTTGTGGTAATTTTATTCAATTGCAAAGTCTTATGTGCCGATAGTGGTTCGCTTCGCACGGTAATTTGCTCCCAGGCGAGACTAGCAATTAATAAATTTACTACATTGTTTTAAGCAAGAAAATCATATTTTTTAATTAAGTGATGTGACTGTACAAAAGTGGTCGAAGCGGCGGACCTGAAATTGACAAACTATAAAGTGAGTTCTAGGTTGGTACGCATTAAATTGTGATCTTAGAGGGGCACGGTTTTAACCGCTTCGGCGGCTGTCGTTCCTACGCTCGCCTGTGCGTCAATTTTAGACTTACCAAGTACACCATGATAAAGTACGAAACATCTTAAGGCAATGTTATAATTTGCTCAACACTATTAATTAAAACTTTGATGATTTGAGCTGAACTAATAAATGAGTAAACAGTTTTGAAAACATATATGTTACAAAGATGAATGCATGACATCTTTGTACATATTTTTTTGATTACACATCAAAATTTATTACCCGAAAATTTAAGTAATATGCCATCCAACTGCAAAAAGGAACACCTAAGGTTTCATCCTACATCACTAGCAGCCAAAGCTGAATGTTGATGTTCAAAGGGTGGTTGTCTAAGGGTAAATTTGAGTACTTTTATTGCTAGCAGCCAAAGCTGAATGCAATAAAACGACGTCAATTTACAGTTTCTTAAGTTGGTTAACTTAATTGGGCACTTTCATTACTAGCAGCCAAAGCTGAGGTAATGGAACGGCGCCAAGGCATAAAAGAATTGGGGATGAAACATGCTTACATTTTGCAACTGATGTTGGCAATATAATGTAAGTCCCAAGATCTCTAGGAATTGCAATTTGAAATTGGCAATTGGGTGATCCCGTACCTTGTTGAGTACTTTCATTACTTGCAGCCAAAGCTGGTGTAAATGAAACGACGTCAATTAGGATCCTAGTTTTTCAATGAAAATTAAATGGTTATTTAACCAATGGGTGTTTAATTTTCTTGAAACGTTTATTATCGAAAGTACTAACTTTTGAACTTTTTCTGTAGAAATGGCCCAACCCGGAAACTCGTCAAGTTTAACTCCTTGTTACAAGATGATGCTTGAAAAGGAAAAATTGACTGGGACTAAGAATTTTAACGATTGGTATCGCAATCTAAGGCTTGTTCTTAGGATTTCCAAATGTTATGAATGTCTTAGTGAGCCTCTTCCGATTGCTCTACCTGCTAACTCCCCTAATGAATTACTTAGGGAGTACAATGAAGCTTATGACAGGCACAATGATGCGGCATGTATCATGCTATCGGGGATGGAGACTCAGCTGGTAAAACAGTTTGAGCAATATGGCCCGAAAGACATGATTGAGGAACTGCAACGTATGTTTCAGAAACCTCCTATGGCTGAATTGTATGATGTACTTGACAACATTACCAAGTGCAAGCAGGATGCAGCAACACCCGTCAGTACTCATGTGCTTGAAATGAAAGGTTATCTTGACCAACTGGATGCACTTAAATGCGGGTATGTGGAAGATGTTAAAGTTGGCATGATCAATAGATCTCTCAATGAGAATTTATATGGTGAATTTGTGCGCAATTTTAACATGCATTGCAAGGGGAAGACAATGTTTTCTGACTTGCATGCATTGCTCATTGATTATGAGAAGGGACTCACTAAGAAAGCTTCTACACCTGCTACACCTGCTGTTATGGCTATTAGAGGTGGTAGAGTAGCTAAGCCCGGTAAACCGAAGCATGTGAACAAGAAAGGAAAGGCTAATGTTGACAAGGGTAAGCAGATTATGGCTTACCAACAGAAGCCCAAGAAGCAGAATCCTCCTCATAAGAAGGATTATCCTAAGAAGGATATGGCTGCTTGTCACCACTGTAACACTCCTGGACACTGGAAGAGGGACTGTCCGTTGTTGCTAGAGGAGTGTCGCAAGAATAAGAATGTCAAGGCTGGGCAGGGCGCCATCACTTCAGGTATTTTTATGGTTGAATTATTTTCTTTTCCTCTTAAGCAAAATGCCTGGATATATGATACAGGATGTGGTACTCACATTTGTAATACATCGCAGGGGCTTAGCGGAGCAAAGAAGCTGAACTATGGGGAATGCTACTTGTATGTCGGCAACGGTATACGTGCAGTTGTGGAAGCCATAGGGACTTTTGAGCTAGTTTTACCATCTTGTTTAATTTTAGTTTTGAACAATTGTCATTACGCACCTTCTATTGTTAGAGGTGTCGTTTCAGTTTCTTTGTTATTGGATTTGGGTTTTAAGCATACTTTTAATGATAATGGAATTTCTGTTTCTTTAAATTCTGTTTTCTATTTTAATGCTGTTTCATTAAATGGTGTGTTTGAAATTGACATGGATAACCATGTATCCAATAAGAATAATTCTATGTATAGCATCGAGAATAAGAGAATCAAGTCTAACTTGGATTCGTCTTATTTATGGCACTGTCGTCTTGCTCACATAGGCAAGAAACGCATGGAAAAGCTGCAACATGATGGGCTTTTGAAAAATATCAATGATGATTCAGTTGATAAATGCGAATCTTGCATATCTGGGAAGATGACAAAGAAACCTTTCCATAGCAATATGGAAAAGGCTTCGGATCTACTTGGATTAATACACACGGATGTGTGTGGTCCACTTAGACACGTGTCTAAACGTGGTGCTACCTACTTCTTGACCTTTACGGATGACTATAGTCGTTATGGTTATGTTTATTTACTTAAACATAAACATGAAGTCATTGAGACATTCAAGGTCTTTAAAAATGAAGTAGAATTACAACTCGGAAAGAAGATTAAGGCACTTCGATCCGATCGTGGTGGTGAGTATTTAAGCCAAGAGTTCAAAGATTATCTAAATGAGTGTGGCATTGTCCAACAGCTCACATCTCCTTATACTCCACAGCAAAATGGTGTATCTGAAAGGAGAAATCGTACCTTGTTAGATATGGTGCGATCTATGTTTAATCTTACAACTCTTCCCTTATCCTTTTGGGATTATGCTCTTGAAACAGCTGTTCACGTGTTGAATAGGATTCCAACAAAGAAGGTTGATAAGACTCCATATGAAGTATGGACTGGAAAAGCTCCCAACTTTTCTTACTTAAAGGTCTGGGGTTGTGAGGCGTTTGTTAAACGTGACTCACCGGATAAACTCCAACAAAGATCTGTTAAGTGTATCTTCATAGGATACCCTAAGGAAACTAAGGGTTACTATTTTTACTTCCCACCTGACAATAAAGTCATAGTTGCTAGATATGGTGACTTTCTTGAAGATAATCTAATATCTCAAGAAATCAGTGGGAGGGCATTTGATCTAGAAAATGATCATGAAGATACATCACCTTCTGAGAACACTAACGTACTTCCTGTGGAACCTGAAAGTTTAGGTCCTCCACCTGAAGTAGAAGTGGTACCCGTCCGTAGATCATCAAGATCTACAAAGGCCCCTGAACGTCTATGTTTAAACATAGATGATGAGGAAACTATACTATTGGATCACATTGATGAGCCAACTAGCTATAGAGCTGCCATTGTTAGTCCTGAAAAGGACAAATGGCAGGTAGCCATGGATGGGGAAATGCAATCCATGAAAGACAATAAAGTCTGGATTGAAGTAGACCTTCCACCCAATGCTAAGGTAGTTGGATGTAAGTGGCTCTTCAAAAAGAAGACTGACATGGATGGCAACGTACACACCTATAAAGCTCGTTTGGTGGCTAAAGGCTTTACCCAAACATACGGTATTGACTATGAGGAGACTTTTTCTCCTGTAGCCGATATTAGAGCTATTAGGATTCTTATAGCCATAGCAGCCTACCATGACTATGAGATTTGGCAGATGGATGTCAAAACCGCATTTCTGAATGGTCGCCTAGATGAAGATATCTTCATGGCGCAACCTGAAGGTTTTGTTAATCCACAATTTCCTGAGCGTGTATGCAAACTTCAGAGATCCATTTATGGATTGAAGCAAGCATCCAGGCAATGGAATAAGAAATTTGATGAGGAAATCAAGAAGTTTGGATTTACTCAAAATTTCCATGAGCCATGTGTATACCACAAAGTTAGTGGGAGTAACACTACTTTTCTTGTCCTATATGTTGATGACATATTAATTATGGGAAATCATATACCTAGTCTTAATGAAGTTAAGACTTATCTAAGTACATGTTTTTCCATGAAGGATTTAGGAGAAGCAACTTACATCCTTGGAATCAAGATCTATCGAGACAGATCTAAACGGTTAATCGGATTAAGCCAAAGTGCTTACATGGACAAAATATTGAAGAGATTCAATATGCATAATTCCAAGAAAGGATATTTGCCCATGCAAGTAGAACATGGCTTAAGCAGCGAAGTATGTGCTTCAACACCTGAAGAGGTGGCATATATGAAGAAAGTTCCATATGCTTCAGCAGTTGGATCTATCATGTATGCAGTTAGATGCACAAGGCCAGATGTGGCATTCGCTCAAAATTTGACCAGTCGATATCAGCAGAATCCAGGGTTCAAACACTGGCATGCTGTTAAGAACATTCTTAAGTATTTAAGGAATACTAAAGAAATGTTTCTAGTTTTCGGGGGAAATCCAGACGCAGAACTGAATGTTACAGGTTTCTGCGATGCGTCCTTTCAGTGTGATAAAGATGATACGAAGTCTCAGACGGGTTATGTTTTTGTCATTAATGGAGGAGCGGTTGACTGGAAGAGTAAGAAGCAGAGCACAACGGCCATGTCTGCTACAGAAGCTGAGTACATTGCTGCATCGAAAGCTGCACAAGAAGCTGTTTGGATAAGGAATTTCATTACGGATCTTGGAGTGATGCCGTCTATTGAATTACCTATTGATGTATATTGCGACAACTCTGCTGCAATTACATTCGCCAATGAACCTGGAGTTATGAAAGGCGCCAGACACTTTAAAAGAAAGTATCACTATGTTCGAGAGCAAGTCGAACTGGGTGAGATCAAAGTACTCAAAGTTCACACAGATGACAATCTGGCTGATCCTTTCACGAAGGCATTACCTAAAGAATCGTTTACTCGACATGCTAATGGTATTGGTCTTCGTTTAGCAGATAGTTTCATGTAAATCTGTTGGATTAGTAATTTCGATAGGGACATGTAAAACAATTATTATTTTAATGAAATAAAGTGCGGATAACGTTTATTCTCATTATTAATATTTGTGTCCTATATTTGCATGTTTAAATCCGTGAGTAATTTAATTTATTCTAAATAGTCCGTTGTCAATTAATAATGTGGGAACATTATTAAACTAAGACAAATGTGAGGTTTGGTAGAATGTACTGTAAGGTTGAGACACCAAAGTCACATGATATTCAATATTGGATAAATTGAATATAGGACTTATCCCAAATACATAATTATACTTTATGGATCATAGTCATTAAGTATATTATGAATATTTATCCTCTGACTTGAGATACCAGATAATTGCCGAGGATGTAGCTCATTTTCTGTGAGATAGTCTAACGCTATCCGTAAAAGGTGGTTATAAGGGCTATTTTCAGAAATGATGCAAAGTTCAAGGGTTATGCTTGTAGTCAATAAAGGATTTGTTCCTTCAACTTTGTGTTGAAGTTTAATACTGCTTGGCCACTCGTAGGGTTGACAAGATGTTTGCGTGCGCACGCCCAAAGTCTATCTGGAAGACGTTCAGATGTTTTGGTAATCTTGATCAATTATGTATAAACGAGAAACTACTGTTAATTATGGAATGACAAAAATCCATATCCATATTAACTCGGTATTAGTAACAAAAGGATAAGTATGATGATTTAATTCATCATGTGGTTTTTTCCAGGAAAACCATACTCGGATCGAGCTGGGGACATTGGGTCTGTTAAAGCTAGACTAGCCCATGCCATTACAATATTAATCATTATCCAAGTGGGAGCTGTTAGAGTTTAATGTTTAATGATTAATAAAATGTATGTCCGGTTTCGAACCCGAGACTCGGGATTGCACACAATACGTGAGAGTTTCAATAGTTATGAATTAATTAAATATATATTTTATATTTTAATTATTCATTTCACTAATAACACTTAACGACGGTTAGTACTTAACGGGGTTTGTTTAACGGCCGTTAAAGGACTAATTATGCAAAAGGGAGAGAGAAGGATCTAGAACCCAACCCAATGGGTTTGGGTCGGCCGAATAGCCCATGGAGAAGGGGGGCCGGTTTTGGGTATGGAGTAGGGAACAAGTTTGTGTTTTTAGGTTTTGCCTATAAATACAATTCACTTGTTTTGATTTAAAACTAATCAAGTATCCCTAACTCTTGCCAAACTTCTCTTCTTCTCTCCCTCTTGCTAAACCTTGTTCGACCCAATTTTTAAGTTCACTAGAACTTGGCGAATCAAGTGTTGCAATAAAGTGTTTGGTTGTTAGTGATCTTGAACCTAGCTTTTCATATTGAAACGCTATCATTACGTGTGTACAAGAACGAGTAACTAGCTTATTTTAGCTAGTGTGTTTGGTGTTAGTCGATCCATATATAATCCCTATTAGGGTTTATATATTTTGTTCTTGAAGCACGTGATTATTTGTTTATCAAGTAATCAAAGGTACGTTATCTATTTAGTTTAATTAATTACTTGTTCATGTAGATCTTCCGCTGCGTGTTCTTTGATGTTATAATATGTTTATAGTTTTTATGATTCATATTTTCCAACAGTGGCATCATGAGCCTCGTTTATGAACTTGTAATTAATTACTAAAACCTAAAAATTGGATCTTTGTTAGATACATGCAATTTAATTTTAGGGTTTGTTCTTAAAACCCTAATTTTGACATATATGGGTCGACACCCATTTTATTTTTTAGGGTTAAGTTTAGTTTTTAATTAAAAACTTGTAGAAACCCTAAGTTTTGCATGAAATTTTTAGGGATTAATTTGTGAATACCTTATGTGATGTCACTAAATTAATTGGATACGTACATGATATTGATTTGTAATATGGACTAACATGATTATGTGATCAATATGGTATCCATGACAAATCTTGCATATTTGTCATGGTTTGATTTGTATGGTTTGTAGTAATTTGCTACATGTTTTATTTAATAAATCTTTAATTGGGGAAGACCTCAATATAAATAATATGTTATGTGCAATATGGTATGTAATTAATCAAAGCTTACGCGGCCAAATTATTTGGCGGATGTGGTCCAATCGGATACAACGGGAACGAAAACCGATTGGGAGCTTTGTTAATTACATACAATTATTAATTACACATAGAATTATTAATTAGGATTTATTGAAAAAGGTTTGCATGTGGCTATATGATATCGTGGATGATCATATATTTGTTATTATGTGGTTATTTATTTATTTATTTGTAAATTACTTGATCTTTATGTTAAATTATGATGGATTGTAACAAAAGAGGGTAATTTTTCAAGTTAAAAAATAAATAAGACTAATAACTATGAAACCTTTTTGTGGTAATTTTATTCAATTGCAAAGTCTTATGTGCCGATAGTGGTTAGCTTCGCACGGTAATTTGCTCCCAGGCGAGACTAGCAATTAATAAATTTACTACATTGTTTTAAGCAAGAAAATCATATTTTTTAATTAAGTGATGTGACTGTACAAAAGTGGTCGAAGCGGCGGACCTAAAATTGACAAACTATAAAGTGAGTTCTAGGTTGGTACGCATTAAAAGTGGTCGAAGCTGCGGACCTGAAATTGACAAACTATAAAGAAAATATATATTTCATCTTTTAGTTGGTTTTTACCAAAATATTCTAAGTGTTGGGATTTTAGGAAAAATCGGGCATGACCCGTTCGTTTATTCAAACTTTTTCATATTTCTCAAAGTGTTGCAAATTTCTCAAACAATCCCTTATGCTAATAACATTTGCAAAAATAGTCCAAAGTATATATTTTAACGTTATAACTATATATATCGTTACGTTCACATTTTAATTATAAGTCTTGTTACGAAAATCATCATTTAGTCAAAATACTTCCGAAAAGTTAATAAAAGTCAAAGTTCTTATAATTGGGCCAAAAAGTCCATTAACTTGGTAATTTGAGCTAAAATGTGTAAACGAGTTTGATAACGTTTTAAACCGTTATAAAATGCTTTATTTCGTCAAAATATTTATAAAAAGTCGAAAAATGTTCCAAAATTTATTTTTGTCAGCCGAAATATACATTGGGCCGAAAAATCAATATTGAGCCCAATAATTCATTTTTAGTCCGAAAACCATTTAACCTTTTTAAGTTATGATATATATATCGTTAAGTTTCTAAAAATCAATTTAACACGTTCGTTACTACGTTTGGTCAAAAAGTCAAAGGTGGCCGATTTCTTGTTGGGCTCGGCCCAACAGTTGCCGAAACTATATTAGCCCAAAACTATTAGTTTAAGCCCATAATCCTTTTTAGTGTAATTAGTTACGTAACGAAACTTAATTAAACCAATTAAACACTTATAAGCAAGTCATTAAGTCAAAAAGTCAAACATGACTAAAATTTAATGGGTTCGACCCATATAACACCATACGACCCAAAACCATACTTTTATAAGTTAAACACAATTAGTTATGGCTTATTCAATTAGTTTTTCAAAGTAATTAGCCCAAAACTATTAGTTTAAGCCCATAATCCTTTTTAGTG
Organism: Artemisia tridentata subsp. tridentata; assembly: GCA_021014915.2. Lineage (NCBI taxonomy): Eukaryota > Viridiplantae > Streptophyta > Magnoliopsida > Asterales > Asteraceae > Artemisia > Artemisia tridentata. Next base: position 75,070,962 of record CP139507.1, read on the forward strand.
TAATTAGTTACGTAACGAAACTTAATTAAACCAATTAAACACTTATAAGCAAGCCGTTAAGTCAAAAAGCCAAACATGACTAAAATTTAATGGGTTCGACCCATATAACACCATACGACCCAAAACCATACTTTTATAAGTTAAGCACAATTAGTTATGGCTTATTCAATTACTTTTTCAAAGTAAACTTTTAAGCATAAATTCCACCATTTTACCACTTGAGCCAAAATTTTATGTTTTTCAAAACCCCAATAATTTTGTAATTTATTTTGTAGCCGATTCATACATATATACACATAACTGTATATATCGTCTTAAACTCGCGTAATTAACACTAATCACATTTGTATCATTAAACTAGTACCACAAGCAACAAGATTTACCACACAAGCAAGAAATACTCTAATTTGTATATAAACCACATAAAAGTTGAGCACTATATATATATATATATATATATATATATATTATATATATATATATATATATATATATATATATATATATATATATACACCAAATTCTAGCTTTTTCATTTTAGCAAAATACATACATTTAGTATTTGGTAACATCATTTAACAACATAAGAAATGAATGGAACAAGATTAGAAAAGTTTTGATGAGTGCTTACAAATGGTGTGTTTTAACGAGAGCCAAAGAACCAAGGAACAACCCAAAATGCTACAAATTTACCCAAGACACGTTCCAATTAACCCAAAATACTTGAAAGTACACCTTGATTATCTTGAACTTAAAAGAAATTTTGTGAATCTTGAAATTTATGTTGGATCGTGGGTTTGAAGGTGAAAAATGATCTAGGTAAGTTTAAGAGATAAGATTGTATGTGTGTTTTTTATTTGTGTCACATTTAGAGTAAACTACATATTATATAAGGTTAAAATCCCACTAATATCAAAAGTTTTGTCTAGACAAGGGGGAGGTGGGTTAGTGGCCGGTTAAGGACAAAACTAAAGAGGGGGGAAAATATTTTTACTCCTCGTTGGTGTATCGTGTGTCGGTTTAAGCTTAAATGTTACCGTAAAGTCCCGGTTTGACTTTTTGGACACGTATACGTAAAATAAAGTTTTTATTGACGTTTTTGTCAGAAAAATAATAAAACATTATTATTTGCTCAAAAATATATTTATTTGACTTCTGCCATGTCTACTGTAGTGTCGGTGCGCGTGTGGGGTCATTTTTCAGAAAAAATGAGAAAGCTTCTCGGTTTAGTACACAGCTTGTCAGTAATTATTAAAAATGGGATAATTTGTGTTTACTGACAAAAATAGACACTTTCAGTGGTGACTGTAAGCTACAGTCTGCGGGATAGCCTCCCAAAATGCTCAAAAGTGTTCATAAATGCATAGAAATGCTTAGTTTAATGATAATAAATAAATTATTATTATTAAAATAAATTGTGAAAATTACCATTTGTCACATTATAGAAGCTGCTCCTCTCCAAGTGATAATGCCTCCTGAGCCTCTCCTAGCTAGTAATCCTGTCCTAGCTCTGCCTGTATCAGTTCAGCAGCTTATCCCAGCTCACAAACAAAAATTTGACCAGGATATAGTCCTTGGGCTGCCAGCAAAGAAAACATGGACAGATATTAGTGAATGCAGCCACGACAAAGGCAAAGGTAAGGCAAAGGCAAAAGGCAAAGGCAAGGCAAAGGCAAATGCAAAAGGCAAAGGCAAAAGGAAGATGTTGTAGGATGTCCAACTTCAGCTTTTGTACAAACTTTTTAACTTTTGATGATGGTTGTTAAACTTTATAACTTTTTATGGATGTACTTAATGATGCTACTAGTAACAGACAACCATGTTTGGAATGATGTCCAACTGAACCTTTTGTAAAACTTATTCACTTTTGATGATGGTAGTTTACATATTTTCCAACTGAACCTTATGATTTACATGTTAGTAGTTTACATATTTTCTTCAAATTATTGTAGATTCATACTCTGCAAATCATGACTTCCTTAAATCAAACATTCACAAGCAACCATTAACAATTAATTAAACATCAAATTTTTCATTGATAGTGTTAAAAAGTTACAATCATTCGATACATCTGATTATAAAACATACTAAAAACATACAAACACCATAATCATAAACTAATTCTTTCCATTTCACACCAACTGGTTCGAACCAGAGCTCTCTTCCCTGCTTTCATTCCTTTCCCTCCTTTCCTTCCTTTCTTTGAGTTGTTGAAAGATAATTTCAAGATCACTAATCCTTCTTCCCAAAGCATAAACATCTGGCAACCGGATACCATCACCCACTTCCTGTTCTTCCACATTTTGCTGCTGATCCACCACATTTTGCTGCTGCTCCACCACGTTTTGCTGCTGCTCCACCACATTTTGCTGTTGCACCACCTCACTTTGATCACCCCCTCCTCCTCTTGGTCCTCCTCCTCCTCCTCTTCATCTTCTTCCTCCTCCTCCTCCACCTCATTCAATCCCAAAACCTCATCCCAGTAAAAGTCTTTTGTCCGCATCCAGTTCAGTATCTGTGTCCTCATCCACGTGTTCACCTGCCTATACGACCCATATTCTGCGATGGGTTCATCCCCGAATGCATCAAACATTGCGTCAAACAACAAAGAGTTGTTTAAGACGAACTCGTACTCTTCAGCATCATTTTGCGTCAAACAATCGAGGGTATAAATAGGCTGGAGAGTTTGATGAATGGTTCCCAAGACGTTAGGCGGGAAAAGGGACCAAACGCGCCAAGACCAAAATGTGAAAAGACCAAAAAACCAATTGACTAGTCAACTAACTTTGAAAGATAACGGCCATTAGCAAAAACGGGGTGCCAGGGACCAAACGGGACCTCGCTCGCCAAAAAAAAATGTTGGGACCAAACGTGCGAATCTAGTCAACTTCAGGGACCATCTGTGAAATTTACTCAAACTAAAATAAAAATTCTAAATACCAAAAATACCTTTTTAACACCAAATGCCACCCATATGCAAACTTTTTATTTCAAATCTATTCATTTTTCAATCGTATTTTTTTATTTGTGTTCGCAATGCATCGTAACATGTATATTTTGTACAATAACATAGATAAAAATAATAAAACATCTGACAAATTTGTTATTCTTCGTTATATATCCATATTTTTCATCCATTTTATATCTTCTTAACAAATCTAGCAATCACATGAACCACCAACATAACCGTCACATGGAGAAATTGATTACGATGACTCAAATTAAAATATAGTAATATTAATTAATAAGTGCAAGCAAATACACTTGGATATTAATGTTGTAATTATTGGTAAAATAAATGAAAATATAAATGTGAAAAATAAAAAGTATGGTGAAAGTAATTGGGTTTCAAGAAAAATGAAAGAGTGAATAAAAGGTTCAATAATGGAGAAAGGAGGAGTATAGAGGGAAGATGAGAGTGATTAGGGGTTCGTAATGAGGGAAGTTCGCGAATGGTTCGCATGGGTTCGTGAGAGGAAAAAGATGTTATTTTGAGGAAATAGACGGTTCTTTGAAAAAAAAAAAAAAAACAGGTTCATTGGAGGAGAGGGTTTTTTTCCATATATACTTAATATAAAAGTTTATTGTGAATTTACGAATTATTACGAATGTTTATAGTTTTTAACGAAAAATCTCACAAAAAACATTCAAAAATAATATCAAATATATATCTAATTAAAGAGCATCAAATAATACATTATTTGGCATAATTTGTTTACTTTACTCTGTTGTTTATATATATAAGATTAAAAAAGATGAATGTTTTTTTAAGTATGTCAAAGAGTGAACGTGTAAACAAATACAACCATCTTAACAAAACTTACACTATTCTAAGGAAAAAAAAAGGTACCACGAACAACTTAGAGCGTAGGGAGTAATAACGTAATAACGCAAAATCGTCCTAGCTGGCTTCTTCTCAACGCCGTTATGGAGTTATGTCCACTCCGAGATCGAGCACGTTGGTGAGGCGTTGTAACTTACGTTGCCAAACCAACGTGCGTTGTAACGCACCCTAACAGTCAAGAAAGCATAGGACTTGTGTCGCATATAACCTTATAAGGTGTATGGAATTTTACCACTGCATGTATGGCGGAGACTACAATACCCATCTTTTGCATGGCAGTCCTTCCTATCAACAAATTGTAGGGAGAGTCGGACCTTACGATAGCGAATGTGAGGGTTTCTGTCCTTGTGAGCTTGCCTTCTCCAATTGTTATGTCCAATGGTAACTCTCCCATGGGCCACGAATGCTCACCAGAGAATCCTACCAAAGGTATCTTCAAATCAACCCGCTGCGACCTGATCGAAGGCTTGAGCTTAAGGAAACAATGCTCGTATATGATCTCGCAGGAGCTTCCGCAGTCCATGTAGGCTCTGTTTACTTCTCGGTTGGAGATTAAGACTTTGATGACCACTGGTCATTCGAAGGGACTTGGCCTACGATAGGGGGAAATGTTACCTCCCCTACTTCGTTTATTTCCTGCTCCGTCACCTTTCTTTTTAAACTGGCTTCGCCCTAACGAACCATGAAAATTTGGGGCTTCGGGAAGAGTAGTATCTTTAGCCAATTGAGTGTGGGAACCCTTTTTTTCCTTGCCCTTCTTTTTTAACCCTTCCCCCAAATGTCCCAAATTTTCCCCCCAGAGTTTACGGCTTCTTCTATCTTTTTTCTTTAGTTTCCCTGAAAACTTTTTCGTATCAGGGGCCAAAATCTTCATGGAAGTGACAAAAACTTCTCATATCCCTGTTTGTACCCTTTTTTTCCCAGCGAGGGGGTGCTTCGAAAGCCTTAAAAAGCCCTCTCCATTGCAAGTTTTTCCTTTTGGAGACTTATTTTAAGCTGCTTAGCAAACCGGGGTTTTGGGAAACCCTCGTTGTACGGAGAGAATCTGTCTCTTTTTTTGGGTTCTTGTTCTTTGACCCTTTCCTCGTAGAATGCTTCAAAAATTTTTTTTTCTCTGTCGATTGGAGCACCTTTTGGTAATACTTCCTTTGCTTCAATCCGGGGGTAAAAGGTTTTTTCCATTAACCCCTTGAAATTTGGGCGGAAGGTCAGGGGATAAAAATTTCCCCACCAAACTTTGATTTCGCAGGCCATGTACGAAGCCAAAAGATACGCTGATCTTCATGTAAAAACCCGAAATCTACAGATTTTTCCAACGGGGGTACCTAGTGACGAAAGCCCTTGTGCCCCCTTGTGCTTTAGTTCTCCTTTTTTTTTAAATTTGTGAAACCGTAAGATGGGCCTTGAAAATTTTCCCTTTTGCTGACGGGAAGTGTGACCCGGAACTTACCCCTTGAGATCATAAAGATTGACAATGCTGCCTTGTTTTTTCCCCATTCCACCAAATACAGCAAACCCCCGTGGGGTTTATGTAAACATGGGGACAACCCCACAGGCAAGCCCCCACTTTTGAAATTTTAAAAATAGCCCCTTCGAACAAATGTAGGAAATTGTCTGGATCCCCCCTTTCCCCTCATAAGTCCCAATATGCGAAAAGGGATTTTCAACCCATCAGGTAATGGGTAATCTTCTATCCAAACCCAAAAGAAGGGTGTAGCCCCAACCCATAGGGTCCGAGTATAGGCAAAATTTTAGGGTGGTGCATACATTTGGGACAGTATTGGTTTTGGAGTAAAGGTTTTTGGGGGTAAATCCCATAGGAGGTTCACTAGGGTAGGGCTGATAAGGTGCATTCATTGGGGAATGGATAACCGTTTCCCATTGCATACAAAGGGTAAAACCGTAGGAAGCCCGAAAGGTATGCTCCCATAAGGTTGAGGGAGGCTAAGGTTGCTAGGCCTTTCCCATTCACTGGAGGGTATAAACCCCTTTAGGATAAGATTGAGTTTTTGGGAAAAGAGGGGTACATACCATTTGGGGGGAAGATTTCCTCCCTATTAAAATTTTAGGCGGATTGTCTTCTACCCGATGGGGTGAGGGCGCAACGGAACCCCCTGGCCCTTTGGTCCTTCCAAGATGAACTGCCCAACAATTGGGGGTAGATTCCCCCCCCGTCCCCTTCCCTTCGCTGGCTCCTCCCCTTTGAGCCCTTTATAACTGCTCCTTCTCTTCTCGCGGGAGCCCCCTCTAGGGCTCCTTCGAACCCCAAAGGACCTTCTACTTTTTGGGCCTTCCCACCAGCTAGGACCCTATCCTTAGGGTTTTAGAGTGTTGCTTTCCCTTTTTTCGGAGGCCTAGGCTCCATTTTCATTTCTTCCTCATAGTCAAAACCCCTTGAGTATTCCAACTGCCTTCGCATCCCAGCATTCCGAACTTGCCTTTTTGCGAGCCCTTAAGAG